>CM019167.2:88876570-89549634 GCA_009739505.2 Apolygus lucorum
GGTACCCTGTCGGCCCTGACGCAATAAAGCAGCTGCTCGAGATATTAGCTCAGTACTTAATATCAAGATTTTTTAATTCGATGAAGGGTACTCTTATTAAAAATCTCATGGTGGATGGTACAAAACAAGCTATAATAACGTGTCGCCCAGGACACATCACAACGCACAAGGCTGTATCACATTGTTTATGTTGGGGAACCTCCTACACCTGAAGCGGAGATCTGCAGAGAGACGATGAAGTGTGGACGCTCCCTTGTTTGTCGGGCAGATGACAAAATAAAAGGGATATTTCATGGTTCACCTGTCAAAAGTTCTCGTATTATTTTCATTTCTTCGATCCCGAAGGAAACGAGAGCTCGGTGACAGGCGCCCTCAGTCTTTGTCAGAACCCGACCTGACACTCTACGCCTCCCAAGACAGATATCTCGCTGAATTTTGTTCGGGAATAACTATTTTCTCGTGTCACATTGCTTTCCTCTCCCGACACACTAGTGAGGTGATGATTCTCACGAGTCATGAACTACCTACCTCGTAATTTCGGTTCTGAACATTTCTCTCAACAACCTACGTTGAATCCCCCACCTCCCAAAGTGAAGATGAACGCCTGCCAAGTGGGTGTGGCACATAGCTTCCTCGTATCCATAACCCGATTGTATATATGATCCGATACAATGTAGTTAATCTCAATACATCAATCTCTATGTACTACTCAATTTACAATCAAAGTAGTACATCATTTGAATGAGAAAACTAACTATTACAGATAATTAAATTAAATTATAATACTCATAAGGAGTTGGTAGGGGGAAGCAAGAAAATATGGTTACAGATTGAAAAGTGAATTCAAGTTAACTAGGAAAGAACACACACTTTTACAAGGTTAAACGTTCGCGCGTTTGCATGCGCAGCGGCTACTATCAGTCCGGAGGAATTGATTTTCATAAGAGACCATCTAGACGCTCTTCCTCGCAATCCCTGAAAATTTCATCGAAATCGGGTGAGAATTGTAGATGCTATGGCTATGGGAAGGGTTACACATTTGCGCATGCGCAGCGGCTACTATCAGTCCGGCGGAATTGATTTTCATAAGAGACCATCTACACGCCAACCCGCACAATCCCTGAAAATTTCATCGAAATCGGATAAGAAGTGTAGAAGTTATGGTTGTGGCAAGGAGTTCATGACAGACAGACAGAAACGGAACCAAAATTGTTCAGGAAGGTCTAGTCTTTGATTTTGGAGAACATGTTTCTTTCAACCTTGAAAAGTGAAAACAAAGTTTCCGCTACCTTGGTAGACTCGGATGCAATACTTTCACTAATTTGGCAGACTTGAAAGGGACATGTCGAGTCCTACACCTACGAGTGTCACTCAGTAAAGTCTTCACATTTTTGAAAACGCTGCAAATTATTACTACAAAGGTTTAATATTTTCCTGTAACTGTAGCGAGGAACACTGCTTTCCTAGTACCTACCAACCATTTATCGTGCAAGGTTCAAAGGTTCAAATTCCATCAAAATCGGTCCATGATAATTAAGGAAAGTTCCGCGAACGGACGGATTTTTTATATTCGATTTTCAAAATATACGCAGTAGCTACCTACCTTAAATGTAAATCATCGAATTTTGAGGTGCTACAACATTTTTTTCTTGAAAATAATAAAAAAACGCTGCAAATTATTACTACAAAGGTTTAATATTTTCCTGTAACTGTAGCGAGGAACACTGCTTTCCTAGTACCTACCAACCATTTATCGTGCAAGGTTCAAAGGTTCAAATTCCATCAAAATCGGTCCATGATAATTAAGGAAAGTTCCGCGAACGGACGGATTTTTTATATTCGATTTTCAAAATATACGCAGTAGCTACCTACCTTAAATGTAAATCATCGAATTTTGAGGTGCTACAACATTTTTTTCTTGAAAATAATAAAAAAAACGCTGCAAATTATTACTCAATGGTTTATTATTTTTTATTGTTCTATATAGATCACTCGTCTGCAAAGCCACCAACCATCCAACATGAAAAAAACATCGATCGCATTTTGGTCAGCTACAATTTGAACGGAGATTAGGCCTCTTTTGCGATTCACACTTTATCGTACGTCCAAACTTTAAATTCTCGAAGTGAGCGGATGGTTTGTCCTACGGAGCTCCGGGTGGTCTCAAAAAATTCTAAAAATTCTATAGAACCTCAAATTTAAGGAAAAACAATACCTTTAGCTCAAAGTTATTTGAGCTAGGGCGTTTTCTAAATTTCAAAATTGATTTTGGAACCCTTAGAAGTGACCTACATCAACCAAAATCTTCGGGGCACAACTAGACCCCAAATGGAGCCTACATACCAAATTTCATCAAAATCGGTCAATGCTAAGTGGCAAAAGTGCCGCGTACAGCGGACGGACGGCCAAATTTTTATTCGATTTTTGGATTCTACGTACCTTGAAACGTAAACCATCAAATTTTGAGGGGGTCCTAAAAAAAATTTTCTTGGTCGATTCCAAAGGTTCATTATTGAAAATAATAAACCAAAAGGGAGACTCTGAATTTAAACCTCATATGATGTTAAAACTCCTTTCTGCAATATGCAATTATTTCCAAGCAGGTCCCTATCAACAAGATAAACGATTAGGTACTGTGAAATATAGTAAAATCGGGAACGGGACACCAGTCAGCGCCAGGCAGCCGCTATTTGCGGTGGCGAAAAAACTAAGTTTTCCTTCCTTGAGATAATGTGGTTGGACGGATATGTCGTCTCTTGGCATGCATGAGCTAATTAGTATCCGTGGCTCATCTTCCAAGTTTCTTTGCTTTCAAGGTCACAAAACAGTTCCTTGACTGTTTGCTATGGCTGATGGTGTGGTAGTGGGGGTATGGTAATACTTGACACCGCGATGACCCCCCACCACCCGCCGATCATCGCCTCTCACTCTAAACAGTCCCAAAAAATTCATTTTTTGGTTTATTATTTTCAATAATGAACCTTTGGAATCGACCAAGAAAAAAAATTTGTAACACCCCCTCAAAATTTGGTGGTTTACGTTTCAAGGTACGTAGAATCCAAAAATCGAATAAAAATTTGGCCGTCCGTCCGCCGTCCGCCGTACGCGGCACTTTTCCCACTTAGCATTGACCGATTTTGATGAAATTTGGTATGTAGGCTCCATTTGGGGTCTAGTTGTGCCGAAGCTTTTGGTTGATGTAGGTCACTCCTAAGGGTTCCAAAATCAATTTTGAAATTTTGAAAACGCTCTAACTCAAAAAATTTCGATATAAAGGTATTGTTTTTCCTTCAATTTAAGATTCTATAGAATTTTTAGAATTTTTTGAGACCACGCGGAGCTTTGTAGGACAAACCGTTCGCTCCCTACGAAAATTTAAGGGTTTATATTGAAATAAATATATATAAATCAAAACACGAGTGTGAATCGCAAAAGAGGCCTAATCTCCGTTCAAATTAGAGCTGACCGAAATGCAATCGATGGTTGGTGATTTTGATTTTTTTTTTTTTTTTTTTTTTGATTTTTTTTTTCTTTTTTTTTTCTTCTTCTTCTTTTTATATTGGATGGTTGGTGATTTTGTAGACGAGTGATCTATATAGAAAATAATAAACCATTGTGTAATAATTTGCAACGTTTTTGAACTGATTGCCTTGCATCGCTTTGCCCCGTGCTTTCACGTATCATCCGCAATCTATAGTAGTTACTGACCTCTCCAAGTCTCTGGTGTGTTGCGGGCTAGTATCCAAGGCAAAATACGTACTTTCTTATTCCATTCTCCTATTTCATCTAATTTACTTGGTAATAATGAAAAAGTCCCTAAATGATATTAACATTTTCCAAAATTGGCTATTATATTACTTGCAATGGGAATATAGGAGCATCTCAACAAAAATTAATTTATTCATTTTGCTTATTTTTAGTAAGGCAAACAGTGTTTGCTATGTTTGCCAGGAGGAGGCGCCACTGATTAAAACTGTCCGCAATCCTTTCATCCTACAACAAAGCATCACCAAGAGAAATTAGATGGGAAATGTAGAAGTTATGGCTGTAACAAGGAAATACACGTTTGCGCATGCGCAGTGGCTATTATAAGTCTTGTAGCAGTGATTTTCATAGGGGACCAATCACAATCTAAATCGCATAATTTCTGAAAATTTGTTCGAAATCCGATGAGAAATGTAGAAGTTATGGCTGTGGCAAGGATTTCATGACAGACAGAAAGGCAAACACGGAACCAAAATTGTTCAGAAAGGTCTGAAACGTACAACGCGAGTGAAAATTTCGATTTTGGAGAACATTTCTTTTTTATCTTCAACCTTGATGAGGTGAAAACGAAACTTCCGCTACCTTGGCAGACTCGGAAGCAGAAGCTGTGTTCTTCACTGAAGAGTGATCTTCATAGAAAAATAATAAACCGTAGTGTAATAATTTGATGCGTTTCTGAATTCAACTGGAACTTCTAGGCGAGGTGGGAAACCTGGAGGACAATGATATCACGTTGATCGGACTGGTGAGATGGGCGGCAGATACGAGGCTCCCATAAAAAAGGCGCTGCGGTGGCGCCGGCTCCAGAGATCGCGAACATGTGGCGTCGGTGGTGGTGCGTTTCAATCGTGATGTTGGCTGTGGTGGTTGGTTCGTGGTGCCAGGACGACGAGGAAGAAGAACAAGTGGAGGAGGAAGGGCCGTCCACGCCTCGCCCGCCGCCTCCTATCCCGCTCAAGAACCTGGTAACTACTCACTACTACCACTATCATAATGACCATGTAGGGCAGTCACCATCTGTAGGACCTTCCATTCGTCCATCTGATACTGTCGGCATCGCCAGATGACTAGAATTGGAATGTAGTGCAAAACTGGATGTTTTGTGAGTATAATCCCCCCACTCGCCCCCTCCCAACGCTAATTTCGGTACTCTGGTGAAATTGTGAGCAATTTGGAAAATTTCAGAGTCAAACACAAAAAGAAACACGAAGATCGATGGAAATTGAGGTCTGGGCGGAATTTACAAGATTATACCCGCAAACGCACGTTTTTTAAGCTTTAACCCCCTTAAAAGGCAAAATTCGATATTCCGACGACGTAGTGCGCAACTAGATAGTTTTCCGGGTCGAACAAAAAACTCTGCAAATTATTACACAACAGTTTATTATTTTTCTATAGATCACTCGTCTGCAAAGCCACCAACCATCCAACATGAAGAAAACATCGATCGCACTTCGGTCAGCTTTAATTTGAACGGAGATTAGGCCTCTTTTGCGGTTCACACTCGTGTTTTTGATTTATCGTTTGTCCTACAGAGCTCCGGGTGGTCTCAAAAAATTCTAAAAATTCTAGAGAATCTTAAATTGAAGGAAAAACAATACCTTTATATCAAAATGTTTTGAGTTAGGGCGTTTTCAAAATTTCAAAATTGATTTTGGAACCCTTAGAAGTGACCTACATCAACCAAAATCTTCGGGGCACAACTAGAACCCAAATGGATGCTACGTACCAAATTTCATCAAAATCGGTCAACGCTAAGTGGCAAAAGTGCCGCGTACGGCGGACGGACGGCCAAATTTTTATTAGATTTTTGGATTCTACGTACCTTGAAACGTAAACCATCAAATTTTGAGGGGGTGTTAAAAAATTTTTTTTCTTGGTCGATTCCAAAGGTTTATTATTGAAAATAATAAACCAAAATCGAATGAAAATTTGGCCATCCGTCCGCCGTACGCCGTACGCGGCATTTTTGCCACTTAGCATTCACCGATTTTGATGAAATTTGGTATATAGGCTCCATTTGGGGTCTAGTTGCGCCCCGAAGATTTTGGTTGATGTAGGTCACTTCTAAGGGTTCCAAAATCAATTTTGAAATTTTGAAAACGCCCTAACTCAAAAAATTTTGATATAAAGGTATTATTTTTCCTTCAATTTAAGATACTATAGAATTTTTAGAGACCACCTGGAGCTCTGTAGGACAAACCGTTCGCTCACTACGAGAATTTAAAGTTTGGACGTACGTTAAATCAGAAACACGAGTGTGAATCGCAAAAGATGCCTAATCTCCGTTAAAATTAAAGCTGACCGAAGTGCGATCGATGTTTTTCTTCATGTTGGATGGTTGGTGGCTTTGCAGACGAGTGATCTATATAAAAAATAAAAAATAATAAACCATTGTGTAATAATTTGCAGCGTTTTTTCTCGCGGATTTGGATTCAGAATGGTCTAAAGCGGATTAGTGGTTGTGTGGTTATTTTTTTCTGTTGAGCGTTGTCCAACTTTACCCCAGATTGATCGCATAAGGACTCCCAAGTCTTACTGTGGGACGTCCTAAAAAGAGAGACAATTTCCAAGATTTTAATGGCCACTCAGAGCTCTGTGGGACCAACCGATTGCTTAATGAAGATAATTACCTAATTGATGAATGCTCCATGGCTTTTTTCATTATTTTAGATAGTGTTCAATTTCTAGAAAACCAATGAAACGACAACTCAGACAAATAGAGAACTGAGACAACTCAGAGAAATATGGGAAAAACCATTAAATGGAAAAAACCATTAATGGTTGTCTGAATAAATTTTATTCAGTAGTTGTTCCCATTTTTCTTTGGCAATTACTGTTCGATTTCAGCGGCAACATTTCAGTTTTTCAATTCCCTAGGGCCGTGCACTAATGAATTTCTAAAATCCTGTTATAGTAGTTTTCTGATATTCCACTTCAATTTCGATTAAATTCTTGTATCTCTTTATTATTATGTGTTATGAGGTGAATCATGTACTGCCATAATTCTATATCATTACCATGAGCATTCAAACCAACCCCAATAAAATCAAACCATTATAGGCGACGGCTGATGAAATATAAAATTATCTCGAATTGGTGAATGGGAAATTAATTTATTGAGGCCTTAAGAATGAGCGACTTCCCTCCTTGAAGGGGGCTGGTATCTTTTTAGGACGTCCCACAGTAAGACTTGGGCGTCCTTATGCGATCAATCTGGGGTAAAGTTGGACAACGCTCAACAGAAAAAATAAATAACCACGCACTAATTCGTTTTAGACCATTCTGAATCCAAATCCGCGAAAAAAAATCATAGGTGTATGTCTGTGTGTGTGTGTCATTCCGCACAATAACTTGAGTAATTATCCAGACTTTTTTTTTTAGTTTTCGCCAAAATGTTCGTAACAACAAACGAAAGGTCAAGTTCGTTAGCCAGAAATTTTGGACAATTCAAAGTAGTCCAAATTTTTTTTAAAAAAGTCGAAAAAATCGGGTTTTCCCGTTTTATGTGATTATTACCTTCACAATCATTGTGATATATGGTATATTAGGATTCAGCACAAAATTTCTAATATCAATGCGTTTTTCAAACATGAAAATTGTCCAAAAATTAAGAAAAGTACGCATATATTTATACATATAATGAAAACGTGTGTATATTTGTTGTACCTAGAAATGCAGTAGCCGTGTGGGTGCTCAGTGAGTTCGTAGAGACGAGCAGAACATGAATATGTACTCCTAAGATCTTCAAAGCATGCCCAGTCCATAAAGTGTATTGGTACGGTAGGTATACTGAAAATCGAAAAATGAGATCACTCATCTTCTACATATCGAATCCGATCCCAAGTCAAAGTTTACAAATTACTGGAGTCAGAACACGTCTCATATAAATAACAAAATGAAACACAATACCCCCTCAAAATGGGATGAATAATAACTAGCAACTTGTAAAAATCATCTATCGTTTAAAATTCTGTCATAGGTAATTCATTGGTTAATTTTCGACGACTCGAGCAACATTTAAGCTCCTGGTGGGGTAATCAACTCTCGAGACTGATCTCGTAGCCGTGCAGACGGTCTTTACCAGAGATGGGCTAATTCTTATTCATAAATACAATTATGGATGCAAATCATAACTGCGATTTCATGATTATGAACACGAATACAGGTATGAATACGAATACAATCGTATTCACACTTTGAATACGATTTTCCCCCGTATTCGTGTTTTGAATACGATTTTATAAATTTTTCCATGATTTCCCCAAAAATCGATTTTTTTACGATTTTCCCTGGAACTCATACATTTTTTATGATTTTCTCCCGAACTCTGGACATCTTTGTTCCTTAAAAATGTCTAAATAATCAACTAAAATTCGAAACGCTCACCAAATCTTATAGGATTTTCCACGCAGAATCGAATGAGACCCCTCCAAGGTCGCTACTTTCCATTCGTATAGAAACTACGACGAAATTTTCGATGAAAATCATTTTAAAAAAATACGATTTACAGCGGAAATTACGTCGTACTTTCTATTCGGTTGGTCATAGCGACCTGGGGGTGGTCTCATTCAATTCTGCGTGAAAAATCCTGTAAGAATTTCAAAGGTTTCGAATTTTAATTGATTGTTTTGACAATGTTAGGCCATAAATACGTCCAGAGTTCGGGGGGAAAATCATTTTAAAAAGTATGATTTTCGGGGAAAATCGTTTAAAAAAATCAATTTAAGGGAAATTATAGATAAATTCATAAAATCGTATTCAAAATACGAATACGAGGGAAAATTATATACAAAGTGTGAATACGATTGTATCCGTATTCAAAGTGTGAATACGATTGTATCCGTACTCACATTCATACCTGTATTCGTATTCGTAATCATAAAATCGCAGATATGATTTGTATTCTTAATCGTATTTATGAATAAGAATTCGCCCATCTCTGGTCTTTACGGGCTCCGAGAGTGAGCTCGCAAGAATTTCACTCTCTCGTGTAAAGGTCGATTCCAAAGGTTCATTATTGAAAATAATAAACCAAAATCGAATGAAAATTTGGCCGTCCGTCCGCCGTACGCGGCACTTTTGCCACTTAGCATTGACCGATTTTGATGAAATTTGGTATGTAGGATCTATTTGGGGTCTAGTTGTGCCCCGAAGATTTTGGTTGATGTAGGGTCACTTCTTTGATGTAGGTCGTATCTTGATACAGTTACGAGAACCGGCCTTAGTATTTTGACGATACGACTTCTTGCCTCTGAAAACTCAGCATCTAGTGGTGACTTTAGGAACCTTCTTCCTGTTACCTACCCGAATACTGCCGTGCTAAGCCAGAAAGTCGTATCTTGGCTTCACCCAACTTTCGGGAAAACGACCTAATAGGTTTCGTGGTGGAATAACTCTTTCACGGGATTATTTTGCCTCCTTTTACTACAACTAATAGTTTTTCTTATAGGAAATTAGTTGCTGAATTGATTTCTGAGGTCAAAATTGAACATTTTGCTTCCGAGTCTACCAAGGTAGCGGAAGCTTCGTTTTCACTTTTCAAGGATGAAAAAAAAAGTTCTCCAAAATCAAAATTTTCACTCGCGTTTTGCGTTTTAGACCTTTCTGAACAACTTTGGTTCCGTGTCTGTCTGTCTGTGTTCGTGTGTATGTCTGTCTGTCTGTGTCAGTCATGAAATCCTTGTAACGGGCAAACTATACGAAGTTATCGTCCGATTTCTATGAAATTTTCAGGGATTGTGCGGGTTGGTGTGTAGACGGTCCCCTTTGAAAATCACCACCTTCGGACTGATAATAGCCACTGCGCATGCGCAAACATGAATTCCTTGCAACGGCCATAACTTCTACATTTTCACATTAATTTTTCTACATTACAGATTAACTTGTTATGATGTTTTGAGATTAACTACAATGCATCGGATCATCTATACAATCGGGTTATGGATACGAGGAAGCTATGTGCCACACCGACTTGGCAGACGTTTTAAGTGTATATTGTCAAAAAACTGTATTTATTTATTTATTTACATTTGTACGGGCGAACCCAATTACATTATTACATTTTAAACAAAAAACAAAAAACACAGGAATCAAGTTGACGGAAACCAACGAAAAGAAATTAAACTTCTGGAGAGAAAAAAAAAGATAGAAAAACAAACTGTTCGATTTGAGGCACTGAAAGTTCTGAGTGATGCGATGACTGAGGGGAAAAAACTATTAATAAATGACATGAAATTAAATAAAGTAAGGGTGGAAACTGAAACTGAATTTAATTTGGGTTGGACGCGCATATTGCCGATTTGATTGAAGAGAACGGCACACAACACGGTATAACATTTTTCCATTCTTATTGCTTCCGAGTCTACCAAGGTAGCGGAAGCTTTGTTTTCACTTTTCAAGGATGAAAAATAAAAGTTCTCCAAAATCAAAATTTTCACTCGCGATTTGCGTTTTAGACCTCTTTGAACAATTTTGGTTTCCTGTCTGTGTCTGTCATGAAATCCTTGAAACTGGCATAACTATACGAAGTTATTGTTCGATTTCGATCAAATTCTCAGGGATTTTGCGGGTTGGCGTGTAGACGGTCCCCTATGAAAATCATCATCCTCGGACTGATAGAAGCGACTGCGCATGCGCAAACGTGAATTCCTTGTAACGGCCATAACTTCTACATTTTACATCCGATTTCGATGAAATTTTCAGGGATGTTACAGATTAGTATTTAGATGGTCCCCTATGAAAATCACCACCTTCGGGCTGAATAGTGGTAGCCACTGAATTTATGATGGATAAAATTGATTGAATAATGACGCATACAGTGGTTACGGTGACGAGGAAGCTATGTGTCACACCCACTTTTTTACTTACATTTAAGCCAGATATACCAAGCCTTGAAGTCGTATCAATCATGGATACGACTTTTAGTTCTAGCAAAATCGAGATACGACTTCAAGGCTTAGTATATCTGGCTTAAATGTAATTAAAATAAGAATGGAAAAATTTTATACAGTTTTTTGAAAATATACACTAATTATTTATTCGATTTTCGGATTCTACGCACCTTGAAACGTATACCAACAAATTTTGAGGGGGGGGGGGGTTAAAATTGTTGTTTTCTCGGTCGAGTCCAATGGTTCATTATTGAAAATATCGGATCATCTGTACAATCGGTTAATGGATACGAGGAAGCTTTGTGCCAAACCCACTTGGCAGACTTTTATTTTCGTCCGATTGTGGGGACATATGATTGTAAAAAGTGAACCGTTTTGTAATAGTTTGCAGCGTTTCCCAATTTTTGCCCAGGTTGCGTTAAAACATGTACTGTCATCGAACAATCATGAACCTTTCCCTCCAGACAGAGTTGGTGCAGATGTACGGCTACGAGGCGGAGAGCTACGAAGTGAGAGCGGCTGACGGGCACATTCTCGGCCTCTTCCGGCTGAAACCGAAGGCCGCTGGCGGGCCTGTCGTGGTGCTGCAGCACGGCCTGGGGATGGCGCCCGACGCCTGGTGTCTCTCCAACAACAGTCTCGGTAAGCTTCTCCAACAATCAGACTCCCGCTTCTCAATGGGTGCAGTTAGCAGTGAAAAATTCAAGACCACAATCGATTTAATATTTCCCAGAAAAAACCTAATCGAGTGTTACCAATTCTTCATAAATCAAACATTTATTAACAATACCGTAAAATGGTACAATGGGTACAAACTCTGTGTCACAACAAACTTCCGATCACAATGGGGTGTGCGCATGGGTCGAAAAAACTGTTTGATGTTATTTTTAATCTAACCTAGACCTCATTCTGAGAATTTTGACACCAACCTCGACCTTCTAACGTGAGAAAACCTTTTGGTTTATTATTTTCAATAATGATCCTTTGAAATCGACCAAGAAAAAAAAAAGTTTAACACCACCTCAAAATTTGTTGGTTAACGTTTCAAGGTACGTGGAATCCAAACATCGTATAAAAACGCTGCAAATTATTTCACAATGGTTTATTATTTTTCTACAGGGTGTCTCAAAAGTTGTACCTAAACCCCCTGCTGAAAACGTCCAGATAGTGGTAAAAAAAAATTTTTTTTTTTAATCTTCATGATTTTGGTTTATTATTTTCAATAATGAACCTTTGGAATCGACCAAGAAAAAAAATTTCAACACCCCCTCAAAATTTGATGGTTCACGTTTCAAGGTACGTAGAATCCAAAAATCGAATAAAAATTTGGCCGTCCGTCCGCCGTACGCGGCACTTTTGCCACTTAGCATTGACCGATTTTGATGAAATTTGGTATGTAGGCTCCATTTGGGGTCTAGTTGTGCCCCGAAGATTTTGGTTGATGTAGGTCACTTCTAAGGGTTCCAAAATCAATTTTGAAATTTTTAAAACGCCCTAACTCAAAAAATTTTGATATAAAGGTAGGTATGGTTTTTCCTTCAATTTAAGATTGTAAAGAATTTTTAGAATTTTTTGAGACCACCCGGAGCTCTGTAGGACAAACCGTTCGCTCCCTACGAGAATTTAAGGATTGGACGTACGATAAATCAGAAACACGAGTGTGAATCGCAAAAGAGGCCTAATCTCCGTTCAAATTAAAGCTGACCGAAATGCGATCGATGTTTTTCTTCATGTTGGATGGTTGGTGGGTTTGCAGACGAGTGATCTATTTAGAAAAATAAAAAATAATAAACCGTTGTGTAATATTTGCAGCGTTTTCCCAAGGATCTCAAATATTACCATATTGCGCATTGCGCACACCAACTTCGTTATTTCAAATGAGACCCCCCATTTTTTATTACAGATTTGGATTCTACGCAAAATTTCATGAATTTTAGACCCTTCACTTGATTTTTTTGGTTGCGCGCAACCCGTCCCATGAGCGCGCAAAGTCGCCCAACTACCAAATTGCGCAAAATATGGATTCACGTAAACCCTAAATGTGGCACACGTTTTTTTCATTATTTTCCGACGCTGAATCACGTGGTGGTATCCATTTTTGAATTTGATTGGAATTTTCGAAATGGCGGTCGAAAATTCAGTTGTTTTTAGCGATAAATCACTCTTTTGGTTCATTATTTTCAATAATGAACCTTTGGAATCGACTAAGAAAAAAAATTCTAACACCCCCTCAAAATTTGATGGTTTACGTTTCAAGGTACGTAGAATCCAAAAATCGAATAAAAATTTGCCGTCCGTCCGCCGTCCGCCGTATGCCGTCCACCGTCCGCCGTATGCCGTCCGCCGTACGCCGTCCGCCGGACGCGGCACTTTTGCCACTTAGCATTGACCGATTTTGATGAAATTTGATTTGTAGGCTCCATTTGGGGTCTAGTTGTGCCCCGAAGCTTTTGGTTGATGTAGGTCACTCCTAAGGGTTCCAAAATCAATTTTGAAATTTTGAAAACGCCCTAACTCAAAAAATTCCGATATAAAGGTATTGTTTTTCCTTCAATTTAAGATTCTATAGAATTTTTAGAATTTTTTGAGACCACGCGGAGCTCTGTAGGACAAACCGTTCGCTCCCTATAAAAATTTAAGGGTTTACATTGAAATAAATATATATATATAAATCAAAACACGAGTGTGAATCGCAAAAGAGGCCTAATCTCAGTTCAAATTAGAGCTGACCGAAATGCAATCGATGGTTGGTGATTTTGATTTTTTTTTTTTTTTTTTCTTTTTTTTCTTCTTCATATTGAATGGTTGGTGATTTTGTAGACGAGTGATCTACATAGAAAAATAATAAACCATTGTGTAATAATTTGCAGCGTTTTTGAGAAGAGCAGTTCGAGCTTACGCCGAGTGGTTCCCGGATAGGCGCCACCCCAACAGACGGACGATTCTCACGAGCTAAATAATGTTATTTTCTTTCCCTCCTTCTTTCTCAACCGGGCTGGGGACCGGCTACGGCGAAGTTAAAAGAAAAAATAAATGAAATTTCCTTCTTTAAAAAACGAAAAAAAAACAACGTTGAAGCACCTGCTCGAAATGCAGGCATCCTTGCTGCAAGCAAAGTTAAAAGAAAAAAATAAATCAAATTTCCTTCTTTAAAAAACGAGAAAAAAAACTTCAAAGCAGCTGCTCGAAATGCAGGCCTCCTTGCTGCAAGCAAAGTTCTGCCCGATTCAGCCAATGGTCATGAAGAGCACGCTGAATAGATTCGGTTCGAAGGGCTCGTGCAGAATCCGTTATCCGTCCCTTTAGTTCCTCGACGGTCTGAATTGGGGTATGATTCTCATACACCCTGTCCTTGAGGGAACCCCAAAGGAAAAAAGTCGAGTGGCGTGAGGTCGGGGGATCGAGGAGGCCAAGATATAAGAGCGTTGCGCCCTATCCACTTATTCGGAAAACGATTCAGAAAGTGCTTCACGTGAGCAGAATGATGGACAGGAGCTCCGTCCAGCTGCATCCACATCCTTGCACGAGTGGCGAGCGGCACATCTTCCAACAGAACAGGCAGGTCGTCCCGCAGAAACTGAAGAAATCGGTCACCAGTTAAAGTTCCGTCGTAAAAGTGAGGCCCTATCAGCTGGTTACCGATGAGCCCACACCAAACATTCGTCGAAACGATGACTTGATGACGAGTCTGGTAAGTAGGTGATGCGAGGATTTTCTGTAGCCCAGGTCCGGAAATTCCACCTGTTCAGTACGCCATTATTGGTGAACTTCGCCTCATCTGTCCAAACACAAATGTTCAGGAAATCTGGAACCTCCTCGAGAAGGATGCTCATCATGCGAGGAAATCCGTACGACGGTCTTCATCCCCTTGTCGCACACCGTGGACGATATGGGAGCGATAAGGGAAGTAGCTGTAATGATGGGGGACGTGTCGAATTTTATCCTTCTGAATTCCTAACATGTGACTCGCTCGACGTAGAGAAACAGATTGGTTTTCCTGCATAAACAGTAAAATGCCCAGTTCCAGGTCAAAAGAACGTAATTGTACTGCGTCTCGATGAACCAATCTTCGTGGTGTCACAGCTCCAGATTGGGTGGAATCCCGAACAGCGAGACGAATCGTCCGTTAGTCGGGGTGGCGCCTATCCGGGAACTGCTCGGCGTAACTCGAACTGCTCTTTTCAAAATCGGAATTACACTGGTAATACACCCGGACCATGGAAGTCCTCGCTTCAGAAGAATAACGGGCAGTACTTGCACGAGGCATAATTCAGTACTCACGTCTTCAAGGTAAAAATGAGAATAAATCGGATCTGAGATGAGTTCAGATAAAAGTAAATAGGTTCTTCGCTTATCTCGTTTCAGGATTCCACCATGCTTCTAATCGTTTCTGAACTCTGTATCATAACAGTTTCCGAACTAATTAAAATCGCTTCATAACTCATGAGGACGAGAAAAAGAGCGACTTTTTGCTAAAAACAACCGGCCGCCATTTCAAAAATTCCAATCAAATTCAAAAATGGATACCACCACGTGATTCAGCGTCGAAAAATAATGAAAAAACATGTGCCACACTTGCGGTTTTCTGATTTTGGGCTTCAATTCATGAAATTTTGCGTAGAATCCGAATCTGCAATAAAAAACGCTGCAAATTATTACATAACGGTTTATTATTTTTATATAGATCACTCGTCTGCAAAGCCACCAACCATCCAACATGAAGAAAAACATCGATCGCATTTCGGTCAGCTAAACTTTAAACGGAGATTAAGCCTCTTTTGCGATTCACACTTGTGTTTCTGATTTATCGTACGTGTAAAACCTTTGAATTCTCGTAGGGAGCGAACGGTTTGTCCTACAGAGCACCGGGTCGTCTCAAAAATTTCTAAAAATTCTATAGAATCTTAAATTGAAGGAAAAAAAAACCTTTAGGTATATCAAAATTTTTTGAGTTAGGGCGTTATCAAAATTTCAAAATTCATTTTGCAACCCTTACAACTGACCTACATCAACCAAAATCTTCGGGGCACAACTAGACCCCAAATGGAGTCTACATACCAAATTTCATCAAAATCGGTCAATGCTAAGTGGCAAAAGTGCCGCGTACGGCGTACGGACGGCCAAATTTTTATTCGATTCTTGGATTCTACGTACCTTGAAACGTAAACCATCAAATTTTGATGGGATGTTAAATTTTTTTATTCTCGGTCGATTCCAAAGGTTCATTATTGAAAATAATAAACCAAAATAGGGGGTCTCGTTTGAAATAACGAAGTAGGTGTGCGTTGCGCACGATTTGCGCAATGCGCAATGCGCAATGTGGTCATATTTGAGATCCTTTGGAAAAATCATGAAGATTCGAAAAAAAAATTTTTTTACCACTATCTGGACGATTTTAGCAGGGGGGTGAACAACTTTTGAAACACCCTGTATATAGATCATTCATCTGCAACGAACACGGCTTTGCCATTGTACCCACCAACCAACTTGAAGAAAAACATTTGAACAAAATTTGAACGGAGATTAGGCCTCTTTTGGGATTCACTCTCGTGTTTCTGATTTATCGTACATGCAACCCTTCAATTCTCGTAGGGAGCGAACGGGTTATCCTACAAAGCTCCGGGTGGTCTCAAAAATTCTAAAAATTCAATACTATCTTAAATTGATGGAATAACAATACCTTTATATCAAAATTTTTTGAGTAAGGGCGTTTTCAAAATTTCAAAATTGATTTTGGAACCCTTAGAACTGACGTACAAGAACCAAAATCTTCGGGGCACAACTAGACCCCAAATGGAGCCTACTTACCGAATTTCATCAAAATCGGTCAATGCTAAGTGGGGAAAGTGCCGCGTACGGCAGACGGCGGACGGAAGGCCAAATTTTTATTCGATTTTGGTTTATTATTTTCAATAATGTACCTTTGGAATCGACCAAGAAAAAAAACGTTTAACACCTCCTCAAAATTTGATGGTTTACGTTTCAAGGTACGTAGAATCCAAAAACGCTGCAAATTATTACACAATGGTTTATTATTTTTCTACATAGATCACTCGTCTACAAAATCACCAACCGTCCAATATGAAGAAAAAAAAATCAAAAAAAAATTAAAATCACCAACCATCGATCGCATTTTGGCCAGCTCTAATTTGAACGGAGATTAGGCCTCTTTTGCGATTCACACTCGTGTTTTGATTTATATATATATATATTTCAATATAAACCCTTAAATTTTCGCATGGAGCGAACGGTTTGTCCTACAGAGCTCCGCGTGGTCTCAAAAAATTCTAAAAATTCTATAGAATCTTAAATTGAAGGAAAAACAGTACCTTTATATCAAAATTTTTTGAGTTAGGGCGTTTTCAAAATTTCAAAATTGATTTTGGAACCCTTAGAAGTGACCTACATCAACCAAAAGCTTCGGGGCACAACTAGACCCCAAATGGAGCCTACATACCAAATTTCGTCAAAATCGGTCAATGCTAAGTGGCAAAAGTGCCGCGTACGGCGGACGGACGGCCAAATTTTGGTTTATTATTTTCAACTAGCTGAAAAGCCTTCTGAAAGCAGGCAAAAACTATTCATCCGACTCCTCCCGCCCCCAACTCCGACTCCTCCCGCCCCCAACTACAACTCCTCCCGCCCCAACTCCGACTCCTCTCGCCCCCAACTTCTACTACTCCCGCCTCCAACTCCGCCGACTCCTCCTGCCCCCAAATCCTCCCGCCTCCAACTCCGCCGACTCCTCCTGCCCCCAAATCCTCCCGTCCCCAACTCCTCCCGTCTCCGCCGAATCGCATCACCCCCAGGACCCCTCCAACCCCTCCGTGCATACGTACGTACGTACGTACGGTTGGCGTTTTATATTATTAGATAATGAACCTTTGGAATCGACCAAGAAAAAAAAAATTTTAACACCCCCTCAAAATTTGATGGTTTACGTTTCAAGGTACGTAGAATCCAAAAATCGAATAAAAATTTGGCCGACCGTCCGCCGTACGCCGTCCGCCGTACGCGGCACTTTTGCCACTTAGCATTGACCGATTTTGATGAAATTTGGTATGTAGGCTCCATTTGGGGTCTAGTTGTGCCCCGAAGCTTTTGGTTGATGTAGGTCACTCCTAAGGGTTCCAAAATCAATTTTGAAATTTTGAAAACGCCCTAACTCAAAAAATTTCGATATAAAGGTATTGTTTTTCCTTCAAATTAAGATTCTATAGAATTTTTAGAATTTTTTGAGACCACGCGGACCTCTGTAGGACAAACCGTTCGCTCCCTACGAAAATTTAAGGGTTTATATTGAAATATATATATATATAAATCAAAACACGAGTGTGAATCGCAAAAGAGGCCTAATCTCCGTTCAAATTAGAGCTGACCGAAATGCAATCGATGGTTGGTGATTTTGATTTTTTTTTTTTTTTTGATTTTTTCGATTTTTTTTGGATTTTTTTATTTTTTGATTTTATTTTAATTTTTTTATTTTTCTCTTCATATTGGATGGTTGGTGATTTTGTAGACGAGTGATCTATATAAAAATAATAAACCGTTGTGTAATAATTTGCAGCGTTTTTATTCGATTTTTGGATTCTACGTACCATGAAACGTAAACCATCAAATTTTGAGGGGGTGTTAAAATTTTGGTTTATTATTTTCAATAATGAACCTTTGGAATCGACCAAGAAAAAAAACGTCTGCCAAGTGAGTGTGGCACATAGCTTCCTCGTATCCATAACCCGATTATATAGATGATCCGATGCATAGTAGTTAATCTCAAAACACCAATCTCTAAGTACCTTCCACTACCCTCATAGGGGACCATCTACACGCTAAAAATACTTAGCCTCGCCTGGGATTCGAACCCGCGACCCCTGGGGGACAGTTGAAGTTACGGCTGTTACAAGTAATTCACGTTTGCGCATGCGCAGTCGCTTCTATCAGTCCCGGGATGATGATTTTCATAGGGGACTATCCACAACCTAATCCACATAATCCCTGAAAATTTCATCGAAATCGGGTGGAAAATGTGGAAGTTATGGCCGTTACAAGGAGATTCACGTTTGCGCATGCGCAGTGGCTACTATCAGTCTGAAGGTGATGATTTTCATAGAGGACCATCTAAATACTAATTTGTAACATCCCTGAAAATTTCATTGAAATCGGATTGAAAATGTAGAAGTTATGGCCGTTACAAGGAATTCACGTTTGCGCATGCGCAGTCGCTTCTGTCAGTCCGGGGATGATGATTTTCATAGGGGACCATCTAAATACTAATCTGTAACATCCCTGAAAATTTCATCGAAATCGGGTAGAAAAAGTGGTAGTTATGGCCGATAAAAGGAAATTCACGTTTGCGCATGCGCAGTGGCTACTATCAGTTCGAAGAGGATGATTTTCATAGGGGACCATCTAAATACTAGTTTGTAACATCCCTGAAAATTTCATCGAAATCGGATGGAAAATGTAGAAGTTATGGCCGTTACAAGGAATTCACGTTTGCTCATGCGCAGTCACTTCTATCAGTCCGGGGATGATGATTTTCATAGGGGACCGTCTACACACCAACCCGCACAATCCCTGAAAATTTCATCGAAATCGGACAATAACTTCGTATAGTTATGCGCGTTACAAGGAATTCATGACAGACAGACAGACGGACAGACAGACAGACAGACAGACACACAGACACGAAACCAAAATTGTTCAGAAAGGTCTAAAACGCAAAACGCGAGTGGAAATTTTGATTTTGGAGAACTTATTTTTTTCGTCCTTGAAAAGTGAAAACAAAGCTTCCGCTACCTTGGTAGACTCGGAAGCAAAAATTTTAACACCCCCTCAAAATTTGATGGTTTACGTTTCAAGGTACGTAGAATCCAAAAATCGAATAAAAATTTGGCCGTCCGTCCGCCGTCCGCCGTACGCCGTCCGCCGTACGCCGTCCGCCGTCCGCCGTCCGCCGTACGCGGCACTTTTGCCACTTAGCATTGACCGATTTTGATGAAATTTGGTATGTAGGCTCCATTTGGGGTCTAGTTGTGCCCCGAAGCTTTTTGTTGATGTAGGTCACTTCTAAGGGTTCCAAAATCAATTTTGAAATTTTGAAAACGCCCTAACTCAAAAAATTTCGAAATAAAGGTATGGTTTTTCCTTCAATTTAAGATTCTATAGAATTTTTAGAATTTTTTGAGACCACGCGGAGCTCTGTAGGACAAACCGTTCGCTCCCTACGAAAATTTAAGGGTTTATATTGAAATATATATATTATATATATAAATCAAAACACGAGTGTGAATCGCAAAAGAGGCCTAATCTCCGTTCAAATTAGAGCTGACCGAAATGCAATCGATGGTTGGTGATTTTGATTTTTTTTTTTCTTTCTTTTCTTCTCTTCATATTGGATGTTTGGTGATTTTGTAGACGAGTGATCTATATAGAAAAATAATAAACCATTGTGTAATAATTTGCAGCGTTTTTTTTTTTCTTGGTCGATCCCAAAGGTTCATTATTGAAAATAATAAACCAAAATCGAATAAAAATTTGGCCTTCCGTCCGCCATACGCCGTACGCGGCACTTTTGCCACTTAACATTCACCGATTTTGATGAAATTTGGTATGTAGGCTCCATTTGGGGTCTAGTTGTGCCCCGAAGATTTTGGTTGATGTAGGCCACTTCTAAGGGTTCCAAAATCAATTTTGAAATTTTGAAACGCCCTAACTCAAAAAATTTTGAAATAAAGGTATTGTTTTTCCTTCAACTTAGGATTCTGTAGAATTTTTAGAATTGTTTGAGACCAACCGGAGCTCTGTAGGACAAACCGTTCGCTCACTACGAGAATTAAAATTTGTACGTACGATAAATCAGAAACACGATCGTGAATCGCAAAAGAGGCCTAATCTCCGTTCAAATTAAAGCTGACCGAAATGCGATAGATGTTTTTCTTCATGTTGGATGGTTAATGGTATTGCAGACGAGTGATCTGTATAGAAAAACAAAAAATAATAAACCATTGTGTAATAAATTGCCGCGTTTTGGATTCTAAGTACCTTGAAACGTGAACCAACAAATTTTGAGGGGGTGATGAACTTTTTTTTTCTTGGCCGATTCCAAAGGTTCATTATTGAAAATGATAAACCAAAATTTGGCCGTCCGTCCGCCATCCTGCTGTATCCGAGTGGTCTTGATTGTCTCTGGGGCCCATAATGGGCCCCATGCCAATGGGCCGCCCATTGGCCCAATACGATCGATGCAGATTTTTACATGCGGCAGTAGTGGTTTCATTTTATCCCCACTCTCTCTTCACGATACAGCAGCCCCTCCTGTCCCCTCTGGCGTCCGAATGTGCCCGTATGGCCCACGTGGAGGTGCCAGGTTTTAGCAGGATGGTATTTCTAGGGACAGGAGTGAGCAGCACCTACTTAGTAGGTCCTCTGCCCCCTCTTCATGGAAGACTTCTTCCATGCCCCTCTTCTTATATCTTGGGGTTTTCCCATCATCGGTTGTCGCAGGATTCGCAGGATTGTCGCGTGTGTGCAGTAGGGGCAGGGCGAGTACTGAATATCCTCCCCTGCCTAATACGCTAGATTGACGAAGCTAAACACATAATTATCACAGACGTATCACAGATATTCCATATGCCACTGTCAGTCATTCAATAAATACTTGCTCGCTGTCATTCATACTAGCCAGCAGTGTTGGGGACAACACTGACCGGCCCTCCCGAGCCCACCCATCCTAGGACGGCCACTCCGGTTCCCGTCTAGCAGGGCTTCCCGTTTTCTTTGGTTATTGCAAATTGCAAATTCCAGAGTGGCCTACAGCCCTTGAAATTAACAAAACAGAAATTATTAGAATGCAAACTCATAAAATCATAATAATAATAAATAACCTACTGATTTGCCCCCCCCCCCCCCCCCCCCCGAGGGACCGGTAGGGTCCCCAACATCCACCCGTCCGCCATCCGCCGTACGCGGCACTTTCCCCACTTAGCATTGACTGATTTTCATGAAATACGGTATGTAGGCTCCATTTGGGGTCTAGTTGTGCCCCGAAGATTTTGGTTGATGTAGGTCACTTCTAAGGGTCAAAAAATTAATTTTGAAATTTTGAAAACACCCCAACTCAAAAAATTTTGATATAAAGGTATTTGTTGGTTGTTGTGGTGCGACCATTTTCCTTTTGGGAAGTGATTTATTGGAGTCTTCTTTTTTGAGTAATTTTATTGTAGGTACATGTTTCGGCAGTCTCAGCCGCCTTCTTCAGCCTGATAGAGGTAGGTATTATTCATAGTCCTTTCTTTAGCATTATGTTAGACCAACACATCGTCATGACCCTCATCTCTGTTGTGAATTTTGTTGCTTGTTTTTGTTTTTCAGTCTTCATTCTATTGCCTTTATACTTATTGCCAACCTTTATACTTATGTTAGACTTTTAATTTTGGTTGTTGCTGCTGGAGAATCCTTACTGAGCCTTATCAGACACCACTCATAAAATTGTTATTCACAGATGCCATGTGGACAACTTTTAGCCTGTAAAAGTTGTCCACATGGCATCTGTGAATAACAATTTTATGAGTGGTGTCTGATAAGGCTCAGTAAGGATTCTCCAGCAGCAACAACCAAAATTAAAAGTCTAATATAAGTATAAAGGTTGGCAATAAGTATAAAGGCAATAGAATGAAGACTGAAAAACAAAAACAAGCAACAAAAATCACAACAGAGATGAGGGTCATGAGGATGTGTTGGTCTAACATAATGCTAAAGAAAGGACTATGAATAATACCTACCTCTATCAGGCTGAAGAAGGCGGCTGAGACTGCCGAAACATGTACCTACAATAAAATTACTCAAAAAAGAAGACTCCAATAAATAAAGGTATTGTTTTTCCATCAATTTAAGATTCTATAGAACTTTTAGAATTTTAGAGACCACGCGGAGCTCTGTAGGACAAACCGTTCGTTCCCTACGAGAATTTAAGGGTTGTACGTACGATAAATCAGAAACACGAGTGTGAATCGCAAAAGAGGCCTAATCTCCGTTCAAATATCAGCTGACCGATATGCGATCGATGTTTTTCTTCATGTAGATAGAAAAGTAATAAACCAATGCGTAATAATTTGCAGCGTTTTCTATGATTTTTCAAAGTTTTGAATGTTCATGACGTCACAGTGGGCTGGGGGTCCCACCCAGGCGGGAGGGGCACATGACGTCATAAACATTCGAAACTTTGAAAAATCTTAGAAAAAGATCTACTCATCCAAAAAGAGAACGGTTGGTGTCAAAATTCTCGGGATGAGGTCTACTTTCGATTAAGAATTTAAAAGAAAATCAGGCGCACCCCCCTTTGCACCCTAGCAGCAGCCGATGAAAAAAAGAGTGTATGGGGAAAAAATTCACAGCTGGATGTGAAAAGTGAATACATTGATGGGTGAATGGCCATATTGTTGATGAAGAGTTGAAGTCTATTTTGGTTTTTATTTTCAATAATGAACCTTTGGAATCGACCAAGAAAAAAAACATTTTTAACCCCCCCCCCCCCTCAAAATTTGTTGGTTTACGTTCCAAGGTATGTAGAATCCAAAAATCGAATAAAATATGTGGGGGTCTAGTTGTGCCCCGAAGATTTTGGTTGATGTAGGTCACTTCTAAGGGTCAAAAAATTAATTTTGAAATTTTGAAAACGCCCTAACTCAAAAAATTTGTATATAAAGGTATTGTTTTTCCTTCAATTTAAGATAGCATAGAATTTATAGAGACCACGCGGAGCCCTGTAGGACACACCGTTCGCTCCCTACGAGAATTTAAGGGTTGGACGTATGATAAATCAGAAACACGAGTGTGAACCGCAAAAGAGGCCTAATCTCCGTCCAAATGTTAGCTGACCGAAATGCAATCGATTTTTTCTTCATGTTGGATGGTTGTTGGCTTTGCAGACTAGTGATCTATATAGAAAAATCATAAACCGTTGTGTAATAATTTGCAGCGTTTTCAGTTTATATTTGAGGACCTTGATTCCAAAAGGTACTATACCCATTTTGGACAATCGCTAAAAACCATTGCGATATGAAAAACGTGGTATAAACCAATGATGTTATTTTTTTCATATATTTCCAAATTATAATAAATACAATTGGAAAAAGTCTGCCAAGTGGGAGTGGCACATAGCTTCCTCGTACCCATTACCCGATTGTATAGATGATCCGATGCATAACAGTTAATCTCAAAACATCAATCTCCTCATCAAGTACCTTCCACTACCCTCATAGGGGACTAAATACGTCAACCCGCACAATATTGTTGGAAAATGTAGAAGTTATGGCTGTTTCAAGGATTTCACGTTTCCGCATGCGCAGAAAATACTTTCAATTTGGAGGCCATGATTTTCATAGGGGAGCATCGGAGCACCCCAACCCGCACCATCCCTGGTAATTTCATTTCTGGCAAGGCATTCATGACAGACACACAGACAGACACGGAACAAAAATTGTTCAAGAAGGTCTGAAGCGTAAAATGAGAGCGAAAATTTTGATTTTGGCGAACTTTTTTTTCAACCTTGAAAAGTGAAAACAAAGTTTCCGCTACCTTGGTAGACTCGGAAGCAAAAAGGTTAATTAGCTCAAAGTTTAAAATAATTTTGAACGAGATTTGAAATATCAGATTCATGGATATAGAACTTTTTCAAAACAAAGGAAGTGGATAATGTACTTTCTGAAACAAAACGGATAAGAGACTGCCATTGTGCTAGATATAGTTCTTTTTTAAATTAAACGGAATATTCACCCTCGATTTTCAAGGGAATAGATTATCTTGTGCTCCTAAAACTATCGCATTTTTGTGAAGAACTACCCCCATAAACCCTGGAAAAGAGTTAACTCAATTTCGATAAAAATGGTCTTTAGTACCTTCTGGATTCAAACTCCTCATTTTGTGGAAAGTACGTGTTTCGGCGAAACTAATACTGGTCCCATCATCCCATGGGATGATCCCCATACCAGTTTGTAAAGGCTGATGAAGGGACGATGTTTCGCCGATACATGTACCAACAAATGTAAATTGAAATCGCTGCAAATTAGTACACCAAGGTTTATTATTTTTCTATATAGATCACTTGTCTGCAAAGAACTCGGCTTTGCCATTGTCACCACCTACCAACCATAGATACTATTTACCTACCTACCACGTACCTACAGCGATCGCATTTTGGTCAGATAAAATTTGAACTGAGATTAGGCTTTTTTTGCGATTCACACTCGTGTTCCTTAACCCATTAGTGCTCAGCGGGCTAGTAGCGTAGTTCTCGTAGCGGGCTAGAGCTAGTTCTCGTAGGGAGCGAACGGTTTGTCCTACAGGGCTCCGCGTGGTCTCAAAAAATTCTAAAAATTCTATACTATCTTAAATTGATGTTTTGAGATTGGCTACTATGCATCGGATCATCTATACAATCGGGTAATGGATATGAGGAAGCTATGTGCCACACCCACTTGGCAGACGTTTTTATGTTGTGAAGAATGGAATTTAGGGGGACAGATCCACCTTAGCTGAGACTCCCTGTATAGTAATGGAGAGACGTCTGTTTTTTTCTGAAATCAAAAGTTTTATTTACCTACAAAACCAACCATAGCAACTAAAAGTTTCTCTGACCTGAAATCAAAAAACAACATTTAAAGCCCCTTTTTTCCGCCGAGTTCCCCTTTTAGAGGCGGTTCAGTTTATTCACAATTAATGATAAGCTTTCTCTTCTCGTATTTTCTTTATCATCGGACTCAGCTGTCCGTCGATATTGAGTAGGCCCTATAGAGGGAAATTCAAATGAAAGAAAAGCACTCTTATTTCTGTGGAGTTTTTTTAATACCGTAAAACGGGGTGACTATGGTACAAATTTTAAGGTTTTTCTGACATAATATACGTTTTTGTCATTTTTTACTTACCAATCTCTTTGATCTTATTGATCCTGAAGCCTACATATCTCACCAGTATTCCTTTAGCTTTAGCTTTTAGCTTTAGAGGGATTTTTTAAAGAGAATTTTAGACAGTGTCATGTTAACGAATAACTATTTAATTGTGTACTTTGGTGTTACCAAATTAACACTTGAAATAATAATAATAGTAATTATAGTGGGCACCAACAAATTCCACACACGGTGGAAACAATTGGGTGTGCGCCTGGGTAGGAAAAACTGTTTATTGTTATTTTTAATCTAAGTAAGACCTCATTCTGAGAATTTTGGCACCAACCGCGGCTTTCTAGCGTGGGTAGATCTGTTTCTATGATTTTTCAAAGTTTCGACCGTTTATGACGTCACAGTGAGCTGTTGGGTCCCGCCCAGGCGAGAGGGGCGCGTGACGTCATAAACGGTCGAAACTGAAAAATCGTAGAAACAGATCTACCCACGCTAGAAAGCCGCGGTTGGTGCCAAAATTCTCAGGATGTAGTCTACTTTCGATTAAATTTTTTGAAAAAATCAAGGCGCATCCCCCATTCAACTAAATTGAAATCCTCAATCTTGTCACTTACGTTGCCGAGGATAACTTTATTTTTCAATCACAAAAATAATGGATCCCTTCAATAGAAACAAAGATCTTTTTTAACAATAAAAAAATTAAAATTCACCCTAAAACTAAGTAGGTAGGTATTTCAAATATTTTTAAACATAGATCGACTCGCAATTAGTTACTTTAAACATAATATGTAGGTAATTAGACACTAAAAACAGCTCCAACCCCAGCAACACAATTTTGCAACCAACGACCGATAATCAAATTTGCACTTCTTATCACTCATGAAGAAGAGATTTAACCAAGGTGGTTATACTTCAATCGATACTCAATATACTGGAATACTAAAAAATAAAATAGTACTGTGAAATTGGGACACAATCGTTCCCTCAGTTTTCCAGTTGGCTACATAAAATTGGTGGTTGTACCGCAGACACATATTAGGCCAGTCATATCAGACATTAAAATCGCAAAAAACCGTCTAGTTCTGCATTTTTGGTATGTTATTTGGGACTGATAGGGAAGTCTAAATTCAATTTTGCAGGCATGAAAACCTTGTGCAATTTCCGTGGCACTCGAAAAACATCGATTTTTTTCCCTTATTCTGGTTTTTTCGCTATAACTTTGAAACCGTGCGTCTTTCGTCAATAGCCACTATATAGTGTACTATAAGTATATACTTATTTAAAGTTAACAAAATTTGCTACAAATCGAGACCAAGTTCAGCTCTGTAAGTCTTATAGTTACCAAGATACAGCTTTTCAAAAAGTGCCCATTTTTTCAAAAAAAGTGAAATTTTAACTTTTGTCAACTTTAGACCTAAAAAATCAGTAGAAATACGTGTTTTATGAAGAACGTTATATCGAAAGAAGTTGTAGCAAATCTAATTAGCTTTCATTTAAGCCCAACTGCACGTCTGTGGGACTTATGGTTCTCTCACAATCTCTAAATAACCAAAATTGAAAAAATCGGGTTTTCCGTAAATTTTACCTTGTGCTCTAATCATGGTAATCGGTCATTTACACCAAAAAAATAGTACCTACTCTTCAGAAAGGACCAAAATATAATTCCGAGGGGTTAATTGCCAGAAAAAAATTGTAGAAGAAACAAACGATGTTTTTCGAGTGCCACGGAAATTGCACAAGGTTTTCATGCCTGCAAAATTGAATTTAGACTTCCCTATCAGTCCCAAATAACATATCAAAAATGCAGAACTAGACGGTTTTTTGCGATTTTAGCCCTTTTTTGTGTCAGATATGACTGGCCTATATGTCATGTATGAGTACTCACCTAGCTTTCTACGAGTGTATTTCTCAATGAACGGCTTTGTTTTATTCGATTTTTAATTATACTTTCCTTGAAACGTAAACCGTCAAATTTTAATGAGATTAAACAATTTTTCTCGCTCGACTCCAAAAGCTCATATTGCAAATTGTGAATAAATAAACCGTTGTGTAGTAATTTTCGGCTTTAGACACATTTCCATGATGGTGGAAAATTCCCACGACGGCCACCTAATCATTCCTATTCCAGTTTGAAATTTCCTCCCTGGAAGGAACACATAATTTGATACGATTTCATTTCCTGTTGAGCTTACCAGCTGAGGGACAGCGGTGCCGACGTCTGGCTCCCCAGTCAACGGGGAAACGTCTACTCAAGGAAGCACGAGAAATACAACCCGGAGAAGGACAAGGACTTTTGGAATTTCAGGTGACAGACGAGTAGAGATCATTAGTCAATATTTCGGGACATATTTTCATTTACCCTCGTCGTGCGAGGCGCAGCATGCCACATCTGACATTTTGACGAAATCGTGTTATGGACGGTTTTTAGGACGTCACACAGTAAGACTTGGGCATGGATGAAGGTAGGAGGAAAGCTCAGTCAACGGCTGTCCCAGTTTTAGTTCCCGAATTCGCCGCCAAGTATCGTCTTGAAATGATCACATTTTGAATTACCATTTTCTCATGACTGGAAACTTGGATTTGAAATCTGCGAAGGCCGTTTTGATAGATAATTTTTGGTTAATTATGTTTGGATATTTTTTTCATTAATTTTGAGTAACTAATTAACTAATCAATCAAGATTAACAGGGTTTTAGGCAAAATTTCGGAAAACCCCGCAAATAGGAAATTTAAGATGGGCCATAAAATCATAATCCGCTCATCAGAATTCAAAATTTAGTTACTGCCTCATCGGCATTAGTAAAATCGGCGTAAAATTAATGAGGCAGTAAGGAGGGCTAGAATGTCGACCAGAGGTCTCGGGAGAACGTGAAATAGTCCCTGCAGTTGGTAGAAAAAGGTTTCGAGTAAGTATGAGTCACCTCAGCTGCAGTTAGTTTCTCACCTCTTTCATTTATATGTAGCCGCCCCCACAGATAGTCTAGACCTATCCCAAGTAGGTATCCTCATGCCAAGCACCCTGGAAGAAGAGTGTGAGAGCCCTGGGTTCTCCCTAGATATTTCTTCAATTGTCAGTCGGGCTCAGGACGAGCCAGTGAACTGACCGCAAGGGGAGTTTCGGCTGTCTAGAGCTATGTAATCGATTTATAACACTAGATTACAAAATTTAGGGGTGGTCTGGCTGCCTCGTTCTTTCGCCACTTTTCTTACGGTATTTGGTGCGTTGAATCCGAATCTGACGTCAGTTTTTTTTGTTTACGTCGGATTTTCAAGATATAGCTAGTTTTAAGATTTTTCTAGTTCTCACTTTTCTTCATTTTTTAGTGAAAACTCATCTTGCTCAAATCTCCTCAAAAAGTACTCGGACTTATAGGAAATTTCATGTAGAATCCGTATATGTACTTAGTTTTCAAGTAAAACTGTGTTAAACACCCTATTTTCCACAAAACGTATCAAAAATCACCGGTTCTCAACGTTTTTTCTTCGGTTTTTCCCTTACATTTTGCCACTTGAAAAAAAAATTAAGGCTAAAAAAAATTTTCTCGGGCCTTTACATTGTAGGGGGGACACCCCAGAGGAGAATGAGACCAATCGCAGCCTCCTAAACCCATTAATATCGAAGGAATGAGCTTTTTCATGGCACTGAGTTGAAAATTCACAAAAACCGTTAATTAATTTTTCGAGATAAGTATGTGCGTCCTAAATCCGTTTTTCTCAA
Organism: Apolygus lucorum; assembly: GCA_009739505.2. Taxonomy (NCBI): domain Eukaryota; kingdom Metazoa; phylum Arthropoda; class Insecta; order Hemiptera; family Miridae; genus Apolygus; species Apolygus lucorum. The sequence goes on from CM019167.2 coordinate 88,905,844, forward strand.
ATGGATTTTCCTTTCTTCTACATTTTTTATGCTTGTCACCTATTAAGAGTAAGATCGAAAATAGGTACTCAAAGGGGGAGTAAATCATAATTGGGAAACTCTTGTTTTGTTAAGAGATTTTAATTCAGTTTTACAAACGAAACACAATAAACTGCAGAAAAGTTAACGGTGTGAATCTGTTTCATGGAGGCTCAGATGAATCAAAAGTTGGTACAATGTTTGTTTATTCCTCCACCTCAGAGGTTTCATCGCCGGCATCTATGTAGAGAAAACTTCGCCGCCTGAGGTAAATCTCTTTTTAAGGTCCAACAATAGTCCGCCATCATGTGAACTTCCCAATACCCTTTGTACCGTTCTTCCATGGTTTTATATCTTGGTGGAACCTCTGAGGAATATCCAAAGTTTGGTTATTTAACATTGTACCAACTATTGATTCATCTGAGCCTTCATGAAACAGATTTACACCGTTAACTTTTCTGCAGTTTATTGTGTTTCGTTTGTAAAACTGAATTAAAATCACTTAACAAAACAAGAGTTTACCAATTATGATTTACTCCCCCTTTGAGTACCTATTTTCGATCTTACTCTTAATAGGTGACAAGCATAAAAAATGTAGAAGAAAGGAAAATCCATTTGAGGAAAACAGATTTAGGAACGCACATACTTATCTCGAGAAACTAATTAACGGTTTTTGTGAATTTTCAACTCAGTGCCATGAAAAAGCTCATTCCTTCGATATTGATGGGTTTAGGAAGCTGCGATTGGTCTCATTCTCCTCTGGGGTGTCCCCCCTACAAAGTAAAGGCCCGAGAAAATTTTTTTTAGCCTTAATTATTTTTTCAAGTGGCAAAATGTAAGGCAAAACCCGAAGAAAAAACGTTGAGAACCGGTGATTTTTGATACGTTTTGTGGAAAATAGGGGGTTTAACACAGTTTTACTTAAAAACTAAGTACATATTCGGATTCTACATGAAATTTCCTATAAGTCTGAGTACTTTTTGAGGAGATTTGAGCAAGATGAGTTTTCACTAAAAAATGAAGAAAAGTGAGAACTAGAAAAATCTTAAAACTAGCTATATCTTGAAAATCCGACGTAAACAAAAAAAACTGACGTCAGATTCGGATTCAGCGCACCAAATACCATAAGAAAAGTGGTGAAAGAACGAGGCAGCCAGACCACCCCTAAATTTTGTAATCTAGTGTAATCCGTTTTGAACCAAGTCATTGTAGAATACAGTTGTTTCTTTATACGCGAGTGATTTATGATCCTGACAACCAACTGGAAGAAGAGGAAATACCGGAGAACGGAATAAGAGTTATCCCATCTCCATCATATACATTTTGGCCCAAGGAGGACCAAGCTCTCTGGAAATATTTTTGAGCCCCATCAAAAGCTCATCGTTATATTCCGGTCACCGTTATATAAACTTGTCTCCGGTACTCTGTGTTATATTCCTAGGTTTCAGCCTGGGTATCACTTATTATGATAGATACGGAAGATCGTACTTGAAGGGGTTTAGATAACTCATATACTCAATCAAAATCACTCGATCAGTAAAAATTAAATAGTGGGCAAGCAAATTTATATTATCATTCGTAGAATATAAATTCAGGATGAAATTTCATCATATAATTACCAGCTTGAACTCACAATTTGAAAAGATCTTTGAGAAACCCTTCAGCACCATTATTTGAAAGGATATGTCTGTACCGTCATAAACTCGATGTGAAGGCATTACATCTATGCGGGCGCATTACCGATGACTCCGGTCAGGTTTTTCAACTACCATGACTCCGATTGCTAAAAACGTCAGTTTTGGCAATGACTCTCATTATAGTTCATTGAGATGGCAATAAGCCGATGTTATCGTTTTTGAAACAAATAAAAGTTTGTAATCTCAGTTCTATGTAGGTAGGTATGTACTACATACAGTTGAGGGGCTCAGCAGTCAGTTTTGACTAACATGTATCCAAGATCATTGCCGAGTGAAAACAAAGCTTCCTCTACCTTGCTAGGCTCGGAAGCAATAGCGCACTTAAAGAATACTCACATGTAAATCGTTGTAAAAACAGTCCATGCTAATAACACTTGTTGCATCCGACTCTACCGCAAGATTGAAAAGAAAGTTCTCCAAAATCTTGAGTATACGTTTTGCGTTTTAGACTTTCCTGAACATTTTTTGAGGATCCTAGAATTCCGCTCTGCCGTTTGACCTAAAGCCAGAAGTAAATAATATGAATTCCTGACATTTCAAGTCAACTGTGTTATACCATTCTTTCGAAACAGACAGGTAGACATCTTCCCGACTTCTTCAAAGCCCCTAAAAGGTGAACGGAATCGTAGTTTTCCGCAAACCTGCCGTGATGTTCGTAATAATTCCTTGTAATAACTAGGAGTTAGAGGGTCTCCTTGTGCTCTGTGCCCTGTACTAATACCAATATTGTTCTCTTCCTATGAGGATAACTAATTAGTGGATGCATAATTACTTTTCATTAACTTAGGTTAGGGTTCAAGTTTTAGAAACTAATGAGACCATCCAGAGCATTGAACAATGAACCTTGGTTATATGAGAGCTGAACATAATCAACTAATGAACACTTCTGGACTAAACACGTGACCTGCCTTAGAGCTTCTCAACAGAGGGTAAGTTTTGATGACATAACCATCATTATTGTCCTCGGAGAATATTGACGAGCCATTTCGGTCCTACTGACTGCACCATCTGTAATGTCATGGAAATTAGCTTCTCTCGACTCGGGATCTATCTCCAAACTTTCGAGTACTATACTAAACAATCCTGAGTCGGGCTCGCTACTGAGCCAAGGAAGTGAATAGACAGAAGTGCTGAAGAGATAGCTGATCACATTACCACAACCCTAGGAGGTTTCAATGAAATTAATTTTTTTTTAGCCTACCTTCTTTTGCTTCCAATACTCATCAAGGATATTTTCAAGAAAAACTACATCTCCAAATTTCCTTCCTCGTAATTGAATTGCTGGTGATTGAATTGAATTATGTCACGAAACAAATTAATGCTCATCTTCGCTAGCAACATCGAAATGAATCTACTTGGCTTTTGATGACCACTTACTATTTCCTAAGAAAAAAACTAAATCAATAAAACTTGATTTTTGATAGGGAAAATTAAAATCAATGTGTTCGATGAAATCATATTTTTTCCAGCTTCGTTGAGATGGGCGAGCTGGATTTTCCAGCAGTGATCGACTTCGTCCTGGAGAAAACGAAGCAGCCGAATTTGTACTACATCGGCTACTCCTTGGGGACGACCGTAGCACTCATCGGCCTCAGCCAAAAACCTGAGTACAACGCCAAGATCAAGGAGGCCATCCTGGTTGCTCCCATCTGGCACTGCACCAAGTACCAGTTCATGATCTCCAAGAATTCTTCCATGTACCAGACGGTTCTCGATGTATTTGTAAGTTGTTACCACTCCAGCGTCTTTTTGTTTCAATACTTTTGATGTAGGTACCTTCCTACTGATCCCAATATTTCTTTTATTGCTCTCGAGTTACCGAAAGCAATGTTTTCACTGATAAGAAGGGAAAGAAAAAACTCTCCAAAATCATCAATTTCACTCCCATTCCACGTGTGGAGGACTCTACTTTCTACTGTGTTCTATCGGGTGAATTTAGTAAATTGACTGAACTTTAAATTTGACCCTGAATTTGAAACTTGCAATTTACTTGGTGCTGTTGAGATAAAAAGAAGTATAATTTGTGATGGAGTTCGTCGTCAGGGCCATAACTGATTACACGTTTAATCTAACTGGTGCGATGTGTGCTTTGTGGATAGGGTGATCAACTGGCGCAAAATCGGTAAAAGTTGAGGAGCAGAAGTAGGCGAGCACGGCGAAATTCTGAACTAGAGTGGATAATGGAGCTGCCCCGTAAACGACTTGAGATAGGTAGGAGACGAAGTGGGAACAGGGGCTCAAGTCTTGACCGTTATCCCCTAATAGCCCAAGACACGAAATAATTCGAAAATTTCCGATTTTTTCTTGATTTCTCATTAAAAACAGCTCTTGCTACGTGAAAGTGAAGAAAAAAATAATTTGCTCGTAGGTATATCAAATTCTAAAATTTTGTCGATCCAGTGCAGTCGGATAGTATTTCTTGTTGCTCGGCTGCAGCATTGGGCTATGATAGTCAAGAATGGTTTGCAATACTCGGAATAGTGGAGCTTCCAGAGGTACTCATTCCACGAAATGATTCCATAAATCATTATTTGCAGGCGTCTTCACCAACAATCAGTAGGTAGGTATTAAACAATTTTTTTTACTCATTCCCCTACTGACAATGGAACTCAAAAAGGTAACTTAACTCAGTTAAAATGCATAGGTCATTATGATCAATCTTATGACCAATTCATTACAATATTTTTATTACATCGTTGTCGAATATCACATACCTACCTTGTTCCCAAATGATCAGTTATACATATGATTGAACCTCTAAAATGAGGTGTTTTGGAACTCTTTCAACATTATACTTAGCTAACGATAGCAAACGAATAATTTAAAACTAGCAATCGTCAAAATGCATCACATATGACGCAAATATTGAAAGGAAATCCAGGCGAAATTATTTTAAAAAACGATAAAATCCAGATAAGGAACTGTTTCCAACAAATAGAACAGATGTGATATTCAAAGAATAATGAACAAAAGCCACTAGTTTCTTATTCTGAGAATAATGAAACAAGATGTCAGAATTAAGAATTTCACTTTGAACTCCCCGAAGAAGGCAATGGGGTATTTCGGTGGGTCGGAAATTCAGGTTTTTGACCTCAAATTTGGATTCAGCACCCTTGAAAACCTACATACTACAACTTTGGGCCCAATGATACTATAACATGTGGTAGAAAAATTAATTAAAGAGATCACACGTTTGAAAAAGGCGGGCCGCTATAAATGCACACACACTAGGCAAGGACTACACCGTGGACTACGCCGCGCGCGTGTGTGAGCACTATTTTGTAGTATCCAAGAGGTCTTTCAAGGGTTTTCGTGCATGGATACTTTTTTCAAAGACAGTTGGCTAGCTACGTCACAATTGGCTAGCTACGTCACACCGTTCAAATCTTCAACTTTCCTTAGCTTCTCTGATTTTTTAAAAACATTTTCTCGACGAACTGACCCGATTACCGTTATTCCTGAGCCATACTCTTTTGAAGAAAAAAAAAAAATTGACCGAAATACCCCATTGGGACTCAGACCCCCCCTTTTTTTCAGTAAGTAGGCATTTCAGCAAAACCCAAAGTACAAAATGTAACATCCTCCTGAAAATGTATAAGTCATATTGAATAATGAAACATGAAAAAATTGAACAGAGTGGATAATACAATGAGCTCAAGCACGGCCAACTTTGTAAATAAAAACATTAAATTATTATTGGTTCCCTGATGAAAACTTCTAAAACAATTTTTCTGATGTCGATAAAGCACAATAGGACATTCCACTTCTTCATTATCGTAACTTTCGTCATCATCGTGTATCTGGTGAGCTGGCTTCATCATGTCTGATCTTGATGTGAACAAAAGCTTATATGAGAATTGGAAAAAACAAATTATTGTTCAAATAAATGTATCTAGTAGGTAGGTAACTACTTCTGTCCAAATCTATGGACTAAATATCCCCAATATTGCGAAATTATCCATCTTAAGGGATTTTTGCACTAATGAGGCAAAATCAACTCACCTAATTAGTATGCTTGAAACCATGTACTGACTGCCCACTGTTGGCTGGGAGCAACAATCTACCATCACCGGCTGCCCAATGTTGCATGGATGCATCAAACCTATTTTGACTTCTAGCAAAGTTAAAAATGGAGAAAACTTTCCAGAAGTAGATTCTACATGATATTTACAACTATCCCAACGATGAAAGATGAAATTTATCGAAAATAGATTTATTCAAATAGGTAAAATGCGGTGGTAAACTTACCTTCGCGCGTCACAGCGCCATGTTTAGAGCGGTATCACGGAATCAGAGGTAAAGCCTCTTTATAGGCTATCATAATGCTACTAACATAGCCAAAAAAACACGAGCTCTTGAAGGTTGTTTAATGAAAATAAAACCTTTATCAGCCGGAAATAATAGTCCGCCTTTGTATAAAAAATCGTCGAAGTTCATGTTGCACGGGTGCAACATTGGGCTATTAGGGGTTAAGAGATAGCAGGTGGCCTGCTAATTATTAGTACTTTTAAAAAGTACCCGCCTGTGCTTTATTTGTACAAATTTACAAGAAGGAGGTCACGACTTCACGTTTTACACTATTCTGAATAATTGAGTTTTTCAAGGCTCGACCTACACCATCCCTCACATTTTTTATTCCAATCGAAAGAAAACTATGAAAGTACGGGAGAATTTACATTCGAGCATGCGCAGAGGCTCCCATAAATTTGAGGACAATGGCAATCATATGGAACCATCTACACAACCCGCACAATCACCATCATCACATTAAAATCAGACGAAAACTTTGGAATTTAAACTTATTACTTATAATAATTTGCACATGCGTTAGTGCTACCAAGGTTGAGACCATTCGCGTCAGGGGATAGCAAAAAGAATCCTTACGATAAAAATATCCGCAAGTTCCTCGTGCATCGATATTTCAGTTAAATCTGTTTATGTATTTTCTCTATTCCAACCTATAGAAGTTCGTTTAAATTGTTAGTAATTGACTATTCTGTATGCACAATCTCTTAGAGGACTCTTTTGGACTTTATCGGTGAGAATTCTATCTAATGAGGAATTTCACCGATTTCTGTTTGCATTTTTCCTGAATAGTTAATGGTGTGGGATAGATGAAAATCGGGCTGATTTCGGAAAATAAGTCTCCTGTTATTTTTGGGAGACAATCAAAATTTTTAATTTCAAAACTACCCGGGAAAACAGACGTGCAGCGGGAACGCTCGCTGATTGGGCTGTTCGGATCGCCGTCTCCTCCCAGTGTTGCCCATTGGTATGACGAAATCGTGTTTTCTAAGAGAAAAATTATCAAACAAAAACAGAGGAAACCTAATTTTCCCCATCTCGCTTTTTCTATTTTTTTCTTCAGTTTTTCGATTTCGAACTTTACTGTTTCATGAAATTTTGCATCTGGGGACTATGGATTTCTCGATCTCAGCGCTTCAAGCGGCCATAAATGAACTATTCCAGCATGACGTCATTTTCCCGGTTTTTTTAAACATTCGTATTTTCTACACTGTTTTGTTTATTCGTAAATTAGGAAGTTCGGGCTGAAAGTTTGCCTTAGGGGGTTTTTAGAGGTGCTGAATCCGATTTTGGGGTCAATAATAGGAAATTCCGACATGGTGAAATTCCTCATTGGATTGAAACTGAGGTAGTTTTGCGTGTTAAAAAGAATTTACGATCGAACTAATAAGGTACCTAAAGTGGAAATGTCAAAAGAAATTGGACGGCATTTAACCAGAAGGGAACCACAAAATATGGCAAAATTACTAGGAATACTATAAGGGCTAGGTCAGTCAACGCTTTCAGCAAAAAGGAGCTGTTGTTTTGATAAGGCTTTCCCATCGAAATTTGAAGTAGAAAAAGTCATTGAATGACATGGCTCTTTGTCATGGCTTTATCTGTTTCTCCTAATAAAATAAAAATCTTTTTAACAAAAAATGGACCGAACTCAAAAATGATGTTTGTAAACACGAAAAAGGGAAAAATAATTTCGCAACATTTCGTACGGGGATTCACACGTATCGTCACTCTCTCATCCTCCTTCATACGACAGCAGTGGCCTACTACTGAATAGTTTTGGAACACATTTACTATCTCAATGATAGGTACCCACTCTCATTCCTGTTTTGTATTGCACTATCGACGCATGTTGTAATAATAACCAGATGGAAGTGGAATCTACTTGCGTATGTATGTGTCTACAGATGGGCACTGCAGCGACTTCAACCCGTACCTACCTACCCACCTTCCCATCTGAATTCCCTAAGATTATTATTTTTCCCTTTTTTGTGTTTACAGACATCAATTTTAAGGTCGGTCCATTTTTTTTAAAGATTTTTATTTTATTATTTTTCCATTTTATAATATTTTTTATTTTTCACTTTTTAGTGGTCCTCAATTTAAATCAGAAATTATTTTACCCGCAATTTTTCGATCAGCTTTCGTAAGGTAGTTCTAATTCCATACTGTGAATCAGTTTCAGTAAGGTGAACCAGAAGCCTTAGGGTGGACCACATTCTGTAATCCGGATCAGTTTCCATATGTATAGATGAGTTTCCGTACTTTGGATCGGTTTCAGGAGGTATTTGGGTCACTTTCCTACTTAGCAATCTACTCTCTTATCCCCTAACAGTTCGACGTCCCTCATATTTGGTAGGTGCTTGGTAGGTCTGACAACACAATTTAGTTGGGTCGGAAATTCAGGTTTTTGACCACAAATTTGGATTCAGCACCCTTGAAAACCTATATACTCCAACTTTAAGCCCAATGAAACTATAACATGTGGTAGAAAAATTAATTAAAGAGATCACACGTTTGAAACATATTGTTTAGTAATGCATGCATTCCAGGGGACGTCCCATTGGATAAGCATTAGAACAGTTTAACCAGTTGGTGATCGATAAAACTGTTTCACTCGATGTAATTTATTTATTACTTTAGGCAAGAAATAGTGACCCCCCCCCCCCCCTCACCATTATCCACCATAACATTTCTAGCGGCATGGGAGCCTAGAATCTGAAGAGCATTTTAAAATCCATGATCTACGATACCCAACATGCGAATTCGAGTTCACCCCCCCCCCCCCCTCCCATCACCACCAATGGTGCCAGTCTGGCACCAAAGCGGAAATACGTCGTAACATTGATCCTTCATCTATTAGTTTTAGTAGGTAGTCCGTCGAGGTTCACATCCGTATTCTAGGTGAAACAAAAAACACCCACGAAATATGATGTTTATTGTGTCCTGGCACCATGGTGGCACCAATATTAGTTCCATGGTGGCACAGAGAATAATTCATGAAAATCCGGAGGTATAATGAGAATTTTTACTCAATTTCAAAGCTTGGGTACAATTAGTAAGCAGTAAAGGAACCGAAATATTGAAAATATTTCAAATATAGTTTGACATTTTGTGAATATTATCCCCCCACTCGCCCCCTCCCCTTGCGAATTTTGATACTCTGGTGAAATAATGTACAACTCGGGAGTTATTTGAGTCAAACAAAAGAAGAAACACGCAAATCGGTTGGAAATTGAGGCCTGGGCAGAGTTTACAAGATTATGCCCGCAAACGCACTTTTTTTAGCATTAGCCCCCCCTTCCAAGGCAAAATTCGAAATTCCGGCGATGTAGTGCACAACTAGATAGTTTTCCGCGTCGAACAAAAAAAGAACCAGGAAAATCGGTTGAGAACTAAGGCCTGGGCAGATGACACAAGATTTTGTTACACACACACAAACACAGACATTCACCTAGGGTTTTTTTCGCGGATTTGGATTCAGAATGGTCTAAAACGGATTAGTGTGTGGTTATTTTTTTTTTACTGTTGAGTGTTGTCCTCCTTCACCCCAGATCGATCGCATAAGGACGCCCAAGTCTTACTGTGGGACGTCCTAAAAAAAGGCGGGCCACCATAAATGCACATACACTACGCCGTGCGCGTGTGTGAGTAGTATTTTGTAGTATCCAAGAGATTCTCCAAGTGTTTCATCTCTTCTCTGTGCATGGATACTTTTTTCAAAGACAGTTGGCTAGCTACGTCACACCGTTCAAATCTTCTACTTTCCTTAGCTTCTCTGATTTTTTAAAAACATTTTCTCGACGAACTGACCCAATTACCGTTATTCCTGAGCCATACTCTTTTGAAAATTTTTTTTATTTTTTAAATTGACTGAAATACCCCATTTAACAACTCAACCATGACATGATTGTGGAGGGAGCTATGTGCTACATCCACATCCACTTGGTGGAAAACCCTCTCATCACCGAACTGTACTATATCCCTCATAATTGGTAGGAAAACTCACATACTTGAGCATTCATAAACTCGTTTGATATGGCTCATGCAGGTTCTGAGCAAATAACCCACCTTAATTTCCCCCTTTCTGATCCCTGCAGCACCTTTTAGTCATCGGAACCCCCCTCAGCATATCATTTTAAAGCTCACAATCAGACCTTTAATTTGACTATACACAAATAGTCCTTCATCGACTCAGTCGGAAAACGGGAACCACGTTTTTCAACTTCTTTCACAAATTTTTGATACTTTTAATAAAGCAAAAATAAATCTGTTTGAAATGGGACCTCCACGGATACTCGTAGAACACATTTCCAAAACAATCAGACAGATTGGCACCAGAGTAAAGAAATGCAAGGCGTCCATACATACAACAACATAAAAATCGTCCTACCACGACAACCCGAATTGAGTACCTCCTTTTTAGCGCGCCTTCGGCCCGTTGAAGTCAGTCAAAAGGAACCACACGAGTCACCTGTTTTGTTAGAAAGGGTTTTTATGGTTGGTTCCATTCTGGTTAATGCCGTCCAATTGTAGATTTTAAAATATCAATAATCGGAAGGAAGATAGAAATGTAACAAATTATTGATGAAATCGTTGGACTGATATTTTTCTTATTAACATCGAATTTCCCAATTCTGAAAATGGGCTAGTTCATGAGTTGGTCAATAATGTGGTCGGTTTACGTAATTGACCATACATTGTTTCTGTGTACTATAGAATCAATGGGAGGAGAAGCAAAAGTGGGAAGCTTTCCCAAGGAAAGATGTTACATTGAACGACCACCAATTGGGATGCAACGACCTTCCTGAGATGGCCACGCCCTACTGTGAGATGGGCCTCGATGTAAGTATTTCTCCGTTCACTAAAGCAGCCCTTGGAAGTATTGTTAATCTTCCGAATTAACCTTCAAGTTTTTTATTTCCTCAATGCTTATGAAAGATTATCGTATTCACTTCGCGTTCATGCAGCTAGTCATCAAATTTGAGCTCTAAAAATCAAAGTGCTCCCTGTTGTCTTTTCAAACTTTTTGAACAGTTCCTTCCCGTCTGTCTGTGGTGGGGTAGCCTTGCTTGTTAGGAGGGAAGGTGTCGATTATTTTGTCAAATAATACTCGTATAATTCCAGTAAGGTTAAATTGATCGGATATTAATTTTGTAAACGATCAGTAAACTTTTTTATGAACAATTTCATTGAAATCTTTAAAATTGATAGATGATTCAATAGAATTATGTCGTAGGTAGCTTTATAACTGTACATCACAAGCTAGAAGCTACTGATATGTATCAGGGGATTTTCTCTAGGGCAAAAAAAGGAGATCACTTTCATCAGACTTCCTTCAGGAGTTTTTATGAGACCACAAAACGCTGCAACACATCAAACAGCGGTTTATTATTTTTCTGTAAGGATCACCCGTCTGCGACGAACACTGCTTCTTGCAACCTGATACCAGTGGTGGGAGGGGGTGCGGGTCCTCTTGGGATGACTCACAGGGATACTAACACATGCATTAGTATTCTGATAAATTTCTCAAGAATAGCTCATTTAATGATAGTTGAACGTCTGTGTGGTCTTCTTAGTCTTACTGTGGTTTGATCGTTTTAAATTCATGGGAAAAAGTTATTTAACGTTCTTATATATGTAATTAATTACTCTGTTTAGCGAACGGATGGTTCCCACAGAGCTCTGGATGGTAAAATTAAATTCTCAAAAATCTTGGAAATTGTAAATTAATGAATAATAATAATATAAATATTGAAAGTTTTCGAGAGGATGTTTTGAAAATGTTCTATTCGATTTATGGATTCTAAAAACCTTGAAACATAAACCATCAAATTTTGAAGGGTGGGGGGGGGCTGAATTGCGATTATGTCAACTGGTAGATCGCGTCTTCAGGGCAATCATCGACCAAGGATTATATATGAGGCTATACACGATTATTTTCGTTATGGAATTTGTATTTATTATTCGATAAAATTTGAAATTCTTTTTCAGATGTCTTATAGCGTCGTCGGCCAATACCTGCCAGCTGGTATGGGAGTGAAGATATTACAACATACCGGCATGTCATACGTGAATGGTGAGTCCGCATGCCTACCTAATATTTGTGACTTATCTCAAGAAGTGCTTGAAGCACCACTAGAAGGAAAACCCTCCTTTACAACCAAAATTTACCATCGAGCATAAATAAATCTAGGAACCTAATCATTTTCAGGACATCCCCATGGTGCGATGGGGGGATCCGGGTTTGGTACAATTAACCCTAGGACCTCACACTGGGGTACAGCTGTACCCCACTGTTCCTATTTTTGGGTGCACATTCGCAAAAAAAATTTTCCCGCCTGAATGGGTTCCACGTAAATTATCTTGGTACCCCTGTGAGCGGGAAACGCACTGTCCCGAGTCCACTTGGCTCTGAGAATTCGTGTGGTTCGCGTCTTTTTTCGTGGTGGGGTACAAAACTACCCCAGTGTGTATTTTCAAACTCTTTGGGGTACAAATGTACCCCAGTGTGTATTTTCAAACTCTTTGGGGTACAAATTTACCCCAGTGTGTATTTTCAAACTCTTTGAGGTACAAATTTACCCCAGCGTGAATCCCTGGAAACATTATAGGTAAGCCAATTCTTTTTTGGATCCTCACTGTTCCGAGCCACCATGCTACAACAATTTGTTGGTGAGGGGGTGAAAGTGCCACAGAGGTTACATGACATCACAGGTGATCCAGAATTGGAGGGTGGTCCCCTATGATTTGAGGACGGTCCCTTTTGAATTGATAGGATGACCCCCTATGAATTGGTAGGAGTCGGGGGAAGGGGGTGGAATTGCCACGGAGGTTACATGAAACAACAGTTGATGAGGAATTGGAGGGTGGTCCCCTATGAATTGGGGACGGTCTCATTTGAATGGTAGGATGACTCCCTATGAATTGGGGACGGTATCTTTTGAATGGTAGGTTGACCCCCTATGAATTGGTAGGTGGTGGGGGAAGGGGGTGGAGTTGCCACGGAGGTTACATGACACCACAGGTGATGCAGAATTACAGGATGGTCCCCTATGAATTGGGGATGATGTCTTTTGAATGGTAGGATGACCCCCTATGAATTGGTAGGAGTTGGGGAAGGGGGTGGAGTTGCCACGGAGGTTACATCCTAATTAGAGGATGGTCCCCTATGAATTGGGAGATGATCCCTTATGATTTGGGAGATGGTGGACAAAGGGGGTGGAGTTGCCACGGAGGTTACATGACACCACAGAGCACTGATACGGAATTGGAGGGTGGTTGGGGAAGGGGGTCAAGTTGACATGGAGGTTACATGACACCACAGATCACTGATGCCGGGATGCCTAGTAACTGTGCCAGAACCGCTCATTTTACCCTACTACAATTTCTACGTAAGAATATTGCACATGACCTTTATTGGGAAGAAGGGAACGCTCAGAAGTAGCAGAATAGGGGTTCAAGTGCATCACAGAAGGGTGATCTTTGGGGTGGTAGAATAAGGAAACTACTCATTGGATTTGGAAGCCAATTTTTTCCTCCAACTCAGAATATTGCAAACTTGCATAATCAAAAGTAACGAAGGTCATTCCATATCGAACAAATTTTATTTCGAATTTTGAATGAGAAGCGATATTTAACAGTTTTGAAAATTGGTTTTCAACAGGAATGTCCAATAAAAAATATAACTATTACCTTTTTGAACTCCCAATAATTTTTATCATTGTTTAAATGCTTATAGAATTCTAAGCAACAATAATTTCATTTAAAAATGGCAACAGACACAAGATTTTAATTTTTTGTAAGTTGGGGTACATTTGTACCCCTGTGTGAGCTCCATGTCACAAAAACTTATGTGTGAGGTCCTAGGGTTAAGCGGGTTTGGCATCATTTGGTTTATCTAGACCAAAGGGTTCGGGATCACGAAAAAACATTTTGAACTGCGCATTTATTCGATTTTAGATACCTATGTACTTCAAGTCGGAATGAACACATTCGTCGTTTCTTCTAGTGTTGTCTTTCTTGTCAAATAGCTCACTCCTAATATCCAGTAAAATTTACTGGATGTTATCTACTATTTAATAGTCGATCCAAAGTGGGGTCGAGCTTGCAAAAAATGGAACAAGAGACATTTATTCTAGGATCGTTTGGTATTGTGTGAGTATAGAGAAACCAAGTTTTCGACCTCGAAAGCTCTTTGAAAAATTTTTGGTGGGCTGAAAACCACGAAATTTTCGGACTTGTATTCGTATTGACCATACATAATGAAAGATCATCAAATTCTGCGTCGAACGAACGAACGAACACCGAAAGAGCGGTAGGTAGTTACAGAAATTTGGAAACTATGAACAGTGCAGCTCCTGGAGCGGGAAACAGCTATCCCCCGGAAACAGTGTTTGGCTCCTCAATCTTTGAAAATTCTTATCTCTGTTTTCCACTGCTCAAATTTAATATTTTTATACACCAAAATGTCTTGAAAAACTTGCAGAATTATATAAAAATAAAAACAAAAAAATCGGAAATGTTTCGCTCATAAACCCCCTTTAACTTCTCAAGGTTGAAAAAAAATGTTCTCCAAAATCGAAATTCCCACTCGCGTTTTACGTTTTAGGCCTTCCTGAACAATTTTTGGTTCCGCGTCTGTCTGACTGTTGGAATGTCCAACGACCAATGACTTTATAATTTACGTTGGTACACCTGAACACCTTGTTCCCGCTATTACGACATTACTATTATATCTACCAATTGATAGTAAGGTACCTACTCATAAAATATCTTAAGTAATGTTCTGTGGTACACACTTGAGTGGGACATCCACTCCATCGACATCCATGTTCTCAGACATAATGATTAAAAATTTTCATCGACCAATCAACAGTTTAGTTTCGCTACAGGAATTGTCACGCCGTGGGACTACGGAACCGACGACCTCAATAGACAGAAGTACAACCAAGACTCACCACCTGCATACGACCTCAAGAAAGTAACAGCTAAGGTTAGCTTGTTTTGGTCCCCAGGAGATCAACTCATGGAATCCGCTGTAAGTGGGACATATCTTAATAAACTCAGGGGTAATTCTGAGCAATTATCCGGTCAACTCCGATATTTCTCAAACTTTCGTATAATGTTATAGACAAGGAAAGACAATAATAGAATGCAAAATTAGACGTCGCAAACGTAATACCCATTTGACAGTTAATCACAGCTACAACTTTGTCGACCCCGAGACTGGTGCGCATACGCAACACATTGAACGTTTGTGGAGGAAGGTGCGGGGAAGCGTGCCTCGATACGGAAACCGAAAACAACATTTTATCGGCCATTTAGCAGAGTTTATGTTTAAAAGAAAGTACTCTGATTACAAAACAAGAGTGCATCATCTATTCAGAGCAATTGGCCATCTGTATTAACGGTGAAAACGAACACCCTAACATCACTCGTAAAGCTGATACAGATAGCGAGTCAGATGACTACTAAGGTAAGTTTCACAATATATTTTCCTTTTCCGGCACTTATTTCGGTCTGAATATTGATATTTACTACCCTACATATATCATGGTTAAGTATGAGAAATATCGGAGTTGACCGGATAATTGCTCAGAATTACCAACTCAGGAATTGTCCGACTCCGAATATACCATATTGATACCTTAAATCGCAAAGGCGCTATATCCAAAAACTGAGTTTAGAGAAAAACTCAAAAGAAGTTTTCACCAGATCACTATTCCTAAAATAATGTCTTATTCCATTACACTCTTTAATTTCTCATAAGCTATAATCTTCACGGTCTTCCAATAATAGTTTTGTTGAATTTGAGGTTTTCTGAAATTAAAACATATTGTTTAGTAATGCATTCATTCCAGGGGACGTCCCATTGAATGAGCATTAGATCAGTTTAACCAGTTGGTGATCGATAAAACTGTTTCACTCGATGTAATTTATTTATTACTTTAGGCAAGAAATAGTGATCCCCGTCACCATTATCCACCATAACATTTCTAGCGGCATGGGAGCCTAGAATCTGAAGTGCATTTTAAAATCCATGATCTGCGATACCCAACATGGAAATTCGATTTCACCCCCCCCCCCTCCCACCATCACCACCACCACTAATGGTGCCAACCTGGCACCAAAGCGGAAATACGTCTTAACATTGAAGTTTCATCTATTAGTTTTAACAGTCTGTTCGTCGAGGTTCATGTCCGTATTCAAGGTGAAACACAAAAAAAACCGACGAAATATGCGGTTTATGGTGTCCTGGCACCACTATTAGTTCCTTGGTGGCACAGAGAATAATTCATGAAAATTCGGAGGTATAGTGAGAATTTTTCCTCAATTTCAAAGCTTGGGTACAATTAGTAAGCAGTAAAGGAACCAAAATATTGAAAAATCGGATATTTTGTGAATATTATCCCCCTACTCATCCCCTCCCCTTGCGAATTTTGGTACTCTGGTGAAATCATGTACAACTCGGGAGTTATTTGAGTCAAACAAAAAAAAAGAAACACGCAAATTGGTTGGAAATTGAGGCCTGGGCAGATTTTACAAGATTACGCCCGCAAACGCACGTTCTTTAAGCATTAACCCCCCCCTTAAAAACCAAAATTCACAATTCCGGCGCCGTAGTGCACAACTAGAAAAGGTTGTCAGCAGATCCCCCGCCCCGTCAATAAGGAACAATAACAAAAAAAAACTCCGAAGCCAGTCAAAAATACGGGTTGTAAAACGCAGGCCCTGACTAGGTAACGGAGTACCTAAGATTTCCTAATGGGGGGAGATGTTGTGATCAGCGACCTCTTCGCATTTCTGTCCATTCGCTCCCTTAGCTCATGTGGTAGGAGCTCCGATTCAGAATCGGAATGATCCTACCGACTGCGCCATACTGTTGAATCATCAAAAATTAACTTCCCTCGACCGGGGATCGATCTCCTATCATTCCGATTCTGAATCGGAGTTCCTACCACATGAGCTAAGGAAGTGAATGGACAGAAAATGCGAAGAGGTCGCTTGATCACAACATACCTATATAATTACAATTTCACATTTCTGGAATTATATACATTTTGTTTAATGGAAAAACTTCGGAAATCGTTTTAAAATGTTCCAAAACGGGTTTCATTGAGACAAAAATGTGAAAACAGTCCTCGCTAATAAATGTTGGGTCCATTGGAATATCTTTATTTTTCTTGAAAATTCGCTAAAAGAGCGATTTTTGTAAAAAATACCTAACCCAATTTTTGGCCGCCATTTAAAAAACGCGTCAAATTAAAAAATACTACCACGTAATTTAGCGTCAAAAATAATGAAAAAACCAACCAAATTTGGTGAAATCATGGGTTTTTGAAACTTCAGCATTCTAAGTGCCGGGTTGCGCGCAATCAAAAATCAAGAGAGGAAAAAATTCATGGAATTTGATGTGGAATGTGAATCTGCAAAAAATGGGGGTTCTATGAAAAAGAGAAATAGTAAGGAGGAGGGTCACCAACCGATTGAATTTTTCTCGACCTCTCCAAAGAACGGAGATTGAAAAAAAAAATCGTAGTCCCCGAATTGAGTACCTCCTCTTTAGCACGTCTTCGGCGCGTTGAAGTCGGTTAAAAAGGGTGGACCATTAACTCGCGGACTATGTGGAAATACATCGGGTTGGATGACGAAAAATATCGATTTTTTCAAGGAAATAACCTTAACAGGTGCGTTATTTCAATGTTTCGAGTGATCCAATTTTTAATTTTCATAATTTACCGTTTGAAATAGAACTCGACCACCTAATTGGCCTAACAAACTGTAGGCGCCGAATACTGTTTTAATCGATTGATTGATTTTTTGCAGGACGTTGAGAAGCTGGCGTCTCAGTTACCAAATCTTGGCAGTAAAAATATCATTACAGACGATAGTTTCAACCATCCGGACTTTATCATGCCTTCAACGCCTGAGCTGGCCCCCAAGACAGCCGAATTCAAGCAGAACTTGCTTCAGATGATCAAGGCTTGAAGAGAGCCAACAACCCACAGGTCTGAATTTTTCGCATTTCTCCAAGTGCCTTCTTTATATTAAAAAATCTCTTAGGATTTCGGAGGTGGTCTTACAATTTGGAGGGAAATATACAAGTCCTTGGTTGATCTAATAACGTGTATTGACACTAAATATAAAACACAATCTTATTATCGGAAAAATCAAAACCGGAATGGAATTTTCCTCGAGTCCACACAATCACCTATTGACAGTGATTGTGTGGAGTATCTCTTCATCCAATAGGTAGGTAGCTGAAATAACTGAAAAATTAATTTTCATTGATCCAAGTTGAAATTCTGTGCGCAAATTTCAAACAGCTGGATTGATTTCAATGAGATTTTTTTTATTGCGCTCGCTGGACTCTTTAAGAAAAGGATCCGACGTCAGATCTACACAGTTCTCGTTTGTTACTGATGATCTAACCGTCGAAATCGATTTAACTTCGTCACGAGTGATTCAGTTTGTGTAGCAATCAATTTCTACCGTGGATTGCAAGGAGTCAACATCTCCAAGTATGACGTATAAAACAGATACAAATCAAGCTATTTTGAGCTACAGAAATAAAAAAACGTCTGCCAAGTTGGGTGGGCAGTATAGCTTCCTCACTCATTGTAACATGGACGTATAGAATCAGTTGGCGAAAAAATTATGATTCAAAGAGTTATTGGTTCGGCGCATTCAAAAAACGCGAAGTGCCAATTTTCATCTCAAAACTGACCTGTGGACCACTAACTCGATGACAGAAAGAAAGATGCAAAAGAGACTGTGATGAGGGGTCAATTTGGTTTCAACATTAATTGACCTGCAGACCACAACATTTGATCACACAATAAAAGAAGCAATTTACACGGGAACCTGGAAGTAAGTGTGGGCACGAGTAGTATGATATTTGTATTTTCAACGTAGAATTTTATTTAGCGGTCCACCGTCTAGGACCTAACCCACACAATCCCTGAAAATTTCATCGAAATTGGTTGAATAGTTTCGGAGTTTTGGTTGTAACAATAAATTTAAAGTTCGCGCATGCGCAGCGGCTATTGCTTGACCAATTTGATTGAAACTTATAGGGTGTCTCTTAGAAGTTAGTCCCTAACTAACCTCCAAATTTGAGCAAAATCGGTTCATTAGAAACCGAGAAACCGAGGTTCCAGGAAATTCACGTTTGCGCATGCGCACTCGCTCCTATTGGTCCGAAGGTGCTGAAATTGATAGGGGACCGTCTAGGACCTAACCCGCACAATCCCTGAAAATTTCATCAAAATCAGACCACAGGTTAGTATAGTTTTGCCCGGGACAAGGATTGACCACAGACAGACAGACAGACACGGAACCAAAATTGTTCGGGAAGCTCTAAAACGCAAAAAGCAAGTGGAAATTTTGATTTTGGAGGACATTTTTTTTCACTTCTTTCACGAATACAAAGCTTCCCTACCTTCGGTAGTGAGGAAGCAAAAAATTTTGTAGTAATTTTTGCGAACTGAATTAGCACTCTCAATATTCGTTCCATACCAAGAAGTTTAGAGAAGAAGTGTTAAAAATAAAACCCGTATCATACGTTGACAGTTAGTATATTTTATCAAAAGGTAATACCAGTTCACAGTACAAAAGTATTAAAAAATATAATTATGGAAGTATTAGGGTACAAGAGCCTCCTTATTCGAATAGTTCAATTAATGCTCTTGAAACGATGGAATACGTAAAAACAAATTATGGTCCAGATAGTAAATTCAAAAGTAAGAAATCGAATAGGAAATTACCAGAATATGATGTAAGTACTTTGGTAAAGCTTACTGTGCCACCATTGACTTTGGCAATTATATTGAGATTACGTAAGATTCATAGGTTGCCGATCTCAAATCCATTTACACTAGAAATATCAAAAATAAGTCTACTTTTAAAAAACTAGAGTAGGTAACATATATCTATAAAAATAATTTCTTTATAAAGCTCCTTTTCATACAAGTATGGCTTTAATTCGTCTCTGTCCACTTAATTGGAATTACACCGAACCACCTATTTTTCATTCCTCAAACACAAAACTCTATCGTGTCTGTTTATTAAAAAACTAAATTGAAGGAAAACGCACTTTTCTGAATAATCATCACATTAAATAGCAGTAAGGAATTTGGATATCTAGAAATCCTGTCAAAAAAAAAAATTGCACTTTCGAGAAAACATTTTATGCATATATATTGCTAAGTACCTACCAACATAGGTACTTGTACATTTGGTATAAATTCAAGATTATTGGAAAAGGAAAATTGTTGGTTAAACAATATAAAAAACCAAATTACATCTTACAGGTCTACTGCATCAGTCCAGGATTATTATCCCGACGGTTATTACCCGATCAATAACGCCACATGAATTTCAAGTTCTTGGCTACTACACCTGGACACCCAACGCTGCCCTAGATGGGTAGATTCTTTTTTGAAAGTGATTTGGTTCAGATAATGGTCAGCAATTTGTCGACCTTCAAGTTGCCTGCTTGTCACTGAGGGTGTTAATAGTGGGCTTCACAAAACTGAAGGCTCTCATTGCGATGAAGTTTGCCATGTTCAGCAATGTTGGTCTGTAAGATTCCACCCTCGTTGAAAATAAAATTGATGAAATGAGTTTAGGTGTTACTGAGAATGATTGTTTCTTGATGAGAGTACAGCGGAATTGATTTTTGAGTACATAAAAACTGTGGAGTGCACTTTATCTGCTACAAATACTGACCTTTTTATCTTGAATAACGTAGAAATAGAAATCGTGTGACAAACTGTATATAATTTAATATTTTGAAACAGCCTAGTCAGTCTGAGGACTAATGGTGTACTTCCAAATCATAAAATAGTGGTATCTTCATTTACCTTGAAAATTCGCTAACAATCTGTTTTCTAAGGACTGGGTTTGTGCTGGTTTAAAAATTAACTGGTGACAAGGAACTTCCTGGAAATGCTCCAATTAAAGAAACCTTCTTCAGATCACTGTCTGTCTTGAGATGAATGCAGACGGGATCAATTTGTTACACACTGCACACTTTCTATATCCCCACGAATTCTTTTCAGGTATCCTGAGATGGACCAAAGCCATCAGTGAAGCATTATTGGACAGTCAACAAAACTGTGAAAAACACTAAACTTTGTAGACAACTAAGTACAAACCCATTAGTAGTTGGTGTTTTCCGAGACAAGATTTAAATTCAACAAATGATTTGAATACCAGGATTAGGGCGAATCTGAATAAAACTTTAGAGAAATAATGTTTTGTTTCTTAATTTCCCTGACCCATCGAACTTCCAAACAAGACCTCCTCTCAATCTCTTCAAAATAGCATGGATTCTGGTAAAAATCAATCAATAAATGCACAATTTTTAAAAACCTAATTTTTAACTATTCAATGAGTAACTTGGCAAGGATTAAGCGTAGACAACCGACAGTGAGGAAATGTATAGCCCATCAATCGGGAAAATCCCCTGCTCATCATCGAACAGAACTTGGAATGCTTCAAGAAGTTACTGGATTAATTTTAATTGAATAGTGTAGACATGAATAGGGTAGAGAAGACAGAAATGAAGATGAAACATCGTAGTGAAACTAAGTGACAACGCCTTGGCAAGATGGGTGCAATCGCAATGACGGGGATGGAAACTATACAAATATTTGAAACCTCTCGGACTACCAACTTCTCTAGTACATAACATCCTAACTATTTGCTGATTTGTACAATTCAGTAATCTGGTAGTGGCTTGCCAGCTCCGTAAAATGCCATTATTTCATTTCCCTTCAGTAACCATGATTGTGAGTAAAGTTTGCACAAGGATTGGTGCCTTCTTACCTACGTTTATTTCATGAATCAAGGGGATTCTGCTTACTTAGAAAGCTTTGAAGAACTAAGGAAAACACCAGGCTTAAGTAGCCAAAACACATTTTTAGACAAAGAATGAATGGAAATCAAGAATTCTAAAATTTAATCTCACGGGAAAGATTATTTCTACCTATTTGAAAGTTTCAAATCGAGCTCTAGTTCAGGAATCCAAAATACTCGCCTAAGTATCCAGGAATCCGATTCATTGTTCAAAATCCCCCTCAAATCACCTTTTGATAAATGAATGAAAGATATATTTTGCCCCAAAAATACAAATACAATATGAAGAATAAAATTATGTACAGCAATGGGCTATAATCCCGTCTGCCGGGGTTTGGTCGAAATGCGAAAATAATTCATTGAGAAACAAAGAAACAATTATAATATAAATAGGTACCTACTACTTACAAATAAATCATTAGATCTTGCCAATAAATATTTCAATGAGAGGGGGATCGGATTCAGGGGGTCCAGATCAACCAGTTGAACTCCCTGATTAGTTCCCTCGTGTAGTCTGTTGCACACCATCATACCTCGCCAGAACGACCCAGTCACCACTGTAACGCATCTCCACCACCTCCCACGCTCAGAATCTCTCTCCCAAAGAACAATAATCTGAACTCGGATAAGACCGGACAAATGGGAAGGAAGTGCATGTCTTTCTCAGGAACTCCCATTGTGCACATAGCACAGACGAAGCGAGAATCCTCAGAGCTGTCAAATGGCCAGAAACTAAGAGACAACAGGGAACCCCTGAACATCAATACCCAACTGAGCACCCATATGGGGAAGTGCCACTGCTCGGAATTGAGGTTGCTAGGCTGGATCATGTGAGAGAGATGTCTTTAACACTCTCAACGCGGGCGTCCAGCCGGCTGGACGGCCGCTTCCCTCCCACATACGGGCGTCCACTCGGCTGGGCCCTCTCTCAAACATCGACTTTCCTTCAAGGGTCCGTGTATCATGAAATTCGTGAAAAAAGCTTCAGTGTGGGGTGAAACTGATCTATTACTATCTCGACTGTCCACCAGAATGCGCCGGAAGCAAATCGGAAGTTTTGTTCCATGGTGGTGAGCTGTTTTTTGGGTGGCAGTGGCGACTCCCATTTCTTGGGAATTTCGCACAGTTTTGATGTAATAATCATTTATTTTTTTCGTAATTATTTTTAGTAATATTGTTGTAAGTTTCAAGGAAGAATAAAATGTGAAAACTGACGCGATGTGAGTATCGATATACCTACTTCACGAATCGATACTCAGGGGATCCCGAGCTTGGTCGACCTTGTTTTCTGTGTTTCACATTTTACATTTGCGCAGTTTCCATTTCTGTGTTTCACATTTTACATTCGCATTTTACGTCGAGATTTTTTTTTACTCAAAGGCGCGCATTTTATTCGTGCTTCTGTTTCCTATGTACTTTTTTATGTGCTTCTATGTACTGTTTTCTCAAATACCACGCATCGTTTTGATTCAAATAATTGAGTATAACACTTGTTTGATGTTTATGATTTTTTTGGTTTATTATTTTCAATAATGAACCGTTGGAATCGAGCAAGAAAAAAAATTTTTTAACCCCCCTCAAAATTTGATGAAAACTTGATAATTTTTCATTATAATTTTGTGCTGAATGGGTGATCTATTCAGAAGGGTTATCGGTTGAAAATAATAAACCTATGTGTAATAATTTGCAGCGTTTTTTTACTCAAAGGCGCGCATTTTATTGGTGCTTCTATGTACCTATCGTTACCTCTGTATGACAGTTCGATCTTTGTTGCCTTTTCTTAGTCATAGCTCATAGGATCCAACTGTGTTATTTTTTGCCGTTGTTCCTGAAAAATTGCTAGGTATATTTTGCTGAATGAGATATTATTGAGAATGGGTAGAATACGTAGAATAATGTTCACTGTTACCTACCTAATATTTCATGGTAATAATTTATTTACACATAAAAACTTGAAAAATGAGACTGAAAATCTAACAATGTACCTGCTTTTTATGAATGTTGAAAATGTGATAATACGACGAATTTGATAAAGTAGCAACCCTTTGATGGTTTATTTCTTTCTTTTTTTCAGTGGTACCTACCTACCTATTTCTAATAAAAATCTTGATTTTGTGATAGCTGGTTGGCGTTGTTTATCGAACAACATACCCATCCCTATCGGTCTGTTTTCACATGATTTCAGCTGTAGGGGAGCGCATTGCGGGTTAGTATACACTGATCCCACCCCACGTACGGGCGTCCAGCCGGCTGGACGGGGTCGAGCGAGAGCGCTCGCACTGGCAAGGAGGGTCCCGTGTGGAGCGTGGGCAAGCCTCATGGCTCCCGCGTTGAGAGTGTTAAAGACGGGAAGTCGACTACTGCACCCTTTCAACTATCTCAAAGTGCCAAGAAGTATGGATCGGAGCATTGAGGGACTCCACCTGCGAGTGCCACACGCCAAAATCATTCAACCTATCGAGCAAAGAGCAACCCCTCTACTCTACAAGGCTCCAAGGGGCGTAAACCAAACACAACCAATTATGATGACCTCCTCTGACACCAAGCGTGAAGGACACTCTTCACACCCAGCACCCAGGCAGAAGCAATAAAGTCCTTGATGAGCCCCAGAAGCAATGTCGCCAAAAGCTTGGCTGCACTGTCATTGAAGGACAGGCCACGATAGCTGGAAATGTTAATCAAGTCCCCTTTCTTGTGAATGGGTAGACAATTGCTGCAGAATAGCTGTGAGACAAATCGTATTGAAGAGTGCAACCTGTCGGTGCTAGTAGACTTCAGGAGCGTGTTCATGAAATTCGTAGCAAATGTGATCAAATCCTAGGACTTTCCATCCTTGGCGCCTCGCTAAGGTCACTCAAGGTAAATGGACGATCCAACCCCTCCAGCTGGATAGTCCACAGTGCACGAAAAATGCGCCACCCAGTCCCACAATGGAATGTCATCCACCTTTCTTGAGCCACCGCCCCTGAACGACGAGTCCACAAATCTTTCAAAATGGGTGGTGAGTCCATAAAACACACGAAAAGGTATCTCAACGGTTTTTTCGAAAATTATCGAGTTATCTGGTGACACAAACTTCAAAATCTGAGACTAGTGTTGGTTAAAGTCGATTCAAATTTACCTGCTCTCGCACAGGTAGTCCGCAACTCAAGCGCTTCCTACCAGTTATCTGACTACTGAAATTGATACTACTAATGCATAGACCAGTGACGTGGAAGCTCGTATCTCTAAGATGAAAAATCCTAACCAATCCATCAGTAAATGTATCACTTTATAATAGGCGCTAGTGTTCCAGAACTGCTAACGGTGGTTCCTTGATCCTCTCAAGTACCTAAGCCAAAAGTTTTGACGAGGCTTGTCTCCCCCCCCCCCCCCTCCCAAGTTGTAGACACCTACATCATAACAGGGAGGCTAATTAGTTAGCCTCAACTCGCTAACTACCTACTCTTGTACCCGAGTGGTACACACAGTCTCAAAATCAGATTGATCTTCTCACAACAAATTACAAAAATTTACCAATTATTGGGTAAAGATGGGTGATTCCATCCGTGTTTTGTGTATTGGGACGGTTCACATGAACCTGTTGAAGTCTGAGTCAAACCTTGGAGCACGAATAACATGGAGAGCCATTATATCAAAGACACCTATTCGCCCAAGCACCGCCAATGTCATCACAAAGAAAAAACACATCAAGAATACCGGAAAATTAAAAATAATCTCGGGTATGAACGATCTCTCGGGTGTTAGTTCGCATATCTCTTGTTGTTCATTCAATATTAATAATATTTTAGTTTCTACTTCAATGAGATTAGTTTCATTAGCTGACCACATGGAGGTCACACAATTTTGAAAAGAGACACTTTCACATAGGCGCATTGGATCACGCTGCACAAGCGCGTTGTTCACATGGCAGTCGACGCCCTCTTCTGACAGCAAGCTCCCTCAACTATTGCATATAGCCCTCCGAGTTATTCATGCTCGCACATCACAGGAATCGAACAATTTTGAAGCTAGGAGATGAAATTCTTCACATCATTTCTCATCAGACAAAATTTCCATATCTATAATTATGTAATATTTTGTAAGATAGGTACCTTTTTTAGCAAATAAGTAAAAGGTCACCTAATCATTTGGCATATCGATTAAACAATACCTTTGTTATGATCAGTTTCCTGGCAATACACACTAGTTTATTCGTCCAAGACAATGCAGTATGGCGGTTCGGCCATTTCAGTCGCAAAGACGGGATCCTTTAGGTAGGTACTATGTTCGTGAACAATCTGTGGGATTGGATACCGCACAGAGGTTAAAGGACGTAAGAACAGCCTATAGTATTTCCTCCAGGCTCCCAAACTCAAAAATTTCGAATAAAAATCATCTTAGTGCTAGGAACTATTACAATCATTGGGTAGATAATAACATTATTACAACATCAATGTGTTTGTAACTTTCAAAGGAAGAAAAAAAGAAAAAGATCGACAATAAAAGATGAACTAGCCTATTTACCTTAAAATTCGTCGTGTCTTATGAGAGCTTCACCAAAATCAGTAGCTTGAGATCCAACGAAAACATCATAACTATTCAGAATTTCGTCTTTGGACAGCTGCTCGTCGTTGTTTTTGTCAGCTTCGTATATCAGGTGTTTGGCTTCAGCATCGGCATGATCATAATCCTGCGGAGCTAGCCAGTCCTTCACCTGCACATACAACACACAAGAAAAAGTTGAATAGGTAGTAATACAATTTATTTCAATGGACCCATTCGATTAAAAAAATGCATTTCTATATTAAATTGATGAAAAACCTTTAGGTATATCGAGAGTTTTTGAGCTAGTGCCATTTAAACGTTATAACCCCTATACTATTTTAGGCCCTAAATGGAGCCCAAATACCACATTTCATCAAAATCGATCCATGGGAACCAAATCTGGGCTTTCCCAGTCCGACTTTTTGTCCAACTTGTGATCCGACCTTCGTGAGTAGTGAGATTCTTGGAAGTTGAGTCGGAAGAGTTGGAACAGGAGGAACAGCACGAAGGTCCGACGGAATGGGATTGTCGGATCAAAGTCGCATACCTTTCCTCGGTCTTTTGTTGACAGCTGAAGCAGTTCGGCCGTTTTAACCTTTGCGGAGAAGTCTGAATGTCAATAGTTCCCTTTTCAATCTTTTTGGTTAGAAAAGCTGAGAAGCTTTCTAATAAATAATAATATAAAATAGGAAATAATCGGACACGAACACCTCCTTCACAATCAAAACAGAGAATGAATCTTTATTCCGAAAACAAAATCACATCAGTTCTCCAATCAACCACGTCATACAATCTCACACCGGCCTATAATCACTATTCGAGTGTCATCACTCGCGAACATCCTCCACGCCGAAAAATTTTAAAATTAATGAAATTTAGTATACACAATTGTTATTGTGGTAATATTGTTAATATGTGGTAGAACGCCTTCTCTGTCTTGCCACATCGTCGAGTCTTCTTTTGCGTCTTCTTCTTTCGTTTTGCATTTCTATCAATAGTTCTATCTTTGCTCTTAGTGTCTTGCTCGTCGAGTTGCCGCCTCTTCTTTTCAAACTGACACTTCTGGCGTCATTCTTCCCCGTGTCTAGGTTGTAGCTTCATCTTCCACTCCGTTTCGCATTCACATATTTGTGTTCTTCAACAAAATCGTACTCTCCAGCTATCAAATTTTCTTTATCTTCACCAATTTTAAGGTGGATTGAGTCTACATTAATCTCACTCCTGTGCTTCAACTCAATGGCTTCATCTTCATCATCCTTACTCCATTTTCCTTCCATTTCTTCCATATCATTTTTTTCTCCAACTAAGACTTGAAGATCGTATCTTTCTTCGCTATCTTCATCGATTTTCCTCTCCTCACACTCTGCGCCCAATATAACTTCCTTTTCTTCTTTCTAGTCACATCCAACGTCAGATACAGCTCCTTCTTTAGCAGCTCCTTTAATAACGTCGGTTTTGGCGTCCGTCTTCTCTTCGGTTGCCTTCCACGCGACGTCTTTGCTGTTGACATTTTCCTCTTCCTTCGCGTCATCTTTTGCCTCAACTTCAGCACCTTCTTTCTTCATGTCTCTCTTCGCCATCCTTTTCATCTATTGTTTCACCTCCTGGATAGCGCATAGTCGAGGGTTCGGGTTTGGTGAAAGGGATATCATTGGGAAGTAGGAAACTTGGTACCTGGCACCCAACTGCGGCACTCTTTCTGCTTCCTGACCTCTGGGAACATGCTTCCAACCGATCCAAGAGCTGCTGCTTCCTCTCCATAAATTACATTTCTATCCTCTTCAATTCTCCCTCGATCGCTGTCCTGGAAGTGGAACTCGACGCAGAAGAAGAACGCGTCAAACGCGAACTCGCGGGTGGAACTTTATTGTTACGCAAAAGCATGACACGATTAAAATTACGTGGGTAGGTAAACCAAATTAAAAATACACTAATTCACGGCAAAGGACCAATGAAAAGCTGAGAAGCTTTCTAATAAATAATAATATAAAATAGGAAATAATCGGACACGAACACCTTCACAATCAAAACAGAGAATGAATCTTTATTCCGAAAACAAAATCACATCAGTTCTCCAATCAACCACGTCATACAATCTCACACCGGCCTATAATCACTATTCGAGTGTCATCACTCGCGAACATGGTTCGTTATTTTCTATAATAAACCTTACGAACCCACCACAAAAAGTGGTGGTGGTTTCAAGGTAGGTACGTCGAATCCAAAAATCAAATTTAAAAAAAAATCCTTCTCTCTGCAATCTGCGGCAATTTCCTTAAATGCCATAAAGAGATTTTGATTTAAAAAAACCATCATATTAACTCCATTTGGGATCTAGCTGTGCCGCGGAGCTTTTCGTTATTGTCAGCCACTTCTAAGGGGTGAAAAATAGGGGGTTGTAATTTCAAAACGCTCTACCTCGAAAACTCTCGATATAAAGGTATTGTTGTGTTGTGTATTGTAAACAGAAATGCATTTTTAGAATCGAATGTGTTATGTCAGCGTTGTCGAGTGAAGGCAAATGTCTTCTCGATGGCTTGAGGATTTATATTGGTCCCTAACAACAAGGATGCAGGATGGAGAAGCACTGTCTGACCGGCGCGTTTCTGCTCTACCATTTCTGTACCTCAGAGGTCGATTATCGTAAGTGACATTTTGGCAATCTTACAGCAGAGCCAAAAGAAGTTGTGGGCACACCTATTTTGATCCCTATGGCCCATTCTAATGACTTTATCATGCTCAAATTAATTCTGTAGAATCTGTTTATGCCTACCAATACAATAGAATACAAAATACAATAGAAAGAATGCACATACAAAACAAAAATCTCGAAAACGAGAATTTTGGACATACATAGTTGACCTCTGAGGTACAGATTTGCAGGAGTGCATAGGAAATTTGCTCAGCAGCTTTCCTCGGTTCGATAGCCGCAGACCGAGGGGAGGTGGTACATTTACCTAGTGCTAGTTGGGGAAGACAACTCCCAGGTAAGATGGGAGCAGAGATCAGCGCCCTGAGGCGAACCGAGGTCTCCAAGGAACTTGGGGCTTCCAAATGAGACGAAGGAGCAAGAAATGAACAAGTCGAATTGTTGAGGTAGAATGCATGAGAAGGAAGCCCTAAGTGGTCCTTTTACGTTACCGTTGACTAGGTAAGGGGAGAGTGGAGGAGGGTGACGTCAGATGACGTGTTTTACCCCCTTACCTCACTCCACCTACCTGCGCGATGAGTCACTCAGGGGCTCCTCTTATGTCCTTTATTGGAGAACTAAGATATTTGAGTAGATGATACATTACAGAATGAGACCATCCAGAGCTCTGTAGGTCGAATCGTTCGCTCCCCATTAGGACTTGAGGGTTGGACTCACAATAAATCAGAACTCGAGTGTGAGTGTGAAGATTGTTCACTGACGGAAATAGGCCTTTCAAATTTCAGCTGATCAAATTCTTTGAACAGAGTTAGCTAGTTAGAACCAATTTGTCTCTTTGTATTGAGATTCATGACGCTCATTTGTCCTTCCTTAGCAACCAAGAACCGAGTTTCGTATTTAAGGCACCCGTTTATATTATCTAGTCAATAAATTGATTTAAGGCTAAGATTCAATTTATCACGAGAATGATCAAAATCTACTTTTGAATATCTATCAAATTGTAATATTTTCCCCAAAGTATAACAATGGTCATTGTTTTATTAATGTTTTCCCCAAAACATTATTTTTATTTTTTGGTTTTTACTAATTTTTGAGAAATCCAAGATGGCTATATAGGTATTATAAAGGTTTCAAATTGAAGCTGATTACGTTACCTTCAAATTCCTCTCTCTCATTATATCTTAGTAAAATGAGTATTTTTCCAAGTGAAAGGCAAAAAAATCAAGCCAAAACACAAAAATTTCACTTTTTGAGAAAATTTACTCATTTTTGAATTTACGTGAAAAAAGTAAGACTGCCATTTTTTAATTATATATTCGTATATCTATTTTATTCAATCTACAGAACTCAAATTAGTGTCAAACCGAAGAAAATTTAACCTACTTCAAAACGTTTGGAGTACGTTCTAGTTGATCCAAGCTATCGATGTCTCACGGATTTCGGAGAGATTCAAACCAAGCATCTCGACAGTAAACATTTCTAGTATTCTACTGAAATCATTTTTGATAAATACCTCTTCATTGTCCAAGAAGCCATCCTTATCCTTGTCTCTATGGACGTTGAAATGTTCTACTTCGATTTTCAACCATTCTGGTTGTTCTTCTTCATCTTCACCTTGGAACAGATCGCCTAAAGCACAGAAAAAATTCCAGGTCATTTAGCATGAGTTAATGAGCAAATTTCCAAAGTACAAGGTAATGTTTGAAGTATTACTTTTTATAGATATAGAATATGTGTATTTGAAAGATACAGATTGATTTAGATTTTGTTGTATTTTTTTTTTTTTTTTTTCGATTTTTGTTTTGATTTTTTTGATTTTTGTTTTGATTTTTTTTTTGATATTTAGTGAATGATACGGTCACGCGAAGTAAGGATTGGAGTTGGAAACATGTGACAGTTAAGGGGGTCTCAGTCGGTCGCCGTTTGCTCCTCGTTCAAGGTCAGTATTTCACGAAATTGAAGGCGCAAAAACTTAAAAAGTTGTACCTAAATTTAAGATTTCAAAGGGTTTCAGAAATGCATTAGTGCATTGCCATAGGGAATTGAAAAACTGATAGATTGCCGCTGGAATCATCAAAATCGAACAATAATTGCTAGAGAAATATGGGAAAAACATGGAAAACCCGTTTATTCAGTAGTTTTTCCCCATTTTGGTTTATTATTTTCAACTAGCTGACAAGCCTACTAAAAGCAGGCAAAAACGATTCCTTCGACTCTCCCCGCCACCAACTCCTCCCGCCTCTGACTCCTCTCGCCACCAACTCCTCCCGCCTCCGACTCCTCCCGCCTCCGACTCCTCTCGCCACCGACTCCTCCCGCCTCCGACTCCTCCCGCCCCCAACCTCTCCAGACACCGACTCTCCCCACTCCCACAACCCTTCCGTGCATACGTACGGTTGGCGTTTTATATTACTAGACTAGCTGAAAAGCCTACTAAAAGTAGGCAAAACGCTTCTTCCGACTCTCCCCGCATCCCACTCCCTCCGGCTCCTCCCGCCTCCGATTCCCCCCCTCCGACTCGTCCCGCCTCCCACGACTCCTCCGTGCATACGTACGTACGTACGTACGTACGTACGGTTGGCGTTTTATTATATTAGATACTTATAATTAATACTTTCGTTTTGACGTGATAACGTCTTATAAATTGGTTTACCGGGGACACTTCAAGAAACTGCGTTACGCTCCGCTCACGGAGGGGGTGCATCTCCGCGCTCCCTAAAGCGCCCCCCCCCCCCCCCCCCCGCGTCCAACCCTTCCCGGCGCTCACAGAAGCGGGAGCGCCCCGCCCCCCTTCCCTGGCACTCACTCCCCCCCCCCACCCATGGGAAATACCTACTACCTACGGGAAATACCTACTCTGTGCAACTTGACAAAGAATTTTATTTTATTCTTCTTCCTACTATACGAATGAATATTAACATTAAAATTATTTTACCACTCAAAGTCGTTGTCACGTAAAACTTTCGCCCGTATACCGACTTTACAGGCAACAACACAGGGGGTTTTTAATCATGTAAGCAATCTCTTTAATTTTGCTTCAATTCTTTAATTTTAATATCTTTTTTTTGTCAGTGTTTTTCAATTTGTCCACAGTTCTACAGAAAATACTTTGTTATCTGTAGAACTAATTATTCAAAACCAACAATACTGTTCAACAAGACCACATACATACATGTAAGTAATAATATCTATAAATAATAATAGTCACCCCCCGTTTCTAAAAGCCACCACCTAGTCCAATTGTTACCTAAGAATCTTTAACACGTTATTTTATACCATTTTCTTTATTTCATTTGTAGATACCTACCATATGAATAGGACCCAGTTCCTGGGTCGAAACGTCATGGGAGAATAAAGAGAATATACAACAGCAAGTCTAGTATTGGTCAAAAATACCCCAATCATACATTTCACATGAACTAGACATCATACCACGCATATATTTACAAATATACTGTATAGACAGACTACTATATAGTCTGTCTGTCTGTCGGTCTGTCTGTCTGTCGGTCTGTCTGTGGTCAATCCTTGTCCCGGGCAAAACTATACTAACCTGTGGTCCGATTTTGATGAAATTTTCAGGGATTGTGCGGGTTAGGTCCTAGACGGTCCCCTATAAATTTCAGCACCTTCGGACCAATAGGAGCGAGTGCGCATGCGCAAACGTGAATTTCCTGGAACCTCGGTTTCTCGGTTTCTAATGAACCGATTTTGCTCAAATTTGGAGATTAGTTAGGGACTAACTTCTAAGAGACACCCTATAAGTTTCAATCAAATTGGTCAAGCAATAGCCGGATAATGGAGAATGGTCAATGGAGAATGCTGAAGGTGCCTGAGTGGTCACTGATCAGCTGAGTGAGCTCCAAGGCCATTTCCTCTCCTGTTGAACGCAGGAACCTGAAATTTGAGAGGGCGGGTCAATGGAGAATGCTGAAGGCGCCTGAGTGGTCACTGATCAGCTGAGTGAGCTCCAAGGCCAATTCCTCTCCTGTTGAACGCAGGAAGCTGAAATTTGAGAGGGCGGGTCAATGGAGAATGCTGAAGGTGCCTGAGTGGTCACTGATCAGCTGAGTGAGCTCCAAGGCCATTTCCTCTCCTGTTGAACGCAGGAACCTGAAATTTGAGAGGGCGGGTCAATGGAGAATGCTGAAGGCGCCTGAGTGGTCACTGATCAGCTGAGTGAGCTCCAAGGCCAATTCCTCTCCTGTTGAACGCAGGAAGCTGAAATTTGAGAGGGCGGGTCAATGGAGAATGCTGAAGGCGCCTGAGTGATCACTGATCAGCTGAGTGAGCTCCACGGCCATTTTCTCTCCTGTTGAACGCAGGAAGCTGAAATTTGAGAGGGCGGGTCAATGGAGAATGCTGAAGGTGCCTGAGTGGTCACTGATCAGCTGAGTGAGCTTAAATATTACAGTGGAAGAAAGATAAAGAGGGAGAGGGAGCAAAAACTTTTTCAAGGTATGTCACATCTAAGCGGAAATCATCCGGGGGTGCAGGGGGCGAAGCCCCCGCCGAGGCGCGCAGCGCCGAGTTTTCGCCAACTGATTCTATACGTCCATGTTACAATGAGTGAGGAAGCTATACTGCCCACCCAACTTGGCAGACGTTTTTTGAGACGACGCGGAGCCCTGTAGGACAAACCGTTCGCTCCCTACGAGAATTTAAGGGCTGGACGTACGATAAATCAGAAACACGAGTGTGAATCGCAAAAGAGGCCTAATCCCCGTTCAAATTTTAGCTGACCGAAATACGATCGATGTTTTCTTCATGTTGGATGGTTGGTGGCTTTGCAGACTAGTGATCTATATGGACAAATAATGAACTATTGTGTAATAATTTGCAGCTTTTTCTTTGGCAATTGTAGTTCGATTTTGATGATTCCAGCGGCAATATTTCAGTTTTTCAATTCCCTAGGGCCGTGCACTAATGAATTTCTAAAATCTTTTATTTCAAATTTAGGTACAACTTTTGCTTCCGAGTCTACCAAGGTAGCGGAAGCTTTGTTTTCACTTTTCAAGGACGAAAAAAAAAAGTTCTCCAAAATCAAAATTTTCACTCGCGTTTTGCGTTTTAGACCTTTCTGAACAATTTTGGTTCCGTGTCTGTCTGTCTGTCTGTTTAAGTTTTTGCTCCTTCAACATCGCGAAATACTAGGAACGAACGGCGACCGACTGAGACCCCCTTAAGAGCATTTTCTTTCAGTGCCTATATGTTTTTCCTTATTATAACTAGCATACTTAGGTACATATTATTTATCTGACTGTGCTTTTGAAACGGACTGTGATACTTTTATTTGGATGTGATATTAGGTAGTGGTAGAATGTGAGAATGAAAGCGAGAGTGTAATTTATTGTGTGTGTTGGGCGCTGGACGGGGCTCTTGGTCAGCCTGGGCGCGGCCCCCTGGCGCTATTTTTTCTGAGTGGATTGTTCGAATTGAACATGTCACTCGTAAGGGCTACCTCTCCAGAAATGGATTGGTGGTCCCGGGAGCCGCCATGGTGAGTGGGTCTGGGCCGGCTGGGATGCCCCGGCTGGCGCTATGCATGCAGCGGCAGTTTTGCACCTCTTCTTTTCTAATATCAATGTAGTTCTTTTACCATTTTGCCATGTTCGCAGTTGTTATTGTATAAATCACTAGTATTTGTTCGTAATTATTTATTATCTTTATTGGTTATACTGTACAAATAATTTATGTGTCATTGCTACGAAATCTGTTATTGTTACTTTTTTCACCATTATTATTATTGTTGTTCGCCATTCCTTTTTTGTTTCTCTGTTGACGATTGTATTACCAAATGGCTTTTTACAATAAAAAAAAAATTGATTGATTGGCTTCCTACCCTTCAATACCTATTTTTGTTGACCACTTACGCGTGTATTCATTCAACGAAATTTTTCCATCCTTGTCTTTGTCGATGCTCTCGATGGTCTCCAAGACAACTAGATCACGAAGACGAGGAGTCTCCTCAGGGTGGAGAAAAGCGAAAAATTCATCCTTAGTGAGATTGTTATCGCCATTTGAGTCAGCTGCGTGCCACCTTCTAAGATCTCTGTCATAGAGTCCTTGGTAGGAGACACCATCTTCCTCTCTGGTAAGTTCTTTGTTACTCAAATCTAGGAACAACGGAAATACTCGCATAAACAATCAACAGGTAAAATAGTAGGAAAACACAAATAATAACAAAAACAGAACTAGTTCGTTCATGTTTACGTGGAGTATCAGTAGCTTATCATACAATTTAGGTTTCGCTTAACCCTTCAGCCGGACCATCTTTTTTCCAACGCTTAACCGGACCATCGGTCTCTAAGACCTCTATGTTACAATATCGTTTTTACTCCTTTGTTCGCATGTTAGCTTCATTATTCTACGATGTTCTAGCTACCTCTAATTAATATTCAGGCCTAATTAATATTTATGGATGCTCTGTTACGATATTATAACTACATTTTTTCATAATTTTGGGTATTTTTATCCATAAAAAATAGTAGATTATTTTACTTGTTTGACAACTCAGACTTAGATTTTTATTCAGTCACAATTTATTAAGACTATATAGTGGTACGTACCACACATCATGAGTGGGTACTCTGTAAAAATAAGAGTGTGTTGGTACTCTTTGAGCAATTCCCAAATCACTGTAAATTTAGAACCATGAAAAACATTTGTAAAAATTACTAGGTAGGTAACTTGATATTCAGTCGACATTCATGAAATTCTTCACAATGCAGAAATTCTAAATTCTAATAGCCAACAATGTATAAAAAACATTCGTAAGGTGCGAATTTACTCAAAATGACATAAAAATGTTCATGAAAAAGTAGGTAAGTAACTAGTAAAATCACATGATAATCATTATGCAGAAATCTTAGATTCTAATAGTGAACATCATATTTATAGAAAACACTCATGAGAGTCCGGTTCAATGAGACCCATGAAAAAACAATCACTGGTACCCGGACCATCAGTCCCACAGACCTACTACCTCTTGAAAGATCACAATTTATTTCCAAACTTTCTGCTTTTTCTTGTTTCCAAACTGTTCTGCCTGAAGTTCAGGTCCCAACTGAAGATGTCACGGGCTGCCGGCCACCTCTAACCACTACGACCAATTCTATAGGAGAAATGCCGAACAGTGCCGGTCTCACAGACCGATGGTCCGGCTGAAGGGTTAAGTCTTAGGGAAGGGTCCCTTCAGAATCCCATCACCACTTCAAAACTGGTGTGGGAAACGAAGAGGTCTATAAATAATCGGTTTCTTGGGTCACAAAAATATATGTTACAAAATTTCAATAAAATGGATACCCGGGCATACCAAGCAGCCCGGGAACGAACAAGCCGAAATTCTGACGAAAGAGGGAACATACTCTGGTCTGATAGGTACAGACAGACCAGAATGCTCATCACTTCGTATGATCCTAAACAAGCCCTATGGCTGACTTCTAAAAGACAAAATACCATCAGACTAATGACAGGCATTCCGCCCTAACTTATGACTTCCGTAGGATGCTAAACATCATAGACAATCGAATGTCACCGATGGGTTCATGTGAACAAGGTGTGGATTCAGCCGAGCCCTTCCTATTTAAATGCGACCGCTTCTGGAGATCAAGAACGGAAGAATTCATTCACCACATTTTGCAACGCGCACCTTTGCGCGAAATCTCCTGGAACAGGATTTTTTATAAAATCGCACGAAAGATTTACTGACTCCAATATGGGGTAGCCAGCGGAATCCCTCTAGCGAATTTTCAAGGAAAATGAAGCTATTGCAACGGCCTCAAAATTTTTAGAATGGACTTTTTCAAAAAAAATTTTACACTGAAATCCGTTTTGGAACATTCTGAAACGATCCCTGAAGTTTTTCCAAAAACCGTGTGTGTGTGTGTGTGTATACAGGGTGTCCGAATAACTACGCTCCCCCCACTTATTTTCTCTAATAGAGTAAGAAAAATAATCGGATTAACGCTATTCTTCATCATTTTTTGCGTAGAATTCAAAAATGACAATATTGCGCGGTGCAACCGTGCGCAATCATGATCAACTTTGTTTTTTCAAATGAGAACCCCCATTTTTTATTGCAGATTCGGATTCTACGTCAAATTTTATGAACATTTTACTTCGACAACTTTATTTTTTTTAGACGCTCGCAGCCCGCTCAGTGAGCGCTCAAAGATGCGCAACCCAGAGATTGCGCCAAAGTTGAGATGAAGGTAAACCTCAAGTGCGGCACAATACTTAGCACTGTTTTTCTACGCTGAAGCACGTGGTGATATCCCTTTCTTGATTTGATTTCATTTTACAGTATCTACAGCCGAAAAAGTCACTTTTTGAGGAGGAAATCATCGATTTTCCGTGGAATCTTTTCCGAGTATTGTTTTCTTTTCGAATTATTACTCCTTTGTGCAGGTAGACAATACAGTTTACATTATGAGAAACTGCCGTATCCAGTTGGTGCGTGATCTTGTTCACTGTACATTATCAATGTGATGATAATTTGCAACGAGAACGACGAAAAGTTCAGAGATCCTTTCTGATCGTGTCATTTATCGAAAGTTCTGATGAATTGGAACAGATGTATGTTTTCTCCTGTCCGCAATACCACCGATTTTCTCCAAGGAAGAAAAACGTGACATGGTTTCCATTTATTTTGAGGTAGGACGAGTATTAAGAAGAAGCGTTGCAGTTTATCAGGGAAGGTATCCAGATCAAGTGGTTCCAACGCGGTTCACGTTTGCTCGAGTCGTTAGAACCTTCAACCGAGTTGGAGCTGTTGCAGAAAATCGGCCACAGGTAAGGGTACGACGATCAACGACCTTTGACAATGAATTGGAAGTTCTTCTGTATTTTACAGAGACACCGAACGCTTCCATTCGAAATGGGGTATTTCGGTCAATTTTTTTTATTTTATTTTTCAAAAGAGTAAGGCTCAGGAATAACGGTAATCGGGTCTGTTCGTCAAAAAAATGTTTTTAAAAAATCAGAGAAGCTAAGGAAAGTTGAAGATTTGAATGGTGTGACGTAGCTAGCCAATCGTGACGTAGCTAGCCAACTCGCTTTGAAAAAAGTATCCATGCACAGAAACCCTTGGAAGAGGTCTTGGATACTACAAAATATCACTCACACACGCGCGCGACGTAGTCCGCGGCGTAGTCCTTGCCTAGTGTGTGTGCATTTATAGCGGCCCGCCTTTTTCAAACGTGTGATCTCTTTAATTAATTTTTCTACCACATGTTATAGTATCATTGGGCTTAAAGTTGTAGTATATTGGTTTTCAAGGGTGCTGAATCCAAATTTGAGGTCAAAAACCTGAATTTCCGACCCACCGAAATACCCCATTGTGCTCGTGATCTCTTTCTAAAGAAAAGTACAGTTCATCTCACCTTGCGCCACTACAATTTTAAGCCATTTAGAGCGCAAGTCATTCATGGGCTTCGCGACGGCGATCCAGAGCGACGACTCGAATTCCTCGCAGAAATGGACAATCTTATCGGAGAAACAGCATGATGAGTCCAAATTCACTAACAACGGTTTGCTAAACCGCTGGAATTTTCGAACCTGGTCCACAGAAAATCCACATACATCATTTCAGTCCAATCACCAAGTAAGTTTTGGTGTTAACGTGTGGTGTGGCTTGGTCGGAAACCAATTAATTGGCCCTTATTTTTATGAGGAAAACTTAAATGGGGATAGATTTTTGCATTTTCTCTCTCATCACCTTCCGGGATTGTTGGAAGACGTTCCCCTTGAAACACACAACGAATGCTCTTCCAACTCCATTGCGATGGCCTGCCCGCTCGCCTGACTTAACCCCATTACACTACTTTTTATGGGGGCACCTAAAGACAAGCCCTTGTCTTCCGTACACCCGTACGGAGATTTGACACCCATCGTGAACTGAGACAAACTCCGAAGAAGGATTGTTGAGGCCTGCGCTTCAAATATCACAAACGCTATCGATGAAAAATTTTTGCTTAGAAGACTGAAAATTATTTTGCAAAATTTTGTGATAATTATGTAGAAGTTTCCCGTTATTTTACAATTTCAAAAATTTAATTTTTTACATTTTATTAGGATGATTTATTATCCTTCGTAAGAAAATCGATGATTTCCTCCTCAAAAAGTGACTTTTTCGGCTGTAGATACGGTAAAATGAAATCAAATCAAGAAAGGGATATCACCACGCGATTCAGCGTAGAAAAACAGTGCTAAGTATTGTGCCATCTCTGGGTTGCGCATATTTGAGCGCTCACTGAGCGGGCTGCGCGCGCCTAAAAAAAAAAGTTGTCGAAGTAAAATGTTCATCAAATTTAACGTAGAATCCGAATCTGCAATAAAAATGGGAGTTCTCATTTGAAAAAAACAAAGTTGATTATGATTGCGCGATTGCGCACTGCGCAATTTTGTCATTTTGGAATTCTACGCAAAAAATTATGAAGAATAGCGTTAATCCGATTTTTTTTCTTACACTATTAGAGAAAATAAGTGGGAGGAGCGTAGTTACTTGGAGACCCTGTATACATGTGTGTGTGTGTGTCATTCCGCACGATAACTTGAGTAATTATTTACAATTTTTTTTACTTTTCGCCAAAATGTTCGTAACAACAAAAAAAAGTACGTTAGCCAGAAATTTTGGACAATCCAAAGTGGTCCAAATTTCACAAAAGTCCAAAAAAACGGGGTTTTTCCATTTTTTGTGGTTATTAATTTCAGAATCATTGTAATATATGGTATACTAGCTGAAAAGCCTACTAAAAGCAGGTAAAAACGATTCCTCCGACTCTCTCCTCCACCCACTCCCTCTGACTCCTCCTGTACCGATTCCGCTGACTCTCCCCACTCCCACGACCCCTCCATGCATACGTACGGTTGGTGTTTTATGTATATAGATTCGGATTCAGCATAAAATTTATGATATCAATGCGTTTTCAAAAATGAAAATTGTCTAACAGGTATGACCATACCTAACCTATTGTTGGTATGGTCGGTTTTGGGGGTAAAATACGTAACAGTACCTGATTATGAATTTCCACATCGCCCTAATCCCGAAAAGTACTAATTTGACATTATATAGATACCATTTTAATTCTAATCATTTTGTATATTTACCTATTAATTTAATAATATTAAAATAATAAAAAAAACGTCTGCCAAGTGGGTGTGGCACATAGCTTCCTCGTATCCATAACCCGATTATATAGATGATCCGATGCATAGTAGTTAATCTCAAAACACCAATCCCTAAGTACCTTTCACTACCCTCATAGGGGACCATCTACACGCTAATCTGGACAATCCTAAAAAATTTCATCAAATTCGGATGAAAAATGTAAATGGTATGGCTGTTACAAGGATTTTACGTATGCGCATGCTAAGAGGCTTCTATAAATTTTAAGGCCTTGATTTTCATTGGAGACCATCTACAACCTAATCAGCGTAATCCCTGAAAATTTCATCGAAATCGGGTGGAAAATGTGGAAGTTATGGCCGTTTCAAGGAATTCACGTTTGCGCATGCGCAGTCGCTTCCATCAGTCCGGGGATGATGATTTTCCTAGGGGACCGTCTACACACCAACCCGCACAATCCCTGAAAATTTCATTGAAATCGGACGGAAAATGTAGAAGTTATGGCCGTTACAAGGAATTCACGTTTGCGCATGCGCAGTCGCTTTTATCAGTCCGGGGATGATGATTTTCATAGGGGACCGTCTTCACACCAACCCGCACAATCCCTGAAAATTTCATTGGAATCGGACGGAAAATGTAGAAGTTAAGGCCGTTTCAAGGAATTCACGTTCGCGCATGCGCAGTCGCTTCTATCAGTCCGGGGATGATGATTTTCATAGGGGACCGTCTACACACCAACCCGCATAATCCCTGAAAATTTCATGGAAATCGGGCAATAACTTCGTATAGTTATGCGCGTTACAAGGAAATCATGACAGACACACAGACAGACAGACAGACAGACACACAGACACACAGACACACAGACACTGAACCAAAATTGTTCAGAAAGGTCTAAAACGCGAAACGCGAGTGAAAATTTTTATTTTGGAGAACTTTTTTTTTTCGTCCTTGAAAAGTGAAAACAAAGCTTCCGCTACCTTGGTAGACTCGGAAGCAATACATGTAGGTACAAAAAAATTAAAATAAGAAATAAAAAATTTCGAATGAAAAAATACATTTTTTTACATGGTTATGGTTGAAGTGTTGAGATAGATACTAGAAGGTTGAAATTTTAATCAAGTACTTCGCACAGCATCATCCTCACAGTGTTTATGGATTCGAGAAAGCACAAGGTAGAAGCGATTTTAGAGGAAAGGGACCCAGTGAGAATTTCGTACGACGTTGCCAGATCCACGCTAGTGGCAACGCTGTGCTACTCCCGTACTCTGTGGGGCCTTGAGATTGAAGGGGGTAGAATGACAACCACCCCTTTGGCTCCCTTTGCCGGTGGGGCAGAGGTGCAAAGTAGTTCAGCTCCCACCTACAGGTAGCGCATGTGATAGGGCCCCTTTTTTGAGCGCTTCTTCCGAAATAACGGAACTTTGTCTTCACCTAATCTCCCTTATTTTACAAGTTAGAATTGTCCCCTTTGAATTTTCGGAGGTTTTAGTCTCCTACAAAGTTCCATATGAAAAGTTTTTATCAGAAACAAATTTTAAGCAGAATTTAAATTTTCTTGATATTTTGGCCCGTATGTATGAAGTATTCAATATTTAATTAATTTAGAATTTTTTGTGAGAGGAGAAAATGAACACTCACAGAGAAAACGTGAAGATAAGGGAAACTAGTGAGTCCCATGCTTCCTTAAGAACCAACAACCGGTTCCAAGGTACCGGTTACTGTACCAGAAATGCTGGAAAGTTGCGTCCACATCAAATTAGATTAAACGTCTCTATGCAGTCGGATCCTCTTCAGACTGGGTTACGACTCTGGAATCAACTAACTGCTGACCTGCAAGACCTATCTTTGGAAATGTTCAAGAGAAAAACTAAGAAGAGGCTCATACAGGCGGAACTATATGACGTGGAAGATTTTTCCCAATTGATATTTGCTTGATGTTGATTTTTCCCCGATGTATTTGACTTTTTTCTTATTTGTAGTATTTTTTCTTATAAAAAACTATTTATTTATTTATT
Organism: Apolygus lucorum; assembly: GCA_009739505.2. Lineage (NCBI taxonomy): Eukaryota > Metazoa > Arthropoda > Insecta > Hemiptera > Miridae > Apolygus > Apolygus lucorum. The sequence continues at coordinate 88,948,048 of CM019167.2, forward strand.
TATCTATTTAACAGCCTCACCCGAAAAAATTATGGAATTTGTGACCCCACTCGCGAGCAGTCACCCTTCTGAGTATTAACCCGAGGCGTCCGGTCCCCTGGCTTTGATGTTCTCATGGGGACCAGTTCATTCTATCAAATTCATCAATGATTCACAGGATTAAATTTCTTACCTTTCATGAAACCATAAACAGCTTTGCTGTACGCTTCCCAGCTCATGACATCCTTGTTATCAGGGTTGTAAATCTTCCACGTGCGATCGACGTTGTCCCTCACATATTTTTGTTGAGTATAGCGGATCCAGTCTTCGAGCTCATGCTTGGATACATTGCCATCTTTGTTGGTGTCAATCTTGTCCACAATAATTCTGGGAAATCAAAAAGCCGATTAGTAGCCATGAACTACATCAAACAGAACATTATAGAATGGAATAACGGCAGATAGAATTCAGCAGAAACAAGTCAATAACACTGAAATGACTAATAAATCTCAAAAATGGGGATTTTTCCTTCAGAAGAAATTTATTTTGGTAAATTTAGGCTCAACTCCCCGTTTCTTCGAACAGAGAGCGTTTATTATTCTTCCAAATAAACTTGATTGTGAAATAGGTATTTCGATTGGCTAAAAATTCAAATGTCAGTTAAAACGTTTTTTGACCCCCGAGTCTTTTGAAGATTACCAATTGAAGCATGAAATCTGCAAAAGGGCCTAAGTGCCATATTTTCCGAATTCGAGATTTTTATGATTTCAGGTCCTATGTGCCATCATACGCTTGCACAAGAAGTTTCAGAGCGATAGTGCTGCTCCAACCAGTTGAAAAATGTATTCCCAACCAAACAGGCCTAAGTGCCAGAGTAGTTGCACCCCCAGAAGTAGCCATTTTTCAGTCGTGGTTCGGTTTATCACTATCCATAGTATAAACAGGATAGAGGGAAGAGGGGTCTTAAACTATTCTTTGAAGCCTTTTTGAACTTTGTAGGGTATTACGTACGCCCTCAGTGGGTTTTTCGTTAAACTCATGTGGCAACACTGCCCTCAGGCCATGTTTGTTAACGTCGCATCAATCTATACTATGACCCCTGTTCGTTCAGTTTTCCATTTATTCATGTGCGTTTCCCGTCCGTTTTAACGAGGAAAATGAGTGACCAGGTGATTCCTGATGATATAGCGAGGAAAAAAAGGGTTTTGAGGGGCGACAAGCGACTGGACAACAAACTCAGACGTAACTCTGGACAACCGTACGTCTTTAAGGCGCTAACTGATGGCTCAACCAAGGCAGTATGTGGGAAGTCAGGACCTGTTGAGGTGAGTAACTTCGCGAATAATAATACTATTATATTTTTCTCAAGTACCTAACTGAAGAGCTATCGCGACTGCATTTAGATTTATCACGATGCTTGACCGGTTTATGGTTTTTCTTCCAGGCCACATGCAAGTGTGTTTTTGCTTGCAAAAGTATAACAGTTGAGGCGAGGACCGATATTTTCAAGAAATTTTGGAGCTTCCGGAACTACGAGGCTCAGCAGAACTTCTTACTCCGAATGATCGAACGGGATAACATCGGCAGAAGAAGGCATGGCAAATACGATCCGGGGCACCCAGAGCAGAGCCGAAAGCAGCACACTCACAGGTTTTTTTTTGTTGCTCCCTGGTAATTCAAAGGTCCAAGTTTGTCGTAAGACATTCTGTTCCACTTTTGCTATTGGTGAAAAACGAGCTAGACTTCTGGCTGAAAAAGCTGGTACGTCTGATGTCGTCAAAGAGAAAAGGGGAGGTAATCGTCCTCGAAGGGATTTGACGTGGAAAACAAAAGTAATCGCCTTCATTTTGCAAATTCCGGCGCGAGAAAGCCACTATGGCCGTGAAAAATCTGATAAAAAGTTCCTTTCGCCAGATCTGAATATCAGAAAGCTGCACTCTGCTTTTCTCGAAAAGCACAAGCTCTCTCAAGAAAAACCTCCGGTTTCAAGGCAGTGGTTCAACCTGATTTTCAGAAAGCATTTCAGTTTACGTTTCGGTCCACCTCGCGTTGACACATGCCCCAAGTGTGACCTTTATAATGTTGAGATCAAAGAAGCAAAAAAACTACCCGATAGGCGTAAGTTCCAGTGTTTACTTGAGATTCATCACTGAAAAGCTGAAGCCGCAATTCAGAAGATGAAAAATGATCGAAAACTTGCCTCCAACTCAGTTTATCCATTGGTGCTTGCTTTTGATCTGCAGAAGCAGTTCTATTTACCAGCCTTGACTCACACGCAAATGTATTATAGCAGACAACTGGCATGCGTCAATTTCGGCATACACAAAGAAGATTCAGGAGAAGCTTTCTTCTATTTTTGGAGCGAAGTGGAAGGACGACGTGGTTGCAACGAAATCGGGACCTGTATATTCGACTACGTAACCAGCAATCTCAGAACCGAGAAGAGGAACGCAATATTTTGGTCTGATAACTGCGGGGGTCAAAATAAGAACCAGGGAATCCTTGCGATGTACGCGACGCTTGTTGCGAAAAGGTTCCTGGATAATATTGAGCAGAAATTTCCCATGACCGGTCATACGTTCCTATCGTGCGATCGCGATTTTGGGGTAATTGAAAGATCAAAAAAAGGTTTGAAGCCCGAAGTTCCCAGAGACCTAATAAAAATCATAGTGCACGCCAAACAGAGCGAGCCCAAGTTTGTGGTGAAGGAGATGACACGGTTCTATGATTGGATGGCTATAGCAAAAGCTCATCTAGATACGGGAAAACTCGGTATTTCCCAGGTTACGCAGTTGAAAATCAACCGAGAGACTTTGAAAAAAGGATGCGTGTTGGTGAAGAATCAATATAGCGAAGTTGCTCCGTATCGGGAGGTAAAAATTTTCAAGAATGGGGTCACAGAAGAAACTTTTGCCACCTTGAACATTAATGAAGCCGTTACAGTCCCCGAACCATGGACCGCCGGAAAAATTAAAGACATCGAGAGCATGATCCCTTACGTGCAACCAAAAAATCAAGCATTTTATGGAAACATCGTTGCAGAGATGAAGAAAAAAAATTGAGTGCATGATTTTGATGAAACTGATATTCTCTTCCGTTAATTTGTTTCTTTTTAACTAAATATTATCCTTAATTTTCACGAATTTATTGCCTTGTTCATAAAAATCCTGAATCATGAACTACTCCACACAACTTAAATCCATTGCACAAGAGTTTCAATGCATTGAGCACAGGTGCAACTAGAGTGGCACTTAGGCCCTTTTGGTTGGAATTGCTCATTTTTCTAGTTATCACCCAAGAATGAAATATTTTCCAGGTTTCATCTGATATAGATTCACTCAAAGTAAATTGAGAATGAAGAATGATAATTTTAGAATTTTTTGTAAAAGAGTAGTGCTGTTTTTCATCTCTCCTGTAAAATTTTGCCAGCTGGCACATAGGCCCTTTTGCAGGTTTCACGCTTCAATTGTTTATCTGACTTAAACCAATAATATAAAAATTAAACACAGAAAAATGTTTGTTTTATTTTGTTAAATAGGTAGGTATAAACAATTATTACAATTTATTTTAATTTTTTAAAATTTCATTTATATATCTTTCATTGTAATGCATATTTTATTACTAGTTATATTATTTTTAATTTAAAAAAATTATTAAGTAACAATATTATTTTTGTTTTGAAATTTAGACCATTTAACCATGGATTGAACCTGTGGGATGAAAAAGCCCCAGGCACTCTTGTTTCCTGTTTGAACTTTCCGCCCGTTAGTTCAAAGGCGCCTGTTCAAAGCTACTTCTAGACCCGCCCACAGAGACCAACACTGTCCTGAGTTATCAGTGCAAATGGGGAGTGCGCCTTGATTTTTTTAGATTTTTAATCGAAAGTAGACTACATCCAGAGAATTTTGGCACCAACCGCGACTTTCTAGCGTGAGTAGATCGGTTTCTATGATTTTTCAAAGTTTCGACCGTTTATGACGTCTCGCCTGGGCGGGACCCCCCAGCCCCCTGTGACGTCATGAACGGTCGAGACTTTAAAAATTCATAGGAAATGATTTACACACATTAGAAGGTCGCGGTTGGTACCAAAATTCTCAGAATGAGGTCTTACTTAGATTAAAAACTTTTTAACAAAAAAACGGACCGACCTCAAAACTGATGATGGCATTCCACTAAAAAAGAAAAAATAACGACAACTTATTCAGTTAGGTTGGTAGGTAGGTACGCAGTGAAGTCGCCGCCGTGCCCATCTGCAGAAACAAACATACACAAGTAGATTCCACTTCCATCTGGTTAGTATTACAACATGGGTCGATAGTGCAATACAAAACATGAATGAGAGTGGGTACCTATCATTGAGGTAATGCATGTGTTCCAAAACGATTAGGTAGTACGTCACTGCTGTCGTATGAAGGAGGATGAGAGAGTGACAATAAGTGTGAATCCCCGTACGAAATGTTGGGATTCGAACAAACCATCTCTTGATTAGATAGTATCTAATAGTTATTTATCTAATTATACATGATCAATCTTTGATTACGTAATATCTAATTAATCTTATATTCCATGTATGGCATATTGAATGTAGAATTGTCTAGATCATGATGTGGATTTGTGATATGAGTTCATACTCAAATGAACCAGTTAGTGTTACAACATGCGTCGATAGTGCAATACAAAACAGGATTAAGGGTAGGTAAGTAAGTAAACAACCTTCTCATGTTCAATTTTTATCCAACTGCCATTTTTGGTGACGCAGACGTCTTCAGCTGTTATCAAAGGAAATATTCTTACTGAGATTCACACTTATTGTCACTCTCTCATCCTCCTTCATACGACAGCAGTGACGTACTACCTAATCGTTTTGGAACACATGCATTACCTCAATGATAGGTACCCACTCTCATTCATGTTTTGTATTGCACTATCGACCCATGTTGTAATACTAACCAGATGGAAGTGGAATCTACTTGTGTATGTTTGTTTCTGCAGATGGGCACGGCGGCGACTTCACTGCGTACCTACCTACCAACCTAACTGAATAAGTTGTCGTTATTATTTTTTCCTTTTTAGTGGGATGCCATCATCAGTTTTGAGGTCGGTCCGTTTTTTTGTTAAAAAGTTTTTTATTTTACTATTTTTGTATTTTCATAATTTTTTATTTTTTACTTTTTAGTGGTTTTTTCAATTTATTTTTAAAATTTAATTTTTTAAATCATTTGATTTAATCTTTAACTCATTAATTTTTCGACTTTAATTATTTTAATTTTACATAACTTACCTACTACCAAGTACTTTTGTTTAAGTTTTTAAATCATTCGTTTTAATTTTTAACTCATTAATTTTTTCGACTTTTATTATATAATTTTTTTTTTAATTTTACATAATTTACCTTCTACCAAGTACGTTTGTTTAAAGTCGGTATTCTTTGAGTTACCGACCGTTAACCTTTTTTCGACATTTTTCGCTATTTTTCTTTTTTAAATCTTTTACTTGTATTTTTTAATCACTAATGGTTTTTTAATGTGGAATTAATTATTACTTTTTGAGGTTTTTTTTATGAAGGTAGTAGGTAACATTATTGTTTAATTTTTACATTTTATTTTAGTACCTATACCTACAGTATTATTGTTTAAAGTAGTTATTAGTGAGTCCAAAAAATTGTTAAACATATTGTTTAGTAATGCATGCATTCCAGGGGACGTCCCATTGGATAAGCATTAAGTCAATTAGAACCTGTTGGTGAGCGAAAAAACACGCATTATTATTTCCCTTCCTCCTGCACCAAACTGTTTCACTCAACGTAAGTAAAATGGGGGCGATGATGTCCGTAGAGGAGTATCTACACTCAAATCCGCGCAATCCCAGAAAATACCATCGAAATCAGATGGAAAATGTAGAAAGTATAGCTCTTACAGGGAATTCACGTTTGCGCATGCGCAGTGGCTATTATCAGTTCCTTGGCAATGCTTTTCATCGGGGACCATCTACATGCCAATTTGCATGATCTCTGAGAATTTTCTACAAATCGGATGGAAAATGTGGAAATGATGGCTGCTACAAGGAAATTATCGTTTGCACATGCGCAGCGGCTATCAGTCCGGGGGCGATGATTTGATTTTTAGGGGACCATCTACACGCCAACTCGTACAATCTCTGAAAATTTCATCGGAATCGGACTTGAACTTCATATTTTAGCCCGCTGCAACATGTTTTGGATGATGAGAAGGCAATGTGCTAGACCCACTTGGTAGTCTACCGAAATTTGATGGTTATCGGAAACCCCCTCATAAAGCATCTCATTTTTTGTGAAGCTTAGAATCGGACCCTTAAATTTGAATGTACCTACACAAACATGTACAAAAATGTACAATGAGTCGGGAAACTCGTCTTTCAATGAAATGTTAAAGTTATTTTCAAAATTGAGTTCAATATCATTTTTTGAAATTAAAATTTTGCTTCATAATCAAGTTTATCTTGAAGAAATGAGCGTTTCACTCTTAATGGGGAGGATGGTCCCCAATGAATGAGAGGGTGGTCCCCCTTGAATTTGTTGAGGGGCGGCAGGCGTCCGAGAATATGCCGGAGGTGACGGGCGGGCGGGGGGGTGGGTGGGACGAGCGGGTGGGTGGCTTCGACGAGTCGGGCGGGGGGAGAGGATGCGGAACAATCTTCCGAAAAAACACGTTTTTTGAACTATTTTCACAAAATTTCGATACTTTTAACAAAGCAAAATGAAATCTGATTAAAACGGGACCACTATGGATACTTGTAGAACACTTTTCGAAAAGAATCAGGCAGATTGGAGGCCGAATAAGAAACTGCTAGTGGTACAAACATACAGAAAAAAAAAAAAAAAAAAAAAAAAATCGTCGTCCCATGACACACCGAACTGTATACCTCCTTCCTTCGGCGCGGCTTCGCCGCGCATGAAGTCGGTCAAAAAATAACAATAAACAGTTTTTCCTACCCAGGCGCACACACTATTGCAAACTGGAAAATGAGAACCAGTACGAGTAATTTTAAGTACGATTAAAGAACATTACAAGTACAGCATTAGTCCATTTCTTCGAAAGTACTAAATCAGAGTGGCACCGTTTTTGCACCCTGGTTTCTCCCCATTCCGCCACACTCATTCCTAGTTACGATGTACAACCGCGCTCCCTGTTCTACATTGTGCTCTATTAAATTAAAAGTATCGAACCGTTCTGTAAAAATAAACCAGTGTCAAACCGTATTTATTGTGACGTGATCATTCTCCCGCTTCCCGAAGTATTAACATTTCCCTTTTTTAGATTTCTGTGAATCACACACCCTTTGTCGTTCTAAACCCTACTCCATTATCTTTTACCTCAACTTAACTAGAGCATATTTCTCCACGCTGAGGGGGAAACGTCCAACTTTTTAGAAGTGCAAGAGACTTTGCTGTGTGTATGCATGATCTTCATAGTTTTTCAGTTTTGGGTGAGTGTCGAAGATTCTCCGACCCCGTGGGCATTCAAAACAGTTTAGAAGAGTTGCAGTAGAAAAATGAAAAAAAATGTAGGCCCAGACAGCATCTGTTTGGAAGGTGAAAAAGAGGAGAACGTTGCCAAATCAAGAGATTTTACTATCTTCATTTGTAGGACGTCCCACAGTATGACTTGGGCGTCATTGTGCGATTGATCTTTGATGGTAAAGTTGGACAACACCCAACAGAAAAAAAATAACCACACACTGATCCGTTTTAGACCATTCTTAATCCAAATCCGCGAAAAAACCATAGGTGTATGTCTGTGTGCGTGTGTGACAAAATCTTGTGTCGTCTGCCCAGGCCTTAGTTCTCAACCGATTTTCCTGGTTCTTTTTTTGTTCGACGCGGAAAACTATCTAGTTGTGCACTACTTCGCCGGAATTTCGAATTTTGCCTTTAAAGGGGGGAAATGGGGGGTTAATGCTCAAAAACATGCGTATGCGGGCATAATCTTGTAAAATCTGCTTGAGCCTCAATTTCCAACCAATTTGAGTGTTTCTTTTTTTTGTTCGATTCAGAAATCTTCCAAATTGCACACTATTCCACCAGAGTATCAAAATTAGCAGGGGGAGGGGGGCGAGTGGGGGATAATATTCACAAAATATCCGATTTTACAATATTTTGGTTCCTTTACTGCTTACTAATTGTACCCAAGCTTTGAAATTGAGGGAAAATTCTCACTATACCTCCTGATTTTCATGAATTATTCTCTTTTCTACCATGGAACTAATAGTGGTGCCACCATGGTGCCAGGACACCATAAACCGCATATTTCGAGGGTTTTTTGTGTTTCACCTTGAATACGGATGTGAACCTCGACGGACTGCCTACTAAAACTAGTACATGAATGTTCAACGTTACCACGTATTTTCGCTTTGGTGCCAGACGGGGCGGGGTGAACTCGACTTCCCATGTTGGGTATCGAACATCATTGATTTTAGAATGCTCTTCAAATTCGAGGCTCCCGTGCCGCTAGAAATTTTATGATGGATAAGGGTGAGGGGGGGACCACTGTTTCTTGCCTAAAATACTAAATAAATAAAAAGAAACAGTTTTATCGCTTACCAACTGGTTCAAATCGACCTAACCCTCATCCAATGGGATGTCCCCTGGAATGCATGCATAACTTAACAATATGTTTTACAGCGGCAATAATTTGTATACATTCTGTTGAAATTTCGGGTTTGGATATTTTGTAATTTCGAGAGTTTAAATAAAACATTTCTCAATCGATTTTTTATTGCTTAACTCCTCAAATAATAATTTAGCAAATAAAAACCAGCAAAAAAAGTATAAATCAATTTTCACAGTAAGATAAATACTATGAGATGAATTTAACCCACTGTGATGCGAATAAGCGGTATCAATACAATGGGTTACTCAATATACCCTAGGAATTCCACTTTGTGAGGCTCATAGTTTGAAAACCAGCATTTTTAACATGTTATCTCTTTATTTCTTGTTTCTGGACTGGATGTAGACCTAAAATTAGCTGTAAGGTTTTTTTTTAAACGACAATAAAATCGAATTAGAGGTCAAAAAATGCAAAATTCACATCAACTGGAATAACCCGTTCTAGCCAGCTTTGCTTTTGGTTTATTATTTTCAATAATGAACCTTTGGAATCGACCAAGAAAACAAAAATTTTAACACCCCCTCAAAATTTGATGGTTTACGTTTCAAGGTACGTAGAATCCAAAAATCGAATAAAAATTTGGCCGTCCGTCCGCCGTACGCGGCACTTTTGCCACTTAGCATTGACCGATTTTGATGAAATTTGGTATGTAGGCTCCATTTGGGGTCTAGTTGTGCCCCGAAGCTTTTGGTTGATATAGGTCACTCCTAAGGGTTCCAAAATCAATTTTGAAATTTTGAAAACGCCCTAACTCAAAAAATTTCGATATAAAGGTATTGTTTTTCCTTCAAATTAAGATTCTATAGAATTTTTAGAATTTTTTGAGACCACGCGGAGCTCTGTAGGACAAACCGTTCGCTCCCTACGAAAATTTAAGGGTTTATATTGAAATATATATATATATACATCAAAACACGAGTGTGAATCGCAAAAGAGGCCTAATCTCCGTTCAAATTAGAGCTAACCGAAATGCAATCGATGGTTGGTGATTTTGATTTTAACACAGAATGTGTTTTTGCGATGACCTACCGAAAAAAAATCGTCACGAAAAAGCGACAGAAAAAACATCTGGTGATATGTTTATTGGTTGTCATGTTAATGTCAACTCCACATTTATTATTGTTGTTTTTTATTTAACGGATGACTAGTATCGCAAAAACACATTCTGTGTTCCTATGATTTCATACAGAGTATGGAAAAAGAAATAAACCGGGGGGTGCAGGGGGGCGGAGCCCCCCGCCGAGGCGCAAAGCGCCGAGTTTTTTTTTGATTTTTTCGATTTTTTTTGGATTTTTTTATTTTTTGATTTTATTTTAATTTTTTTATTTTTCTCTTCATATTGGATGGTTGGTGATTTTGTAGACGAGTGATCTATATAAAAATAATAAACCGTTGTGTAATAATTTGCAGCGTTTTTCCTCTAGTAAACGTAGAGTCTGTTGCATAAAAAATCTCCAACGTACCCAAGTCTTTTCTTGCTTTCTTCCGGTGGTAAATCTTGAAACGATTTAGCTTCATCACCCAAAAATGCTTCATGGTCATATTCTGCATTATGTATCCCTTCTTTATAGTGATCTTTCTCGTCCAGATCCTGAGGGTACGAAAAATTTAGCTCAATAGGGCATAGCTACATAAGAAATAATGGCTGGCAATTCACATAGGTTCACATTTACAGAATTTGATGGGAACCAACTGGTTTGAATCGAAAACACTCCATTTCTATATCTGATATTGAAACACTTGAGGACATTATTGGCAAAAAGATTGTCACGTTCTGAAGTAGATAGCACAAGAAGTATATGAAAACGTACGGAGTGCGACTTACTTTGCTCTTCAAATCATTTTTAAGATCTTTGGGAGATGCTGAGACGAGAAATAACAACTGGAATAGGCAAATCAAAATAGTTAATTTTATTGAACAACCAGAACCTGGTCCCTTCAGCGCCATCTGAAAAAGTCGAATTAATGAATCAATCATTACATTTTCTGTTCTCGAAACGTAAGATCATATTAAGTAATACTGCATTGCATTACCCCTCAGCTTTCCCTGGGGATGAGACAAACATTTGAAATTTACCAGCGTCTTGAATGCGTAGGTAATGACGCGCATTCTGTTTAATAAAATTTTTAAAATCATAAAATGATAAATTTAAAATAATGAAAATAGTTTATAATAACCCTCGCATGGTAACATCCAGCCACTTAGGGCCGATACGAATAACGGAAATGCGTCGTATTTTTTTTTTTTTTCTAATCGGTAGGTCGCGGAGTATGTGGCAACGAACTGCCGTATTTTGGCTTAATAACCGACTGATTTCGCGTGATCAAAATGAACAAGGGTCTCCACTTGTGGGATCTGAACAATCAAATTCAAATTTAACTGGATTTATTAAAGACAATGAAAAGAGAAGGCAGTAACAAGCACTTGTTAATTTTATACACATTTTTATACATCGATGGGTGAGTTTGTGATGAAGCAATGTCTTTTATAATATAAAATATAGTGAATATTGATTCACTTGACGTCTTTCGTGCACAATCACTGAACATCGCCACAAGCGTACGAGCTCGCTGAAGGTGAGTGGAATGTCAAGACGCTTCAACTGCACACCTACTAGGTACATACCTTCTGCATGCGTACCTTCTTTTTTAGTATTATTGCTTTTATCCGTGTGACGTCACACAGAAATGTCGCTGAAAGGCGGCCATGTTCCCACCGTTGTAAACAAAGATTGTATGGAAGGTTTTTCATTATGCCAATCTGTGCGGTTATTAGTTGCTCTTCTCGTCCCGGAAGCGGTATTTAATTTTTTGGTTTGCCAAAAGTGATTACAAAATGTGGGGAGAGACAAGAGAACTTTCCGAAAAAAGAAGAATATCAGCCTTTGGGCGTCTGACACTTTTATAACCAGCTTCAAATTCCACTTGCGTTTTGTGCTGTCGTTTGACTCTCGTATCCCGAGTTGTGGTTCTCAATTTCAGCTTTCATTTGTACAAGTTTTCTTTTTCATCAGTATCAGTTAGGTATTTGTTTGTTTCCCTGGGAAATGTCATGTTGTTCACCTCTCGAAACCAACTGCTCATCACGAAAATTCTGTAATCTTCACATCAAGTTCATGGTGTAGGTACTACCTATTGTTAATTCTGTGCGAATTGTATATTGTTTCAATGTACAATGAAATTTCTGAATAAATTCTGTGTTTTTCATTGAATGTTGTACATTATTCCATTATCTATCAACACACCTAACTACAGATCTGCAATAAACAGCCGATGGGAGTCAGCTCACGTAAGTAGGTACCATTTGGGGTTTCAAGGAAAGAAGTTACAGTAGTTATGAAGTTTACCTTTGAAAAATACCTTCTTTTCTCACAATGGTAGGGATTTGGTTCATTATGGATATCTGCATTTAGTTGTTGTATCTATAAGTTCGTGTATCAATCCTATTAGGATTGATCTGCACTACTTCCCTGTTTGTGGAAGTCTGTATGTTCGTGGTAGGTAGAAACAAAACACTTACTCTAAGCTATCTAGAGATATGTTGTTGGACAAATAATGAACCAGTAGATAGGTAGCCACTGCATAATCGGTAGTAGCTAAAAAATGCAGTAAGAACTCTGAAAAATCTAGGTTTGTGGTGTTCACTAGGTACTTTCTAAATGTGAATACGATCAAAATCATCAAAAGGTAGGAAGGTTTTATATCGCAATGTAGGGTCAGAAAAGGATGTAAATAGGCGCTTGTCTCTGGGTCTCTATGTAAATACCTAGGTATCCAAGTAGTAATACATTTGTTCAATGTGGCGAATCAATATTCCAATTTTCATTCTGAAAAACTTATTTAGAGAGTTTTTAATTGACACTAATGTTTGTGTCAGCCTGGTTTGCTTGTCAGCGTGACGGTTGACACCTTACATGTCCCTGTTCTTGAATAATGTCCAGACCCCTCAGAGTCTGTATCAGCTGTCTGCTATCTGATCGCTACATACGATTACATAATTGCTTTAAAAGAATAGAAAGAAGAAAATAATGAATATACCACCATCATTCTGTTTGCATATACCAAGAAATATTTGGTATGTAAACAGAATGTCCTTCCTGGACAGAGGTGAGAAAATGGCGCCCCTTCACGACCAGCTGATCGGGTCAGCTGAGAAAGTTAGGTTTGATACTGAAAATAATCGATTATTGAGTCTCGCGAATAACACCCATAATGGAGAAAACAGAAACTCTCTGGAAGGTTCATGATATTTCCTTGTTGAAGTTTTGAAAAACATCGTCTGAGTCTGTCAGACCCTATATTACCTAGTACGCAACAAAAAAATCGGTTCGAGTGTTAGGGCTGCTCATGTCGAGCTAAGCCCTGCTGTACAGTGGTGGTCAGACTAGGTTTTGCATGAATTGATGATTTTCAGAGAGTTCCCTCATCAGAGAAGGGAAACATTCAATGAAACAATTTTGTAACAGCTATTTCCAACATCCTTTCAGATATGTTAAACACTAAGTTTTTCGTCAGTTCTGAAGCCGTACAAAGGGAGTTTGAAATCCAGTTTGATGAAGAAAGTGATGAGTAGATCGAAAAAGACGCTATGCGGTCATGATTCAAAACTATTCTTTCAAAGATGATGGGAAACGCGTGATCTATAAAGAGTCTAAACAAATTATTATCAAAATAATGTTTTGTGATGAGCATAAGAATTTTCTCAAATTTTCCAGAAATAAAAGAGTTTGAGGATATTTTAATAAACGTTAAGTACGGTTATGTTTTTTTTATCATTCAATTTTTCCAAAATCCAAATTTTAGAGTATTGGCCAATGTTACTTCTGTTGTTAAATCAATTTTTGATACCATGCGAGGGTTTATATTGATTAAATTGTAAAATTGGTGATTTATCTTTTCTTTGGTTGTTAACCTTTTTACATCATTTTGAATTTTCAGCTGGATTTGATAGTTGTTCCAAAACAGGTTTCTACGAACAAATTTTCCATACCAGCAATTTTGAGGCCTTAATATTCACCTTCGAAAATTTGCTATTGGAACAGCCATATTTGTAAAGGTAGGTACCTAACGAAAAATGAATTCCCGAACAAATACATACCCCATATCGTGAAAGTTCCTGCGTATATTCCCCCATAATTCCAGTTTTTCTCCTTCAGTGTGAGAGAAAACTACTATTGTTCGACTGGGAACTTCCTAGGAAGAAAATTAAGTACTCTGTATTGCACTCGATACCCTTTTACTGAGCTTACTACGGAATCGGACGTTGAGAAAAGATACCAACACAAATCCTTGCGAAAGAAACAAGGCAACCCCGAAACCAGTATATTTTGTAGATTTTCTTTCAAGGGAGAATAAACCAGTGCGGAGATGAGGAAACCATTCGTGGCCGGAAGATGCATGCGAGAGCAAGATAACTAGAGATAATTGAGAATGAACTTCCTCACGGAGGTACTAGCTATCAATGTCTGCTTAGTAGTAAATGATTACCTCACAGAGATATTGTAGACTCGAATCCAGAGAAAGAGATTCACGAATTTATAAACCACCAGTCAGATCGATTATCAAACGTAAAACGTACACGTCCTCTCTCTGAATAATCTAAATCACAGACAAGCCGGCTCTCCTCAGTCCTCAATAAGAAATAATGCTGACAGAAGCTCGTTGGAAATAAAACGATAAAAAAGTTGATCGATGGAAGGCGTCAACCGCCAAGGTATCTCAGCTATCTTATCATACGAATGAGTTGTGCATGGATGCTTTAAAATATCCAAAACATGGACCTAGTATGTAGACACTAGTATATACCATAAACTAACATCCATCCAAAAAAATCGTAGGAACTTGGAGAGAAATGGAGTGGCCTTGCGGGGGGAACAGTAGCGTTGGAGAGGGGATGACGGAGGACTATAAAATAGTGAGGCCATCCTGGCTTCGGCTTTCGACGAACAAGGCCGAACATTGCCGAGTTAATATGGTTCAGTTTCTCGACCACTGGGTATATAATCGTGTTGTTGGACTCTTGAGGGTTGGTCAATGAGAAAGATCGATTTCAGGCCGACGTTTCGGATAATTTATTATCCTTCTTCAGGGCTACAAAGAGCTACAAAGAGTCAACACGTGTTCTCTAAGTTCTCCACAAGTTCACTGTGAAAATGTATGAGAAAAGTTATTGCATATCGCCTCAAATGTTGATATATAGCCAATACCACCATGGCACAGGACTCCAACTACCTACAATGTAGAATAGATAACCGAAAATTCCAAGGTAACCACTCCAACACTTTTGTACCTAGCATAAGTTTGACTGTTTGTACCTACCTACACTAAATTGCTGTCTGTCCCTCCCTCTTTGTAGCCCTGAAGAAGGATAATAAATTATCCGAAACGTCGGCCTGAAATCGATCTTTCTCATTGACCAACCCTCAAGAGTCCAACAACACGATTATTGCCGAGTTAGTCCTTGACGCTTTTCCCGTTGTCATGACGGTCTCCTGTTATCAATTTCGTCTCTTCTGTTCTCTCTCAATTTTGGATCTCAAAAGCTGTTTTCTTTGTGAGCTTTCGTTTGTCAGTTTCAGTTTGTTTAGTTTTGTTTTTAATATTTTATCTTAGTGTAGGTTGGTTACTTGGGGGTTTCTAAAAGATTAATGGGCCGAAATAGGTATGCTCTGAAGGAGCCAAGAGTAGCGTATTTAAACTCCCAAATTGCCTACAAAATGATACCAGGAAAATCCCAACTAATTCGTACTGATTGCCCTAGTACCTTAGACACCTTGGATGATTGGGAACAAGAAATGTAGGCGACTCAATTTGACAATGTACTGTTAATAAATTGTATTTTATGAAATAAAGAATTGCAAAATATATGACGTTTTATTTATATAGAGATATATGTGTACCTTTCATCAATAAGCTTCAAGAAAGTTAAACTCACGTCGTAATAAGGTAAGTAACAAAATATGGTACTAAAACGTGTACCGAATATACAAAATGACAAGAAATACGTCAGGTAAGTAAAAGAAATAGTAAAATGAGATCGTACCGAAATGCGTACCAATATAAGAAATGACTCAAATCAAGTATTCGACTAGTGTACCGAATGGGGTACCTCTTGAAAAGTAAATAAAATATCGTATTGCAAGTATTTGAGTGCGTACCAATTGTACCACTATGACTAAGAAGTGTATCACTATGACTGCAAACAACTTGTGAATAATTGTACTTCAACCTAGTACCGATGTAGTGACATTCAAACAAGGAGAAGTAGCATGAGTATGACGATTGACTGGCAAGTAGCTAGACAATTGGAAACATGTGATTGCGGAAATTACCGTACTACTGAGAGTTCCTGGGGTCGTCTTGAGGGCGGCACTTGGAGTACCGATTGTAAGGCGCCTGGTCCGGTCTTCGTAGCAGGAGGATGTCCACAGGTGAAACAGTGAGCCCGAAGGGAGTCACTGGCGCAGAAGTTGAGGGGGAAAAGAATTGTACCTTTAAGTACTTTAGGTACGATTGACTGATGAAAAACTGATACTTTCGATACACCCTTACTGGCATAAAAACGACGGCCCACCAACTACTCGGGTCAAGCGTAGACAGTTGACTGAAGAAGGGGAGAAGCTTTGTCGGGGGTGTCCAGAAGGATCCAGAAACAAAAGGGTGGGGTGCCGACGACTCCCGAGCTTGTCCAACTATTGGCGAAGATTCTACTGCCCCTCCTCGGGCAGCCCCAAGCTGGAGGTGGCGCTCGCCCGGCTGGTCCGTCTACTACGCGCTTGCTCTCCTGTCCCTGCCCCCGACTTACATTAGTTTAATTTAACATGAGTGTACAGCGTGAGTTCGATATCATTATTATAGAAGCAGGGCCATTGGGTGACATTCGAAAGTGGTGGGGCACCAAACCAGAAAATACTGTAAGCTGCTACTTGCCTAGGTAATAGTTGGTAAAATGAGGTTGAATTACCTAACTCAAGTAGTTGTCGAGGAAAATCCTGAAGGGATTTCCTCTGTGTTTAACTGTGAAATGGAGGGGGAGTCAAGCAAATGCCGAAACATAATTATAGTTAATTTAAATTTAGGATAATGGATGGTAATTACCTGTTGAAGTTATGGTAGCGCTTCGAAGGTGTTGACTCCGTTGATGATGAATAATAAAATAATGCTGTTAAACCGGGAGGGATGTTTTCTTTACCTTGGATCACCTAGTGTGTCCTCAGCCGGAAGGGCGTGTCCTCTGCGTGTCTAGAGACACAAAGCTAACCTAATGTCCACGTGGACGTGTTCCCGAAATGTGTCCTAAGGACACAACCTGAAGGGTTTTACTGAATAAATGACTGAAATGTAAGAGTTGTTTTATTACCCCTAATTTCACTGGGCTTAGCTGATGCAGGGTGAACTCACGAACAACAACAAAATGGAGTAAAATACCAGGTACAAGACTTTATTATACAGTATGTTGTGAAGTGATTGAAGAACACAAAAGCCTGAAGGGCGATGTCACAGAAATACAAATGAGAAGTTAAATGGTTTAGCAATTAAGAAATTAGGATACAAATGGCAAATTCTGATAACAATATGTTCCGTTGTCCGAATTCAAGGCAGTTTAAAGTGCCGTGTCTTTACCGTGTTTTTGTGTTTTAAGGTTTTACAGAATCGTGTCCTACTCGTGTTTTCAGTAAACAATTTCCAGTTCTTTACTTATACTTTTCAATTTATCTCTACACTTCGTTCTTTTCACCTGCCTAACTATTTTGGCCAAAATTAGCTAGGCATATTTGTTTGTGCACTCACGTGTTGGACCCGTAGGTAACCTCGACGGTCTTGATGCAATGAGAAAGTGTCCTCCAGCCAGGTGATCTTGATCCGACATGGAGAAATGGTTGGGCCAAAATTCAGGGGGGGGGGGTTGGACTCGCCAAAATTCAGGGGGTTATCTACTCTCGCGCTGACTTTGTTGAGAAGGGGGATGGGGATGATGTTCAGCCAGAACTTAATAATCGCGCTAGAGGGGAGACTTCAGCCAGAACCTACTAGTCGAGCTTTCAAAGGGGAAGTGATCGTGGCCGCCTCAGACAAAAGTATAGTATGGACTCCCCTCCAGTTGGTGACGTCATCCACTGCCTCTCAAATCTGGCATGCTGCCAACTCATTCAGGTTGCTTGATCGCTGCTGATGTGGACATACGTGTCTGGCTTTCTCCAGGGAGCCTGTGGTTGAAGTCTGGGGTGGACGCCTCAGGTGGTATTCGGCGTCCTGCAGTGGGGGCGGACCACGCCCCTCGAGCTGGCCCAGATTGCCCCTCCACAATCCTCACTGCAAGTGGCAATGCGGGGGCGGCGTCTTGGGGTTCAGGAAGGGGGGTGTTAGGTTACCCCAGCCCGTCACTTTATTGTTGTCATCAGTGAGCAGGGGCGCACAATTGATAGGTTTTCTATTCATATTCGTGAAAAAACCCCAGTTTAGGTAAGTAAGGTTGTTGTGATTGTATCTTAGCGTGACTTTGCCAAGCAATATAAGACAACTATTAAAAGGAATTAAATCATTTTCCTGCAAGGGAATTCCCCACTCTGAAGCCTTACACCATGGACTTATTATTAGGGATGTCCCAAAAGTATCTATACTTAAAAGTATCGATATTTCTCAAAAAAAGTATCGATACATATCGATACTTTTTTTCCTGATATATATCCTAGTACTTTTTTTTCCAGTATCAGAGGCGATACTTTTTTTATATCTCACATTTTATCTGTTTCAATACCTACGACATGAAGGTACCTACTTGACAGTGCCTCTATCTCTACGTAGATTGTTGGGAGACTAACTTCAACAAGTTAAACAAAGATGATGTACCACCACCTCCAGCTCTATATGATAACCTGCTGTCCTCCATAATCGAGGAAAGACCACCCAAATAAGTGCAATACAAAACAAGTTCCTAAACAAAAACAAGTTTTAAATAACAAAATGTGTGATTTATTGTTTTGTTCATTCTATATTAATTATTATCCTCGTGATGGAGAGATGTTCAACTGATAGAGAGAAACTAACTGACAATTTCACCCTTTTTTGTGAAAGTATCGATACTTCAAAATATCGATACTTTTTGAAAGTATCGTATTGATACTTTCTAGATGTATCGATACGATATTATTTCGATACTTTTGAAGTATCGGACATCCCTACTTATTAAACCATAGGGATAAGTAACTTATTATCCCTTAGGGATAAGTCCATGCCTTACACGGAACTTCCATGGATGTTTCATCAAGGCATCCATCCATCGACTTGTGGAGTGGAGAATCCATTGTTTGTCCAAGGTTTGTTGATACAAATCAATTGTTGGATGCCATGGACCTAGTATCCTAGGTCCATACTACTTACTACTAGGGGATACTAGGTCCATGTTGGATGCCTATCGATTCCATCTTACTTCTTCTTCACCCTAGTTGCTGGCCGTGGAGGCAGCCTTGGGAATGGATCTAGTAGTAGGCATGGAAGCTCGCTCCATGGCTTCCGGTTTGCCATGGATGCTTGACATAATAACTGCATATCAGTGTTGAATTATTTTTCACTTGTAAAAGATTCATGCTTCCATGGATCAAGAGTGAGTTTTGAGGAAATAACTTTCTGCTATAGAATTTTTTTCTGCACTTTTTACGACATCCCACAGTAAGACTTGGGCGTCCTTATGCGATCGATCTGGAGTGGAGGAGGACAACACTCAACAGAAAAAAAATAAACACACAGTAATTTGTTTTAGACCATTCTGAAGCCAAATCCGCGAAAAAAACTATAGGTGAATGTCTGTGTGTGACGAAATCTTGTGTCATCTGCCCAGGCCTTAGTTCTCAACCGATTTTCGTGGTTCTTTTTTTGTTCGACGCGGAAAACTAACGGCACTACGGCGCCGGAATTTTGATTTTTAATGGGGTGGGGGGGGAGTAGGGGGATAATGCCTAAACATACTGTTTAGTAATGCATGCATTCCAGGGGACGTCCCATTGGATAAGCATTAGATCAGTTAAACCATTTATTACATTTATTACTTCAACCATTTGTTAAATTTATTACTTTAGACAAGAAATAGTGACCCCCGTCACCATTATCCACCATAACATTTCTAGCGGCATGAGAGCCTCGAATCTGAAGAGCATTTTAAAATCCATGATCTACGATACCCAACATGCGAATTCGAGCCCCCCCCCCCCCCTCCGCCAATGGTGACAGTCTGGCACCAAAGCGGAAATACGTCGTAACATAAAAAAAGAAATATGCGGTTTATGGTGTCCTGGCACCATGGTGGCACCACTATTAGTTCCACGGTGGTACAGAGAATAATTCATGAAAATTCGGAGGTATAATGAGAATTTTTCCTCAATTTCAAAGCTTGGGTACAATTAGTAAGCAGTAAAGGAACCGAAATATTGAAAAATCGGATATTTTGTGAATATCATCCCCCCACCTTGCGAATTTTGGTACTCTGGCGAAATCATGTACAACTCGGAAGTTATTTGAGTCAAACAAAAAAAGGAACACGCAAAAACCGTGCATAATCTTGTAAACTCTGCCCAGGCCTCAATTTCCAACCGATTTGCGTGTTCCTTTTTTTGTTTGACTCAAATAACTTCCGAGTTGTACATGATTTCGCCAGAGTAACAAAATTCGCAAGGGGAGGGGATGAGTGGGGGGATAATATTCACAAAACATCCGATTTTTCAATATTTCGGTTCCTTTACTGCTTACTAATTGTACCCAAGCTTTGAAATTGAGGAAAAATTCTCATTATACCTCCGGATTTTCATGAATTATTCTCTGTACCACCAAGGAACTAATAGTGGTGCCACCATGGTGCCAGGACACCATAAACAGCATATTTCGTCGGTTTTTTTTTGTGTTTCACCTTGAATACGGATGTGAACCTCGACGGACTGCCTACTAAAACTAGTAGATGAAAGTTCAATGTTACGACGTGAATCCGCTTTGGTGTTAGACTGGCACCATTGGTGGTGGTGGCGATGGGGGACTCGAATTCGCATGTTGGGTATCGTAGATCATGGATTTTAAAATGCTCTTCAGATTCTAGGCTCTCATGCCGCTAGAAATTTTATGGTGGATAATGGTGAGGGGGGTCACTATTTCTTGCCTAAAGTAAAAAATAAGTTACATCGAGTGAAACAGTTTTATCGCATACCAACTGGTCAAACTGATCTAATGCTTATCCAATGGGACGTCCCCTGGAATGCATGCATTACTAAACAATATGCTTAAAGGGAGTTTTTTCAACTTTGGGGTAAAAATCTAGGTTACAGAGTGAGAAATTTTGCCAGGGCTAGACACTAAGTGGCCTTACTGAAGCCACGCCCCTGGACGTAGAACTTCCAGTAGATGATCATCCTGTAATAAGCGTACAATTTATCACTGTACTTTCTAATGTCTCATAAAAAGCAGGAACCGATGGGCCGATTTTGATGAAATTTGGTTTATGGGCTTCGTTTGGGGTCTAGTTGTATCCTGAAGCTTTTGGTTGAAAAATAAGGGCTGAAATGTCCAAAACGCCCTACCTAGCTCAAAAACTCTCGATGTAATGTATTGTTTCTCAATTTAAAACAGTATTGAATTTTTGGAATCGAATGAGACCACCCAGAGCTCCTTAGGCTTTGGCTACGATAGGAGCGTCGAGCGTCGAGCATCAAGAGCCGAGTGTCAAGCAAAGAGGGGTGGCTACAGTACGAGCGGAAGGGGAGCGCAAGGTGACCTTTCCAGTCACCAGTTAGTTCACCACCATGCCAGCAAATAGGCAATTTTTGTTGCTTGCTCTAAGCGAAAATTCAGTTGTGAAAAGTTCTTTACTGAGAAACCGTGTGTGTAGGAGTTTTGGGGTTCACCCTATTAATAAGCTTAGGAATTGTGATGGGGAGTACTTCAAACTTTTTCACATACTAAAAGAAGATCCGAAAAGATTTTTCGAATACACCAGAATGTCAATTGAAACGTTCAATTTCATGATGGCCACACTGGAACCAGTTTTGGAGAAGAAACGCGTCAACTTGAAGAGCCAAGTTTCAGCAGAACAACGTTTGGTTATTACACTAAGGTGAGTGAGATATTTTATGAAACTTTTATTACGATTTTGGCCGATATTTGAAGTGTATCAAATAACGCTGAAGTTATTTCACAAAGGTTCATTATTTTTATGTATAGATCACTCGTCTCCAAAGAACACATTTTTGCATTGTCACTTTTTTGTTACCAACCGTAGTAACCATTACCAACCATAGTTACCTACTACATACCTACCTCACAATCAAGTTTATTTGGACGGGGTAAACGCTTCACACTCAATTCGAAGAAATAGGGCGTTTGAAATTTCAATTTTCGGATTCTAAATACTTTGAGTTAAATTTTTTTGTTGCTCGATTCCAATAGTTCATTATTGAAAATAATTAACCAAAATTACATGACATTTTGACCAGTGAAATCCAGGTACATAACAGGTACAGAATTAAAAACAGAAAATCCAGCGTAAAAAGTATTGTATTCGAATATATGTATCCATAAAATAGTATATTCAAATGTGATACATTACATAAAATATTATATTCAAATGGGATACATAAAATAAAATATTATATTAAAAAATGTACATCTTCATTATATTAAGCGTATTTTCGTCAGTTTTCCAATATTCATGCCCAAGTCAGTCAATGTAGTATGTGTTGAGAGTGTGTTCACATTTATATCCATCTAGTATAGACATTATTATCATTTCGAGGATGAACGCCCGTCTGTTCGTAAACTGGTTCTAGGTGAGTTTCCGTCCTGTCTTCGCGATTGCGCGGATCGCGAGAATTGGCAGCTACGTAAGGATGGAATCTGGATCTAGATGTATCTGGAGCATAATGTATTCCGTAACCTGAAGAAGAAGAATGTTGTGTGTTGGTTTGCTGAGGTCCCTCGAGATGATCCAAAACTACCTTTTGAATTTTCGCCCGAAGGCGAAGTTTTTCAATGTGGCTGAGAGGCTCAATCATCGGAAGCAAACTTAAAAAGAAGTGATGATCGTCGCTTTTGGGTTCTTCCTGTTGCATGGACAATATGGCATCGAGTTTTCTCTGCTCCATTTCCAGCATTTTATCTCCAACGTCACTCTTTGAGCTTTTGGGTCCTTTCTTCTTGTTTTCACAATCCGTTGGGGAAAAGATTCGAGGGAGAGGTGGAGTGGTTGGGAGAGGTGACTGTTCATCATTGCCAGTTTCATTTTCGAATGTTTCAAGATTATTTCCGACGTTACCATATGTTGTACTGGGCATGAAAATGTCACGTAAGAAACAGAGAGAATCGTAAAACTTCCAATTCGGTTTTGTCTGAGCACCACCTTCATCACCACTTCTCGTAGCGGGAATGTTTCTCATTTGCTTTCGAAAAGCATCCTTGAGGCTCTTCCACTTTTTCTTCGCTTCTTCTCCTGAAACAAACAAACGGGAAACTTTGTTTACGACGGAACTCGAAACATGTTTATCGTCCCTCTTCCTTCAAACAGTAATAATTCAATTATTGAACCCAGTGCACAATGAAAGCTATCCCAGCTGAATATAATTGTTTGTTTTCTTTTCTTTTTTCAGATTTTTGGCGACTGGCAATTCATTTCGACAATTGGCTTTTTCATTTCGATTGGGAAGGATTACTGTGAGCAAAATTGTGTTCGAGACGTGCCAGCTTATTTGGAATCACTTCATGAAGGAATTTTTACCTCAACCCTCAGAGCTTCGTCTACAAACAGCCACGCAAAAATATAATGATATGTGGGGATTTCCTAATTGTTTTGGTGCAATTGACGGTAAGCATTGTGGCCTGAAATGCCCGCCTAAGAGCGGATCCAGCCACTTCAATTACCTTCACTATTTTTCCATTGTCTTAACGGCTGTGGCGGATGCTGATAAAAAATTTCTAGTAGTGGAAGTTGGAGCTAGAGGCAAACAAAGCGATGGTGGCACTTTTTCAGCATCCCGGCTGTATCGACAGCTTGAGACAAATGAATTCAATGTTCCCCCTGATCAGAATCTCCCCGGCACGAGTATAAAAGTACCAAACGTATTGATTGGAGATGAAGCTTTTCCATTGAAACCATATCTAATGAGGCCGTACCCAGGTTCTCAATTGACACAAGAAAAAGAAGTTTTCAACACACGACTCTCACGAGCAAGAAAAACTATTGAATGCGCTTTCGGAATTCTTTGTGCCAAATGGCGATTTTTGTTGAAAGACATGGAAATTCCTTCAACCAAAAAAGCATCAATTTTAGTTCTTGCTGCCTGCGTACTTCATAACATTGTTCGCGAGAAAGATGGTATGCGAGACGGTGATTACAGGAGAATTATGCATGAACTGGACTGCGACGAACCTCATCACTCCCCTCAGGAAATAACACCGGGTGAATTCAGGAATACAAAAATATTAGCTAAAGATATACGAGAGAAATTTACGCAATATTTCAATCAAAATAACGACTAAATACTATAAAACCACTTATCCATTATTGTCACTGATATTTTTATTATCTCTTATAATCTTTTTTTAATCTCTTTAGTGTATATATCATGTGCTTTATATTATAGTAATATCTTAATATTCAAATTATAAATTCTTTTTATTTACCAGAAATGTCCATTTTTGCTGCTAGTTCATCCCACACCTTCTTGTTTTTCGTAGTATTCTTGAATTCGGTATGCCTGTCATTCCACAGAGATGGATATCCTTGTACGATGGAAATCAAATTTTCGGTATCCTCATCGGAAAACTTTTTAGCCATTTTAATGAAATAAAAAGATTAGATAAAAAAAGGGAACGTAGATAAGCACAGATGTAGACAAGCACAGAACGTAGATGACCACAGGGCACGGTCGAAGCTGAGCGTCAAGTGAAAATATTACTCTGGAATGAGCGTCGAGCGTTGACCATTTTTCCTCTCACACTTACCGCTCCCACCGTAGCCACCCTTACCTGAACAAGGGTAAACTATTTTTAGAGCGTCGATACCTGACCCTTTCCGCTCGCTCGACGCTCCTATCGTAGCCGCGGCCTTAGGACCAACCGTTCGCTCCCTATGGGAACTTAAGGGTTAGACTTATGCTAAATCAGAAACACAAGGGTGATCACAAAGAGGCCTTATCTCCATTCAAATTTTAGCTGATCACTGTTCATTTCTTTAGATGTACTTAGTTTTGAGTCTTCAGCAACCAGTACTCAATTCCATAATATTAACGAAGGCACCCACAACTCCCTATTTCTTCGAATTAAGCGTGAAGGGTTTATTTCTTCGTAAAGCGAAAATATGTAGGTGGTGGCAATTGTAGGATTCACCTCACTGTCTCGTATCCTTATTATTTTATGTATACTTTGTGATTGACTGATTAGATACTGTATTTTTCATAAAAAGAAAATTATATTTCGTTTAACAATACTTCGACGTGTTCAAAGCTTCCTTCCAACAAAAAAGGCGAAGCTGTGCTCTCTGCAGGCGAGTGATCATTACAGAAAAAATTAACATTTGTGTAATAATTTGCAGTGTTGTGAACTGATTGAAAAGAGGCGCTTCTTGCAATTCCCCCACCCACCAACTACAACCCCATAACAGTTTTGTTGTGATCAGCGACCTCTTCGCATTTCTGTCCATTCACTTCCTTAGCTCATGTGGTAGGAGCTCCGATTCAGAATCGGAACGATAGGAGATCGATCTCCGGTCGAGGGAAGTTAATTTTCGATGACTCAACAGTTTCCTGCGTCTTGTAGCTCCAAACGCGGGTTTCCCTCAGTTTTGTGGCTGCAGAGAACCGGAGCTTTGAAGTGAATTTTGAAGTGTTTCTGTGAATATTTTGCTAGTTCTTTATCTTCAGAGTCGCGGTTAAGTGAATTGGAGATTCAAGATTTTGATCTCTTATATAATATGTTGTACATCACAAATACATTTCGGTTTGTTGCTACGTCTGAAGTGTGGATGGCGGGTGATTGATCTGGATGAGATCAGTTGGACGATTGATCACGATTTCTTTCCTGTTGAAGACAAGATTCCTCTACTTTTTTGACCAACTTCGTATTTATTTTACTTCAAAAAGCTAACATTGGAATATAATACGAAAAATTTCGAGAGGTCGATCATAAACTAAGTAGGTACCAATCTCGTTGACTTCGGTTGTCTGTCATCCACTCCTCAGACAAGGGGACAGACTGAAACGCACGATTACTCACATTCTCCACATTATTTTGGGTAAAAACACGCGTACTTAATTGATTTCCTTATATTTTCTTTCCTGCACTCCTTCATTGGTTCAACGAAAACAAAAAACCGCGGATTGAGTTAACGTTACCTAATGGAGTGTTGTTAAGTCTAAAGCAACGTCAATCCTGTGAGACTCACGTCAGAAAGTTAGCATCCACTCGATGCTCGCTCTAGCAGCTTCTCACAGAATCGCTGTCACTCTCTATTACACTAAAGGTTTGCCGGAGGTTTTGCCTTTGTAGAATTCACAACAGAAATTTATATTTTCATTTCTTCGAGCTTTTCCAGTTTTTTTTCAAGACATCAAAATAACCGTTAGTGATCCAGACTTGAAGAGGGCACACCCAAGACCTATTTTTTGGTTGATTATCCTTTGAAAAACCAAACAGGTTTGGTTATATCGAAAGATCATCGTCCAGACTAATACATTGGCTACACGAGAGCTCAGATCTCTTTAGATGGTAAAAATAAAAGGAGTCTAACTATAGTAGTAGAAAAGGTAAATGAAACTTGGCACGACTGAGCGTAAACCCACGAACTATAATGCAAATCACAATACATAAGGTTTTTTAAAAACGAGTTTGGCCTAGTCACGCTCAATGTCTTTTTGTACTTAACCTAACCCATGTGAATATATTTATCTGATCGTCCAATGTTGACTGTAGTTAGGGAACCTAAACTATAAGAAGCTGGTGAATCAAGAAGGGTACAATAAAATTTGAGCGGTCATGATGAACACAACATAATCGTCATTCAAATAACATTGAATAATTAAAAACGAAAACACCATAGGGAATCGTGGAGTAACAATGTTTGGCAGAACAAGAGTGTTACCAAAATTGTTGACAGATTAACAAAAACACCTTAAATCAAATGGAAAACTAGAAGAGAGTATTGAATGATGGCTAATAATAAATTTTACGTAAAAGAAATCACAAATATATTATGACTATGCCGCCATCAGCAATAGGTATATAAAAAATATGTTATTCCATCTTAAAACACTATTATCATAAATTAACTTACTACGGAAAATCGTTAAGATTTATTATTCTGGGTGGTTCAGCCTTATCAATGAATGATTTACTAACGATGTTGACTTACAGGAAACAAGCTAGTCAAAAGAACAGTAAATGAGTGAACTTTCAATAGCCACAGAGATTTCAGATCTGGGCACTCCATACATATTTATAACATGACAAATCATGAAAAAATCGCCGATACTTAAAATAACACATTATCGAACGACTATAGAAAGCAAACATTTTCGCAAACATTTCGAAATATAAAAAATAAGCAATACAGATTGCTACAAAAAATGCGTCGTACTATATTTCGTAGGAATTAATTTTTAAAACATTGACCAGTCTCATTTCAACTTCAAACTATTGACAGCTCATCCCTAACAAGACAATCTAATTGGCTATCAATTAGTGGAGACATTTGGTAAAAACCTCAATGTAAATTTGGGACTTGGAAAATCTCAAATAAATGCCGGTGAATAGAAACAATCAAATAGAGATAGATTTTCAAAAGTTGACGCTTAAAAAAATTCCTAACCATGAACTCAAACTTCAATAACATTCACTCAGTTCAATATAATCATCCTAAGTTCACCTGCAGGCACCTGAAAACAGATCAACAACCACTTAATTTTTCAGATCAAGTTAACAAAACATAGTCATTTGTCAATTATCCTTCAACTTTCCTAGCTGTTCGAGAGGGTGATCGGCCAGATACACGAAAAACAGAATTTCTGATGCGAAAAAAAGAATTTGATGCGAAAAACAGAATTTCTGGGACCTTCTCGATATCGACCGAACCTTTGTCATGTGCCTTTGATATGAGTAGTTTGTAATAATAAGCCTACCCGAAGGCCTAACCTATAGTTTAGAACATTGTACGAAAAAAGCGATTGAGTGCAACTCATTGACAGCTGGATTGATAGAATTTCCCCATCATGAGACTACGAATCACAACCAATAATTAATTAGTCTAGACCATTTGAATGAGAATGTCCAATGAGATTTATTGATTTTATTCGATGCTTCCTGTACGCCATTTCGTATATATACGTAAAATATCTAAAAGTTTTGAACTCCAGGAATCATTTTAGAATGTTCCAAAACGAATTTCCATCAAGAGAATCTCCATACTAAAAATTGCATGGCCATTCATTGCACTACTTACGTTTTCTTCGAAAATTCGTTGAAATGTCAAGGTTAAAGAGAACTTACCACAATCCTATTGTAATTGTTGTCAGCCACTTGAAGGACAGCTCTGAAAAACACAAGAATTTATTTGAGATAATTCAATAAACTTGGGAAGGTCATTGAACCTATTTCATTTCTGTAATGTTCATATTAATTAATTGTAAAGAGAAATAACACTGGACATTCAACTAGGTACATGTTAGGAATGCTCTCAAACACAAGAGCCTCCTCATATACGCCCTGTCTACACTGGAATTGGTCTTCCTACAAGGTACTTCCAACAAAAAATGTTTCAGCAATTTTGCTTTAACCCCTTGCTTTTCCAAGAATTTTTTTCAATTTCAAGATTTGTTTTCGTGTTTCCGATTTTTCGTCGTTAAAACATAAATCTGAAGAGGGGGAGAGGCGCAGTAGACAGCCCGTCGTTTGTTGTGGGGCGGCAGGCGTGCAAGAACATGCCTGAGGAGACGGGCGGGTGGGCGCCCTCAGAACACACGGAGGCGCCTCGCTGGGTGCCTGTAGGTTGGCGGGGGGGGGGGATACGGAACAGTCTTCCCGAAGTCAACAAAAACCAGATTTTTTGAACTATTTTCACAAATTGTGGACACTTTTAACAAAGCAAAATGAAATCCGATTGAAACGGGACCACCATGGATACTTGTAGAACACATTTCAAAAAGAATCAGGCAGATTGGTACCCGGATAAAAAAATGCAACATGTCCGAACATACGAAAAAACATATCGTTTAGTAATGCATGCATTCCAGGGGACGCCCCATTGGGTAAGCATTAGATCAGTTTAACCAGTTGGTGATCGATAAAACTGTTTCACTCTATGTAATTTATTTATTACTTTAGGCAAGAAATAGTGATCCCCGTCACCATTATCCACCATAACATTTCTAGCGGCATGAGAGCCTCGAATCTGAAGAGCATTTTAAAATCCATGATCTACGATACCCAACATGCGAATTCGAGCCCCCCCTCCACCAATGGTGCCAGTCTGGCACCAAAGCGGAAATACGTCGTAACATGAAAAAAAGAAATATGCGGTTTATGGTGTCCTGGCACCATGGTGGCACCACTATTAGTTCCATGGTGGTACAGAGAATAATTCATGAAAATCCGGAGGTATAATGAGAATTTTTCCTCAATTTCAAAGCTTGGGTACAATTAGTAAGCAGTAACGGAACCAAAATATTGAAAAATAGGATATTTTGTGAATATTATCCCCCCACTCATCCGCTCCCCTTGCGAATTTTGGTACTCTGGTGAAATCCTGTACACCTCGGAAGTTATTTGAGTCAAACAAAAAAAGAAACACGCAAATCGGTTCGAAATTGAGGCCTGGGCAGAGTTTACAAGATTATGCACGCAAACGCACGTTCTTTAAGGATTAACCCCCCCTTTCCCCCACCTTAAAAAGCAAAATTCAAAATTCCGACGCCGTAGTGCACAACTAGATAGTTTTTTCGCGTCGAAGAAAAAAAGAACCACGAAAATTGGTTGAGAACTAAGACCTGGGCAGACGACACAAGATTATGCCCAAAAACGCACGTTTTTTGAACATTAAACGTTTTTTGAGCATTAAAACCTCTTTCCTTTTGAGCATTAAACCTTTCCTTTAAACCCTTTCCTCCCCTTCCTTTCTTAAACCCCTTCCTTAAACCCTTTCCTCCCCTTCCTTTCTTAAACCCCTTTCCTCCCCTTCCTTTCCTTCCCTTCCTTTCCTTTAAACCCTTTCCTCCCCTTCCTTTCTTAAACCCCTTTCCTCCCCTTCCTTTCCTTCCCTTCCTTTCCTTTAAACCCTTTCCTCCCCTTCCTTTCTTAAACCCCTTCCTTAAACCCTTTCCTCCCCATCCTTTCTTAAACCCCTTTCCTCCCCTTCCTTTCCTTTAAACCCTTTCATCCCCTTCCTTTCTTAAACCCCTTTCCTCCCCTTCCTTTCCTTCCCTTCCTTTCCTTTAAACCCTTTCCTCCCCTTCCTTTCCTTCCCTTCCTTTCCTTTAAACCCTTTCCTCCCCTTCCTTTCTTAAACCCCTTTCCTCCCCTTCCTTTCCTTCCCTTCCTTTCCTTTAAACCCTTTCCTCCCCTTCCTTTCTTAAACCCCTTCCTTAAACCCTTTCCTTTAAACCATTAAACCCTTTCCTCCCCTTGAAAGGCAAAATTCGAAATTCCGGCGACGTAGTGCACAACTAGATAGTTTTCCGCGTCGAACAAAAAAAGAACCAGGAAAATCGGTTGAGAACTAAGGCCTGTGCAGACGACACAAGATTTTGTCACACACACACACATACACACACACACACACACACATACACACACGCACACAGACATTCACCTATAGTTTTTTTTCGCGGATTTGGCTTCAGAATGGTCTAAAACGGATCACTGTGTGGTTATTTTTTTTTCTGTTGAGTGTTGTCCAACTTCACCCCAGATCGATCGCATAAGGACGCCCAAGTCTTACTGTGGGACGTCCTAAAAAATGTCGTCCCATGACACACCCAACTGCATACCTATCGGCGCTGTTGAAGTCGGTCAATGATCGAAACTTGTAGGTTTACTCGAGAGAAATGACCACTCAAAGGCAATTTCAGTGGCAATATACATTTTAATAACAAAAGTATGAAAAAAGTCTAGTTTTTATAGAAATCTTTTATTAATATATTATAGCTGGCCAATTTTTCTTCATTTGGGACATCTATATCTGAAAAAAAAATACTTAGGTTGTACCATATTTCGTGATTGCCATCCTGTATGATAACTTGAACCGTGAAACATTAAACTATGATAGGAAACAACGAAATCAAGTTCGTAGATGTATTTTTCTAAATTCGCCGAAAAACAGCCACTTGGACAGGCCACTTGCACCAAAACAGGCACTTTTGGTTTTGGAAACAGCCTACATTTTGCGTAGGAGTACACACCCAATCTATTATGGCTTGTTTCACGGAATAAAATTACTACCTACTAAGTCAAAATTTCATGTATGAGTACTTTTCCGTACTAAAACTTCTTCCCCTCAGACTGCCGGAACTTCCCACAAAAGCTTTGGCGCTAGGGCTTTTTCCAGAGTTTTTCGAAAAAAATGAAAATCCCTGAGTTTTCCATTAGAGTAAAATTCCCTGAGTATTCCCGGTTTTCCTAGTCGCAGGACACCCTGGATTTTGATGAAATTTGGTATGTAGGCTCCATTTGGGGTCTAGTTGTGCCCCGAAGATTTTGGTTGATGTAGGTCACTTCTAAGGGTAACTTGAAAAATTTTGAGATGAAGGTATTGTTTTTCCATCAATTTAAGATAGTATAGAATTTTTAGGGACCACGCGGAGCCCTGTAGGACAAGCCGTTCGCTCCCTACGAGAATTTAAGGGTTGGACTTCGCAAAAGAGGCCAGATCTCCGTTCAAATTTTATCTGACCGAAATGCGATCGATGTTTTTCTTCGTGTTGGTTGGAGGTAACAATGGCACGAGCTGCACAGAAAAATTATAAACCTTTGTATAATAATTTGCAGCCTTAAAGTTAATATTCCCAAATGGGAGGGCTACATTAGCTCGTGCTGGGAAATAAGTTGTTGTACCGTAAAACCGCCAAACTTTACTCCAAGATTTACTCCAAAACAGTTCCAAATACAATTTCTCCCACTCGAAATGGGTTAAATTGATTTTTTTAATACGTGAATTGATGTTCAGGGCTTCCTGAACATTTTGAGTGGTCGAGCTCATTGATCAGATAATTGTAACCCCCCCAGATTTAATTGTTTAAATGTTGGAGTAAGGTTACCTACGAGTGCGTCTATCTTTACTCCACTCTCAAAACTCACGGTTATCGCTACAGAAACGGGCAGTGGTGCAATGTTACTAGTCGGGATTGAATTCATTACCCCAGAAATACTTGATAATATCAAGTATTTATAATATTATTATAAAATATATTCTGAAAACTTGAACTTTTTAGCTTGAAAAATACAAGTTATACCTAAGAAAAATATAAATTCCAATGATCATTTATTCACCATTTATTTCAACGAATTTGCTTGAAATGCAATATTTCTGGTTGAGAGATCACAATTTCAGTCTTCCAGTATAGACAGACTTATGTAGGTAATCGAGCAAAACTTTCTACAAGTAAAGAAATATTGAAGGACAATAAACGATAAACGAATGACTTAACAAAATCACAGAAAAAGTCTGTTTCACATTCGATAACTTTCAAATGAATTGCAATGGTAAATTTCGAAGTTAACCCACGAGTAAATAATATTGTAAATCACAACTTATGAGACCAAAGCACGTTTATGTTCATATCATAATGCAGCTGTTCAGTTGTAAAGTTTCGGTAGGGGCGCGTACCAAGCTTTTTCTCATTTCTTCTCTCCATCTCTTACTTCTTCAACATGAGATCCACTAGAAACCTTACATTCAACACTTGGGAAATTATAAAACTCACATATTTTTCGAGATTAAATAAGAAAAATATGAGTGAGGCTACCTTTATCCCAACCTTTATAGTAGAGTAAAGATACCCGGTTTTTGGAGTAAAGTTACCATCAAATTTTTGGTAAACAAAAGCATAACTAAGAAAACACTTTTTTGAGAATATGATTAGTGTACCTATTTTGTTCAAAATAAGATATTGAAAGTGATATGATGAAGGCTAGCCTGGTAAATCCACTCCAAACACCTGATATGGAAGAAATTTTGGAGCACAAGAAAACGGACAAAAACAGCTGAACAGGAAACTTTGACTGATAACAGCTGATAACATGGATAAAGGCGCCATTGCAAGCCGCATCGATTCTCTGGGATGTGGAGAATAACGAAAACACAATAGCTAACTTTTATCTAAGTTCTACCACGCTTACGTCACAATTGAAGATTCTCACTTTTTGGGGTAACGTTACCACTGGTGGGGTAAAGTTTGACGGTTTTACGGTAAGATCCTGTTTATAGTCGCTTATTGCTGTAAATTATAATATTGAAGTCCTAATCCATTTCGTCGGTCCCACTACAACACCGGCTAATTTATTTTCACCAACTTTTCAGGAAAGGCAAAAAACTTATTTTCAATGATTTATTCTTCACTCCAACTTGTCAGACGGCCATTTTACGTAGCAACCTACTTCAAATTTATTATCAGATCGCTTAAAGAGCAATAAACCACCAGAAATTGACTAATAGAAAAATTCGCCTGATATCCGCTGTTGTTTCACACTCTCTGGTAGATAGCTAGTGTTGCGACTTTGAATGGGAAAACGTTCACCAAGTGTGTGTGGCACATAGCTTCCTCGCATCCAAAACCATGTTGTATGGATGATTAGATGCATAGTAGCTAATCCTATCTCTGAGTAGGTACCTTGCACTACACTCATAAGGTTACCTACATAAGGTTTACACGGTAAGGTAACCCACACAATTCCTGAAAATTTCATCAAAATCGGGCAGAAAATGTAGAAGTTATGGCTGTTATATGAGGGTAATATGGCTACTAACAATGCGGGAGCGATGATCTTCATAGGGGACCATCTAGACCCCATTTCGCACAATCAATGAACAAATTTTTCGAATTCGGCTAAAAAATGTGAAAATTATGACCGTAATAAGGAATTCACGTTTGCTCATGCGAAGCAGCTACTATTGATCCGGAGCGATGGTTCTCTAGAGGGATGATTTTCGTGGGGGACCACCCATTACCTTTCACTACTCTTACAGGGGACCATCTACACCCCAATCCGTGCAATCCATGAAAATTACGTCGACATCGAACAATAAATTCGAATAGTTTTGCCTGTTACAAGAATTTCAAGACAGACAAAACAAACACGGAACCAAAAATGATCAAGAAGGCCTAAACGTATAATGCGAGAAAAAATTTTGGGGTTTTTTCATTATCTCAAAATGATGGAAGGAATAAAGTTTAACGCTTGGAGTTCAAAGTTACCAAGGCAAACCATGGTAACCATGCAAAAAAAAATTAGGCAAACAGATTTTAAGGCTGAAAACATTTGTGTAGGAACACCATTTTCAGAGTCTAAGAACATTAGTCTAACAAGTTCGAGATCACGTAACAAAAAATATAAGAGAGGTTTTACATTCGAAAGAGCCTCAACCTAGCTAAAATATTCAAAAAACTGCGGAGTTTTCAAAGCCATTAAACCTCACAACGCGGCTAACTGCTCGCCAATTTTCAACTTCATGAGAATTTCGTTTCTCTTCTAAAACCCAAAGGAAATCGAGCGTGAATATTCACCAGTAAGATCTGGTGATGAATAAAAACCAATGGAATTGGGAAAAATACTGTATTTAGTTATTAAATACTCTCAGAACGAAGAGCAGTAGGTGGGACCCTCAGATTTCAATAGGAATAACTGCAGATAGCCGGAGTTGGTGGGACGTTTCTGATTTCCAGTGTTACATTTTTCGCAATAGGTAACTAATTCAGTGTTGCCGCCAGCCTATAAATGACCACACCAATCGATTCAGCGTTAAAAATTCCATAAGAAATGGGTGAAACCTCAAGACTGCCAAAATGTTAGTTAGCCGGTGTTGTAGTGGGACCGACGATTTATATTGTAGAATGTAACGTAATATTCACTTATCTATAGTTTATTAAGGTAGATCTTTTTTTAAGTAATAATTTTTTTTTTTTTTTTTGCTCAACAATTATTGCTTTTGAGTCTACCAAGGTAGCGGAAGCTTTGTTTTCACTTTTCAAGGACGAAAAAAAAAGTTCTCCAAAATCAAAATTTTCACTCGCGTTTTGCGTTTTAGACCTTTCTGAACAATTTTGGTTCCGTGTCTGTCAGTCCGTCTGTCATGAATTCCTTGTAACGCGCATAACTATACGAAGTTATTGTCCAATTTCTATGAAATTGGACAATAACCCCCCAGGAGTTCCAGGTTCGACTCTCAGTCAAGCTAAGAAATTTTTTGATCCAAACTACTCACTTACATTTTTCGTCCGAATTTGATGAAATTTTCTAGGATTGTCCAGATTAGCGAGTAGATGGTCCCCTAAGAGGGTAGTGAAAGGTACTTAGAGATTGGTGTTTTGAGATTTACTACTATGCATCGGATCGTCTATAAAATCGGGTAATGGATACGAGGAAGCTATGTGCCACACCCACTTGGCAGACTTTTTTTTCATTCTTCTAGATTTGACTTATCTATACAGGGTGTAACGGTTAAGGTCGTACAACCGGCCAGGGTTCGATTCTACAATAATTTGTGATTTTTTTCGTCTCTTGACTTTTTTTTCTTAACCCTCTTAAAATCGGACTTTTTTCACTTTTAAGATTTTTTTCGTATTTTCGACCTTACGCCATTAAAACAGCCATAACTCCCTTGTTTTTCAATCAAAATTCAAATGTAATTATACCGTTGGAAAGAGCGTTAAATTCTCTATCTCCCTAGTGTTAAATAAAACTTTTTGAAGAGAACTAAAATGTTGAGCACAAATAGTAAAATCTCGAAAATCTCGGAAATTTTTCGTTTTTTCAAACGTTTGTAACACTAACTGAAACTGCCGGTTAAGTTCTCACTGTAACCCCAAAAGTTGACCCAAAATCTCAGCTTTCCAACGGTATGGTCATAAAATAGTTTACAGTAGATTAATGGTGTAAAATCCTCGTTCCCGTGCCAAAAACCGTGGATCTTCCAGTAAAAATCGACGTTTCGCGAAAATCAGCATTTTTACCCTAAAATGAGTTAGGCCGCCATCTTTTCGTACTTTGTCTCACTGAGTCAAATGATGACACAAGACTTACCTAAAAAGCAGTCACTGATATCTTGTCCAATTCACATTTCGTAAATTGTCTTAATTTCTGTTAATTTGTATGCCAATTTTTTTATTACTAGATCGGCCAAGTTAAACGTTACTACCGTTGACAATAAGGTCGAAGGTATGTTTTTAAACATTGAACATGTTTTTAAACAAGCAAGTAATCAAACCACCCTGTTCATAATAACCTGTATAAAACAAAATAGCAGTTCATAAAACTGGAAGATATCAATAACAAACAAAACCAATCTCATTTTCTGTATGAATGGGATAATCCTTTCAAGTACATGAAGACATAATTATTATTGAAGGAAGGATTCAATACTTACACTTACTTGGTTTTGTTTGTTATTGATATCTTCCAGTTTTATGAACTGCTATTTTGTTTTATACAGGTTATTATGAACAGGGTGGTTTGATTACTTGCTTGTTTAAAAACATGTTCAATGTTTAAAAAATGTTTAAAAACATACCTTCGACCTTATTGTCAACGGTAGTAACGTTTAACTTGGCCGATCTAGTAATAAAAAAATTGGCATACAAATTAACAGAAATTAAGACAATTTACGAAATGTGAATTGGACAAGATATCAGTGACTGCTTTTTAGGTAAGTCTTGTGTCATCATTTGACTCAGTGAGACAAAGTACGAAAAGATGGCGGCCTAACTCATTTTAGGGTAAAAATGCTGATTTTCGCGAAACGTCGATTTTTACTGGAAGATCCACGGTTTTTGGCACGGGAACGAGGATTTTACACCATTAATCTACTGTAAACTATTTTATGACCATACCGTTGGAAAGCTGAGATTTTGGGTCAACTTTTGGGGTTACAGTGAGAACTTAACCGGCAGTTTCAGTTAGTGTTACAAACGTTTGAAAAAACGAAAAATTTCCGAGATTTTCGAGATTTTACTATTTGTACTCATTTTTCAACATTTTAGTTCTCTTCAAAAAGTTTTATTTAACACTAGGGAGATAGAGAATTTAACGCTCTTTCCAACGGTATAACTACATTTGAATTTTGATTGAAAAACAAGGGAGTTATGGCTGTTTTAATGGCGTAAGGTTGAAAATACGAAAAAAATCGTAAAAGTGGGAAAAGTCCGATTTTAAGGGAGTTAAGAAAAAAAGTCACGAGACAAAAAAAGTCACAAATTAGTTGTAGAATCGAACCCTGGCCGGCTGTACGACCTTAACCGTTACACCCTGTACCTATACATAAAACGCCAACCGTACGTACGTATGCACATCGCCGGTCGGGAGGGGTTGGAGGTCGCGGGAGGGGGAGAGTCGGCGGAATCGGAGACAGGAGTAGTTGGGGGCGGGAGGAATTTCATGAATTTTAGACCCCTCAACCGATTTTTTCGGTGGCTCACAATTTTACAATTTTAGTGAAATTTTTCGAAACGGCGGCCAAAAAATAGGTAGTATTTAATACAGGGTGTCCGCGAATCTTTGTGTCCGCGCAGCAACTTTGTTATTTCAAATGGGAACCCCTATTTTTTATTGCAGATTCGAATTTTGAGCATAATTTCATGAATTTTGGACCCCTTAGAAGTGATCTACATCAACCAAAATCTTCGGGGCACAACTAGACCCCGAATGGAGCCTACATACCAAATTTCATCAAAATCGGTCAATGCTAAGTGGCAAAAGTGCCTACGGACGGCCATATTTTTATTCGATTTTTGGATTCTACGTACCTTGAAACGTAAACCATCAAATTTTGAGGAGTGTTAAAAAATTTATTTTCTTGGTCGATCCCAAAGGTTCATTATTGAAAATAAACCAAAATGTGGTTCCCATTTGAAATAACAAAGTTGGTGTGCATTGCGCACACGAATTCGCGGACACCCTGTATTAAATACTCGTACTACCTATTTTTCGGCCGCCGTTTCGAAAAATTTCAGTAAAATCGTAAAATTGTGAGCCACCAAAAAAATCGGTTGAGGGGTCTAAAATTCATGAAATTTTCCTAAGAATCAGAATCTCCAATAAAAAACGCTGCAAATTATTACACAATGGTTTATTATTTCTTATTTTTCTATATGTATAGAAAAGTAGATCACTCGTCTGCAAAGCCACCAACCATCCAACATGAAGAAAAACATCGATCGCATTTCGGTCAGCTTTAATTTGAACGGAGATTAGGCCTCTTTTGCGATTCACGCTCGTGTTTCTGATTTATCGTACGTCCAAAATTTAAATTCTCGTAGTGAGCGAACGGTTTGTCCTACAAAGCTCCGGGTGGTCTCAAAAAATTCTAAAAATTCTATAGAATCTTAAATTGAAGGAAAAACAATACCATTATATCTTTTGAAATACGGCGTACGGACGGCCAAATTTTGGTTTATTATTTTCAATAATGAACCTTTGGAATCGACCAAGAAAAAGGTACGTAGAATCCAAAAATCGAATAAAAATTTGGCCGTCCGTCCGCCGTACGCGGCACTTTTGCCACTTAGCATTGACCGATTTTGATGAAATTTGGTATGTAGGCTCCATTTGGAGTCTAGTTGTGCCCCGAAGCTTTTGGTTGATGTAGGTCACTTCTAAGGGTTCCAAAATCAATTTTGAAATTTTGAAAACGCCCTAACTCAAAAAATTTCGATATAAAGGTATTGTTTTTCCTTCAAATTAAGATTCTATAGAATTTTTAGAATTTTTTGAGACCACGCGGAGCTCTGTAGGACAAACCGTTCGCTCCCTACGAAAATTTAAGGGTTTATATTGAAATATATATATATAAATCCAAACACGAGCGTGAATCGCAAAAGAGGCCTAATCTCCGTTCAAATTAGAGCTGACCGAAATGCGATCAATGGTTGATGATTTTGATTTTTTTTTTGATTTTTTTTTTTTTTTTTTTTTGATTTTTCTCTTCATATTGGATGGTTGGTGATTTTGTAGACGAGTGATCTATATAAAAATAATAAACCGTTGTGTAATAATTTGCAGCGTTTTTATTCGATTTTTGGATTCTACGTACCTTGAAACGTAAACCATCAAATTTTGAGGGGGTGTTAAAAAAAAAATTTTCTTGGTCGATTCCAAAGGTTCATTATTGAAAATAATAAACCAAAATGTGGTTCCCATTTGAAATAACAAAGTTGCTGTGCGTTGCGCGTGCGTTGCAGGGGCGCACTGCGCGGAAGTGTGATAGTTGAATTCCTCGTCAAGGATTCAGGGGGGTTATCGCTTGAAGTTTTTTCTACCCCCCAAAACAACGGAGATAAAAAGGGTGGACCATTCATTCGCGGACACCCTGTATACTGTAGGTAATTAAATTGCGCAAATGTTGTTCGGTAGAGTGGTAAATGTATTATAGATGAATCCTTTGATCTCATATAGAGTTGATAATCAGGGGGTGCTAAAGCATTTTCTCGCAGCAATTGCGATATGCAATATTAATGCCCATCATACAAGAGATTGGCAAAATTTGCATCTATCTGAAGAGGGGCAGAGAAGGTAACCAGAATGAGACACCAGGTATACGGATATGCGGGTCGTCACAATGGGCTGAGAGGTCTGCAATGAGGGATTACAGGAGTCGCAGGTTTTTTGATGTTTTGAGAACAGTAGTCAAACATCTCTCAGCGGTATTCTATCGTTGCCAATACTATACCTTGAAACGTTAACCATCAAATTTTGAGGGGGGTTTAAAAAAAATTCATGGTCGATTCCAATGGTTCATTATTGAACATAATAACCCAAAATAATAACAATCTCTCGTGTTTGAGCAATATATGGATTTTCTCGGCTAATAGCAACTTTTGAAAAAGATTCGAGTTCTTGTAAGTAGCTGATGATGACCTAACCGTCGAAATCGATTCAACTCATTACTTTCGTGGAAATAGACTTTTCTTCTCAAC
This sequence comes from Apolygus lucorum, assembly GCA_009739505.2. Taxonomy (NCBI): domain Eukaryota; kingdom Metazoa; phylum Arthropoda; class Insecta; order Hemiptera; family Miridae; genus Apolygus; species Apolygus lucorum. The sequence continues at coordinate 88,987,817 of CM019167.2, forward strand.
TCCATTTTTATTGAAATGGGTTTCCACAATCTCGTCGCAAGTGATTTTATTCTTTCAGCATGTCGACACACTAAATTTTTAAGGAGGCTTAAAAAACTTCTAGATGACTTTAAAATATATTAAGTTTTTTACGTCTCCTGAAAAATTTCGTTTTTTTTTTCAACTTAAGGGATTTTACATAGTTACTGTCGATATAATTAATTATGGTTAGTTTTAGGCAAAAAATAAGGTTTTCCCCAAAAACACTTTTTTTGCAATATCTCCCTTAAGGGCCTCATTCACGTGTATGCCTGGAGTTGCCGCCGAGGGCCTAGCCGCCGTCAAAGGGGAAAACTACCCGTGAATAGTTAACAAAATCTTGAGGTCTGGCGGTCGTCCGCTGCTCGGCAGGTAATCGAACATGCTCGAAAATTGCGGCCAGGTTAATCCTCGGCAGCCCTGTGAATGGTTGAAGTGAGGCCGACGCCCGGTCGCACCCCCACCAGTACAGCATGTAGCCCTACCGTTTTCCTCACTTCTAGTCATCTGAGCAAGCGGTGGTTGGTAGCAGGTCAGGTGGTCAGGTAGTTTTGGTAGCCAGGTGAATAGACTACTGCGGTGGCTTCGGGGAGTACCCGGAGGGACGCGACGGCGACTCCAGGCATACACGTGAATGGAGCCCTTTACATTATAGAATCGGACATGGGTCTAGATGAACTTGACTAGCACTAACACGTCCTAACGTGTTGACATCTCATCACCAGTCGCCCTGTATAGGTTGTGCCAGTTGCCTAGCATTGTTTCTCCATTGATTGATGTCACCTCCAAATAACAGATTCACAGACTAAAATTTGTTCATAGCTTACTTTAGATTGCTTCTAATGGCCAGGTAAAACATTCATTCAAATTTCAAAACAAAAAACATCCGTGGAAAAGGTAGCACTGAATATAAATTCTGCATCGAGGGTATTGAACAGAGTGGGGGTTGCGCCTTGATTTTTTTAGATTTTTAATCGAAAGTAGACCTCATCCTGAGAATTTTGGCACCAACCGTGACCTTCTAGCGTGAGTAGATCTGTTTCTATGATTTTTCAATGTTTTGACCGTTTATGACGTCACGCGCCCCTCTCGCCTGGGCGGGACCCCCCAGCTCACTGTGACGTCATAAACGGTCGAAACTTCAAAAATTCGTAGGAAAAGATTAACACACGCTAGAAGGCCGCGGTTGGTACCAAAACTCTCAGAATGAGGTCTACCTTAGATTAAAAATAACAATAAACAGTTTTTCCTACCCAGGCGCACACCTTATTGTTAAGAGACAATTTTTGTTTGAAACACCTTGTACAATCTAACCCTGAAGTATCGACCAACTCAAGTGTAGACACATAAGCAAAATTGTACGAACCATCCTAATTTCGATCTTAGGTACACAATTTATACATCTAACGTTGTCTACGGATAATAGCAAGTGCATTCTATTCAGGGGAAAACCAGAAAGATGTGCCTACTGTCAGTAGATACAAAAAAAGGCATGAATCTTACTCACCAAGAATCTCGAACTTTGTCAGGCCTAGAACAAAGGATAATAAAAATCGAGTCAGAAAACAAACAAGACACATGGGGATACAGGTCAAGTTAGTTAGTGGGGTTAGTTCTGCAAGTTATAAGAATACCTTAAAAGTTAATATACCTTGTTAGTCGCAACCAGCTAGTCGAGCACAGGAGGTGCGCGACATCATCATCAGACCATTGAAAGAGTACTCTCTCGAGTCTTTACATTCGCATTCGCCTTATGTACTAAAATTGCTGGTTACGATTCTACGGGAACTAATTATAAAATAAGCACGCACTTGATTTGAACTTGAAATGTATTAGATCATACTCATGAACATGGTTGGATCACCATGAATATCTAAAAATGGTGGTGGTTCTTGTGAGCTGTTGCTTGCCTTGGAGGGCACTATACTCGTAGATTCCAATAAGATATGTTTAAAATAATTTCTAACCATGGTGAGATGATCCTTATTACAATCAAAATTTTTTAATCACGGTTACTATTTTTAAAACTCAGCCCTACAAAGGCCCGAGAAGCATGGAACATACTTCAGCCACGCTTTTCGGCTTAAATTGACATGACAAACGCCAGTCACCCTCCCGCTTGACACTTCTTGGGCAGTTAGTCCACGGCTAAAGCATGTTCCATGCATAATATAATTTTTAAAGAAAATTATAGTAACTATTTTTTTAATATGAAACAAAATCCCAATATGTTTTAATGTCAATGCAAAAGGTATTTTGTAGGTTATCTATAACTAGTTGAAAAGCCTACTAAAAGCAGGCAAAAACAATGAGGAATTTCACCGAATTCTGTTTGTATTTTTCCTGAATAGTTAATGGTGTGGGATAGATGAAAATCGGGCTGATTTCGGAAAATAGGTCTCCTGTTATTTTTGGGAGACAATCAAAATTTTTGATTTCAAAACTAACCGAGAAAACGGACGTGCAGCGGGAACGCTCGCTGATTGGGCTGTTCAGATCGCCGTCTCCTCCCAGTGTTGCCCATTGGGACGACGAAATCGTGTTTTCTAGGAGAAAAGTTATCAAACAAAAACAGGGGAAACCTAATTTTCCCCATCTCGCTTTTTCTATATTTTTCTTCAGTTTTTCGATTTCAAACTTTACTGTTTCGTGAAATTTTGCATCTGGGGACCATAGATTTCTCGATCTCAGCGCTTCAAGCGGCCATAAATGAACTATTCCAGGATGACGTCATTTTCCCGGTTATTTAAACATTCGTATTTTCTACAATGTTTTGTTTATTCGTAAATTAGGAAGTTCGGGCTGAAAGTTTGCCGTAGGAGGTTTTTCGAGGTGCTGAATCCGATTTTGGGGTCAAAAACGCTGCAAATTATTACACAACGGTTTATTATTTTTATATAGATCACTCGTCTACAAAATCACCAACCATCCAATATGAAGAGAAAAAAAATAATAATAAAAAATAAATAAATAAATAAAATAAAATAAAAAATAAAAATCACCAACCATTGATCGCATTTCGGTCAGCTCTAATTTGAACGGAGATTAGGCCTCTTTTGCGATTCACACTCGTGTTTGGATTTATAAATATATATATTTCAATATAAACCCTTAAATTTTCGTAGGGAGCGAACGGTTTGTCCTACAGAGCTCCGCGTGGTCTCAAAAAATTCTAAAAATTCTATAGAATCTTAATTTGAAGGAAAAACAATACCTTTATATCGAAATTTTTTGAGTTAGGGCGTTTTCAAAATTTCAAAATTGATTTTGGAACCCTTAGAAGTGACCTACATCAACCAAAAGCTTCGGGGCACAACTAGACCCCAAATGGAGCCTACATACCAAATTTCATCAAAATCGGTCAATGCTAAGTGGCAAAAGTGCCGCGTACGGCGGACGGACGGCCAAATTTTTATTCGATTTTTGGATTCTAAGTACCTTGAAACGTAAACCATCAAATTTTGAGGGGGTGTTAAAATTTTTTTTTTCTCGGTCGATTCCAAAGGTTCATTATTGAAAATGATAAACCAAAATAGGAAATTCCGACATGGTGAAATTCCTCATTCCTCCGACTCCTCCCACCCCAACCCCTCCGACCCCTCCCGCCCCCAACCCCTCTAACTCCTTCCGCCACAACTCCTCCGACCCCTCCCGCCTCCAACCCCTCTAACTCCTTCCGCCACAACTCCTCCGACCCCTCCCGCCCCCAACCCCTCTAACTCCATCCGCCACAACTCCTCCTACCCCTCCCGCTCCCAACTCCTCCGACCCCTACCGCCCCCAACTCCTCCGACCCCTCCCGCCTCCAACCCCTCTAACTCCTCCCGCCCCAACCCCTCTAAATCCTTCCGCCCCAACTCCTCCGACCCCTCCCGCCCCCAACCCCTCTAACTCCTTCCGCCACAACTCCTCCGACCCCTCCCGCCCCGAACCCCTCTAACTCCTTCTGCCACAACTCCTCCGACCCCTCCCACCCCAACCCCTCTAACTCTTTCCGCCACAACTCCTCCGACCCCTCCCGCCCCAACCCCTCTAACTCCTTCCGCCACAACTCCTCCGACCCCTCCCACCACCAACCCCTCACCAGTCTCCGATTCCGCCGACTCTCCCCTTTCCCACGACCCCTCCGTGCATTCGTACATACGTACGGTTGGCGTTTTATGTTAATAGATTTTCTTGTATCGTGTCCCTCGTTTTTGAGAGTCCTAATTAATATCAAGAGGATGTAGAAAATAATTAAGATTTGAAAATCAAGAAAATGCAATTTACTTACACCATTGAGATGGTAACGTTGATCCCAAGGTTACCATTATCCTCGAACAGTTGAACTATCGACGTGTCAAACACGAGGCAGTCAGAACTGAGGATAGCAGAGGCGATGCCTTCATGGATGCTCCGCGGGGTTGCTTCCCAAGTGAGTCTCCGCCGATGCCCGTTCAGTTCCAATCTGTGAAGAGTACAAGGAAAGACATTAAAATACTGACCAAATGTAAATAAAATTGATATTACCTATAAATCTTTATTCTTCAAAAGTAACTAGCCGAGAAAATCCATATATTGCTCACACACACATAATAACCATGTCTTGTGTACTTGTATGCTTCTTATACAGAGTGTCCAAGAGAGATACGGCCAAACTTCGGGGGTCGATACTACAAGGTATTTACAACAACAAAATGTCTCCTTTAAACTCTTGTTTTTTCAATTTAAAGATTTTTTTCGTATGTTGAACCTTGTCTCACTAAAATGATTATAGCTCCCTTACTTTACGTTGAAATTCAAATCTGATTACACCGTCGAAAAGAGCATTACATTTCCCATCAGATGAGCTACAACACACATTTTTAACCTCGCATCTAGTTAGATTTTTTCTAATCCAAACTTAAAACTGCAATTTTTGAGTTTTTTTTTAAACGAAATTCTAAAGAGATTTTCGCCCATTTCCTGTAGACGAAATTCGATGCGGTTTTCAGCAAAAACATCGTCGAAATCTCAGGTTTCCAACGGTATAATCAAAAAATATTATACAGTCAAATTTAGGGGAGAAATCTGTGTTTGAACGTGAAAAAACGTGGATTTTTCTCAACGAAATCGTCGTTTTGACGGGAGGATTCGGGGTTGGATAGGAGCGGCGACGGAGGAGACCTCCCGATGCAAGGTTAAAAATGTGTGTTGTAGCTCATCTGATGGGAAATTTAATGCTCTTTTCAACGGTGTAATCAGATTTAAATTTCCACGTAAAATAAGGGAGCTATAATCATTTACGAATACGATCAACCATCAGTAGGTAGGAAGGTTTTATATTGCAATCTAAGGACAGATTGGGATGTAAATAGGCACTTGCCTCTGGTTCTCTATGTAAGTAGGTATCTAAGTAGTAATAAATTTGTTCAATGAGTACATGTAATTTAATGTAGTATATTATTCTATTATCTATCAACACACCTAACTACAGATCTGCAATAAACAGACTATCAGTTCAAGTAAGTAGGTACCATTTAGGGTTTCAAGGAAAGAAGTTCGTAGGTACAATATTTATAAAATGTACCTTTGAAAAATACCGTTTTTTCTCACAATAATGAGTATTTGGTTCATTATGGTTGCCTGCAGTAAGTTGTCTGTAAGTTCGTATATCACTATATCTATCCTAGTAGGTTTGATCTGTACTTCCTTTTTTTGTGAAAGTCTGTACATCCGTGATAGGTAGAAACAAAAACCTCCTCTAGACTATCCAGAGATATGTTGTTGGACAAACAATGAACAAGAAGACAGAGAGCCACTGCAAAATCGGTAGTTGTCATATTCGAGACCCAAAAAAATGCAGTAAGAACTCTGGAAAATCTAGGTTTGTGGTGTTCACTAGGTACTTTCTAAAGGTGAATACGATCAAAATCATCAAAAGGTAGGAAGGTTTTATATCGCAATGTAGGGTCAGAAAAGGATGTAAATAGGCTCTTGTCTCTGGGTCTCTATGTAAATACCTAAGTATCCAAGTAGTAATGAATTTGTTCAATGTGGCAAATAAGTAGGGTAGGGTGGGGCAAAAATCCGCAATGGGAAATGATCCGCACCCCCAATTTAAAATGACCGCCAAATATTGTCATGGTTTTAGACACATTTTTATGTTGGCAACATTAATAGCTGTTGAGTCATCAAAAATTAACTTCCCTCGACCGGGGATCGATCTCCTATCATTCCGATTCTAAATCGGAGCTCCTACCACTTGAGCTAAGGAAGTGAATGGACAGAAATGCGAAGAGGTCGCTGATCACAACATCTTCCCCCCCGTTAGGAAATCTTAGGTACTCCGTTACCTAGTCAGGGCCTGCGTTTTTACAACCCATTGAGAACGCGTATTTTTGACTGGCTTCGGAGTTTTTTGTTATTGTTTTCCTTATTGACGGGGCGGGGATCTGCTGACCTCAACGTTTGTCCGAATAGGCGGTGGCTCGACTCGTGTCTTGGGAGGGAGTTGTTTTGATGACCTAATCTTAATGAATTATTGTTTCTCTGAGAAATTCTGAGGAGACCGTTCGGGCCCGATACGACTGCGCCATACTGTTGAGTCATCAAAAATTAACTTCCCTCGACCAGGGATCGATCACCTATCATTCCGATTCTAAATCGGAGCTCCTACCACTTGAGCTAAGGAAGCGAATGGACAGAAATGCGAAGAGGTCGCTGATCACAACATAGCAGACGACTCACAAAAGTTAGTTGGCGTGCGACTGGCACAACAAAAACAATGAGGTGATAATGCTTTTTACTTGTTTTGATGTAATAATCCCTAGGTCATCCTCAGTTGAAAATGTATATTCTGTACTCTTTGCCGACTTGTATACTGGTTCAATTCCATAATTCAGGTTTTGAAAGGGGATCTAAGGACAAAATTTTGGCCAAATGCGAATCTCTTGTTTTAAGGTTAGTTTTGTGTTGACAATAACAAAATGGGGCAAAGGTCCGCACTTTTGGGCAAATGTCCGTGCGCGGATAGTGTGTTTATATTCACTGTTCTAATTTTTTCAAAATTTTCACATTTTTTTTCAAATTTTTAAGTTTCAAAAACCCATGCCACTGTATCGTCAATGGTGAAAGCTGGAAAATCATGGAAATGGCCCAACTGGCCTGACATTCTCGATTATGAATGGGGATCAGTCGTTTCTAGTATAAAGGAGCCAAAAAAAAACCAGCACAACCCGAAATTATTATTCAGTCAGTGAACTGGAATGGTTTTACTCATAACTGTCAGTAAATAAACGGCTTAAAGTTAATTTTTCTATTTATTTCGTCTCAATGGACATTTGCCCCGCATCTGCGGACGTTTGCCCCAAACAGTGGGGCAAAGGTCCGCAAAGGCAAGGTTGTCTACCTTTCCTTTTTTTTCTAAATGGTGCTTATTTCGCTACTAATAAAATGGTACATTGTTGCACATAAATTAAGCTTTCCAGTGAAGCCAAAACATGAGGGACTTTTTACTTATTGGGTGAGAAAAAAAGTTAAAACCTAAAATTGCGGATCTTTGCCCCACCCTAGCCTATTCCAATTTCCATTCTGAGAAACTTATTTCTAGAGTTTTTAATCGACGCTAGGTAATGTTAGTGTCAGCCTGGTTTGCTTGTCAGCGTGACAGTTGACACCTTACATGTCCCTGTTCTTGAATAGTGTCAAGACCCCTCAGAGTCTGTATCAGCTGTCCACTATCTGATCGCTACTTACGATTACATAATTGCTTTAAAAGAATAGAATAAATAAATTAGAAGAAAATAATGAATTCATCACCATAATTTTGTTTGCGTACCAAGAAATATTTGGTATGTGTATGTAAATAGCCCCCTACCTTGCTGAAGTAGGATTCAAAATGGTGCCCCTTCACGACCAGCTGATCGGGTCAGCTGAGAAGGTAAGGTTTGATACCGAAAATAATCGATTATTGAGTATCGCGGATAACGGCAATTGTATGCTATACTGAAAATCGAAAAATACCAACAATAGCCGCGTGGGTACTCTGTGAGTACGTGGAGACGAGTAGAACATGAATATGGACTCAATATCTTCAAACCATACCCAGTGCATACAGTATGTTGGTATGGTATACTAAACATCGAAAAAACCAAGAATCGTGTAAAAAAGACTTTCTAAAAGAAATTTCAACTCTGTTGTTCCTTTTCCTAACCATCCTTTCAACTGAAATATTTCTTTGAAAATTCGCTCATTAATTCATGCTGCATGAATGGACTTTTCTTTTAGTGTAAAACACGAATGGTAGAAAAGACGTGAAACGGTAAATTTTCAGTTTGAAACCAGTTGAAATCACTCGTACCTCAAAGACCATCTACATCACAGACCCGTCAAAAAATCAGTCACTTCAGCGTCAGAATGTGCTGCTAGTACTACTGTTTTGATGAAATCAGCTGAGTTCAGTAAGCTGTGTAAGGGTGACATGGGCCAATGTTTGCGAAGAAACTCGTTTTCTGTCAGTGAACGACGTGAAGAATCTAGCTTGCGTACGCACGGACTATGTCACCATAGACAATAGCTAAGTACTCTACAACCACACCAAGTTCGCGTCCAGAGAATTTTTTCAGAGGCTAGTGTTAGATAGTTTAGAAACATTATTTGCATTACTACAGTTTTTCACATTCCTTATTGGAGAATCGTCCTTTGTAACCAGCACGTTGAGTACAGGAGGCGCCATAGTCATCAGGCCATAGATACAGTACATCATCTGTAGATGATTCAGACTGTAGTCTGATGATGATGTCCTCACATCGAAAGTGCGGGCCTCCAGTACTCGACTTACTGGTTACAAAGGATTCTCCAATACGGTACGAACACAATGATTTTACACCATAGATTTAATGAGGAATTTCACCGATTTCTGTTTGCATTTTTCCTGAATAGTTAATGGTGTGGGATAGATGAAAATCGGGCTGATTTCGGAAAATAAGTCTCCTGTTATTTTTGGGAGACAATCATAATTTTTAATTTCAAAACTAACCGGGAAAACAGACGTGCAGCGGGAACGCTCGCTGATTGGGCTGTTCGGATCGCCGTCTCCTCCCAGTGTTGCCCATTGGGACGACGAAATCGTGTTTTCTAAGAGAAAAGTTATCAAACAAACACAGAGGAAACCTAATTTTCCCCATCTCGCTTTCTCTATTTTTTTTCTTCAGTTTTTCGATTTCGAACTTTACTATTTCATGAAATTTTGCATCTGGGGACTATGGACTTCTCGATCTCAGCGCTTCAAGTGGCCATAAATGAACTATTTACTATTCGTCATTTTCCCGGTTTTTTAAACATTCGTATTTTCTACACTGTTTTGTTTATTGTAAATTAGGAAGTTCGGGCTGAAAGTTTGCCTTAGGAGGTTTTTAGAGGTGCTGAATCCGATTTTGGGGTCAAAAATAGGAAATTCCGACATGGTGAAATTCCTCATTTGCATTACTGTTAGAAACGAACCACTACCACCTCCTTCAATTGTAAGGCTTTCGAATGTTGATTGTCTTTTTGACGTATTTTCTGGTCTAGTTCGTCTCTTTTCGTTATCTGAGGATAAGCCCTCATTTTTTGTCAACTATCAATGTTTCCATTCAAATGAACATGCATGATCAAGGCGATAATAAATAAAACTAACCTATACGCAAATACTTCAGCCTGTTTCCTGGAGCCAATCAGTTGAACAATAGCAAAAAATTGCTGATGACCAGCGTATTTTTCTTGTTTCTCGAGTACCAACATGAAGTTATGGTTAAAACATGATTGCATCATGACCCAGTCTACCGCGCCAGGGAGATTTATGTCAGTAACTAGAAATACGATGTCCTCTCCTGAAAAACAATGAGACATAGAATGATTAAGTGGATATGATACACAATTGAATCATTAAAATTCAATTTTTAAAAAGTCCACGCCAAGTAGGCATGGCACACATTTTCTTGTATTCAAAACTGGATTGTATAGATGATCCGATGCGTAGTAGCTAAACTCAAAACATAAATCCCCATGTAAATAATTTACAATTATTGTATTAAGCAATTATTGCATTACCCTAATATGGGGGACCATCTACACGCCAACCCGCACAATCCCTGAAAATTTCATCGAAATTGGACTTTGTATAGTTTTGCCCATTACGAGGACATTTCATGACAGACACACACACCCACATGGACATGGAACCCAAGTTGTTCAGGAATATCAAAAATGTAAAACACAAGTGAAAATTTTGATTATGGAGAACTTTTTTCTAACTTGAAAAGTGAAAGCAATGCTTCCGCTACCTTAGTAGACTCGGAAGCAATAAACTCCCAAGACAATAAAGAACCAACAACAGATAATCAATATTGGTCATAAAATAATAATGTGTTTTTCAAATTCAACTGTTCAACAAGGTTCTAACTTGTCTGAGAAAATGCTTCAACTGTCTTTCCCAGCGTGACAACTCAAAATATATGGCAACATCTTTTGTATTAGGAGTCATGCTCCAAGCACCAGTGTGACAGCAGTTTTTGCTTATTCAGATAACACTACAACGGATTTGCCAACTAATCTCCTTCATTCGGAGAGTCGATTTAACAAACCAAATAACTCCTCTGCTCTTTTCAGATGACACCATCTGTCAACTAAGGTGAAAATGGGGTTCACCGACACATTTTAAATCTTTACATCACCCCAGGAGTAGGCATATATCCAATTACGTTGAAAATAAAACATACTTACGAGCGCCCAAAATTGTCACGCCCGTGAATGACGAAATATCTTAATTTTCTTAGAAAATTCGCTAAAATATGGAAGAACTTTTTTCTTCACGGATTGAATGTCTTACTGATGTGTTCGATCAGTAAACATGCACCTCGTTTTTGTTTGCTTGCCGATGTCCTTTTCTTCCACAAAAGATCGGAGCAATGAAAATCATTTCACGCCAGTCCTCCCAATATCATATAACGCAGGAAAAGGAGAGAATTTATTTAAATTCCTTCTCGTCACCAGTTGATATGGCCGTACATAATAAAAATTAAGATGATCTATATCTAATTTTGTCAACATAATTATACTGGTTAGTTATAATTAGCATCTGTACTGAAGTTACACTGTATAAACTTTGTTTTGGTGTACTCAATAAATATTTTCTTTACGCACTTTGTTTAAAAGGGCTCCAGAGCCCCTTTTTCGAATGAATGATATGTAAACTGAATGGGGAATTCGCCTCAATTTTAGATTCTTAAATTTCAAGTCAAATTTTATAATAGGGTCCTAGAATAACATTCAACATCAGGAATATCCAAAGGAAAAAAATTATCGCAGAAGAAAACAAACACTGCGAAAATCGAGGAAAACTAATCACAGCACAAAACTGACCAGATTCGCACTGCAGTGATTAGGCAAAGAAGATTCAGGAACTAGTATCGAAGAACGACAACAGGTAGAATTTTAAACGCCCTTGTGACCACACGAAATGATCTACTTAAACAATGAGATTCAAATAACAAAACTAATATAGAAGCTAAATAAAAGGAGATGAAGACTAATAACGCTTGATAAACTAATAGCTAGAATCGTATTGTAAAAAAGAGTGAGTAAAATTGCTTTGGGTTTTTCCCTCTCCCAGTCATGCTGTGTTCAACCATGTAAGCTACAGTTTCATTAATGCTTCCAGAGGTAACGCTACTGTCATAATGGGCACAGATCCTCCTATGAAGTCAGATTGGTTAGAAAACCCGTTACGTTACGACACGAACAGATTGCCGCTACATTTAAAATTTCCATCTTCTTTAAATTCTCTAAATTTTTTAGATGCTTTTTGAGCAGCACACTATAGTTTTCTTCCATATAAGTGAACCCTCTTTCGAAAAAATAAAATAATGTGAGGCAAATTTCCCATTGTATGAAGAAGATGCAGACAGTTTATTGGGTGTGGCTTCAATCATAACATATATTGGAATGGAGTAATACACCCTTTCTGGTAGAGGCTGGTCGAGGTTTGAAAATTTTGAAAACAGATTATCCAAATGGAGATTGTTATTCGAGGAGTCCAAAAAGCGTACTCTCGGAAAAGACATGAACGCTTACGCTTATATGCCCTTTTTTCACAGACTGCCTTAATTATTATTAACCCCCATAGTGTCGTCCCCATGTACTAGTCAGGACAGCATTTCTGGTATCTGATTGCCCTGTAAAATATGAAAATATGAACCTGGACGACACTAGTAGACAAGACTTTGGTAGAGCCTGTGAGTCGAATGTGGTTCAACCCACCTTTTGGTCAAAATCCAGGCAGTTTTAGTCATAAAATTGGTATTCAGGGAGTTTTCAAGGCTGCTGAATGAGATATCGATTCCTACCCTTGCGATTTCTCAAAGAACCAAAGCAATTACATATAATCAGTTTCAGCCAAAAATAAATAAATTAATTAAATTAAAAATACACAAAAAAAACAACTTACCTTGGAGGGTAGTAATAGATTTGTGAGATATTAACAAGTGTGACATGACTTGGTCCAACGACCCTTGCCACTTGCAACTGGCGCCAGGGCAGGGGCAGCAATATGGGCGATACTCGCAAACTTCTTCGTGCTCCGCCTTCTCAGTGTGTAATAACGACATGTTGCATCCCGAAGTCGAGTACTTACATAAGAATGAAACTGTGCTCGCGACCTTTTCCATCGCCAAATTACGAATGTTTCCTGAAATGATGGATGCTTGGTTATAGAATAACGTTCCCGGCAGAACATGTTTATAGTAAAAATAAAACCTAGTTTATTCGATGAGAGCACTAAGAGAAAGCGTGGAGTGCTTAGAATGTGGTTTGTTTCATAATTTTGAACAAATTCTCTGACTTTGCTATGATCATTCCTTTACATCGAGATATGCTTCCCAACTGTATTATTATAAAGATTTACAGACACAGGAAGGGAAAACTGAAATTGGTGCGAGACTTCACACTACTAAATGGCTGTTTCTCGTTTTATTGCTGATTTAGGTTTTCAAAGTATTTTTCCGAAGGCGGGAGGAAATTTTTTACACAAGAGAATCATAGGAACATGATGAAAATCGTAGGAATGTTTGGTTTGGGAGAAAGAAGTTAACAAAAAATGTATTACTCAGCTTTTTTTATCAATCAAGTCCATTCATCCAGCATGAGTCAGTGAGCGAATTTTCAACGAAATCTTTAAAGCTACGGTTAACAAATTCGAAATATTACCTATATGAGAGAGTAGTCAGCCTTGTGGGAGTGGCACACAGCACGAATCATTAAAATTATACACTCTACCTCTTGGTTAAACATTTTAAAAACCTCAAAAATACTCTCCTCGTCACACCGAACTCATGGAATGAAAAATGAAAACACGAATGTTGTTTTTTTTCGATTTTCAGAGTACCATACCAACAAACAACATTGTATTTTTGGATACAACGAATATACCAGGTTTGCAATATTTATATTAATTGTTTTTATATGTATTTAAAATATTTTGACATTTTTAAATTTCTGGAATTGTAATTATATTAGAAATTCTGAGCTGAATCCGAGTGTACCATATATTACCTACTATAGGTAATTATGATGGTAATATCCGTGAAAAACCCTTCTAACACGTTTCATGGCCTTTTTTTTAATATATAGCATTTCCGAATTGAGTTAAACTTTTTCCATTTAGATTTAGTTCTTTTCCATTTAGGTTTAAACCTTTTCCATTTAGGTTTAAACATTTTCCACTTAGATTTAAACCTTTTCCATTTAGATTTAAACCTTTTCCATTTAGATTTAAACCTTTTCCATTTAGATTTAAACCTTTTCCATTTAGATTTAAACCTTTTCCATTTAGATTTAAACCTTTTCCATTTGGATTTAAACCTTTTCCATTTAGATTTAAACCTTTTCCATTTAGATTTAAACCTTTTCCATTTAGATTTAAACCTTTTCCATTTAGATTTAAACCTTTTCCATTTAGATTTAAACCTTTTCCATTTAGATTTAAACCTTTTCCACTTAGATTTAAACCTTTTCCACTTAGATTTAAACCTTTTCCATTTAGATTTAAACCTTTTCCATTTAGATTTAAACCTTTTCCATTTAGATTTAAACCTTTTCCATTTAGATTTAAAACTTTTCCATTTAGATTTAAACCTTTTCCATTTGGATTTAAACTCCATCAAAACGTCAGTTGTTAGCCCCATCATAGTAAGTAAGTAATATTATTCTCATTTGCATAGCGCCATTCTGTTCCACTTCAGATGTGATGAAAGAAAAATACTGTACTTAATTTATAACTTCCGTTCATGAGAAATTCTTGTGTTCAAAAAACATGTGTTCATTATTATATATTACATTTATGTGCATAAAAAAACACTTGCATGATTTAATTTCAAGTTGTGGCAAAACGTCGGGTTAGAGGTAAAAGTAGGTACCGAAGAGGTAAATTCATATTGTGCGAAAATCAAATTAAAATTTCAAAAGTTAGTTTGGTAAATATGATAATAAATTATTTTCTTAGGTTGGATACATAGTTTGATGATATTAATCACCAATAATAACAACAGTTAAATAATCATAATATTCTGCATTTGATTTTCCCAAGTGTTGAATTTGTGACTTGGGTACTTTTACCTCTAACTCCACGATAATTTCCTGAGTTTAAATCCAAATGGAAAAGGTTTAAATCTAAATGGAAAAGGTTTAAATCCAAATGGAAAAGGTTTAAATCTAAATGGAAAAGGTTCAAATCTAAATGGAAAAGGTTTAAATGTAAATGGAAAAGGTTTAAATCTAAATGGAAAAGGACTAAACCTTAATGGAAAAGGTTTAAACCTAAATGGAAAAGGACTAAACCTAAATGGAAAAAGTTTAACTCAATTCGGAAATGCTATATTTTTGAAATGTGATCACCTTAGGCCTCATTTCTGGCTAACGAACTTGTCTTTTCGTTTACTAATAGTTAGTAAAATATATACACAATACGTACCAAGAGGACCTCGACATGTTGGGCAGCAACTCAGTTTAGGACGACAGTTACTGCACACGAGGTGGCCACTTTGGCACTGCAGTATCGGCGGCAAAACATAATCGAAGCAAACGGGACACTCGAATAAAGAAGCCAAATCTGCAGCTACAGGAAGACCTATTGTAACACGAGCGGTTGAAGTGGACGTGGAGGCCCCAACATTCGTCGGTATATTCCCTTCATTCCTCCTCTTTCCGACATTTCCTTTAGCTCCTTGAGAAGACATCATTCCTGAAAAAAAAAAAAAAATACAAAGTTGATTGAATTCCGATATTTCTGTAGTCACAGTCTAGTGAGTAAAAGTAAAGGAAACAACCATCTCTGGTTGAATGTTTATCCAACTGCCATTGCCATTCCTGGCGTCGTGGACGTCATTAGCGTCTCCCAAAAGGAAGATCAGAATTGGTTCTGATGATTTCGCTTATCTTGGTTACTTCGCTACTTATTGCCTCACCCGTTCAAGTGGAGCTGGGTTAAGTAATCACAGTCTATTCAAATATGCAACGCTTAACAAAAAATTCATGAAGCGCTGTTATGTGTACGTACACTACAAAAGGGTAACAGGGAACACAATAATTCGTACAGCATGAGTGGATTTCCGAAGTAACTAACTGACTTTTTAGCGATTATCAACTATGATAAATTATCATGCATAATGAGGCATTCTCATACACAACTTCAGGCTGATTCCAAATATACCAAATTATAGGGGGATTTCAAGTTTTTAGTGAAAATTTCTAGCCTAATCATATGCTCTTTTGGTGCTGAGATACAAGTTTACTCATCGTACCCAAAACGATGTTCAAAAAAATTATTCACGAGTTCGAGACTATGAGTTCGGGGAGACGAGCGGAATATGCATCAACATTAGCAAAGCGAAACTTGTACTTACATTATGGTAAAAGGTATGCTAGCCATAGAAAAATTCAGCAACTTTTTCAATCAAACCAATCTTTTGAGATTTTTGGTGCAAAATAATGCAATCTATATGGTATATTGCGAATCATATAAAGTAACATTGTTATCAAAGTTAATAATGGCCAAAAATTGATGAAAATTAGTTCATTTATCCAGCGGCCGAGAGGTTCAAGGCTCGGATTATGAGGGTAACGGAAAATACCAGATCTGGGATCCATAAAGTCGGAGCACGTATAGAATTCGTATGCCTTAAAAGGGTAAACACAAAGACATCAAATGTACTATGGTACGAATGAGCATGATTTTAGAGCTTTTTTCAGTCGCTCTTCAAAAAGAGCTGTTAATGAGGTAGTTCCATGTTTTTTTGATTTTTTTCTGGTATAATCAATCTTTATTGAAGTACATATCTATCTGTAAGTAAAACTCCCCAGAAACGATTCCTAAAAAATTAGAGCCATACTAAAAAAACGGGATTTTCAGATTCACGCAGGAAAAACTTGGCTAGGAAACGACAAGGTGTTGGCTACGTAGGACATCACCAGAACAACACTAGAGAGAGCAGGAAAACAACTTCTTTTTTCTCCTTTTGCCAGATGATGTCAGAGTTGTTGGCCGCTCCCCCGCCAGGAGTGAGAATAGTATTTCCTTCCAATGCAACTGTGTGGGGTACCCCTTTTTGCTTGTAATCATTTACCTAAATAAATGAAGCCTTTAGGTCCTCCAAAAACAAACCAGGGGTGATTCCTCTAAGAATTCCCAGGGACACTGTAGGACAAACCGTTCGCTCCCAACGAGAATTTAAGGGTGGGACATACGATAAATCAGAAACGCGAGTGTGAATCGCAAAAGAGGCCTAATCTCCGTTCAAATTTTAGCTGACCGAAATGCGATCGATGTTTTTCTTCATGTTGGATGGTTGGTGGCTTTGCAGACGAGTGATCTATACAGAAAAATAAAAAATAATAAACCATTTTGTAATAATTTGCAGAGTTTTATTATCCTTTCCACCTATGATCAGTTATATACAACGATACATTATTAAATAAAATGTCTGAAATTGGTTGAAAAGTTACAGAAATTAGATGAAAAACTTCGCGGGGAATAAACACTGCTTCAAGTAGGAATGAAAACAAAGTAAAATGCCAGGACGTTTTGGCGGTGTCCCGCGTAGTGTCCCATCTGAAATACACAGAAGCGAAAAAAAAAACGTCTGCCAAGTGGGTGTGGCACATAGCTTCCTCGTATCCATAACCCGATTGTATAGATGATCCGATGCATACTTGTTAATCTCAAAACACCAATCTCTAAGTAACTTCCACTACCCTCATAGGGAACCATCTACACGCTAATCTGGACAATCCTTGAAAATTTCATCAAATTCGGATGAAAAATTAAGTGAGTAGATGTATGTGATTGGATCAAAAAAAATACTTAGCCTCGGCTGGGATTCGAACCCGCGACCCTTGGGGGACAGTTGAAGTCATGGCTGTTATAAGGAATTCACGTTTGCGCATGCGCAGTCGCTTCTATCAGTCCGGGGATGATGATTTTCATAGGGGACCATCTACAACCTAATCCACATAATCCCTGAAAATTTCATCGAAATCAGGTAGAAAATGTGGAAGTTATGGCCGTTACAATGAAATTCACGTTTGCACATGCGCAGTCGCTTCTATCATTCCGAACGTGATGATTTTCATAGGGGACCATCTAAATAATAATCTGTAACATCCCTGAAAATTTCATTGAAATCGGATGGAAACTGTAGAAGTTATGGCCGTTACAAGGAATTCACGTTTGCGCATGCGCAGTCGCTTCTATCAGTCCGGGGATGATGATTTTCATAGGGGACCGTCTACACACCAACCCGCACAATCCCTGAAAATTTCATACAAATCGGACAATAACTTCGTATAGTTATGCGCGTTACAAGGAATTCATGACAGACAGACAGACAGACAGACACGGAACCAAAATTGTTCAGAAAGGTCTAAAACGCAAAACGCGAGTGGAAATTTTGATTTTGGAGATCTTT
Source organism: Apolygus lucorum (assembly GCA_009739505.2). Lineage (NCBI taxonomy): Eukaryota > Metazoa > Arthropoda > Insecta > Hemiptera > Miridae > Apolygus > Apolygus lucorum. The sequence goes on from CM019167.2 coordinate 89,005,792, forward strand.
TTTTTCGTCCTTGAAAAGTGAAAACAAAGCTTCCGCTACCTTGGTAGACTCGGAAGCAAAAATCCTGTGTCCCGCGTCCGGTTCCTGTCCTGTGCCTGCCTAGTGGGCGGAGACCTTTATTCCTCAATTGACTAGGTGTCATAGCCGTATTTGGCAGGCACCAAGTAGAAGTTATACACATATCCTCAACCTAGGCGACCCGGGACAGGATTTCCTGGTTCCGATAGCCGACCTCCTCAATTTACCTCACCCAAATATTAACAACGTTTGAGTTAAAAAGTACCTACCTCCATCACTTCAATAAATAGGGAAATGAATAAAGTAAGGCTAATGTAGCTCTTACAAGCAGTATTGTCAGAATGAGCAATTTTTCGAACGTCAACTCCCTCTTCAAACGCAAACAGTAGGGAAAAACGCCTAGGCAGAGCACAAACGATTATTTCAAACACAAAACCACCTATCGATTTTTTGCAGATTTGGATTTGGAATGGCCTGAAACGGAGTTGAATGCGGTTATTTTTCTTTTCCGGTATTTCGCCTTATACAGGGTGTAACGGTTAAGGTCGTACCACCGGCCAGGGTTCGATTCTACAACTAATTTTTGACTTTTTTTGTCTCTTGACTTTTTTTTCTTAACCCCCTTAAAATCGGACTTTTTCCACTTTTAAGATTTTTTTCGTATTTTCGACCTTACGCCATTAAAACAGCCATAACTCCCTTGTTTTCCAGTCAAAATTCAAATGTAATTATACCGTTGGAAAGAGCGTTAAATTCTCTATCTCCCTAGTGTTAAATAAAACTTTTTGAACAAGGATAAAATGTTGAAAAATGAATCCGAATAGTAAAATCTCAAAATCTCGGAAATTTTTCGTTTCTACAAACGTTTGTAACACTAACTGAAACTGCCGGTTAAGTTCTCACTGTAACCCCAAAAGTTGACCCAAAATCTCAGCTTTCCAACGATATGGTCATAAAATTGTTTACAGTGGACTAATGGTGTAAAATCCTCGTTCCCGTGCCAAAAACCGTGGGTCTTCCAGTAAAAATCGACGTTTTTCGCGAAAGTCATTTTTGCCCTAAAATGAGTTAGGCAGCCATCTTTTCGTACTTCGTCTCACCGAGTCAAATGATGACACAAGACTTATCGAAAAAGCAGTCACTGATATCTTGTCCGATTCACTTTTCGCGCACAGAACACGAAACATGAACAGCATAGTCAGCAGGTTACATACCCTTGAAAACACGTTTTTGGAGGCTACGCGCCTGCGTGGGACCCGCCGCTGGTATTCCCGTACAGCTTCACTGGCGTTTTGGTTTGTGAAACCATAAACCAGCAGCATATCGGCGTACTCTTGATTGGAAAAAGTTGCCATGATACAAGTAGATGTGTAGGCAGGTCACGAACTGATCACTGATCAGATAACTAATCTGATGTTCGGAACTTAGTGTTATTATGAACAGGGTGGTTTGATATCACTGACTGCTTTTTCGATAAGTCTTGTGTCATCATTTGACTCAGTGAGACAAAGTACGAAAAGATGGCTGCCTAACTCATTTTAGGGCAAAAATGACTTTCGCGAAAAACGTCGATTTTCACTGGAAGACCCACGGTTTTTGGCACGGGAACGAGGATTTTACACCATTAGTCCACTGTAAACAATTTTATGACCATATCGTTGGAAAGCTGAGATTTTGGGTCAACTTTTGGGGTTACAGTGAGAACTTAACCGGCAGTTTCAGTTAGTGTTACAAACGTTTGTAGAAACGAAAAATTTCCGAGATTTTTGAGATTTTACTATTCGGATTCATTTTTCAACATTTTATCCTTGTTCAAAAAGTTTTATTTAACACTAGGGAGATAGAGAATTTAACGCTCTTTCCAACGGTATAATTACATTTGAATTTCGGCTGGAAAACAAGGGAGTTATGGCTGTTTTAATGGCGTAAGGTCGAAAATACGAAAAAAATCTTAAAAGTGGAAAAAGTCCGATTTTAAGGGGGTTAAGAAAAAAAAGTCAGGAGACAAAAAAAGTCAAAAATTAGTTGTAGAATCGAACCCTGGCCGGTGGTACGACCTTAACCGTTACACCCTGTATTAATCGCATGAGGAGGCTTCGTGAGTCTGACTGTTGGACATCCAAAAAACTGGACAATTTAAAGGTTGATATATTTTAGGTGGATCAAAATTTGATGGTTAACGTCTCAAGGTGTGTAGAATTCGACAATCGAATGAACCAAATTCCGTATTTTACTTCGTCAATTTTAGGGGTCTAGTAGTGTCCCAAAGCTTTTGGTTACTATCAGTCACGTCTGGAGAGTGGGGGTTGACACTTTCAAACGCCCAGCTCGAAAACTTTCAATATAATGGGTAATTTTATTGCTTAAAAATGCAGACGATTTTTTCGAATGAAACCATCCAGAGCTCAGTAGGACCAACTGTTCACTTCTTACAAGGATAAAAGGGTTGGAGACACAATAAATTAGAATCACGAGTGTGAATCGCAAATGACTGTTCACTGATCAAATGCGATCATACATAGTTTCTTCGAATGTTTCATAGGAGGGTGATCTATACAGAAAAATAATAAACCGTTTTGAAATAATTAGCAGCGTTTTCACACTAGATCATATGAGGACCACCGCAGGTAAATATGAAACAAATTAATAAAATTAAGTAAATAAAAACAAATTAATGGGTTACTTATCACGAATTTCACATTAAACTATCCATAAATAGTACAGTACATTTTACAAATTCAGTAACCTGTGGTTGGTATCATTCTATTCAGTGAGGAAAGATGGTACCGTAAAACCGTCAAACTTTACCCCACCAGGGGTAACTTTACCCCAAAAAGTGAGAATCTTCAATTGTGACGTAAGCGTGGTAGAACTTAGATAAAAGTTAGCTATTGTGTTTTCGTTATTCTCCACATCCCAGAGAATCGATGCGGCTTGCGATGGCGCCTTTATCCATGTTATCAGCTGTTATCAGTCATTGTTTCCTTTTCAGCTGTTTTTGTCTTGTTTCTCGTGCTCCAAAATTTCTTCCATATCAGGTGTTTGGAGTGGATTTACCAGGCAAGCCCTCATCATATCACTTTCAATATCTTATTTTGAACAAAATACAATAATCAAATTCTCAAGAAAGTGTTTTCTTAGTTATGCATTTGTTTACCAAAAATTTGATGGTAACTTTACTCCAAAAACCGGGTATCTTTACTCCACTATAAAGGTTGGGATAAAGGTAGCCTCACTCATATTTTTCTTATTTAATCTCGAAAAATATTTGAGTTTTATAATTTTCGCAGTGTTGAATGTAAGGTTTCTAGTGGATCCCATGTCAGAAGTTAGAGATGGGGAGAAGAAATGAGAAAAAGTTTGGTACGCGCCCCTACCGAAACTTTACAACTGAACAGCTGCATTATGATATGAACATCAACGTGCTTTGGTCTCATAAGTTGTGATTTACAATATTATTTACTCGTGGGTTAACTTTGAAATTTACCATTGCAATTCATTTGAAAGTTATCGAATGTGAAACAGTTTTTCTGTGATTTTGTTAAGTCATTCGTTTATCGTTTATTGTCCTTTAATATTTCTTTACTTGTAAAAAGTTTTGCTCGATTACCTACATAAGGTAACTATACTGGAAGACTGAAATTGTGATCTCTTAACCAGAAATATTGCTTTCAAGCAAATACGTTGAAATAAATGATCATTAGAATTTATATTTTTCTTAGGTATAACTTGTATTTTTCAAGCTAAAAAGTTCGATTTTTCAGAATATATTTTATAATAATATTATACATACTTGATATCATCAAGTATTTCTGGGGTAATGAATTCAATCCCGACTAGTAACATTGCACCACTGCCCGTTTCTGTAGCGATAACCGTGAGTTTTTCGGAGTGGAGTAAAGATAGACGCACTTCACTTAGACTTTACTCCAACATTTAAACAATTAAATAGAGGGGTTACAATTATCTGATCAATGAGCTCGACCACTCAAAATGTTCAGGAAGCCCTGAAGATCAATTCACTTATTAAAAAAAATCAATTTAACCCATTTCGAGTGGGAGAAATTGTATTTGGAAATGTTTTGGAGTAAATCTTGGGGTAAAGTTTGACGGTTTTACGGTTAATGACCTTTCATGCCAACAGGTTTCACAATTCAATCAAAATTTAGTTCGACAGACTAATTTCCATCCTTTTTCGACGTAAAACTTCCTAACTTCTACAATAGGGTGTGCGCCTGGGTAGGAAAAACTGTTTATTGTTATTTTTAATCTAAGGTAGACCTCATTCTGAGGATTTTGGTACCAACCGCGACCTTCTAGCGTGTGTATATCTTTTCTTATGAATTTTTGAAGTTTCGACCGTTTATGACGTCACAGTGGGCTGGGGGGTCCCACCCAGGCGAGAGGGGCGCGTGACGTCATAAACGGTCGAAACTTTGAAAAATCATAGAAACAGATCTACTCACGCTAGAAGGTCGCGGTTGGTGCCAAAAATTCTCAGGATGAGGTCTACTTTCGATTAAAAATCTTTAAAAAATCAAGGCGCACCCCCCATTGTGCTTCTACAAGTGATCTGGAATAAGTTCCATTCGATTCAACTATGAAATAACCACGGGTTATTATGGTACCTCGTCAATCAATAAGGCATGACAAGAACAATGGGGTATTTCGGTGGGTCGGAAATTCAGGTTTTTGACCTCAAATTTGGATTCAGCACCCTTGAAAACCTATATACACCAACTATTAGCCCAATGATACTATAACATGTGGTAGAAAAATTAATTAAAGAGATCACACGTTTGAAAAAGGCGGGCCGCTATAAATGCACACACACTAGGCAAGGACTACGCCGCGGACAGCCCCGCGCGCGCGTGTGAGTAGAATGTTGTAGTATCCAAGAGGGGTTTCTGTGCATGGATACTTTTTCAAAGACAGTTGGCTAGCTACGTCACGATTGGCTAGCTACGTCACACCATTCAAATCTTCAACTTTCCTTAGCTTCTCTGATTTTTTAAAAACATTTTCTCGACGAACAGACCCGATTACCGTTATTCCTGAGCCATACTCTTTTGAAAAAAAAAATAAAAAAAATTGACCGAAATACCCCATTTACAAAGGTACTTGACATAATTATAATAAACAGCAGACGATTAATCTGATACACCTATTAACATAATATCAAACAACTTCATGATAAACGAAAAGATCGAAACGCTGGGAAGGATGAAACAAAGATCCGAATGGAGTAGTATGTTTTGTTAGGTTTTTCCACGGTTCTGGACGGATGGGTCAACTGATGTATGCATATTGTACCTAGAGGGGAAATTACCAAGGTTTCACAAACCACTTCAGCTTCCAGAATAGCAACAATTATTACGAATCATGCCAAGGAATTGGCGATTGAGAACCTCCTGGCAAGGACCAGTTGAGGATAAAGACTATTCAACCAACCGGTCAACGTATTTTCTCATCACGTAACATTGGAAAGATGCTAATTATAATGGAGGATTCCTTTATGCTTTGTTTACTCACCGTAATTGTATTTCGATGGTCACCGATTATCTCGGTGCAGCATAAAAACGACGAATCTAAAACGATTGAAGCTAGAAGCCGTTCGGGTTTGACAGGATCCGGTTGAGAATATCAGTGAGAGATCTAATAAACTCGACGTCTGTCATACCATCTTCTTTAGCCGAACGAAATCGCCCACAAGTAACAGTCACAAGATTCGCAGGACGAGACGGGGTCGACAAGTGCCCCTTGTCATCGCATTGTACGGCTAAAATATCGGAGAACCGATCAGAGGGACCGAATCAAAATCATAAACCGAAATTCGCCCGTTCCGGCCAGGCTGACATGCATCCGTTTCCGACACAAGTAAAACCTACTCTTACAGGATAACGAGGAGAGAACCAACCGAATTAGCGAGAAGGTAGCGAAAATTGTTCAATACCACACAGAAGAGATGAAATTATGAGTGAGAGGGCGGAGAGATGCGGTTCAGGACGACTGCATGGCACGATCACACCAGAGGGGGGTGGCTAGAAAAAGTAAGTTGCATCTACGCAGTCCATGGAACGAGGAGAGCATTGCAATCAAACATGTTGATGACAGCATCATGGAACCTTCGCAGAACATCCATAGAGGTGTAGACATGGAAGAAGTATCTTCATCCTACTTCCATGGTGATTCAGAGATGCAAGGTGTAAAACATCCACAAGGGATAGTCTAAAAACACTGCAAATTATTACGCAAAGGTTTAATATTTTTTGTAAAGATCACCCGTTTGCGAAGAACACGGCTTTTCTATTATTAGTAGTAGTCAGGGAGCCAGGCTGGAAAACGGCAACTAATCGATAGAAAAGTATCAATAAATTATTGAATTTGAGGAGTGCGGTCGCAAGCGGTCAGGATTGGAAACCTCACGCTAAAGAAACCTCTACCTTATCCTTCTCATTTCAAACCAAGCTCCTCAGTGGAAGGACCTCCCAAGGTTTTTTGGTTGATGGGAGTTAATATTCATCAGAGATAGGTACAGTAGAGTGTTAAGTAATGGATTTATTCACTCTCCTGTTGGAAGAAATTTTTTACAGAAACATGTGAAGCTTTAACAAACCCAATGTAACCGCCCTTCCCTGAAGCTGCGGTTTAAGCTTCCCGCCGCCTCAAATGCACCCCAGCACACTCTGGCGGAAAAGCGCGTGCGACACAGAGCAGAGATACCAACAGCTGATGATAACCCGAACGAGCCACAGCTACCTGCACCATGGAAGAATAGGAGGAAGGCTCAGTCAAGGTAAAAAAACGTGACGAAAAATCACCCCCGCTGTCAGCGCAACCTCTAGGTGGCGAACGAAAACACAGTCGCCCCGATAGTACACTGCTCAGTTGCTAGAGCGCAGCATAATCACCTCTTTACCACCCTGCTAGATTTCGCGGTCTGCACTTCAGTACTATTTGGTAGGGTTCGATCTGGGACGCTCTGATGAGACAGTTTATTTATTGGTGAGTATGTGCTGTTGGGAGGGGAAGCGTTACGACCTCTCGTGACGGTCAATAGTACTCTGTAACTCTGTTCGCCACCTAAAGAGAACACTACTGTCGTGGTGAAAAAGGAATGTTTGGGCCCATTGAAGTGAGCCTTCCTCCTATTCTTCCATGCCTGCACCTTCCACGCATGCGCGCCGCTCCACCCCACCATCAACTGGTGTGGGGGGGACTTCCAGATCGCCTCCTTTCGCATGACCCACCGGTCATTCTACGGTTGCCACTATTAGGTTTGTTCCAGCAAGGCGACCGTGGTCGACCGCAGTCGACCGGCGCATGCGCATTACGACTAACCACTGTTCCAGCACGACAATCTGCCCAACTTCGCGGTTGAACCACTGTTCCAGCAACTCGACCACGGTCGACCCAAACCCAACCGCTTTGAGGAGTGCGGTCGCGAGCGGTCAAGATTGGAAACCTCACACTAAAGAAACCTCTACCTTAACCTTCTCATTTCAAAACGAGCTCCGCAGTGGAAGGACCTCCCAAGGTGTTTTGGTTGAGAGTTTTTAGTCATCAGAGATAGGTACAGTAGACAGTAGATGTGGATTTTTTCACCCTCCTGTTGGAAGAACTTTTTTCAGAAACGTGTGAAGCTTCAACCCAATGTCCTCAAATTTCTCGCTCTCACAAAGGAAACCTTGAAATCTCTTTACGCCCTCGTGAAGATAAATTTGCATTAAAATTGTGACTTTTCTATAACATCATACCTATACAGGGTGTCTACCATTTGGATGGACCAAACTTCAAGGATCGATTGTACAAGTAATTTGCTACAAAAAATGTCTCCCGGCAATTTTTTCTTAACTCACTCAAAATGCCTTTTTTTCACTTCGAAGTTTTTTTTCGCGTTTTCGACTTTACGTCATTTAAATTGCCATAATTCCTGTTATTTACCAAATAAATTCAAATTTAAGGATATCGTTGGGAAGAGCGTTTAATTTCCAAGCTGCTTAATGTAAAACCAAAATATTTTGGAATTAAACCATTTCTAAAAAATCAAGTCAAAAAGCAAACTTCAATTTTTTTTCGAAATATGATTCTTTTTAAATTGAAGTTTTCACTTTGAACGCCTGTCCATTTCTATGTGCGCTCTTCAGAAAAAATATGCTTAAATTTTCAGCTTTCCAACGGTATATCAAGTTTTAAAAGTTAGTTTTAAATTCAAATTGGAAGAGTAAATCAAGTTTGAATGCAAGAAAACGTGTTTTACAAAAAATCGCGGTGTATGGTCACTCTCGATCTCAAGATGACTTGACGAGTTTAGTATCATTTCCTATGTAATTTTTCACGCTGAATCCAATGGTGATACTTCCGAATAATTCTGAGTGCTAGAGAGTGGATTTTTCGAAGAAAACCTTCGTTTTTCGTACATAAAGTACCAACACATTATTCGTAGATATGGTAGTGAGGATGAAGTAAAACAAAAAACAATAAAAACAACTATCAACACAACTATCTGTGTCTATTCAATAAAAACATCAATCAGCTAGAAATTTGATGTTTTTATTGAGTAGAAAGGTGTAACTCTCCGACCTTGCTTGCTTTGGATCTGTACAATATTTTTTTTCCATCCTCATCAAAGAAACAGTTTTTAGGAATTTTAAATGATTACAGCAATGAGAAAAGGTATTTTATTCATATCCTATGCGACGATAAACAGGTATGGAAACCTGAAGTCACACATACTCAGAAGTAACGCGATTTTCGACCAACTAGCTGTTGAGTGTTCCAGCACTGGTTGAACCACGGTGATGGTCACACAACCGCGATCTATAAGGCTGTGGTTTTTGGGCTAACCGCGGTTGGCCCTGCTGGAACAAACCTATTGGTGGAGAGAGAGAGAGAGTCAAGGTGTATACGCCCCCCCCCCCCCCCCCGATCCTGCAGTCGTACACCGTATTATCACCCATGAGCTGCCCTGCTGCCTGAGGATAACTCGAGGTCTTCCGCAACTCTGCACCTCACACCGGACTCCTTGGATATCCTCACCTACCACCCGCAGGCTGATGGACTCATCGAACGTTGGCACAGGATTCTTCAGGAAGCCATCATGTCCACTTCCTCACCATCATCATAGGCTCGGGACCTTCCCTCCATCATGCTCAGGCTATGCAAGCAGCCCTCAAAAGATGGTCTTTCTCCCGCTCAGCTTCTATTTCATTTAAACCCTCGGCTTCCTAGCGATATCTTCACCCCATTAATGCCAACCGACATGCCAGCGCTATCTCAGGATTCCTATCGGAACTTCGTCCGTTCTTATTATCCGGCCTCAATGCACATCTACGACAGAGTGGACACGTCCAGAACAAAACTTGCGCCCCCATACATCGGTCCTTTTTCGATATTATCTAATGATGGCAAGACGCTTGTTTACCAAGACGACTCGGGAGCAAGTAAACAAATATCCATGGTTTCTTCCCCTTTTTGCACACACTTGGTCATTTTTCCTCGTACAAGCCTTCACACCAAGATGAGCAACCAACGCCTAAACGACGATTTAAGGCTAACGCTGTCACCACCACCTCTGCTGCCACCTCCCAAACGCTTCCGCAACAGCCATCCTACTGACCATCCGCAAAATGACGAGGCCACTGCCTCCAGGCTCTTCAGGAAGGCCAGAATCGACCACACAAGCGAAAGAATCAGCCACAAAACCGCTCCTGCTGCCTCCACAACAAATAATGTCAATCACCGTGACCGTCAATCCGCCGAGGCCGCCTCTTTCTTCACTATCATTCTCAATCCCAGCCTACAACTGTACAGAGTGCTGTATCCACGGATGGCACCTACCTTGAACTTCTTCGGTCTCAACACAGATGCCGCCCCAAGCTTCATCTCCTACACCCTCGTCAGAACTGGTATACATACCGACTCCCATCACTAGTTTGAGGGCCGCATCACCTAAGTCATCAAGTCAGAAAACACCTTTTCCAAACCAAATGAAACTTTTTCCAAGTCAAATGAAACTTTTTCCAAATCAAATGAAACTTTTTCCAAACATAGTGTATTTCTGTAAAGTAAACAATCGTAGATGAATAATATATTACAAAATTTCAGAAATTCAGTCTTAGAGGTTCAATAAGTCAATGGAAGTATTGGTGACTCCCCTTAATGGGGTATTTCGGTGGGTCGGAAATTCAGGTTTTCGACCTCAAATTTGGATTCAGCACCCTTGAAAACCTATATAATCCAACGTTTAGCCCAATGATACAATAACATGTGGTAGAAAAATTAATTAAAGAGATCACACGTTTGAAAAAGGCGGGCCGCTATAAATGCACACACACTAGGCAAGGACTACGCCGCGCGCGCGTGTGAGTAGTATTTTGTAGTATCCAAGAGGTCCCCCAAGGGTTTCTGTGCATGGATACTTTTTTCAAAGACAGTTGGCTAGCTACGTCACGATTGGCTACCTACGTAACACCATTCAAATCTTCAACTTTCCTTAGCTTCTCTGATTTTTTAAAAACATTTTCTCGACGAACAGACCCGATTACCGTTATTCCTGAGCCATACTCTTTTGAAAAAAAAAATTGACCGAAATACCCCATTATCGGCTTCTCTGTGTCGGCGTGGCGAGTAGGTAGGTACTCACTCACATTAAACAGTCAGAAATTTCTCAATCTTACTTGTTTCCTATTCTACTAAGGTGAGATCTACATCGATAATCCTGTCTAAAATTCATTGAATTTTCATTTTGACAACTTCTTTGTACAATTGCATTGATCTGAAATTTGCAGAGTATCTACCTATCTAGGTACCTCATTTCACTCATTTTCTCAATAGGTTTCATTTGATTTGGAAAAAGTTTCATTTGGTATGGAAAAGGTTTCATTTGGTTTGGAAAAGGTTTCATTTGGTTTGGAAAAGGTTTCATTTGACTTGGAAAAGGTTTCATTTGGCTTGGAAATGCTAAATATATAAATGGAGAAAAAAGATGTCAAGAAGATACAAAAAATACAATGACCAAATGGCTGGAAAAAAATGTCTCCTCCACCATTCTTCGCCAACCCATTCTTAAAATTAACAAAAAAATAAAAATAAAAATAAAAACAACAATACTCACGCTGCTGGTGCCGCGCCGCTCCCGGTGCTGCCATGTTGCTGCTGGTACCGCCATGCCACTGCTGGTGCCGCAACGCCATCATTGGTCCCGCTGCGCCACTGTTAGTCCTGCCATGCCGTCGCTGCCCCTGCAGCTTCGCTGCCAGCTCCGCCACTACACCCGGACCACAGAGTAATGGAGACAAGTTAATAGAGGAGAAAGCTAATGTTAAAATGGCGTGCAAGCATTTTGAGGCTGCCTCAGTTGCGCCATCTGCTTTCAGCTGAAGAACTACTATGGAAACTGAAGTGGTGGGGGGAGGCCACTTTCTCTTCATGCCGCTTTTTTTCAAATCCTGACGAATGACCAGAAATTGATAACTTCTCATTTCATCGTCATTTAGATTTGCAAGAATTACTTAGAAAAACCAATCGAGGCGAAAAGTATTTTCCAAGTTGCCCTTACACTTGTTGTTGTCCCTATTGCCAGTAGTTAAAATGTTCAATCGACAACTAGCACCCATAGAAACGTTTGAAACCCAGTGTATTATTGAAAATCGCTCGATTTTTCATACAAATCGAGAATATAACTAAATGTTATCAAATTATTTACTTAGAAGCGGCCGGTGACGCCCCAAAAATAAAAATATGTGTTAAACAAGGTGACTTGTTGCGATGAGGTTGGGAACAAGCAATCATGAACGCGATCTGCTGCACTCATCTAGAACTACGTCCTAGAGCTCCACCAATCAGAACGCTTCTAGGGCTCCCAGCTTCAGCTTTCAGCCCAATGACCCAGACCCACCACCATCAGCAGCTAGACCTCCAGTCTGCGCCTTCTGTCCCTTAACCATTTTGGACAGAAAATTTTGTTAACCAAAACGTTACGACGCATGTCCGCTATGGTGCTAGACTGGCACCAATGGTGGGGTGGGGGTGAACTCGAATTCGCATGTTGGGTATTGTAGATCATGGATTTTAAAATGCTCTTCAAATTCGAGGCTCCCATGCCCCTAAGTGTGAGGGAGGGGGGACCACTATATCTTGCCTGAAATACTAATTAATTTACATTGAGTGAAACAGTTTTATCGCTTACCAACTGGTTAAGCTGATCTAATGCTTATCCAATGGGGCGTCCCCTGAAATGCATGCGTTATTCAACAATATGTTCTAAGTATTAGCCCAAAATTCATAATTTCGGCGAACTAGAGCACAACTAGAAAGGTTTCCGCGTCGAGTAAAAACATATTGTTTAGTAATGCATGCATTCCAGGGGACGACACATTGGGTAAGCATTAGATCAGTTTAACCAGTTGGTAAGCGATAAAACTGTTTCACTCGATGTAATTTATTTATAACTTTAGGCAAGAAATAGTGACCTCCCTCCCTCGCCATTATCCAGCCTCGATTCTGAAGAGCATTTTAAAATTCATGATCTACGATACCCAACATGCGAATTCGAGTTCACCCCCCCCCTCACCACCACCACCAATGGTGCCAGTCTGGCACCAAAGCGGAAATACGTCGTAACATTCAACTAGTAGGCAGTCCGTCGAGGTTCACATCGGTATTCCAGGTGAAAAAAAAAGAAAAAACCACAAAATATGAGATTTATGGTGTCCTGGCACCATGGTGGCACCACTATTAGTTCCATGGTGATACAGAGAATAATTCATGAAAATCCGGAGGTATAGTGAGAATTTTTTCTCATTTTCAAAGCTTGGGTACAATTAGTAAGCAGTAAAGGAACCGAAATATTGAAAAATCGGATATTTTGTGAACATTATCCCCCCACTCATCCCCTCATCTTGCGAATTTTAATACTCTGGTGAAATCATGTACAACTCGGAAGTTATTTGAGTCGAACAAAAAAAGAAACACGCAAATCGGTTGGAAATTGAGGCCTGGGCAGAGTTTACAAGATTATGCCCGCAAAGGCACGTTTTTTAAGCATTAACCCCCCTTTCCACCCTTAAAAGGCAAAATTCGAAATTCCGGCGACGTAGTGCACAACTAGATAGTTTTCCGCGTCGAACAAAAAAAGAACCATGAAAATCTGTTGAGAACTAAGGCCTGGGCAGACGACACAAGATTTTGTCACACACAGACATACATACACACACACACCTATGGTTTTTTCGCGGATTTGGATTCAGAATGGTCTAAAACAAATTACTGTGTGGTTATTTTTTTTCCGTTGAGTGTTGTCCTCCTTCACCCCAGATCGATCGCATAAGGACGCCCAAGTCTAACTGTGGGACGTCCTATAAAGAGACACGAAAATCGGTTGGAAATTGAGGCCTGGGCAGATTACAGGGAATATGTCAAAAATGTAGGAATGTTTATTTGCCAATGATTTTGGTTTATTATTTTCAATAATGAACCTTTGGAATCGACCAAGAAAAAAAAAATTTTAACACCCCCTCAAAATTTGATGGTTTACGTTTCAAGGTATGTAGAATCCAAAAAACGAATAAAAATTTGGCCGTCCGTCCGCCGTACGCGGCACTTTCCCCACTTAGCATTGACCGATTTTGATGAAATTTGGTATGCAGGCTCCATTTGGGGTCTAGTTGTGCCCCGAAGCTTTTGGTTGATGTAGGTCACTCCTAAGGGTTCCAAAATCAATTTTGAAATTTTGAAAACGCCCTAACTCAAAAAATTTCGATATTGTTTTTCCTTCAATTTTGGATTCTATGGAATTTTTAGAATTTTTTGAGACCACGCGGAGCTCTGTAGGACAAACCGTTCGCTCCCTACGAAAATTTAAGGGTTTATATTGAAATATATATATATATATATATATATAAATCAAAACACGAGTGTGAGTCGCAAAAGAGGCCTAATCTCCGTTCAAATTTTAGCCGACCAAAATGCGATCGATGGTTGATTTTGATTTTTTTTATTAAAAAAAATTTTTTTTTTGATTTTTTTTTTTTTTTTTTGATTTTTTTTTTCTTTTTTCTTTATATTGGATGGTTGATGATTTTGTAGACGAGTGATCTATGTAAAAATAATAAACCGTTGTGTAATAATTTGCAGCGTTTTTTCCATAGCACTACACCGATATCCCGCCAGCATCCTACATGAGAATCAAATTGTGGTGATCTTTGTCATCCCTCTTCCACAATTTTTCGTACTGTTTCACGAGCAAAATTGACATTTTGTCCCAGCTCATACCTATTCAATACCCATACCCACAGCGCAACAAACCCAAACCCAGGTGGAGAAGTGAAACAAGCCCCGAGGCAAGTAATTTTCTCAGTACCCTGCCCACACCAATACACCAAGCGTGAGCCCATTTCGTAAAATTTTCGCTCATTCACCATCGCATGCCTCGGGCAGTTTGCCTCATCTCGGAAACACGTCCACATCTGCAAGCATGCCGCGCCTCGGGCTGCCTCATGCTCTGCCTTGTACTGGTGTGTACCCCCAGCCTTATGGGCCAACATTTCAGCAGTCTACCTGTGAGTCCATAAGGACCCCAAAAAATTGAGTTTTTGGCAAAATCCCGTTTTATTTTTATTTGCACCAGTGGCTCTGAAGTGGCAGACCTGAAATTTTCTCCTAGTTTCATGATTGAAAATGTCGGTAATTACCAATTTTGGAACCCCGAATGTGTGTTTTTGGACTTCATCTGCACTAGAAACCCAGCGACTCATCAATGGCAGGCGTGCATTTTTATGGTACCTATCACACCAACTATTATTGGCCAAGATTTGGGTCACCTGTCAATAACTTTCTTTTTGGATCCCAAACCGAGTGTTTTTTTTTTTTTTTGTTTTTTTTTTTTGTTTTGTTTTGTTTTGTTTTTTTCTTACTGCTCATGAAAGGGTAGTAAAAACGACCGGTATTTTGGAAGAGACATCAAAAATTTGATTCTCATGGAGGATGCCTGGCAGGGGGCAGATGTCCAAGTTATCAAGAAGAAAAATTTAGGGAAAAAATTCATTGCCAATAGAACTTAGTTAAAAGCTAAATTTTTGTGGGCTATGAGATGGAGTCAGTAGTACCGGCTTACCCATTCAGATCAAATGGCAGACTTTTTAATATGCTCTTTTCTGAACTGCCGAATGGAACGTTCAATCGCTGCCTCATGCGGTGGCTCCGTTCGTCGCCTCAGCACCAAAAAAAAAGCAACGCACGAAGCAGT
The DNA here is from genome assembly GCA_009739505.2 of Apolygus lucorum. Classification (NCBI taxonomy): domain Eukaryota; kingdom Metazoa; phylum Arthropoda; class Insecta; order Hemiptera; family Miridae; genus Apolygus; species Apolygus lucorum. The sequence continues at coordinate 89,021,057 of CM019167.2, forward strand.
ATTTTTTGCCACGCCTCGCCCCGTTTGCCTCGTGTGCTACCTCCTACAAGTGTGTACCCAGCTTAACATTGGCTATAACTTCATTTAGTTACTAATAAGTTCATTGTAGATCCCAAAATATGCGTTTTTGGACTGCGTCTGCAGCGAATAATGAATTGAGAGACTTGCATTTATACGTAACTATCAACCCAAATATGTTTGGTCTAAATTTTACCCATGTAAAAACAGTCGTTTTTTGACTACGTCTGAACATGGTTGAGTGGTCCATGGATGAAACTGTATTGAGCCGCCTCCCAAGGTGGCAGCCCTTACAACATCCACGCACTCCCTGGACGACGAATCAGCCGATGAGTCCGGTGCATCCGTCGATAAGCCAAAAAAGGGCCTTCCATGCAAGTCACCAAGCATGGAGGAGGAGGAGGTTAGGAGCCAGGTAGGTGGCAGCACCGGACGGAAGGGAACCAGGCACTAGTGGAGTGGGGGGAAGGGGCGCGGAGGGGTGGACGACCGTTGCAACGCCGCCCCAGGGAGTCAGTTGCGTCTAGACAGAGCTTCTCACTGCCACGTTTTTGCATATTAGAGCCCACACACCCCAAGTCGAGATCCGGAACAGGATTCGAAACCAGTGATATTGAGTTGTGAACATTGAACAGTTTTTGTGATTTTAGAGCCCACCTGAACATTCTATTCTGATAAATTGGCATTCGACCTCGTTTACTTCGGAGACGTTTGGACACGATCCGCCCTACCCAACGGGCTCCCGACGAAGGATTCGAAACTACCCCCGCATTCCTCTGGACCTCCAACCGACGCCACGCTTCTGATTTGGTTTAACCGGTACGCTTAAAAGCTTCATTTTTCCATTGAATATTATTTTGTATAACACTCCTCCTAGGTTTTCTTTTGATACATGATAGTTACCTAAAGAGTAATTGATTCTCTACTTACCTGTTTGTTATTTTCTCATTCGTTGTACTACGACGCAATTCTTGGGAGGTACCCCTTCCGGGACCTCGTTTTGGGTATCTTATTCCCAAGATACAGAAGTCAGGTATTCATTGCAAATCATAACACCTTTATTGATTTTTATTTCACATTTTTATTGCACAAAGTATTCGTTACATTTGATGTTCCTATTGATTTTGGTCTACTCGAAATTAGACAATTTTACGTTTGATATATTTCAAATATTGTAGTTTTATTGACTCTTACCTGATCAATTTCCTGGTGCTTGGTAAAACAAAAGCAGATCTAGCTAGGGAAATAAAATCGACTTATCTTGTTCGAGTCTTGCTGAACTGAGTAGATCGATTGGGAGTGATTCTAGGGATAGTTTACTTACCTGAAGAAGTCCAAGTCTCGAAGAGTACCTGCAACAAAAGACAAATAATTACTACTGAAAGAAAGCGATAACTAAGTTCAATAATTCACAAACTAAGGGGAACATACTTACCTCACGAAGGTCTAGGCGAAGCGGGAGATCATTTTTCGGTGATTCCAAGGAACACCTAGTCAACGACTCCGACGCCACACCCTGCCGACGAAAACTGTAGACCATCACCACGGTAAGTGGATCATAATTATCCTAGTCATTAAGTGCAAGGATACGTAATTGTTAGGTTTTCAAAAAATTCCAATCCATCGGCCACGTGGGAAAACCGACTATTACAAAACTGTGATTGGCTGGAATGGTATCCCATCCAGATTTTCACAAGTTTTCAGTTCTGTTTCACAGACCGTCACATCTTTCAATCCGTCGGCATTGGAGTGGCAGACGTGCATTTTCTTGGTTGCTTCAGCTTAGATACAGCGGGACCTTTTCTAAATCTGGCGCTGTATTGTGATAAGAACTCGCCGTATCCGATTACTTGCCTCTCGCCGCCGAAAGACGAGCAGCCGGTGCTACGGTCTAGCGGCATTTGTGAAAAGTATGTTGTACCTCGTTTTTACCGCTCATTCCAACTTTATTATTCATTTAAAAATTTGACGGTTCTACTTTCCTGCCGTATTAAATTTATTGTAAGGAGAAGAAAACTGTTATTGAATTTATGAGTGACGAATCAAGCAGGATTATTATCATGGAGATTACCGCCTGCGGAACATTTTTACGAACGTATTGCTAGGAAAATTTCGGTTGCAATTTTTTTATTCGCAGCTTCTTGGGCAAATTTTTACTGTAAAAAAAAACACAAAAAACCCTGTAACAGCCGGATAGGAATAAATTTAGGAATTTACACAATGGCTTATTATTTTTATATATTGACCACTCGTCTGCAAAGCCACCAACCATCCAATATGTAGAAAAACATCGATCGCATTTCGGTCAGCTATAATTTGAAAGGATATTAGCCTCTTTTTTGCGATTCTCACTCGTGTTTCTGATTAATCGTACGTCCAACCCTTAAAATCTCGTGAGAAGCGAACGGTTTGTCCTACAGAGCTCCGCGTGGTCTCAAAAAATTCTAAAAATTCTATAGAATCTTAACTTGAAGGATAAACAATACCTACCTTTATATCAAATTTTTTTGAGTTGGGGCGTTTTCAAAATTTTAAAATTCATTTTTGAACCCTTCGAAGTGACCTACATCAACCAAAATCTTCGGGGCACAACTAGACCCCAAATGGAGCCTACATACCAAATTTCATCAAAATCGGTCAATGCTAAGCGGGGAAAGTGCCGTGGACCGACGGCCAAATTTTTATTCGATTTTTGGATTCTACGTACCTTAAAACGTAAACCATCAAAATTTGATGTTTACGATAGAAAAATTATTTTCTTGGTCGATTCCAAAGGTTCATTATTGAAAATAATAAACCAATAAGTTGGGATTAGGTAACATCAGAGAGAAAGGAAATTTAGTTAGGTAGGCACTTATAATAAAATCGTGGAGGTTTGAAATTTTATGCGAATCGAATAATTACTTACGGCCGTCTGGTGCGAAATTTTCCGAACAATACGTTCGTAAAAAGTCCATTCATGCAGCATGAATTAATGAGCGAATTTTCAAAGAAATCATTCAGTTTAAGGTGTGGTTAAGAAAAGGACCAATGGTGTTGCAATTTGTTGTAGAAAGTTTTTTTTTTCGATTCTTGGTTTATATATATGTATATATATTTTTTTTACATGCTTTTACACCAATAATCGACGTCTCGGTGTAAGATCAGGAGAATGTCAATGAAAACAATTATATTAACGATATTAAACTGTTTTACTTTTGAACCAACTCTTACATTCAAGATTTTATCAATTACAAAAATGTCCTCCAGTTCACGCACCTTAGCGCCCTTTCCCTCCAGTTGTACCAACTAAAAAACGTCTGTCAAGTGGGTGTGGCACATAGCTTCCTCGTATCCATAACCCGATTCGATGATCCGATGCATAGTAGTTAATCTCAAAACACCAATCTCCAAGTACCTTTCACTACCCTCATAGGGGACCATCTACACGCTAATCTAGACAATCCTAGAAAATTTCATCAAATTCGGATGAAAAATTAAGTGAGTAGGTGTATGTGATTGGATCAAAAAATACATGGCCTCGGCTGGGTTTCGAACCCGCGACCTTAGGAGCTCTAATCAAGACTCTATCCTCTGAGCTACCGATGACCTGCAATTAATGGGATTTGAGATTCTCACAGGACACCATTCCTCTATGAAAAACAATTCTCTGTGATTTTCATAGGGGACTATCTAAACACTACTCTGTAACATCCCTGAAAATATCATTGAAATTGGATTGGAAATGTGGAAGTCATGGCCGTTACAAGGAATTCACGTTTGCGCATGCGCAGTCGCTTCTATCAGTCCGGGGGCAATGATTTTCATAGGGGACCACCTACACCCTAATCCACATAATCCCTGAAAATTTCATCGAAATCGAGTGGAAAATGTGGAAGTTATGGCCGTTACAAGGAAATTCACGTTTGCACATGCGCAGTCGCTTCTATCATTCCGAACGTGATGATTTTCATAGGGGACCATCTAAATAATAATCTGTAACATCCCTGAAAATTTCATTGAAATCGGATGGAAACTGTAGAAGTTATGGCCGTTACAAGGAATTCACGTTTGCGCATGCGCAGTCGCTTCTATCAGTCCGGGGATGATGATTTTCATAGGGGACCGTCTACACACCAACCCGCACAATCCCTGAAAATTTCATACAAATCGGACAATAACTTCGTATAGTTATGCGCGTTACAAGGAATTCATGACAGACAGACAGACAGACAGACACGGAACCAAAATTGTTCAGAAAGGTCTAAAACGCAAAACGCGAGTGGAAATTTTGATTTTGGAGATCTTTTTTTTCGTCCTTGAAAAGTGAAAACAAAGCTTCCGCTACCTTGGTAGACTCGGAAGCAAAAATCCTGTGTCCCGCGTCCGGTTCCTGTCCTGTGCCTGCCTAGTGGGCGGAGACCTTTATTCCTCAATTGACTAGGTGTCATAGCCGTATTTGGCAGGCACCAAGTAGAAGTTATACACATATCCTCAACCTAGGCGACCCGGGACAGGATTTCCTGGTTCCGATAGCCGACCTCCTCAATTTACCTCACCCAAATATTAACAACGTTTGAGTTAAAAAGTACCTACCTCCATCACTTCAATAAATAGGGAAATGAATAAAGTAAGGCTAATGTAGCTCTTACAAGCAGTATTGTCAGAATGAGCAATTTTTCGAACGTCAACTCCCTCTTCAAACGTTTGCAAACTTCACGTTTGCGCATGCGCAGTGCCTTCTATCAGTCCGGGGACAATGATTTTCATAGGGGACCATCTACAACCTAATCCATATAATCCCTGAAAATTTCATTGAAATCGGATGGAAAATGTAGAAGTTATGGCCGTTACAAGGAATTCACGTTTGCGCATGCGCAGTCGCTTCTATCAGTCCGGGGATGATGATTTTCATAGGGGAACGTCTACACACCAACCCGCACAATCCCTGAAAATTTCATAGAAATCGGGCAATAACTTCGTATAGTTATGCGCGTTACAAGGAAATCATGACAGACGGACAGACACACAGACAGACAGACACGCAGACAGACAGACACACAGACAGACAGACACACAGACACGGAACCAAAATTGTTCAGAAAGGTCTAAAACGCAAAACGCGAGTGGAAATTTTGATTTTGGAGAAATTTTTTTTTTTTGTCCTTGAAAAGTGAAAACAAAGCTTCCGCTACCTTGGTAGACTCGGAAGCAATACAAATATCTTACATCTTCTCTCCTTTACAATTGAACATGAGAAAGACTATGAAATAAACAATGAAAGAAGAAAAACCATTTAACCCAATGAAATGAATTGCCATGAATTACACACAATGAAATACAACATTTTGAGTAGGTAATTGAGAAATAATAGAATGTTAAGCTTCATGTCAATATAAAATAATCAATCAGGCAAATATAAAAAACACTCAGGTCAAAATATAATTCTGCAGGTGAACAGGAGGTCTAGTATGTCTCTTAGTCCTTCCTACAACAGCCTCTTGTGAACCTACTCTGTCTCCCATTGCAGAATCTGATCTGTCAGTCCCTTCCTCTACAACCTCTGCATTGGGTTCCACCAGCACATTTACAGAACTGTCACCTTCAGTGACAACCTCCTCTTCCTCAATGCCCAGCGGCTCATTCACAGCACACCTCCTTCTAAGGAATTTACTATTTCTTACCAAACAAGTAGAGGGTGGGTCCTGGAACCTTCTGACCAAGTACGATCGAGGGCCTGATCCCAGGTCAACCACAACCCCCTGATCCCAGCAAGTTTTGTCAAAATTCCATATCAGAACGTTATCCCCCGGGGCAAGAGGTGGCAAAGTTTTGGCAGACTCATCGAAATATCTTTTCTGGTCAGTACTACGTTTATTGAATTTAGCTTCTACATTCAAGTTAACTTTTGGCTCCAGGTTACAATAGTGTACCGGAAGCTTGGTCTTTAAATTTCGATTGAGAAACAGGGAGGCAGGTGACAAGTTAATGTGGTTTAATGGAGATGCCCTATAATCAAGAAGAAACTCAGACAGCTCTCTGCCCGACTGCACACCTTTCCTAAGGAATCCCTTTACTATTGCAACTGCTTTTTCAGCCCGTCCATTGCTTTGAGGGTACCTAGGACTAGTGAATACCAACTGCATGTCCAAACCTGATGCAAAGTCCCTGAATTCCTTACTATTAAATGGTACATTGTCGCTGACGTGAATATCTGGAATTCCAAATTGGGAAAACAGCATCTTCAGCACAGCAATAACAGTTTTAGAAGACTTGTCGCGAGCTCTATGCACCTCTATCCAGTTTGAGTATGCATCGACCACAACGAGATAATCCTGCCCCCCAAACTCCATAAAATCACTCGAAATCCTCTCCCACGGTCTTTTGGCATTTGGATACGGTAATAATTCTTCCTTCTGTTGGGCTGGAAGCATAGATAAACAAACTGTGCAAGACTTAATCATGGTTTCTATATCACTACACATATTAGGCCAATAAAGAAGCGTCCTAGCTCTTTGTTTACACTTGACTATCCCAAAATGAGACTCATGAATCAGATTCAGCATAGCCCTTCGCAGGTTCTTAGGTACCACTACCCTATTTTGAAAAAACAGTATGCCACTTTCTAGATTTATTTCGTGTCGAATTTTGTAATAAGTCAATAGATCCCCGACCAAAGCCCTTTTATCTGGCCAGCCCGTGTGCAAGTAACCAATCAACACCTGCAGTATATTATCAGCCGCCGTACCCTTCCTAAACTCAACCACCTTAGTTTCTGACATTGGGAATTCATAGGTTAGAGAATGCACCACGCTGAAGGGGGGTTCATAGTTGGAGCTCCTAGGGAGGGCAGCCCTCGACAGCACATCGGCCATAATATTATTTTTTCCAGGAAGATATTTGAGATCAAAATTGTATCGCAACAGCCTCAACCTAAATTTTTGTAGTCTATTGGACACTTTGTGTACTTCTCTATCCAAAATTGACACCAAAGGTTGGTGATCAGTAAACACCGTTACCTTTAGTCCATAAATGAATTTATCAAAATATTCCAAGGCAAAACACAAAGCAGCCATCTCTAGGTCAATTATTGGATACCGAGTTTCAGCATCGGTTAAGCTGCGAGAGGAAAATGAGATTGGATGCTCATTCTGTACCAGACAAGCACCAAAACCCAAAGTCGAAGCATCTACATAGATTTTTATAGGTATACTTGCATCAAATATTCTGAGTATTGGGGCATTAGTTAACTGATTCTTCAAGACATCCCATGATTGTTGACAATCAACATTCCAACTGAAGTCATTGTCCTTCTTGACAACTTCTCTGAGGGGTTTCGTTACAGATGACAGATTGGGAATAAACGAAGCAAAGTAATTAATCATTCCCAACATTCGCTGAACACCCTTTTTGTCTACAGGCTGCGGCAGATTTAAAATGGGTTTCAACTGATCTGGGTCAATCTCCGCCCCCTTTTCAGAATATATTGAGCCAGTGTATTTAACCGAACTCACCTTGTACTGCAACTTTTTAGGATTGAATTTTATATTGTAACCCCAGGGTCCCACCCCTGAGGCTTACTGTAGATCGCTCGTCATTCAAACGGGCGCGGGCTAGGTCCGCCAGTTCACCACCTGCAGCGCCACCAGCATCACCAGGATTGCCAGGGCCCAGCTTCCGCCAGCCAACACCAGTGGCGCCACCGTCGCATCCCCCACCTCAAGCGCATGCGCAGAAGCGCCGGTCGGCCCCTCCCAAACCGAAGGACCCCCACGACCGAGCCTAACCCCTCCATTCTGTGATAGACCTTGCTCGTGGAGAGTACAAGCCTGCCGAGACTGGGACCCCCCGATCGTTCAAGTGTTCTCATCCAGTTTCAACCCTGACCACCGACTTCTGCAGATACTTCGAAGACAGCAACAGCACCTGCCCTCAACAGACTTTCCAACTGGTAGGATTCAACCTTTTATTGTATATAGACCAAGTGACTTTAGACAGTGATTTTCCTTCTATAAACTGGCGAGCTGGCGCTTACAATACCAGTGTAACCGCCCTTCCCTGAAGCTGCGGTTTAAACTTCCCGCCGCCTCAAATGCACAACAACACACTCTGGCGGAAAAGCGCGCGCGACATCATGCAGAGATACCAACAGCTGATAACCCGAACGAGCCACAGCCACCTGCACCTACCGCGCATGCGCGCCGCTCCGCCCCACCACCGACTGGAGTGGGGGAGACTTCGAGATCGCCTCCCTCCGCATGACCCACCGGTCATTCTACGGTTGCCACTGTTGGTGGAGAGAGAGTGAGTCAAGGTGTATACGGCCCCCCCGATCCTGCAGTCGTACACCGTATTTTCGCCCGTGAGCTGCCCTGCTGCCTGAGGATAACTCCGCAACTCTGCACCTCACACCGGACTCTTTGGATATCCGGCCCCTTCTTCTACACCGCCCTCGGGATCCACGGTAGGCTTTTGCCATTCCCTATAAACTTTCCTTCTTCGTGAAGACCTTTACTTCGAGCAATAGACAAGAGACTGAGAATTTAATGCTCATCATATAAACCATTTTTGCACTGTGCTTAATCATATTTAATATTGTAAATTGTAACTTTTATATTTGTAACTTGTAAAGAAACTTACCTTGTTTGAAGAACTCATGGTGTACGCCCTCAGCGTCCACCATCTAATATCGTACACCAAGTCGTAACGTAACACAAAGATAATAATCTATTTTCTATAAAAGTACACATATACTTACCATATACTTACCATTGCATTTCAAGAGTCCAATTGATATTATTTTCGTTGTTGAAGTAACTTGTACCTACTTGGCTAGAAATACATCTAAGAGTCGTGACGAAAAGCTGTCTTCTCAGTTAAAGCTTCCCTCAAGTCTCACTGCAATTCAGTTCATTCTTTGGGTCATTTCACTTAAATTGCCTATTAGGATCATTTAGCATTCAGCTTCATAATTCACAATAATCTTTCAAATATTCATTTAACTTCATTATATTCATAAGTCTTCGAGACGTCCTACAAACGTAGGTGGTGGCAGCTATCAACAGAAGGAACTACAAAGGTAAGAGAGATATATTTATTTGAGTGTTTAACCGACTCGATGTCCCCCTCGGTTGCATCCTTCAGAAGTAACCGCGAGTGATAAAAACGGGTTACATATTTGGTGAACAGCGGTGGCGATTCTGAGTCAGTTCACTTAATTGTGTTTGATACATAATTGGTGAACAGTCATAAATTCCTTTGACACTAAACGCCTAGACTGTCTAAAATCAGTAACTACCACGCATATCTCTCGAACCAACCTATTTTCTTCTGTTTAATAATAATTTTCTTGTTAGTAAAATCAATTTTTGAAAAGCAGTGAAGAGTTGAGGTTAGTTTTACTACAGCTCACGATTTTGACTTGTGCATGTGCATGTTACTAATAAGGGTGTCAACTACACAATTTTGGTAGGTACACAAAATTGCACCAACACATAATTTTGACTTGAATCGTACTTTATTGCTTCACAGTACACCGTTCACTTGAACGGCAATTTCAACATATTTCTGAGCAAGCTAAAGTTCGTTCATTCCCCGATTTTCGTACATGGTTAACGGTCCGAGACCGTACACCATATTTTGAGACCAAGTATTTTGTGGAGAAAGGTGTACGTAGGCTGATCCTACGTGCAGGAATTTCGTACCAGGTACCAGAAGGTCGAACCCTTCTGACCAAGCGGATTTTAGGTCTGCGACCCCGACTATAACAAAGGTGGACTGTTGAAACTCGAAGTTTCCCAAATCCGACCCCTTTTTACCTGACTTAGACAAATTGCACCTCTTGGTACAATAATTACCGATTTTGACTAGTAGGAACTTCACTCTAAATTTCTAAGTACATATTTGGTACCTATAAGTAAAAGTAATTATTACATATTTGGTTCATATAAGTAATACATAATTGAGCGCATAATTACATAATTGGTTGCATTATCCCGACAAATTTTATTTCCGTAAAAATTGTAAATTTCGTTGAGTTTAACCCACGTGCAGGTTTACTAAGCGTTCACCCTGAAAATCGTTCACCTTCAGTGATTGTGTCTGCACGTTACATATTGATAACGATATTTGGTTAGTTACCCAATATACGTACATAATTGGTAGCAACTTTATAGGTTTACATAATTTAGTATTTTGTTTACATATTTAGTATTTTTTTTTTTTTTTTGATATCTTGCATATTTGGTATCTGATAATTTTGAAAAGTAAAATCAAGAAAACACATTTTCCTAAACCTGTCCTTGACAAATTTTATTTTGGTATATAAAAACTGGTAAAAATTTCAGGAAAATCCAGTAAACTTGTTGAAATCCCCGTAGGAATAAAACTCCGGATCGTACACCATCAGTGTACGTTCACCCAACACATTCCCTTGTTTACTAGTTGAAAGTTAACTTTGAAGAATAAGGTCCAGTACCCTTGAACCCCAATCTTAACTTTACAAATTTGCTTTGGTGTACGCCTTCAGCCATACACCAACCACCGTTCACCATCGTGGTGTACGCGTATAGATTTTAGCTACCCCCTCTTTTTCGGAGTTTATTCCGAGGCCGTACACCATCAGTGTACGTTCACCTCATACACCCAAAAACAATCCCGTGTTTATAATTGAAAGTTAACTTTTGGAGATAAGGTTCAATACCTTTGAACCTCAATCTTAACTTTACAATTTGTTGTTGGTGTACGCCTTCAGCTGTACACCCTGAAATCGTTCACTATTGTGGTGTACCCGTGGAAAACCGTCCACCATACACCATATCGAGTAATTTTAATTGTAAGCCCCATTCATTTCTTTTGGTGTATCAACCGTACACCCGCGATTTCTCCTTACCTTCCGAGTCAACCTCCGTTCGCGATCGCGCGTGTGGTTCGGTGAATCGCGAGTGATATATTTGATCAATTTTATTTTAGTAAATTCAAATTCTATTTTCTTTGTGACGTTTCTACTCCACCATCATGACTGATGACTACGATCCTCAGACGTTGGCTTTTGAAGCTATGGCTAGTGCCATGGGTAAGTTGCAGTTGTTCTTGGAGGGAAAGCCGAACGACAAGGTCGGTGAACCCGCTATTGAACAAATTCCCCGAACGATGTTGCTTGAGGTTGACAACTGGGACCCAGACGACCTTGATCATGTTCCGATCGGAACCTACTTCGACATCTTCGACGGTATCACCAGTGATCTGACCGATGAACTACGCATCCGACTGCTGCGGATTAAACTCCGAGGTTCCGCCAAGTCATTTTTGTATGAAAATCGACACCTGTTGGAAGGACCGCAGCCGTATAATGAAATACGGAAAGCTATGGTGCGTTGGTACAGCCGCGACGATCCGGAAAAGGCAGCTGCGCGTTTATGGACCATTCAGAAGAATGCGGGCGAATCCCTTCGTCAATTCGCCGACCGAGTACGTCATACCGCACTCCAGGCTTCCCGAGTCGATGGATTCGACTTGACTGCCGGACAGCTACGGACCTGGATAACAACTCGATCCGTGAAAGCATTCTTGAAGGGGCTCCCAACACAGTTCGCCGGTTATTTTGTAAATAACTCTCCCGCAAACCTGGAGGATGCTTTGAAGATGGCTGAGGAACTTGAGGAAACCCTCGAACCTCAACAGGTGGACCATTGGAATATTGCTCGGGTCCAGGCTCAGGACGGAATGAGGCGATGTTATCGATGTCGACAACAAGGACACTTCGTAGCCCGTTGTCCGAACCCGCCTCGACCTCCGACTCCACCCATGCAGCGACGAAACATCGTCGGAATTCCGCGGATTCCTTGTTCTTATTGCGGAGGAAAAAACCACTTCCCGGCCCATTGCGATTCGAACCCTCGTCACTACCCTTGCGACTACTGTGGTTTGCCAGGCCACTCTGAATCGGATTGTCAGACCAAGAAGAACCAGATGAACGACGAGACGAACCCTATGTGCGACTACTGTGGGTACTACGGACACTTGGAAGCGGATTGTCCGCAAAAGACTGAATCCTATGTGAAGCCGGAGCCGCGCCAAGTGATGGCTATCACCAGCAAACCGCACGAAGCCCATCCCTATCAAGCCGTAGCCCTTGCGAATCCAGAACCGAAGTCATCAGCAGCAGCTGACGCAGAGAAACCCGACGTGTGTTTGCCCGCAATCGACTCACCTTTCAGGCAGACGATGAGAATGAGCGTGGATCTCAGTGGTCATCCTCGAACTTTGATCGTGGATACCGGAGCGCAGATTTCGGTGCTGACAACTCCAGTACCAGGTGTTCCCATCACGCCGACTAAGACTCTCGCCTGGGGAGCCGACGGACAACCCTTGCCCTTTCTTGGCCAACAACAACTGGTGGTCACGATCGGCCCGATCAAGCTCACACACGTATTCCGGATCTTCTCGCGGGACCATTCAGGATTGGACCTGTTGGGTTTGGATTTGCTCCGACGAATTCCGGCATCCATACATATGGACACGTGCGAGGTACGGATGAGGCACCCCCAAACGGGCCTTTCCATCGTGCTGAGCGAGTTGGTTGATGGATACCTCAGCCCTGCTCGCCCTGCTCCCAGACCAGATGTGCCGCAGCCAACAAGACCACGAGTAGCAGCCATTGGGACAAAAACCATATTTGACACCACAGCGATAACCCCTGATGCAACGATGCCTGATGATTGCCCTGTTCTGGACGCTTCGGAAGAGTTCCCTATTGAGGACCTGGACGCGCCCATCCCTGGGTTAGTCAGTGTTCTCCAATCTCAACTGGGTCACCTTCCGAATGCCGACAAGGATTACGTCGTTGATGTTCTTTCCGGTTATCAAGATCTGTTTCAGCGTCCCGACGCTCGGGGATGTTCGATGGCCGTTGTCCACGACATCGAAACAGGTCAACATCCACCGATATACAAACGCCCCTATACCGTTCCCCACGCGCTCCGACCTGTTGTGGAGGAACAATTGAAGGAGATGCTCGACACTCAGGTGATTGAACCATCTATCAGTCCCTGGGGAGCCCCCGTAGTGATGGTCAAGAAGAAAACTCCACCGGGTGAGCCGCAGAAATACCGCTTTTGTACCGACTTTCGAGCCCTCAACAAGGCCACCAAAAGCGATACGTATCCGCTTCCGAATCTTACTGAAACCCTGGAATCCTTGGGTGGAAGCAGGTTTTTCACCACCTTGGACCTCACCGCTGGATACCATCAAATTGCAATCGCACCACAAGACAGAGAGAAGACGTCCTTTACCACTCTGGGACGCACATACCAGTATCGCAAGATGGCTTTCGGCCTTAAAAACGCCCCAGCCACCTTTCAACGCCTAATGAATAGGGTTTTGGAGGGGTTGGTGGGCGAGTCTTGCCTGGTATACCTAGATGACATCGTGATCCATGGCCCAGATGTCAAGAGTCACCTGACTCGACTCGCACAAGTACTGGAGAGGTTGAGAAGCGCCAACCTAAAGCTGAACATGGCCAAGTGTAGATTCCTGAGCACTGAGGTTCATTACTTGGGCCACGTCGTGACGGAAACTGGATTGAGAATGGATCCCTCGAAAACCGAGTGCATCCAGACTTACCCGGCCCCATCAGACGCCACCGGAGTACGAGCCTTCTTGGGTCTTGCAGGCTTTTACCGAAGATTCGTGAAGGACTTTTCCAGTATCTCCGCGCCCTTGACACAGCTGCTACGGAAGGAAACCCCTTTCGAATGGACCAAAGAACACCAACAGGCCTTTGAAACACTGAAAGCAGCCCTGACGACGGATCCTGTACTTGTGTATCCCAACTTTGACTTACCTTTCTTGCTGTCCACCGATGCTTCCGGAATCGCCCTGGGAGCCGTGCTGAGCCAGGAGATCAACGGAGAACTTCATCCAGTCGCGTATGGAAGTCGAAAGCTTAATCCGGCTGAGCAGCGGTATTCGACAACAGAGCGAGAGCTCTTAGCCGTTGTTTGGGGAGTAACACACTTTCAACCATATCTCCTCGGTCGTCGATTCAAGCTGGAAACCGACCACCACGCCTTGACTGCTGCCATGAATCTTCGCGATCCTACTCATCGGATTGGCCGTTGGGTACTCCGACTCTCAGAGTACGACTTCGAGGCAGTGTATCGTACTGGAAAACAGATGGCTCACGCCGACGCGCTCAGCAGAGTGATCGTCGCCAGCGTAAGCACCTTCCAGCTCACAAAGGATATGTTAGTAGCCGCCCAGAGTTTGGACCCCTGGATAGCTGAGGTACAGAAGAAACCCGACAAATGGAATGCACGTCTGGAAGACGACGTGTGGGTAGCAACAAGAACTGTCGACGACGGCGAGCTTCGCGTGCCCCTGATCCCTGGAACGTTGCGTCATCGATTGCTGCAGGTCTGCCATGACAACCCATGGGCAGGCCATCCCGGCATCGAAGTGACGGAGGCCACCGTACGGAAGTATGGGATATGGCCGAAACTTGCATCATACGTGAAGGAGTACGTCAAGACTTGCCAGACTTGCCAGAAGAGGAACACCCCGAACAAACTCGACCCACCGATACAACAACCGGAACTGCCAACTCGTCCGGGAGAGATTGTTGGCATCGACCACGTCGGTCCCCTCGCTACGCCTAATGGTTCCAAGTACCTATTAACAGTCGTGGACCATTTCAGTAGATATGCGGAGGCGTACGTGGTATCAAATACCACCGCACAAGGAGTAGTGGACGTGTTGACCCGACAGTATTTTCCGACGCATGGCGTCCCTGAAAAACTGATATCTGACCGCGGTACAGCCTTTACCGCAGCGGTGACCCAGGAGCTATGTACTGCGTGGGGGATTCAGAAAGTGCAGACGACTGCATATCACCCCCAGAGTAATGGCACCTGTGAACGGTTCCATCGCACCCTGGCAGGAATCATCGCGAAACTCACAACCAAGACAACCGACTGGCAGAAGGTGTTGCCAATGGCTATGGCTGTGTATCGCAACGCGCCACACAGTAGCACTGGCTACACGCCGAACCTGCTACATCTAGGACGAGAACTTCGTTTGCCTGTTGCCGCCGCCCTGAATGTAGGCATCGCGCCGAGTCAAGGCCATGCGTTGAAGAACGTCAAGCGAGCCTACCAGGTGGCGACACAAGCAATGCAGAAGGCTTGGGAGAAGAGAACCAAGGTAGTCAACACCCGTCGAACACCTCGCTTCTTCGGAGTGGGAGATCGAGTGTACCTTCGTCAGATGGTACCCCCACCAGGGATATCCGCCAAGTTTTGGAGCCCTTGGATTGGCCCCATGAAGATCACCCGGAGAATCAACGAGGTTACTTACGAAATCGTCGACGTGGCAGACAAGTACCAGGTTGTCCACTTAAGCCGACTGAAACCCGCATACGAGCGTGGCGTGCCAGACGACGCTTGCGTAACGCCCCCGATTGCACCAGTCCCAGATCGACCCCCTGAGCCGATACCGAATTCCAATGGAATGGAGGAGCACGCAGACATGGAAGACAGCGAACTGCCGGTTGCTAGAATCGTAACTCCAGTGGACCTAACGTCACCCCTGGATGAAGAGGAGCAATCCGATCGCTCTAGTAGCTGTACGCCATCGTGCTCCACCGCCACAGAAGAAATGGAGACTGACGACATACCACCTTCGTCGCCAACAGCAACGGATGCACCAAGCACACCCGCCACCATACCGGTCGACACAGAAACTGCAAACAACACCAATGGCAGTATACCGACGCGTAAACTTAGGAACTTACCGAGAGTAGACTACCAGCAGCTACACACCGGAGCAGCCAAGAAGTCCTGAGGCGCCGGATGAACGTGACCAATTGAAACCTGAAACAAAAACATACTAATTAAATAAATGGTTATGTATAGAAAAGTATTATGTTGAAAAAAAAAAAAAAAAAATCGTTTACACACTTACCTGTATTTCTGTCGAAGAATCCCTGTCACCCGATTCGTCCAATCGCCGTTGCGACCGAACGCGAGGTTGACACCTGTAGAGTCATTCCCGAAATTTAGTAAAATCTTAATATTATCTTAGTAAAATCCGAAACAGCCTGCACCTGGAATACTTATGGTCTAGCCGAATAGAGTCCCCTATCGCATTGAAACGAACAGAGCTTTACCATCAACGCTCAGTATAACACATAACACACTCACTAACATCTTTGTAGATTGACGCCCTAATGTAACTGTACATATAGGAACTTACTTTGTCATTAGTCGTAATAACTAGACTAAGAAGTGCAGTGATGTGTTTTACAGACAATGCCGAAAGGGAAGGACTTAACTCACTTGGGCCGTGAGATGGAGAGAGCTTGGGATGAGAGGCGAAGCCGAAGCAGTAGTCCGGTGTCACGACCAGCTTTGCCGAGAGGAAGATCCAGATCCCCAGTAGCGACGCGATTCACGAGGGTGAGACAGAGCATAGACGTTGAATATGAGTGGAGTGTCTTGTGGAGTGGCGCAGAGAAAATGTACCATGCAACCAGCGCAACAAACAGAAACGCCGGATGGCAACGATTCGAAAGTGCAGCCGAGATCCTGCGACGACACATGGCGGATCTCACAACCGCAGCTCAAGCAGTGCCAAAGACCGAAGACATCGCAGCCGAACTGGTGAGGCAGCTGAACCAGTCCCAGTCACCACCATGCGACCCTGTGGAGATCGCAAGGACTGTCGCGGGCATGATGACAGCACGTCCACGAACACCACCAGTAATCAACATGGCAGAATTGGCACGCTTGATATCGGAAAACTTGAAGATCGAGAGAGCACCACCATACTCTCCCATCGTGGACGTCACCAGAATCACCAACCTGGTTGAAGAACGCCTGGAAGCAAAACAAAAAGCAGCAGCGCAACACCCCACCAGCCTCAGCGAAACAGCAGAAGTTTCGGAACTCACAGCCGACTTGCCACCATTGCGACTTAGCACATCATCCACATCTGAAGACGAATCAACAACAGTTGTCCAGCCAGCAACCATAACTCCCATCGAGCAGAGCGCAAGCACCTCAACCACCAGACCAGCAGCAACAGCCAAAGCCAGCCGCAAGTCCGACAGGAGATGCCTAGCCTGTGGAAAAGCCAGAGCACACAACTCCAGACTTTGGTGCGAAGCATGCAGGATGTTCCTGGTCAGAGCAAAGAAGGCAGCAGAAACCGACAAACCCTACACCTGCGTTGTCACAAGCCACAACAACAAGCCTGATACCACCAATTGCAGAGGTTGCCGACTACGTCAGTTGCAAGAGATTGAGGAGACATTGGAGGCGGCTGAAAATCCAGAAGTTGCCAATGAGGGCATTGGCCTCGTGAGAAAGGGGGAGTGTAACCGCCCTTCCCTGAAGCTGCGGTTTAAACTTCCCGCTGCCTCAAATGCACAACAACACACTCTGGCGGAAAAGCGCGCGCGACATCATGCAGAGATACCAACAGCTGATAACCCGAACGAGCCACAGCCACCTGCACCTACCGCGCATGCGCGCCGCTCCGCCCCACCACCGACTGGAGTGGGGGAGACTTCGAGATCGCCTCCCTCCGCATGACCCACCGGTCATTCTACGGTTGCCACTGTTGGTGGAGAGAGAGTGAGTCAAGGTGTATACGGCCCCCCCGATCCTGCAGTCGTACACCGTATTTTCGCCCGTGAGCTGCCCTGCTGCCTGAGGATAACTCCGCAACTCTGCACCTCACACCGGACTCTTTGGATATCCGGCCCCTTCTTCTACACCGCCCTCGGGATCCACGGTAGGCTTTTGCCATTCCCTATAAACTTTCCTTCTTCGTGAAGACCTTTACTTCGAGCAATAGACAAGAGACTGAGAATTTAATGCTCATCATATAAACCATTTTTGCACTGTGCTTAATCATATTTAATATTGTAAATTGTAACTTTTATATTTGTAACTTGTAAAGAAACTTACCTTGTTTGAAGAACTCATGGTGTACGCCCTCAGCGTCCACCATCTAATATCGTACACCAAGTCGTAACGTAACACAAAGATAATAATCTATTTTCTATAAAAGTACACATATACTTACCATATACTTACCATTGCATTTCAAGAGTCCAATTGATATTATTTTCGTTGTTGAAGTAACTTGTACCTACTTGGCTAGAAATACATCTAAGAGTCGTGACGAAAAGCTGTCTTCTCAGTTAAAGCTTCCCTCAAGTCTCACTGCAATTCAGTTCATTCTTTGGGTCATTTCACTTAAATTGCCTATTAGGATCATTTAGCATTCAGCTTCATAATTCACAATAATCTTTCAAATATTCATTTAACTTCATTATATTCATAAGTCTTCGAGACGTCCTACAAACGTAGGTGGTGGCAGCTATCAACAGAAGGAACTACAAAGGTAAGAGAGATATATTTATTTGAGTGTTTAACCGACTCGATGTCCCCCTCGGTTGCATCCTTCAGAAGTAACCGCGAGTGATAAAAACGGGTTACACCACGATAAGAGATAGAGACTGAGAATGGCCCTTCCCATAATTTCCCCCTTGTTGTAAATAATTATCTTTAATATTTTCATTTCATTTTGTAAAACTTTAATTCTTGTCCACACGTGGTGTCCACACAAGTGTCCACCACCTAGTCCACCTTGTCTACCAAGTAGTTGTTCCTTTTGATACAGTGAGAGAGAGAGAGAGTGAAGTAGGAATAGGTAGAGATAGTAGGATTAGAGAGAGTGTGTAATATATATTTGTATTATTCACGGATTTGACAATATAGCACCCATACGGAAGTACTTCTATCTTGCACTGACTTATCTCCTACTGACCAGGTATATTTCACCAGTAAATTCAATAATAGATATTTTTACAGTAAATTCACTTGCTTTGCTTTATCAACAATTTAACGTAACTTCACTTGACAATATTGTTGAAGTTGAAGTAGAAGTTATTCTCGTAGTCGTCGTTGTAGGCAACACTGTTTGTCCGTTATCTGTTTCGTTATCAGTTATCAGTTCCCGCTAATGTAATGTTTTGATCTCAGTTCGTTCGTATTCTGTAAAATATAATTCTCGTGTTAATTTCCTTCAGTTTCGGTTCTTTTTGTTCCTCCTAATGACCAAAATTCAGCAGGTTATGGGCGACAGTGCGTTTTACTGTGTGTTTTCTGTTAGGAAGTGAACAGTTTTGAACCTTATCAAACGGTATCAGTCGGTAGTCTCAATTTGTGCGTTTTCCGTTGTTCTCCTTTCTTGATCAAGTTCGTCCAACTTTAAAATGGAATATGCGAAAGGAATAAAACCACTAAAAGGGGCGGAGGATTGGCCGTTCTGGAAGGATCGAGTTATGGATGTGCTGGAGTTGTTTAATGCGGTCGGAATCGTTGAGGGAACGAGGGTAAAGCCTACTCAATCAAACCCACCGACGGACCTCGAGCTGAAAGAACTTGAAGCGTTCAACAAGTCGGCTGCTCAGGCAAAGATAATAATTTCCCAGTGTGTAAGTGACGATCTTCACCAACGTATTTCTGGAAGACTGTCGGCTAAAGAAGCTTGGGACGTGTTGGTCGAACAGTTCGACAACAAAGCTGAGGATCAGCTTTTCCGCCAATGTTTGGATTTCTTCAGCATGGATTGGGGAGAGAATGAAGATGCCCCTTCGGTATTATCTAGAGTGAAGAATCAACATCGGGACTTTGCCGCTGGTTTGAAGACACGTAAGATTGAAACTGTTGAAGCTTTTCTTGAATTACTTTTTGTCTCTAAGGTTTTACACGTCTTGCCTAAGCGTTTCGAGTCATTCAAGTCCAGTTATCTTCTTATGAAGGCCAATAACGACAAGAAAATGGAGGATCTCTCCTCTGCCTTGGTTCTTCATGAACGCAACATTGCCCCTATGTTGAAAACTGGTGATATTCTGTATGCTAGTAACCATGGGGAGAAGAATACTAGTGGGTCAAAGACGAAGAAAGCTGGCAAGTGTAATTACTGTAGTGCTAAGGACCACTGGATTCGGCAGTGTGCTAAGTGGAAGGCCGATGGTAAGCCGAAATTCCCTGCGCGTGCTAGCGGAACTAGCGCAGCCCCTGCAATTAGTTCTGGGGGAGAACCTAGCAACTCTCAGACTGCTGCGTCTGACACCCGTGTTGCTTTGGTATCTATCAGCAGCGATGTCAATGTTGCAACTACCAACGACCAGTGGTGGATCGACAATGGCGCTACACGTCATATTACGCCAAATCTAGGTTGGTTCACTGAGTACAGACCGTTTCCTGAGGGTTTGAACGCTGCTGTCAAGGCGGCAGGGAAAGAGGTCATCCGAGCACTTGGTAGTGGAACGATTGAAGTGAGTGACTATAGCGATGGTAAGTTGAAAACATTCACGCTCAATGACGTTTGGTATGTCCCAGCTATCTCACGCAATCTACTCTCCGTACTCGCAGCGCATGACAGAAATCCTGGTAGCAAGTTTGAATCCTCTGATACGGAGTGCCAGTTCGTTGTTGACTGTCAGACTGTTTTTAAAGGTGTCAGGGAAAGAGGTGGAACACTATATCGTGCCTCGTTTCACACGGTTCAGCCTGCAGAGGTATGCGTTGGAGTGACGGATAATGACCATATTCTTCAGCTTTACCATCAGCGTTGGGGTCACATAGACAAACGATTTGTTCGGTCGAAGCTCAATTCTGAACTGGGTATCAGCGCGCCAGCTGATAATGAAATTTGTGAACCTTGTCAGCTTGGGAAGGCCCATCGTTTACCATTTGGAACCCGTACTAGAGCTTCTGCACCTGGTGAGCTGCTTTCCGGAGACATATGTGGGCCGTTTGATCCATCCTTTAGTGATCGTAAGTACTTGATCGTTATCAAGGATCATTACTCCAGGTATCGCTATTGCTTTGTTGCACGTGAGAAGTCTGCCGTCAAAGAGGCTTTACGCGAAGTTTTAGCTAAAGCTCGCACTCTGGGTCACAATGTCAAAGAGTTCCTCAGCGACAATGGGGGCGAATTTGATAATGGGGAGGTTCGAGCCATTCTCAAGGAGTTTGGAGTGAATCAGCGTTTGACAGCTCCCTACACTCCGGAGCAGAACGGCGCCGTCGAGCGGGAAAACAGGACAATTGTGGAGATGGCACGCACATTCAAGTTTTCAAATCCTGACGTCGTTCTTCCATCTGCCATTTGGGCTGAGCTCGTCATCACAGCTGGGTATGTTCTGAATCGTGTAGGAAGATCACCAGTTGCTGACAAGACACCATTTGAGCTATGGTTTGGTCAAAAGCCAAGAATCAAACACCTGCGGATAATAAGCTCAAAGTGCTACGTTCATGTTCCTGTCCAGAAGAGACGCAAAATGGACCCGAAGGCAGTGGTTGGCTTTCTGGTAGGATATGATGGGGATGAACGGTATCGGGTATATGTACCTGCCCGAAGGGACGTCATTGTTTCCAGAGACGTTGTCTTTGATGAAAAATTGGGGAATTGTGATGAGAGAATTTCCCACATATTCAGGAAGGATGAAAATTCTGATGATCAGCAGGATTCAGTTGTTGATGTTCCTGGAATTGGACTCAACTTGGATGACGTTGATTCTTGTGATGAATCGGGAGTGGCTGAGCAAGACAGTCAACCCAAAGCACCCCGGCGCTCGTCCCGGGAAAGAAAGCGTCCTGAATGGCATCGAGATTACGACACTTCAAATCTGGCTGAAGCTTTTCTTATGGAAGATGGACCTAACTCCTTCAGTGAAGCAGTGGAGGGTGACAACAGCGTGGAGTGGAAATCTGCCATGGACGCAGAAATCAAATCAATGTACAAGAATGATGCTTGGGAGTTAACGAGTTTACCTTTGGGAAAGAAGACAATCAGCAACAAATGGGTCTTCCGTATCAAGCGCAATCCTGATGGAAGCACTGACAAATTTCGTGCCCGATTGGTCATCAAGGGATGTGCTCAGCGACCCGGAATTGATTATGCAGACACGTTCAGTCCTGTGGCTCGTCTAGAAGTGATTCGTTCGTTGCTGTCTATTGCTGCTGCAAAAAAGATGACTCTCCGGCAGTTCGACGTATCAACTGCATTCCTCTACGGAGATGTTGAAGAGGACATCTTTATGAAACAGCCCGAAGGCTATGACGATGGGACAGGTCGTGTATGCCACCTCAAAAGGAGTCTATATGGCCTCAAACAGGCTCCGAGGTGCTGGAACCAGAAGTTTGACACCTTTATGACTGGTTTGGGGTTTCAACAGAGTCGCGAGGATCCCTGCGTGTACATGCGTCTTACTCCAACAGACAAGATCATCGTTGTGCTGTATGTTGATGATGGCTTAGTTGCTGCTACTAGTCAGTTTGAAATGGACTTGTTTATTGGACAGCTACGTTCACGTTTCGAAATAGTGGCTAAGGAAGTCTCCTATTTTCTTGGACTGGAGATTTCACAGCAGGATGGTGATATCACCGTCACTCAGACCGCTTACATCAAGAAAATCCTCGATCGTTTCGGTATGGAGGGATGTAATCCTGTACAGACACCTATGGAGAAGCTGGTATCTCATACGCCAGGGAAAGTGTCTAGTTTCCCGTATCGTTCTGCCGTTGGTGCCCTGCTTTATGTAGCCCGGGGTACTCGGTTCGATATTGCATTCAGCATGAGTGTTCTGTCGAGTCACTTGGAGAATCCAACCGAGGAGGATGTGACACGACTCAAGAGGGTGATTCGGTACCTTGCTGGTACAATTAACCTTGGATTGGTGTACCGGTGTAATCCCAAGACACCTAACCTTGAATGTTATAGCGACGCTGATTTCGCTGGTTGCCCGGATACTCTACGTTCTACAAGTGGGGTAATTGTCAAGTTTGCAGATGGAGCTATCACCTGGATGAGCCGTCGCCAGGAGTTGGTGGCTGACTCTACATGCGAGGCCGAGATCATTGCAGCCAACCTGGGCTCAAAGGAAACCATCTGGATCTCTCGGTTGTTCAAGGAGCTGATTGGTCTCTCCACTCAACCGGTTCTTCATATTGACAATGAGTCGGCCAGGAAACTTTGTGAAAACCCTGAATTTCACTTCAGGACTAAGCATATTCAGCGGAAATATCTTTTTATTCGGGATCGAATTAAGAAGAAGATGTTGGCCGTTGAGCATGTTTCTTCGGAACTGCAACTGGCAGACGTGCTGACCAAACCCATGCCTCGTTCCAGACTACAGGTGCTGCGTGGTGCTTTGGGACTGATTGAATATTCTGCGGACTACTCGTCTAAGGGAAAGTGTTGAAGTTGAAGTAGAAGTTATTCTCGTAGTCGTCGTTGTAGGCAACACTGTTTGTCCGTTATCTGTTTCGTTATCAGTTATCAGTTCCCGCTAATGTAATGTTTTGATCTCAGTTCGTTCGTATTCTGTAAAATATAATTCTCGTGTTAATTTCCTTCAGTTTCGGTTCTTTTTGTTCCTCCTAATGACCAAAATTCAGCAAATATTAACTTCATTTTTATTATTAACTTAACTTCAACTAGTCAACAGACTAGTTCCTACTTTCTAAGTAGGTGGTGGCAGCTCTACATCTCCAGGGAATACAGACAGCTAAGGTAAGTTGTATCCGCATTAAAATCATAACAGTAATACAGAATAGGTCCTTGAGGTATCTTCATTTTGATTCTCTCTATTAGATTCTTATTAGATTCCTCTGCTCCCTTTCGAGGGTTCCCATAGTGATAAATGGGGTTACAATTGGTTAGCAGCGGTGGTATTAAGTCCTCACCTCTCGCAACAATTTTACAATTGTTGGCTTGCGGTGGAATTAAGTTGTAAAACACTGTGAACTAAACTTGTGTTAGTTCCCTGCAGTGCAGACCTAATTTAGATCCGATTTACCACACGCCTTGACTGCCATAAAATCAGTAGCTACCGATTTCATTCAATTTTATTCATTATATTGCGGATCTTAGCTGTCTTCCCTTTTAAATTCATTAAATTCTTTGTGGTGAAATAATTGATACCTTGGTACGTATTGGAGAGTTAGTCAGAAAGTTCCATTCGGAACTGAAGTACTAGACTAAGTTGTTTGTGAATGTGCATGTTATGATTTAAGGGTGCCATACACACATTTTACACAACCACACGAATTTGACACATTTCATACTGTTCTTTGTGCTGTACGGGAAAGTGCAGATACCCTTCACAAAGTTCCGACTCGAAAATTCAAGTTTTAGGGTGTGTCCACCGTTGTCTGCCCTAGTCCACCAGCTGTCCGCCGTGGTCATAATTTTTGTCCACCCTTGCAGGACTTTTCAGGCCTATATTTCTAGGAAATTTGATCAACAGAAGCCTTCCTGTGCATGAAAAATTTGTTGCATACAGCTGATAGTTGGGACGAGACGTAGTAGTTGAAAACTTGAAACCAATATTTTCTAAATATTTCGTAATTTTTCCCTTGCAAAACGTCCATTTTGTCTTAATTTTGTGTCAACGAACCTCAGGTAAACGACTCTTAACCCTCAGGTCACGTAGACCCTTTCGACCCAGCAAACAAAAGGGTAGTTGAACCCTTGGAAAAACCCATCCCTTATTTCATCCCTTTTCAGCCTTCAGCCCCTTGATCCCTTTTTACCTCGATAATTGTGGGAAAATTTGAGGAAGTCATTCCCCTTTTTTGACCCAACCCTTTTTGCCAAAGCCCCTTAGTAACAGGAAGAGGAACGACACTAGGACAATTAGGTAGTGGTACATTGCCTTGAATATTATATTGTGTGCATATTATATGGATTTGCTTGTTGAATAGTGAAATTTTGCTATTTTTCCGTAATTTGCCATAATTTCGTGGTTGTCCACCGTCCACGACCGATATTTTTAGGTTTGTCCACCACTTGTCCTCCGTGGTCCACCGTTGGTCCACCTCACTGACCACCCGTGACCACACTTGTCCGCCAGTGTCCACCTGTTTTGTCCACCCACGTTGCTTTTGTTTACGAACCCCTGATATAAACAGTAACTTTTCAGTCTTGAAGTCCGTACTCTTTGGACCCCATTCTTAACTTTTGAGTTGTTGTGTGGACATTGTCCGCCTTTGTCCACATTTTGTCCACCTTAGGTATACCTTCAGTCTACCTTTGGTCCACCTCATTGTCCACCCTCAAGGGACACGTCCTTAAGACCTGTCCAGGCCAATTTTATTTTTGCCTGTCCACCCTTGACACCCCCTTTAACCACCTTTTCCTAAATTGAACAAATTTAGTAGAAAAGTGGTATTAAAATTTCTTCTAGTTCATTTCAAAACGTGGTAGTAGATTCATACTACAATTCATACTTTCCTTCTGAAAGTGTAACCCTGTTCCCAATACAATTTCGGATTGCCTACCCTATCTTGTCAGCCTACAACCGGTTCTCGCGGCGCGACGAAGCATACGGGTGTGTGTGATTAAAGTGCAATTTTGACTGCGTATTTGGAACGAAACCTTCAGTTTCATTCCCTTTTTCAATTTTATTTCTTTTAACGTGAAATTTCCCCGTTTTCAAAATGTCTACGCGTGACCATGATGACCCTGAACCTCGAGATGCCGCCCTTGAAGCAGTGGCGAAGGCCATGAGTCGCCTTGAGTTCGTACTTGGCAATAGACCTACCGAGTCCACCACCGAGCAAATTCCACGTTCCGTGCTCATGGAAGTCGACCCCTGGGATCCCGATGATGTTGAAGCCGTTGCTATTGGTACTTACCTCGAGATTTTTGATGGTATTACACGGGACCTGGCCGACAACCTACGCATACAATTGTTGCGAATTAAGCTCCGAGGATCAGCGAAGACCTTCCTCTTGGATAATGGACACCTGTTAGAAGGAAAAGAATGTTACCCCGCATTGAGACGAGCCCTAATACGCTGGTATGGCCGAGATGATCCCGAGAAAGCTGCGGAGCAGCTATGGACGATGCAGAAATCAGCGGGCGAGACCTTTCGCCAATTCGCCGAAAGAGTTCGACACACAGCGTCGCGAGCTTCGCGTGTGGAAGGAGTATATATGGATGCGACCCAGACCCGCACATGGATAGCAGCCAGATCGGTTAAAGCCTTTCTGAAAGGAATACCTGGACAATACGCCGGATTCTTCGTGAACAACCCTCCAGCATCTCTCGAAGAAGCAATGAAGAAAGCTGAGCAACTAGAGGACGCTCTAGAACCTCGAGAAGCTGATCGTTGGAACGTCGCCCGAATCCAAGTTCAGGATAAGAGATGCTTCCGCTGCAGAGAATTGGGACACATCGCATCGGGTTGTCCGAATATTCCACGACCTCCCACTCCTCCACCACAACGACGAAACGCTATGGGAAGTCCCCAGAAGCCTTGCAGCTACTGTGGAAGCACCGTACACTTCCCCGCGCACTGTCTGAAGAACCCCAAGAATTTTCCCTGCGATTACTGCGGACTATACGGACACAAGGAGTCCGAATGTCGGGTGAAGACGAGTCACTATGCTGATGAACCCATGTGTGACTACTGCGGTTATTATGGTCACCTAGAGGCTGATTGTCCCCAGAAGACTGAATCCTGCATGAAGAGAGAAGCCGTCACCCGGTTGGAACCTCGTAAGGTACTAGCTCTCACGAGCGAAGCGTACGAACAAAACCCTCATCAGGCTGTAGCTCTCAGAACAGAGAAGAAAGTAGCTGACTCACCTTCAGTGTCTACTCCACCGGCAGAAGAAGCTGATGTGTGCCTTCCTGCCGTCGATTCGCCATTTAAGCAGACGATGCGAATCCGAGTAAACCTGAGTGGACATGAGCGAGTGCTGATAGTTGACACCGGCGCTCAAATCTCTGTACTGACGCACCCTGTTCCGAACGTACCCATAGTACCGACTCGAATTCTTGCCTGGGGCGCCGATGGTCAGCCGATGCCCTTCCTGGGACAGCAACGTCTGGAAGTTACTATTGGACCCATACGCCTGACTCATGCTTTCAGGATTTTCGCACGAGACCATTCCGGATTGGACCTGTTGGGGCTGGACCTGCTCCGTAGAATCCCCGCTTCTATCCACTTGGATAGCTGCGAAGTACGGGTGACGCATCCCCAAACCGGCCAATCCGTGGTGATTAGTGACGTCATCACGGGCTACTTGTCGCCTGCTAGACCTGTACCCATGCCGAACCATGAACAACCGATGCGACCCCGCATCGCAGTAGTAGAAGGTTCCCACGCATTCGACACCGCTCACCTGTTGGACCCTGTGGATATGGAAGTCTCATCGTCCGATGATTGCCCCATATTGGACCCGTCCGAGGAGTTTCCCACCGAGGATTTGGATGAACCGATCCCCGATCTACTTGGTGTGCTGCAGCAACAACTCCAGCACTTGCCGACGACGGATGCCAATTATGTGATCGACATCTTGAAGACTTACCAGCACCTGTTTCAGCGGCCTGACGCTCAGGGATGCTCGATGAAGGTTGTTCATCGCATCGAAACAGGAACGCACTCCCCCATCTACAAGAAGCCTTACACTGTGCCACATGCCCTGCGACCCATCATCGAAGAACAGCTGGAACAAATGTTGGCGGACCGCGTCATCGAACCATCGACCAGCCCATGGGGAGCACCAGTGGTACTGGTAAAGAAGAAAACGCCACCAGGACAAAGTCAGAAGTATCGGTTTTGCACCGATTTCCGAGCCTTGAACCATGCCACGAAGAGCGACGCTTACCCGCTTCCGAACCTGACGGAGACCTTGGAGTCTCTTGGCGGCAGCAAGTTCTTCACGACGTTGGATTTAACGGCAGGCTACCACCAGATAGCTATAGCAGAGGAGGACCGCGAGAAGACGTCCTTTACCACCTTAGGTCACACGTTCCAGTACCGGAAAATGGCTTTCGGCCTTAAGAACGCACCGGCGACTTTCCAAAGACTTATGAACTGCGTCCTGGAGGGACTTGTGGGCACATCCTGTCTCGTCTACCTTGACGACATTGTCGTCTACGGGCCAGATGTCGAAACCCACATGATACGGTTACGTCAAGTCTTGGAGAGGTTGAACCACGCCAACCTCAAGCTTAACCTTGCCAAGTGTACCTTCTTGAACACGCAAGTAAGCTACTTGGGCCACGTTGTGTCAGAAGAAGGACTACGAATGGAGCCATCGAAACTCGCCTGCGTGCAGCACTATCCAGCACCGAAGGACGCTACGGAGATCCGCGCCTTCCTGGGCCTCGCCGGATTCTACCGAAG
Organism: Apolygus lucorum; assembly: GCA_009739505.2. Taxonomy (NCBI): domain Eukaryota; kingdom Metazoa; phylum Arthropoda; class Insecta; order Hemiptera; family Miridae; genus Apolygus; species Apolygus lucorum. The sequence goes on from CM019167.2 coordinate 89,049,273, forward strand.
GTTTGTCAGCGGTTTCTCAGCAATAACCGCTCCACTGACCCAGCTCCTGCAAAAGGACGCTCCTTTTGAGTGGGGAGAAGAGCAGCAGCTAGCTTTCGACAAACTAAAGGAGACGCTTCTCACCAGTCCAGTCCTCGCTTACCCGGATTTCGAATTACCGTTTACGTTGTCCACTGACGCCTCCGGCATAGCTCTAGGAGCCGTGCTAAGCCAAGAACGAGACGGAGTGAGCCACCCCATTGCTTTCGCGAGCCGCAAGCTAAATCCCGCGGAATCGAGATATTCCACCACAGAACGGGAGCTCTTGGCAGTAGTGTGGGCTGTCTCTCACTTCCAACCCTACCTATTAGGTCGGCGTTTCCGGTTGGAAACGGACCACAGAGCACTCACAGCCGCAATGAACCTACGAGACCCGACACACCGCATCAGTCGCTGGATACTCCGACTGTCAGAGTATGACTTCGACCCTGTCTACAGACCTGGAAGTAAGATGCAACATGTGGATGCTCTTAGCAGAGTGGTCATCGCCAGCATCAACACTTTCCAGCTGACCAAGGAGATGCTCATTTCGTCGCAGCAGGTCGACCCTTGGATCTCGGAAGTTCAACGCAACCCTGCGAAGTGGTCAGCCCGACTAGAAGACGGAGTCTGGATGGCCTCGAAGGTCGTAGAAACCGGAGAGTTATTGGTTCCACTGATTCCCGGCTCCCTGCGCCACCAGATACTCCAAGTTTGCCATGATAGCCCTTGGGCAGGACACCCTGGCATTGAAACCACAGACGCCACAGTTAGAAGATATGGAGTCTGGCCGAAGCTCACGTCGTACGTGAAGGATTATGTCCAATCCTGTGCTGTCTGCCAGAAACGCAAGACTCCAAACCGGCTGGATCCACCCATTCAACAACCCGAGCTACCGACACATCCTGGAGAGATTGTGGGGATCGACCACGTTGGGCCGCTGATGACACCCAACGGGGTTAGGTATTTACTCACAGTCGTCGACCACTTCAGCAAATATGCTGAAGCATATGTCGTCGCTAACACAACGGCAAAGAAAGTGGTCGACGTACTGACGAGGCAATACTTCCCCATCCACGGAGTTCCGGAGAAGATGATCTCAGACCGAGGGACCGCCTTTACAGCAGCCGTGACCCAAGAACTGTGCGCCGCCTGGGGCATCAAGAAAGTGCAAACCACCGCCTATCATCCCCAGAGCAACGGGATATGCGAACGATTTCATCGAACCTTGGCCAATATAATAGCCAAGTTGTCACCAAAAACAACCTTGTGGCAAGACGTACTACCAATGGCCCTGGCCGTATATCGTAGCGCTCCGCACGGAAGCACCGGATATACCCCCAACCTACTGCATTTGGGAAGGGAAATAAGGTTACCTGTGGCCGCCGCCTTAGATCTGAACCCTCCGTCCAGTCACGACAAGACACTCAAGTATGTCAAGAGGGCTCAGAAAGCAGCTGCCAAGGCGATTCGCAAGGCATGGTTGAAGCGAGCAAAGATTGCTAATGCAAGACGTACACCTCGATACTTCAACGCAGATGACAGAGTTTACTTACGTCAGATGGTTCCCCCTCCCGGAGTCTCGACGAAGTTTTGGAGCCCATGGGTAGGTCCCATGCGGGTTGTGCGCCGACTCTCCGAAGTGACGTATGAAGTGGCAGATCTCACCGACCGTTGCCAGGTTGTGCACCTGAGTCGCCTCAAGCCTGCGTTTGAGAGAGGAGTGCCTGACGACGCTTGCATCACACCGCCAATCGCACCAATGCCAGACCAGCGACCCGAACCCGTACCCTGCAGTTGGGAAATGGAAGATCTCATCCTTGAAGATGAAGATAGTTACCCAGTGGCCCGATTCGTGGAAAATCAGGCACCCGAAGAATCAACGGAGAACGCACCTGTGGAAATTCCAGCTGAAAACCCCAAGATCCTGAAAACGGAGAACGCTGCCGAAAACACCAACTCTCGACAGCTCCGCTCGCTTCCCCGACAGGACTATCGTCAGCTTCACACAGGAAAGCCCTCCAAGCAGCAAAAGACCTGAAACAAAAAAAAAAAAAAAAAAAAAAAATATAATAACAAAAAAATACTTGAATAATGTTTAAAAATTTTACTTACCGTTGTTGTCATTTCCATATTCGTATCCTTTCTTCACCAATCCGCGATGCTGTCGTGAACGCGCGCGCGACCGCTTGTGGGTTGACACCTCTAGAAGTTCCAGTTTAATTTTCCCAGTTCAGATTCCCCCAGTAGTATCCCCCCCTGCCAGTGGAAGGTTAATGAAGTCGTAAAGGTGAGGTTACACAAGTATCCTTTAGTAGTTGCTGGTAAATCTGAAACGAGTCAAGTAGAAACACCTTAAACACACACTAGATATGGCATCCATGTAGTAACATGTGCATCGTAGTACTAACCCCCAGTTGTCACTAACCATAAGTAGTAGCCCTAAGAAAAAGTGCTAATGTGGAAAGTGGGTGTGTGTGTTTACAGACGGTGATGTCGGGAGGAAAGAATCTGCACGCTATGTTTAAAGACGTCGAGCGAAAGATGAACGAAGGGTTGAGCCGAGATGAGAGCCAGTTTGAGGAGCCAGGAGAAGTGCCAGCATTGCCCCGCCCGAGAGGCAGAAATATTGAACCAAGTGCAGTGCTTAGTGACAATGTAGATGTGGATAGAGAGTGGAGCATACTCGAGAGTGGTGTGGATATGATGTGCAATGCGACCAATGCGGAGGATCGGAAACATGGGTGGCACCGCTACACAAGTGCGCTCAAGTTTCTGAAGGGTTGTACACGTGGGAGGCAGCCCATCGCAAGCCCCACCATCGACGTTGACAGCCTAGCTGACGCCCTTGCCCAGAAACTCGTATTACCACCGGTTACCGTCCCAACGCCACGTGAAATCGCCAGCGAGGTCCTGAACACAGTGAAGCCCTATATACCGCCTGCTAATCCCAACCTAGCAGTGCAGATCGCAGAAGTGGTCACCCAGCTGCAGAGCCCGACCTACTCACCAGTACATGACGCTGCTGCCATTGCGGACGCCATATTGGAGAGGTTGAGAGGCCGCGTCGACATGAGCCTGTGCGTACCCGCCCGGATCACAGAAGCCCCACCTGCACCTGAGCCGCTGCAACAAGAAGAGATGACTGAGGATCTGACCTTAGCCGAGGAGTCGGACCAACGGACGACGGATGGAGGATGCATCGCCTGTGGCCAGCAAAGAACTCGTCACTCGCGACAGTGGTGCGAGGCATGCCGAGTCTTCCTACGCCGATCCCGCAAAGCCGCAATGGAGGGCCGACCAATCCGCTGCACAGACCTCCGCCATCAGCAGAATCCCGACACCACCAACTGTCGAGGTTGCAGAGCTCAGCGACTACATGCCCTAGCAGACCAGGCCAGCCATCCGGAAGACTCGGATGATGAGGGCATCGGCTTCCGAAGGGGAGGGGAGTGTAACCCCAGGGTCCCACCCCTGAGGCTTACTGTAGATCGCTCGTCATTCAAACGGGCGCGGGCTAGGTCCGCCAGTTCACCACCTGCAGCGCCACCAGCATCACCAGGGTTGCCAGGGCCCAGCTTCCGCCAGCCAACACCAGTGGCGCCACCGTCGCATCCCCCACCTCAAGCGCATGCGCAGAAGCGCCGGTCGGCCCCTCCCAAACCGAAGGACCCCCACGACCGAGCCTAACCCCTCCATTCTGTGATAGACCTTGCTCGTGGAGAGTACAAGCCTGCCGAGACTGGGGCCCCCCGATCGTTCAAGTGTTCTCATCCAGTTTCAACCCTGACCACCGACTTCTGCAGATACTTCGAAGACAGCAACAGCACCTGCCCTCAACAGACTTTCCAACTGGTAGGATTCAACCTTTTATTGTATATAGACCAAGTGACTTTAGACAGTGATTTTCCTTCTATAAACTGGCGAGCTGGCGCTTACAATAGCACGATAAGAGATAGAGACTGAGAATGGCCCTTCCCATAATTTCCCCCTTGTTGTAAATAATTATCTTTAATATTTTCATTTCATTTTGTAAAACTTTAATTCTTGTCCACACGTGGTGTCCACACAAGTGTCCACCACCTAGTCCACCTTGTCTACCAAGTAGTTGTTCCTTTTGATACAGTGAGAGAGAGAGAGAGTGAAGTAGGAATAGGTAGAGATAGTAGGATTAGAGAGAGTGTGTAATATATATTTGTATTATTCACGGATTTGACAATATAGCACCCATACGGAAGTACTTCTATCTTGCACTGACTTATCTCCTACTGACCAGGTATATTTCACCAGTAAATTCAATAATAGATATTTTTACAGTAAATTCACTTGCTTTGCTTTATCAACAATTTAACGTAACTTCACTTGACAATATTAACTTCATTTTTATTATTAACTTAACTTCAACTAGTCAACAGACTAGTTCCTACTTTCTAAGTAGGTGGTGGCAGCTCTACATCTCCAGGGAATACAGACAGCTAAGGTAAGTTGTATCCGCATTAAAATCATAACAGTAATACAGAATAGGTCCTTGAGGTATCTTCATTTTGATTCTCTCTATTAGATTCTTATTAGATTCCTCTGCTCCCTTTCGAGGGTTCCCATAGTGATAAATGGGGTTACAATATTATACATCTTTGCTCTAGCCATAACCATTTTCATTATTCTATCATGCTCCAATTCATTGTCAGCAGCAATGATAAAATCGTCAAAATAGACCCCTAAATTTGGAATATCGCCAAAATACTTAACATTCATCCTCTGAAAGTACTCTGGACTTAAATTGGCACCTTTTTTGGTGGGTATGGGATACGGGTCCGATTTTATTGCTTTGTTCAGGTGATACGGGTCAAGGCAAATTCTAATACTGTTGTCACTTTTTTCCACTAATGTTATATTATTAACCCAATCAGTTGGTACATTTACAGCACTGATCACCCCCTTATCAATCAAATTATCCAGAGCCTCTCTAAGTCTAGGTTTTATGGATTCTGGAATCCTTCTCATACCATTTATAACAGGTTTGGCATCGTCTTTTAAAACAATGGTACACTCTTCAGGAATCTTACCTAATCCACTGAAATTTTCTATATTTTCTTCAATAAATTGAGTTTTTGGGTCCTTAGAAACTACTTCTAAAACTCTTTTGATTAACCCAAATGACTCACACTCTGCCAGGCCCAACAGTACAGGGCACGAAAAATCAACTACAACAAAATTAACAACCCTTGTTAACTCCTTAATTTTTACAACTAAATCAATAACCCCAAGAGTAGGTACTTTAAATTCGCCGAAAGTAACAATTTTGATTTTAGAAGCATTTACAACGGCGTCTCGTTTGACAAGCTCAAGTTGTTCCCCAGACATAACACTACATTGTGCGCCTGTATCCAGCTTTCAGATTACCTTGACATCGTTAATGACGGCTTCCTGTCTCCACTCGTTCACTTTGAGATCAGCGGTGTGTAGAGTGTACAAATAACGCAGGTCTTCAACATCATTCTGAGTCGCAGATGACGAGTCTTCTTCATCTTTCAGCTGGTATACTTGTCTCTTGTTGTCTTCATTATTCGTCGTTGGTCGAAATGGTTGATTCTTGTCTCTAGCTGTTTGTCTACAACCGACTCGAAAATGATTCATCCCTCCACACAAGTTGCACTGCTTGCCGTACGCTGGACATTTAGACCTTTCGTGCTTATAACCACACTTCAAACAACTATATACAGCATGGTCCGATGTTGATGGAACACTTCTTCTTGGCGCTTTCGACCTGATTGCCAAAACTTCTTTTTCACCTGAACTGGTATTATTTACAACATTGGACTGGCGTTTACCCATCTCTGCTGCCTTGCATAACTCCACTGTTTTATCAAGAGTCAAGTCTGTAACTCGAAAAAGTCTCTCTTGGAGGTCTTTGTCTCTGAGTCCCAGCAGCAACACGTCCCTCACCATGCACTCTGCATTTGTCATTGTCTTATGCGATTCATCATATTCACAGGTCAGTGCCAACTCTTGAACAGCGGCATAAAACGACTGGAACTCTTCTCCTTCCAGCTGCTTGCGACTGTTGAACTTGAACCGTTCTATGACCACATTCTTCTTGGGTTGAGTGTACTCATCGAACCACTGCCGTACAAAATCGTAGTTTTCCCGATCATAATCGTTAGAGACAAATGAGTAAAACCGCCTAGTTGCCTCATAACCAGCACAACTCAGAAAAAGTGCGGACTTAACTTCTTTAGACTCCTTCTTCTGCTTGGACACGACCAGATACAAGTCGAACTCCAGTTTGAAACGTTTGTAATCTTCAGCCATGTTATCCCCTAGACTGAGAGGAGCTGGAGCACGAAGTTTGTCATGGGCCATGTCAGAACACCGATCACGATCACGTCGTTGGGTTGTCTGCACGCACCAAAACTGAACAATTTACTTAAGTAAACGGGAACGATAATCTACCTGACACCATGTAAGATCAGGAGAATGTCAATGAAAACAATTATATTAACGATATTAAACTGTTTTACTTTTGAACCAACTCTTACATTCAAGATTTTATCAATTACAAAAATGTCCTCCAGTTCACGCACCTTAGCGCCCTTTCCCTCCAGTTGTACCAACTAAAAATACAAATATCTTAAACTCGGAAGACGTGAAATCACTGGGCTGAAAGCTGAATCTGGGAGCCCGAGAAGCGTTCTGCTTGGGGAAGCTCCTGGGGCCCTATTCTGATTCACTAAACGCACGAGTCGCTAACTTAACCACCGAGTTGCTAACTGAAGCGACATGGATATTATAAACTCAATAGTGTTTCCGATTCATTTTCCAAGAGATTAGTACCGTTAAAATTTACCAATTAAGGTGAATGAACACATTTTGGAAACGGGAGAGGGAGGGGAATAGATGTATAAATGAATAGATTAGGTTTATTTGTTACCCCCTCCATAAACAACGAAAATTCGAACTTATAATGTAATAAGTTGGAATTGAAAAAAGTTAGAAAATGAAAATGTAACAAATATATTCATGTGAGTAATCTTTTTTTATGAGATTCAAGGCGATGTGAGGGCTCATAATCTGGAAGTATTAAATTTTTTACCCCCACCACAAATGTAAATATAGAAGGTATGTTAGGTATGCTAGAATCAAATCCTCCACATAAATAATCGTGTAGGTACTTTTTGGAAACAGGGTGATCCGGAGATTCAAATTTTGGTAGAATTATAGTTTTTACCCCCACCCCAAACATACAGTATGTTAGGTATGCTAGTACCAAATCCTCCACATAAAAAATCGAGTGGATACTTTTTGGAAACAGGGTGATCCGGAGATTCACATTTTGGTAGAATTATATTTTTTACCCCCACCCTAACATACAGTATGTTAGGTATGCTAGTACCAAATCCTCCACATAAATAATCGTGTAGGTACTTTTTGGAAACAGGGTGATGCGGAGATTCACATTTTGGTAGAATTACATTTTTTACCCCACCCTAACATACAGTATGTTAGGTATGCTAGTACCAAATCCTCCACATAAAAAATCGAGTGGGTACTTTTTGGAAACAGGGTGATCCGGAGATTCAAATTTTGGTAGAATTACATTTTTTACCCCTACCCTAACATACAGTATGTTAGGTATGCTAGTACCAAACCCTCCACATAAAAAATCGTGTAGGTACTTTTTGGAAACAGGGTGATCAGGAGATTCACATTTTGGCGGAATTACATTTTTACCCCTACCCTAACATACAGTATGTTAGATCCAAATCTTCCAAATAAAAAATCGTGTTGGTACTTTTTGGATACAGGGTGATCAGGAGATTCACATATTGGTAGAATTAAATGCTTAACCCCACCTTAACATACAGTATGTTAGGTACCTATGTTAGATCCAAATCCTCCACAAAAAAATTCGTGTAGATACATTTTGGAAACACGATGATTAGGAGATTCACATTTTGGCAGAATTAAATTTTTACCCCCACCCTGTTTCCGAAAAGTACCCCCTCGATTTTTTATGTGGAGGATTTGGATCTAACATACCTAACATACTGTATGTTAGGGTGGGGGTAAAAATGTAATTCTGCCAAAATGTGAATCTCCTGATCACCCTGTTTCCCAAAAGTACCTACACGATTATTTATGTGGAGGATTTGGTACTAGCATACCTAACATACTGTATGTTAGGGTAGGGGTAAAAAATATAATTCTACCAAAATGTGAATCTCCTGATCACCCTGTTTCCAAAAAGTACCCACTCGATTTTTTATGTGGAGGATTTGGTAGTAGCATACCTAACATACTGTATGTTAGGGTAGGGGTAAAAAATATAATTCTACCAAAATGTGAATCTCCTGATCACCCTGTTTCCAAAAAGTACCCACTCGATTTTTTTATGTGGAGGATTTGGTAGTAGCATACCTAACATACTGTATGTTAGGGTGGGGGTAAAAAATATAATTCTACCAAAATGTGAATCTCCTGATCACCCTGTTTCCAAAAAGTACTCGATTTTTTTATGTGGAGGATTTGGTAGTAGCATACCTAACATACTGTATGTTAGGGTAGGGGTAAAAACTATAATTCTACCAAAATTTGAATCTCCGGATCACCCTGTTTCCAAAAAGTACCTACACGATTATTTATGTGGAGGATTTGGTACTAGCATACCTAACATACTGTATGTTAGGGTGGGGGTAAAAAATATAATTCTACCAAAATGTGAATCTCCGGATCACCCTGTTTCCAAAAAGTACCTACACAATTTTTTATGTGGAGGATTTGGTACTAGCATACCTAACATACTGTATGTTAGGGTAGGGGTAAAAAATATAATTCTACCAAAATGTGAATCTCCTGATCACCCTGTTTCCAAAAAGTACCTACACGATTATTTATGTGGAGGATTTGGTACTAGCATACCTAACATACTGTATGTTAGGGTGGGGGTAAAAAATATAATTCTACCAAAATGTGAATCTCCGGATCACCCTGTTTCCAAAAAGTACCTACACAATTTTTTATGTGGAGGATTTGGTACTAGCATACCTAACATACTGTATGTTTGGGGTGGGGGTAAAAACTATAATTCTACCAAAATTTGAATCTCCGGATCACCCTGTTTCCAAAAAGTACCTACACGATTATTTATGTGGAGGATTTGGTACTAGCATACCTAACATACTGTATGTTTGGGTTGGGGGTAAAAGATATAGTACCCCTAAATGCAGAAAAATGGTCCCTTATATATTACGTAAATGTTAACGTGGAAAAAAACACGAGAAATTCTCGAAAACCGAAAGATTTTGAGTAACAACACGGTTGATAACTGAAACCACTTGGTTGATAAATGAAGCGACTGCTCCGGACCAGTCGCTAAGAAAAGAGCCTTCGAAACCACTGAGTTGCTTCAGTTAACCACTGAAACGAGAAAAAGGTGCGTTTAGTGAATTAGAATAGGTCGCTATTATAATATCCATATCGCTAACTCCGAAAATTAGCCACCCAGTGGTTTCGGGAAACCACTCAGTTGCTTCGCGAAGCCACTGCGGGCGCGTTTAGTGAATCAGAATAGGGCCCCTGGACGTAGTTAAAGATGAGTGCGACAGATCGCGTTCATGATCACTTGTTCCCAACCTTATCGTCCGGAATGACACATATATATATACATATGATTTTTGGAAAAACTTCAGGGATCGTTTCAGAATGTTCCAAAACGGATTTCAGTGTGAAAATTTTTCGAAAAAGTCGATTCTAAAAATTTTGAGGCCATTGCAATAGCTTCATTTTCTTTGAAAATTCGCTAAAAGTTCCCCAGGCAGTAATCTTCACTATAATAATCCATTTTGCTTGATTCGTCGCTTCAAAACACAAACATTCAATTACAAGTTTCTTCTCCTCACAATTTAATGAGGCAGGAAAGTAGAACCGTCGAATTTTGAAATGAGCTGTAAAAACAAGGTAGGTACAGCGTACTTTTCAAAATTGCCGCTAGACCGCAGCAACTGCTGCTCGTTTTTCGGCGGCGAGACGCAAGTTATCCGATTCGGCGCTGTAATATTGCTGTAGAACCCAGCGCCGGATGGAGAAAAAGTCACGCCGTATCTAAGCTGAACCAAACCCATTAGGAACTCTCCAATGAATTCAATTGGTTATTTCATAGTTTTTATGGAATTGGTGAACTTGATTTCCATCGCCCTGATTGTATAAGAAGAACACATTGGGGACATTCCCGAAAGTAAAAATGATTTGGTACCTACCTACCTCTAATTTTACAACTGAAATCACCCCAAAATAGGATATCACATCTTACGGACTATATCCCAACACAAAAAAACTAAATTCACTGCTTCTATTTTGAAAATTAATATCTTATTCTACAGAAACTGCACAACCTCAAATAGTCACCGTTTCGTCCAGCCAGTTGATGAGGAATTCGTCAAAGCAATCGAATCGAAGATAGATCTAGGTGAAAGATCGTCGTAGGAAATGAACTTAGGTTATCTAACTTGTGTTAGAACTCGAAAAAAATTTTGACTTTAGTACATACTACAGGCTTGACAAAGTACAAATGGACGCACAAATGAAACTTACACGTTGTTCAATGTTTTAGTTCATATTGGATTTACTTACACATTTTCAGTCTATCGGGGCAAGGGGAGCTCAGGTTCACCACTTCTGTTTCGTGCTCTAGAAGGAAAATGCAACTTATCTGAACTTTTTAAAGAACTGGAACTAAAAATCCAAGAATCTGTAGACATTAATTTCGTCAATTACCTACCTAATAGCCAAAACATCACAAGAAACTTACTCGTTCTGCTCATGGCGGTGACAGTTCGGACGAAAAAAACAAGTAACGTTTCTTTAAGATCGATTTCAATCTATCGATCGATTGATTTTGATTGATTATTGGAAAAAGAATTTAGACATTGTTTGAATAACTTTTTTCTTGAAGAATCGGAGTACAGATTGAAACATTCAAGATCAAAAGGTATTGATACTTGAAAAAATCCATACCTACCTGGAAGAAAAGCGATACGATTTTTTAGATTATTTTCTACACGATCGATACAATTTAAATCGATTAATTTTGAAGAATCTGCTGTCCCTAAAATAGACCTTGCCCACCAAAAACTGATGAAATGGCGTTGTTTACGTCATAACCTATGATAGAAATACCCGAAGCATTCTCTCAAGATTCCAGCGAGAAGAGGCAAAGGCTCCTTTATTTGCTATAAACCTCCATCCTTATTTTTGGGAAAAAAGTATGTAAGAATTGGGGAACCTAGTTTCCCCATCTCCTTCAAGGTTAGGGTCTTGGGTTCGAATTCGAATCGTAGTGGGGAAACTGATAACAGCGCTGTTTTCCCCTTTTTTAATCGCTAGTTCTTATAATGTTTGTCATCTCTAGGATGATGTCCCCATATCCAATAATAATCAAAACTGATTATTATTTAGCATTGGGGAATTTTGAATAGTTCTTGTACCGGTCGCTTGCAGCGCTGAAATTGTGAAATTTCACTTCGGGTAGTCCTCCGAGGCAACACTGATGGAAAGCGTCACTAACAGCCATGGACCTAGTATCCATGGTCCATGCTAACAGCCAAATTTTGGTTTATTTTCAATAATGAACCTTTGGAATCGACCAAGAAAAACAATTTTTTAACACCCCCTCAAAATTTGATGGTTTACGTTTCAAGGTAGGTACGTAGAATCCAAAAATCGAATAAAAATTTGGCCGCCCGTCCGCCATATGCAGCACTTTCCCCACTTAGTATTGACCGATTTTGATGAAATTTGGTATGTAGGCTCCATTTGGGGTCTTGTTGTGCCCTGAAGATTTTGGTTGATGTAGGTCACGTCTAAGGGTTCAAAAATGAATTTTGAAAATGCCCTAACTCAAAAAATTGTTAATATAAAGGTATTGTTTTTTCTTCAATTAAAGATTCTATAGAATTTTTTGAGACCACGCGGAGTTCTGTAGGACAAACCGTTCCCCCCCCCCCCCCTTGCTAAAATCGTCCAGATAGTGGTACTTTTTTTTAAATTTTCATGATTTTTTTCAAGGATCTCAAATATGACCACGGTGTGTTGCGCACGTGCGCAACCCACGCCAACTTTGTTATCTCAAATGGGAACCATTACCTACAAAATCATAGTAATATATGGTCTATTCAGACTCAGCACAAAATTTCTGATACTTAAATACTTTCCAAAAATTTAAAAAAGTATAGATATGTGGCCGCCCCACAGTAACACCCAGATAAACTACCTGATAGCTACAGATATTACTGAAGAGTTTTAAATTGATAATGGGAAAACGAAACTTGAAAAACTATTTATTTAAACAACGAACGGTACGAGAGCGTTATGTATGACTAGGCAGATAACGGATAAAACAAAATAGTCAAGCTGAATTCTACAATAAACTGACTACAATGAACAGTTGTTATCTTAACTTGATTCGAGATGTTTCTCCACCATCCTATATCAATATTTTTTATAATATCTTATTACAACCTCTACCTTGTATCATCAAAAATTAACTTCCCTTCGACTGAGGATCTCCAGACTAAACTGGGGCTCTCTACCACTGAGAAGAAGTAGGTAGCTGATCACTACACAATTGTTTTATTCGATTTTTGGATTCTGCGTAGTACCTTGAAACGTGAACAATCAATTTTTTATTGCGATTAATTTTTTTCCTTGCTCTATTCCAAAGATTCGTTATTGAAAATATAAACGGAAAATTCGTTCAATCACTTATGTAGCACAAATAGGATTTTTCATCTGGCATCCGGAGTACCGGATTAAGACGAGACTTGTAATCAAGCGGGTCAGTGTATCCACGAGCTTTATTACTATTAATTTATTTTATCCTTCATTAATTTAGTCATTTTTTATTTATTGAACTGCATATGTGTGTGTTTCCCCCTTGGATGAACGTCTTTGGAATAGGGACGGCACGATACCACCGATATATCGGAGTATCGATACCGATATTTGTATCGATACTTTTGATGCAAAACTCAAACCGATATATTGGTATCGATACTTTTGACTAAAATATCGGAGGTATCGATACTTTCTTGACGATATCATCGAAAATTTTGCCAAAGTAAATTGGTGAAAAAAACCAAATAAGTAATTAGAAAATAATACCTACCATGTATTGTCTGCCGTAGAATAACACTGAAAATAGTATCAATTGAAACAATATATCGCCACGATAGCCTCAAAATAGTGTACATATCCAATGTGAGTTTGGAATGAATTTAAACCCGTTTTCCCGAACTTACAAGAAGAGGGAGGCATGCGAAATATTAATCGTGATGGCGACATCAGTCACGTGCGAACGGCTTTTTTCGAATAATAAATAGTATTATTTGTATTGTAACTGATTTATTACTTGATTCTTTCGATTTCTAGTGGAAGAAAAACATCATTTCATTGAACGGAGATTTCTTGCAAATAAGAAATGGAATTGAAATAAAATGGAATGATCATTCATTTTTATTAAATTTTAAATTATTAGCTTTCATTAAATTTTTAATTGCTATTGACTTCTATTACATTTTAAATTATTGTTAAAAAAATGTATTGCCTTCTCTTAATTAATAGTGTTTTTATTTGGAGTGAAAAATCATCGGTTGGTTAAATTTAAATATCGGTGGTATCGATACTTTCAGCCAATATTATCGAAGTATCGATATTTTATAATATCGGTATCGAAAAGATATCGGGTATCGATACTTCCTGAGAAATATCGTATCGAAAGGAGTATCAACACTTTGGAGTATCGTGCACATTCTACGCAAGGCACAGGTAGAAACAACTACAGGTTTGTCTTGGATATTAATTTCCACAAGTCCATGGAGCTGACCACCATGGAAGAGCCGGTGGTGCATGGAAGTATTCTAGAATCCATGGAAGAGGTAAGACACATCTCCTTCTCTGGATACTGTACTGTTCCGTCATAGTGCTTTTACGTGAAACAACTAAGTTTGGAATCGGGATAACTTGATGAAAATTATTACCTACTTACTGCCAGTATGATTTTTTCCTTATTTGTCTGCGTGGTTTCACTTCGGGTGAGCTTGGTGTTTGTCGAACCCGGGATGTAAATAATGTCCTCGAGCCCTGAGCTTTCTTTCTGGTGAGTTCACGATCGTGTCCTTGAAAGTGTTGGTTGCAAACGGAATCCAATTTCGCTATCAAAATCTACGACGTAAAGGCAACACTGTGGTTACCCTTAGCACCTCATTTTCTAGTGCCCAAGTTTATTGTTCCACAACTTCTGTTCCCTATTGAAAGGGCATGGTGAGCTTTCGGATTTTGTTTAGATCTAATAAGTTTAATATTTTGTGAGTGATTGGCGTTTTATTATTGCGAGACCACCATCGTCATGTCAGGTGATTCGACATTATAGTATGGCGCGTCCTGTACTTTCTGAGGACTTGTTTGGTTTCGTTATGTCAACGTCATCTTCAAGTAAGTAAAGACTACGTTGTTCATTAATTTACTCTCGAAACAAGTTGGCTGTTCCGTGCGATCTTTCCTTTTGAAACTCGATGCCCCGTTGACACAAGTATGGAGGTAGAAATGGAACTCGATTTTGGGAGTATGTACACTGGCCCTACATCTCCTACTGTCATAAAATGGACACGGTTGTTAAAAGAAGGACGTTTGTCAAGTTCCGACTTTCGTGAGCATTGGAAGGTACTCGTACCGCAGTATTTTACTATCCAAGTTGCTGAACCGTTCACAGATTGGAGCTTCAAGGATAGTACTGTGGATGAAGTGCTGATTGGGTACTTGGAAGAGTTCATATGCCAAGGGGACAAAAATGTGATTTACAATCATCTTTTCAATACAGACTACCCCCCTTCAGTGTGTGGCAAAGTTTTTAAAATGGGGGAGCCCACTTACAACTGTAGAGAGTGTGGTATGGACGCGACCTGCGTTCTTTGTGTCAGCTGTTTCAAGCAGTCCGATCACAAAAATCATAAATACAAAATGGGGACTTCGGGGGGCGGAGGCTGCTGTGACTGTGGTGACACTGAAGCGTGGAAGAAAGAGCCATATTGCAAAACTCACGCTGCTGGGCTGAAAAAATACGATAGCTCCACCATTGTCAAATTCCCAGCTGATTTCATTGAAAGGTGTCACCTTGTTTTCATGACCATTTTGAAGTATGCTTACCAAATTCTAACTCTTGAGTACTCCCCTGGGCTGCCTAGCGACCTGAGAACTCAAGATCAGGATCCTCTGGTCGATGGGCGCTTTGAAGAGGAACAGCAGTACTGTACAGTGCTCTACAATGATGAAACTCATACGTTCGAGCAAGTGATTAGCACTTTGGCTCGGGTCATTAAGTGCTCTCAAAGAGATGCCATCGAATTTGTGACCAATATTGATCGCGAAGGACGAACCGTCGTCAAAATGTCAAGGTTCCAACACTGCCACGAGCTGAAGACAGAAATAGAAAAATTCACCTCTCGTCATGGCACTCGCCCTCTCAAAGTCCAAGTGGTTCATTCTTACGTCATAGCGCACCAGTTCTATGCTTTACGACTCCTAACTTGGTTGCAAAAAATGACTTCCATGTCGGAAGGATTCAGATCTATATTTTCGAATGTGGTCTTAGGCATTCCTTCTGGAGAACAGACGTATGAAGAATTACCTATCATTGATGAAATCCTGCAGAGAGATTCCACGCTTTGGAAGTCAGCCAGGCTGCACTGGCACAGACTTTTTATTTCTGGCATGTACATGGAATATGAAAACAAGAAAGCGTTCGCTAAACATTTCACTAAACATTATGGAGCAATAATGAAGGATTTTATTAGAGATGACCATGACCATTCATTTTCTGTTGCTTCATTGTCAATCCAAGTTTTTACAGTGCCAACGCTTGCTCAGTATTTAATTGCCCATGAAGATGTACTCATGATTTTATTGAACACATTCATTTCGGAGTGCTCAAGAAAATGCAATAAGCTTGGAAAGTTAGAATTTGACCGCTCTTCTCCCATTGGTTCTTTCAAGAGAGCATCTTACATTCTATATGACCTCAGGTATTTACTTAGTTCTCCGCCAGAGTCATGGACTGATGAGTTGCGCAAGGGTTTTCTTCAAGGCGTTTCTTTGATATTGACTCTTCTAACATACATGCAAGGCATGGATTCAGTCACACGGCAGCTTGGGCAACACATGGAATATGAACCTGAGTGGGAATCTGCATTCAACCTGCATCTGAAACTCGCACCTGTTATTACCCTTCTCCTTAGATGGTGTGCTACTGATAAGATAGTTCTGGTGAAATCATACAGATTGACTTTGAAAAAGTTATTTGAAACTTCCAACTACAACTACAGTCAATTTGGGGAAGTCAGGGAATTGGCAGATCATAGTGCTTCCTGTTTGATGTATGATGTTTCAACTCAACCGGTATCCATACATCTACCTTTGTCAAGATTTCTTGCTGGCCTTCATTTACATCTTGAAAAATATGGGTTGACATTCGATTCTTCAGAATTTTTCTCTTTGACCAAACAAACCCCTGAGCAAATTATTGAACCAGTTCTCAGAACTCAAGTCATGATTGCCCAAGTACACTCTGGGATGTGGAGGAGAAATGGTTACTCTCTTTCCAACCAGATATTCTTCTACCATAACGTCAAATGCCGGGGCGAGATGTTAGACAGAGATATTGTTCTGCTTCAGGTGGGTGCTGCCCTTATAGAGAGTAATGAATTTCTCATACATGTGCTGAACAAATTTGGTTTGATCAATTGGGCCAATGCAGATTTTGAAACATCCTCTGCAAAAAATCCAGAAGAAGATTGTATCAAGCAAACCATCAATATGGTCGAAGAGTTTCTGTCCCTTCTTATAACAGTAATAGGTGAAAGATATGTTCCAGGTATCGGTAATGTGACGAGTGATGATTGCATCAAGAATGAAATTATCCATCAGTTGTTGATCAAACCACTTTCACATTCTGAAGTTGATAAAGCACTTCTAGATGATATAAATCACGAAACTGGAATGGAAAGGGTAATCAATGCGGTTGCTACTTTCAAAAAGCCCAGTCAGCCATCAGGAAAAGGCGTGTACGAGATAAAAAATGAATACCTAGAGAGATATAATGTTTTCTTCTACCATTATACCAAAGAAGAGTTGTCAAAATCTGAAGAAGTTCAACGCAAACTGCGGAAATCAGTTAATGGATTGGAGTGCTGCCCCCCTCCAGTACTTCCACCCTTGACCGATGCTTTCAGTATGGTTTCCAATCTGCTACAGTGCGATGTGATGTTACACATAATGAATATTACCCTGGATAGAGCTATAAATTTGAGAGCAAGAAGTTTCTCGGAAGCTCAGCTTCACAAAGTTCTCCATTTAATTGGGTACGCGCTTCATGAAGAAGAAAATAAATACTCCAGTTTCTTTACATTCACCAAACGAGCCGAAAAATGGGGGATACAGAACCTTCTTGATGAGCTGAGTTCAAGTCCACGAGTAGAAGCGCACAAAGATCTGATCAAATGGGTTACTCAAAAATACAGAGCCTTGACCGTTCCTGCTCAATCAGCTGCTATGGAAGTGGTGATAGATAAAAATGCACCACAGTCATTTTCATCAGAAACTCACGAAAAAGAATTTCGGGCCAAGCTGGCAGCTGAAAGGAGAGCTGCTCTGATGGCTCAAATGGCTACAATGCAGGCAAATTTTATTAAAGACAATGCGGAATTATTTCAAGAAAGTGTTCTGAGCAGTAATGAGCCACCGAATATCCAAAATCTAGAAAATGAGGAGTCAACCCCGTCCATAAAATCACCCATTGCTGTTGGACCTAATCAAACTGCCAAAGTCTCTGTAGAAAATAAACTGATTTGCATATTGTGCCAAGAAGAACAAGTCATCACTCCTGATGGACCAGCGATGGTTCTTGCCGCCTTTATTCAAAAGTCTACAGTTTTATGCCGCGATCGACATGCATTGGAGAATAGCAGTAGCGCTTCAGACACGCTTTATTTGAATTCCAACATGGGCCCAGCTACTCACACTGGGACATGTGGTCACGTCATGCATGGTACTTGTTGGAAGAAGTACATCGACACAATACATAATAAAGAAAATCGAAGACCCTACAGATTAAGAGCACCAACATCATTTGACATTGATAAAAATGAATATCTTTGCCCACTGTGTGAATGTCTGAGCAACACTGTATTACCTGTAATTCCATACCTTCACACACTTCAAAATGCGTCCTCTACCGAACCTGTGGACAAATTATCCTTCAACAATTGGTTAGAAGCGTCACTCATTGCTCTGACTCATAAGCAGCGAGCTGACAAAATATTGGAGGAAAATCAAGTGAAGTCAAGCAGTATGGTCTCCACACCATCTTTTTCAGCGAAGCCTACAGCTGCAGGTAGTCCTCAGCCTTCTAGCAGTGATACTTCTTCCGGTTCTACCGGATTCATTTCAGTTACATGTCACGATAAACCAGTTGATGTTAATCAGGAACTGGTAACTGGTCCTGTTAGTCCCCTTGCTAGCAGTTCCCCTGTTCAACCTCCTCCAGTTCTAGCATTGGAAGATGAAGACATTGAAGATGATACGGGATCTGTGAATATGAATGTTGAGGATTACAATAAAATTGTCGCCCTAACTCAGGGCAATGTTTGTATGCAGCTAAGAATTTTCAACGGGGCAGCTGATAATGAAGCTAGTGGAGGTAGTAAACCCTCTCCAGCTTGTGGTCTCTCAGAAGATTTACTCCATATGGTCAATTTATTTTGTCAAGTAGCATCTTCCAAGGCCTTGGATATGCATCCCCACGAGGAAGATCCAGCTCTCCCGATGTTGGCATGGAAAACGTGTGCATACACTATTCACTCAATTGAATGGTTGCTTCGTTATACTAATAAATCGCTCCTTGGTGATTTTACTTGCCGCCAGCAAGATGGTCTCCAAAATATGGTCAGATTAGCTGGTGTACTTGGGACTTCATGGAGCCAACTTCACACAATTAATCGACATGGAGTCAAGTTGCTCTCTATGGTCATAGATAACAATGACAAGCACCCTTCTGTGATAGATTGGGATTGTTTTGGCTTATTGGTTCCTATGACAGCGTCTTTCCCGAGTATGTTCTACTGTGATCCTGTTCCTGTACCATCTGGTTCTGCTCTCGAATACCACTCGTTACTACTTATGTTCCTATGCCACATAGCTCAAATACTAATTTGCGTCGACTTTGAAATGGAAGAGCTGTCAGAGAATGTTGTCAGCGAAGAGACTGAATGTTTTCTCTTTCTCTCGAGTCTCTATAAAAAGTATACTTTCGTTAACACAGACGTGATGTGGAAAAAAGTGAAGTCTAATTCTATTTCGTTTCTACGATGCTGTGCAATTTTCTATCATTTCTTGACTGGCGTTCCGGCTCCTGAGGAGCTGCAAGAGGCTGGAGGCGATACTTACGAAAATCTCTGTCGTTACTTGGGTCTACCATTGACATGCAAGGAACTTCTGGATCATGATCACGTCCTGTCGTTGTTCTTCTCATGGTCCCAACACTCCAAGATCAAGGAGCTCCAAAACAAGAAGTTCACTCGTGAGATGATGCCAATGAACGAATTGGTCTGCCTGCCTGAAGATTACAGCGAGCTTATCAATACCGTGTCTCTCTTCACCTGCCCCAACAGTGACCGGGAAGACTCGAGGAACCCAACCATGTGTCTCATCTGTGGGGAGATGCTCTGCTCTCAGACATATTGCTGTCAAACTGAACTCAACAAACTATTGGTAAGTTTTATGTTATTACATTCACGAATTTCAAAAATGTTAATAGTTTCCATTGCAAATGTGATAAGTAGGCAGTGGGTTAAAATACCATTATATAATTTTCTAGCGAATTTGTAGACGATTCAAAATGATTTATTCGTTTCATGTAGAGATTCCGAAAATACTTGCCTTATATGCATGTAAAATCATGTTTGTTAATTAATTACTGTCTACACATACTGCCTAAATATTGATTTTCTAATAGCTGAGAGGATTAAGAGATTGAGTCAATGAAGGTACCAGCCTAGTGGCCCTCAGGTCTTGATAGTCATACTGTCAATGTTGAAATGACTGGAGAAAGAAAAACTCCTTCCCCTTTTCTCGCCTTGCTGGGATTGATTTCGTGTTCGTATATTTCACAACTGAGTAGGCACAGGAAGTTTCTCTTAAGATGTTTGCCCCCCAGTAAGTAATCCTTAAGGGCCCCCGCGCACTGGAAAATTTTCAGACAGCAACTTTATCACAAAGGTTTCGTTGAAACTGCTTTAGTTTTTGCACTCATCCTGAGACGAAGTAAAGAAAAGCTTAAGAAGTTTTGGGTCCATCCAATCATTAGTTCCAGACTTCTTGAGTGAGAGTTTCATAAGCAGTTTGATAGATTGAGAGAACATCCAAATGTTCTTTAATTATTTCAGAATGAGCAGGAACAGTTTTGATCAATTACTGGTAGTCCTTGGACTACGTTTGACTGTCCTAAATACGCCCTTACGATAGGCTGTATCCCTTCAAGAATCACTGGCAGTGACACTAAGATAAGAAAACCTTCAAATCAATTCCTACCGGCAATACTTTACTTATTACAGTAATAGGTTGCGACGCAATTATTAAGTTGCCGTGACTGAAAAGTAGTGGTACCGCATTCAACATCTTGTTTCATTTCAATTTCATCAAAGCAACTAAATAGTTGCTTTAAAAAAATGCCAGTGAGCCGAGGCCCCATGACTAGGTAAAATAAATAAAATACCACTGAGATAGAACCATACTAAGGATAAATTTCCAGTAACTACTGTACATATATCTTGTACTTCAGATACCACCCAAAACGTTAGAAATACTATAATTTCGGAGGAAATACCTTCTGAATAGGGTGTGCGCATGGGTCGGGAAAACTGTTCATTGTTATTTTAATCTAAACTAGACCTCATTCTGAGAATTTGGACACAAACCGCGACCTTCTAGCGTGAGAAGACCTTTTTCTATGATTTTTCTAAGTTTCAGATGTTTATGACGTCACAATGGGCTGGGGGGTCCCGCTCAGGCGGGAGGGGCGCGTGACGTCATAAACATTCGAAACTTTGAAAAGTCATAGAAAAAGTTCTACTCATCCAAAAAGAGAACGACTGGTGTCAAAATTCTCAGGATGAGGTTTACTTTCGATTAAAAATTAAAAAAAAAAATCAGGCGCACCCCCCATTTCGAAACTCGAAATCCATTGGGGCTACTATACACAATTTATTGCGCATAATTATAATTATTATTGGTGTGGTGATCGCTTTCTCAATGGAAAAATTATCGTTAATTTCCCATTTCGTTGAATATTTCAAGATTTTTGGAGCCTGTGTCTCAGTGATTCCAAAATTGCTTATGTTCCTGAGCAACTATTGTTGTTTTTTTTCCTGACGTTTTGTTTGACCTATAAATATTTATTACGTTGTCATTACCAAAATCAAACCGCTTGGTGGCTATTCTAGGTGGGGGCTTGTACCTATCACACTCACATCTGCGGAGCTGGTGCTGGGGTGTTTTTGAGAGTGAGGGAATGTGAAGTGCTTCTTCTGGCGAGCCCAAACAAAGGATGCTTCCGGACGCCTCCGTACATAGACGACTACGGTGAAGCAGATCAGGGCTTGAGGCGAGGGAACCCACTCCACCTCTGCAAGGAGAGATACAGGAAGCTCCAGCTACTCTGGCTGTCGCACAGCATATATGGTGAAATTGCTAGAGCAATAGAATTCGCTCATGCCTTGATACCTACTCAGTGGCAGCATCTGTGAGCTGGTGAGATTTATCCTCTTAATTTATTTAGTCTTTAAGTCTGTGAAATTCACGAATTTTGAATTATCCATTGTCATAAAAATATTTTTTGAGCTTTTAAAAGCATATGAAAATGGCGTTAAATCTGGATTTTAAATAATGTGAATACTTGAAAAATGTGTGATGACGCAATGAAGTATTAACCACACAGTCAAAAGTATCGTCGAGATTGCTGTCGATGTTTTACTGAAGAAAGAAAATTCCAGATTTTATTTAATACATCCTTGGTATTTGCACTTGGGCATATTATTGTCGAAGTGATGAGGAATGTGCAACAATATTATCTTTGTAGTACAATGCACTTTAGCTGATCCATGCAAAGAAGTGTAGCAGAGTATTACGGTACACTTTATGTTGTATCTAAACGTACTTCGTAGTGAAAAAAATATATTCGTGTTTTCTGTTGAGATCACACAAGCAAGTAAACATTTATTTTCGGGAATGTCAAAACCAAGGTAAACCCAAATTAATAACTTGGCAGTGTCCCGTGGTTGTCTCTACAACACTCAATCTCACGGGTGCTGCAGGTTTAGTCCGAGATCAGTCCTGAGATTAGTAAATCTAGGTCCGGAAAGTCCCTTGGCAAAATGTCAGCGGTCATCTCTTCCGTCTGTAAATATGTGACAAGGACATCTTTGTTCTGGATGAAGTGTTCTCGGAGAGATATATGCTTTGACTTCGAGCTTACAATTGTTTTTTTTTTGCCGGGTTTTGCGCTGCTTGTTTGTCGCACTTTATTTCTATAGTTCCTGTAGCGATTCCCAAGTCCTGAGAAAGTCTCTTGTTCGGCTGTTGATAAAGCCACTGTCCGCTGTTTTCTTCCCCCTTGAAATGGCAGCTCCAGCGAATTTAAAACAGTAGCCGGTGTAGCTCCTTCTGTCAATAGTACATGAAGCCCAGTTTGCGTCAGTCAGTCCATATTGTGGGTCTCCTGTTTTTCTGTACGACAGTGCCAATTCCTTAGTTCCTTTTAGGTAGCGCAATACACGTTTCGCATGTGACAACTGGCATGTGTTGAACTGGCTCAGGTAGCTGACGGTGTGGCTGATGTCCAGTCTAATGGAATCTGACAGGTACAGCAATGTGCCGATTAGTTATTGATAGTCTCCCGATTTTCCTTCGATCTTCTCTAATGCAAGGTTTGTCTCCATTGGCGTTGAAACTTGTTTGCATCCGACCATGTCAAATTTTTTCAATGTATTTTTTATGTGAAGCTGTGATGGTGTTGTCTGTAAATTTGAATTCAATTCCGAGACAGTATGATAAACGGCCCAAATCTAGCATCTGAAAAAAATTCTCCAGTTCTGTCTTCACGTTGTTCAAGTTTTGGTCTTTGTCTGAGGCTAAAATGAGGTCGACTACATTGACTGCCAAGACGGTCTCTACATCTCCTCTTGACGATCGAATGTAGATGCAGGGATCAGCAGTCGACGCCCAGCCGTAAACCCCATCAACTTCAGTTTGCTATCGAGCTTCAAGTACCACTGTCTTCCAGCTTCCTTGAGACCATATAATTCTTTCTTCTTGGGGCATGCTTGTGGTTTGTCGCTCATCCTCAGTCTTGATAACATTCCTTTTGCCCTTTCGCACACTGTGGTGTCTGGGTTTTCACTCTCATCAATTAGAATTTTCCTGATGTACTTTTCTAAATTTTCAGGTACTTCCCTGTGAATTTGGTCTTCTATGTCGCCGTATAAGAATGTATCTGCTTTTAATTCAATCAATTTTTTAATCATTTTTAATTCAATTTGCAATATTCATTCAAATTTATTACAAGTTAGGGTGAGACTTACACAGGATGGAACAATAACAATGGATCAACAACACATGTGTATAAAAAAAAACCAAGTCCCATGTTTCTTTGTATTTTGAGGTGCTGAATCCGAAATTATCTCCTTTTTTCCATAGGCCCCTTTTAAGAGATATGGTCAATTTCAAGGGTTATGTGTGATTTTGAAATTGAAGATTTTTAACGGAATTCAAAACTTGAAAAAATACATTCCTTTCTGGAAATTTGATGCTGATTACGAATACAAAAATATTTATGTGAGTTGGGGTCTCAAATCTTGCCAAATCTACAGGTAAGTACAAAAAACGCGAGAATTTGTCATTTTTCTGTTCTTAAAAAATAGTTTTTGACCCTAGATTAGAGAGGTGTAGCAAGTTAAAAGGCGACACTCAAGCGTTTAGAGCAGGCCATTCCTCTTTGAATGAGACCCATCGTAGCTTTGTAAGTTCATAGTAGGGGAGTTGCGGTTTTTGGAAAAGTTTACGAATAATAAAGATAATAGAACAATACAAAATATAAAGGTTCACTTACCTGAAATGTTGTTTCTTATAGTAGGCAGGTACATCTTATTATTCAACTTAGTGAGTGGGCCCCAAATGTCATTTATCTGCTTGCAGTTGAGTACTAGTATGGAACAATAACGTTACCAAGCGCGTGTTAGCGTTGCTACTTTCGGAGAGTTTTCTCTACCAGTGTGATCAACTCACACTTTTTTCTCTCAACTCACAATTTGTTCTTCATTGAACACGTCGAACGTCCAAGAACCTCTTCAAAACACTGACAGTGTTTGCAACTACGATCGGATTGGGTAGGACGGCTACATTATTTTCGTTTAGACGAACCACTTTAATTGGGACCCGGACAGCCTTTATAATTAAAAACAACGTCCTTTTAAGGAAATTACGCCAATTAAAAACAACAAAATCCGACAAATACATTAGAAAAGGAGATACAATGCACTAAACTTCATTGAAAACTAGAAAACAACTCAATCCAAGTAGGTACTGAAACCTGCTCTTCGCAGAAGGTTGCAACCAGGCTATATGGGGTTACTGCGCAGGCGCGCAATGGGGTATTTCGGTCAATTTTTTTTATTTTTTATTTCAAAAGAGTATGGCTCAGGAAATACGGTAATCGGGTCTGTTCGTCGAGAAAATGTTTTTAAAAAATCAGAGAAGCTAAGGAAAGTTGAAGATTTGAATGGTGTGACGTAGCTAGCCAATCGTGACGTAGCTATCCAACTGTCTTTGAAAAAAGTATCCATGCACAGACCCCTTGGAAGACCTCTTGGATACTACAAAATGGTACTCACACACGCGCGCGGCGTTGTCCGCGGCGTAGTCCTTGCCTAGTGTGTGTGCATTTATAGCGGCCCGCCTTTTTCAAACGTGTGATCTCTTTAATTAATTTTTCTACCACATGTTATTGTATCATTGGGCTTAAAGTTGTAGTGTATAGGTTATCAAGGGTGCTGAATCCAAATTTGAGGTCAAAAACACGAATTACCGACCCACCGAAATACCCCATTCGTCTATTGGTTCTGGTGGGTTGTTGGGGTAGGGTAATAGAGGGTGTTTTTATCTCTTCGGAGCCCTTCTTATCCCAACCCAAGTCAAGGTTATGCATCACCGTCGCACAACCCGGGCCCCCTGGGATGAACAGAGGTGGCCCCAATAGGTTTTCCTTGTGGACCTCTCTTGAATTTCCAGGGGTGGCTGAATGGCCCTCTGGCGACTAGGGAGGGGACCCCTGTCAACGGGTTCCCTGACCCTTCAATATCAGCGCCCCCCATTACGAATGACGATGCAGACCAGCCTCATAACCCCCGCCAGCCCATTGGCTCGCGGGGTATTAGGGGAGGCGCCCCAGGCAGGGGCGTTGGCCATCTCCCTCCTCCTGTTCCTCATAATCCCTACCCTCTTCCTCTTCCACTGCCTCTTTAAATCACCAGTGTGCCCATTGTGAGCGAGCATTCACTACCAGGTCTGGCCAGGGTCTCCACATCAGATGGAAGCATCCTGTTGCTGCTAATGATGCTATTTATATTGAACGAATAGGTACATCATAGGTATGCTTCCCTACCCCTTTGCAGTGCCTGTTGGAGTAGAAATGAACATCTGTATCATGTAGTGCAGCAATGTCCTCGGACTTATGGGGGCCGCATTCTACGTCATGATGCAGTCACCAAGCAGATAGCAGGTGCTTTGTCATCTAGCGGCTGGGATGTTGAGAGGGAGAGATTGTATCACATGCCAAGTGACCAGGGTAAGAAGCCTGACATCGTTGCCGTCAAGCCCGACCAGTCTTGCATTATCCTGGATGTCCAAGTTGTCAATGGCAGCTTGGATATGGAGCAGACTTGGCGGGCTAAGATGAGAAAGTGTGATTGAGATGATTTACGGCAAGCAGTGTCGGAGCTAAAAGGAGTGGCACCCAACAACATCAGGGTGATTTATTTATTTATTTATTATAAGGTAATTAATAACAATTACAATACATTAATTATGATTATGAAACAACAATACAGGGTGGTCCTTAATGAACGTACCACCCTTTCAATTTCGTTGGTTGTGGAGAAATCAAAAAACTTGTCGAAGTAACTCCCCTTATTTTTTTTGTAAAGAATTCAGGAAAAATACTTTTGCGCAAAACATTGCGCGCAATTGACACTAACTTTGTTTTTTCAAATACGAACCCCCATTTTTTATTGCAGATTCAGATTCTACGTCAAATTTCATGAGAAATTCATACCTGAATCGATTTTTTTCATTGCGTGCAACTGGTACTTTTCGCGCGCAAAGTGACCAGGGTGCGCAAAAGTGAGTTTTTTTTAACCCCAAGTGTGGCACATTTTTTTTCATTATTTTTGACGCAGAATCACGTGGTGAGGTCCTTTCTTCGATGTCATCGTTATTTTTCCAAATTTAGAAGGAAAAATAATGTTTTTGGACTTTATTTTCCCTCACCCATTCGCGACACGGGCTGGGGACCGGCTATGGCAGGATTAAAAATAAATTGCTCTCCTCTAAATAGGTAGGAACTACTTTACTACTTTAATGTAAAAAAAAAATCAAAAAGCTAAAAACCTTTTAAAAAAATTGAAAGTTACTTGTTACTTGTCTGCAGGCAAAAAGAGGTGATTTCGAGCAGTTGCTGTGATTTTTTAATTTGATTATTACTATCTTAGTTTTTTATTAATACTTTTTCGGAGATTTTGTAACTTTTAATTTTTTTTTGAAAATTTTGAGATGAGAAGCTCTTTTTTTTACATTAAAGTAGGTAAGTACCTATCTACTTTCCAATATTTTGTTTTCTAATTTAGAAGTGAGGCATTTATTTTTAATCCAGCCATAGCCGGTCCCCAGCACGTGTCGCGAAAGGGGGAGGGAAAATAAAGTCCAAAAACATTATTTTTCCTTCTAAATTAGGAAAAATAACGATGAAATCGAAGAAAGGACCTCACCACGTGATTCTGCGTCAAAAATAATGTGCCACACTTGGGGTTAAAAAAAATCACTTTTGCGCACCGTGGTCACTTTGCGCGCGAAAAGTACCAGTTGCACGCAATGAATAAAATCGATTCAGGTATGAATTTCTCATGAAATTTGACGTAGAATCTGAATCTGCAATAAAAAATGGGGGTTCGTATTTGAAAAAACAAAGTTAGTGTCAATTGCGCACAATATCTGCCATGAACCGCCTATCCTCCAGTGGTGAGATGTGGTAATCTCTAGAGAGTTCATTGAAGTTAATTAAATCAGAAGGTATATGCAATTTGAATGCCAGGTAACGAATAAATCTACGCTGGATTCTTTCTAATTGATTTTTGTAAGTGGAGTAGAATGGAGACCACACGACCGATCCATACTCCAAAATGGGGAGGACGATTGACTTGTAGAGGTGCGTCAAGGCTTCGACACTTGTAAAATCACGGGTATTGCGCTTCAGGAAACCCAAAGTACGAAGTGCCCTGCTGGTAATAACTTCAATTTGATCAGAGAAGGTCAGCTGGGAGTCAAGGATTACTCCAAGATCCTGAATCGATGACTGACGCTCCAGTGAATGTCCACCGATCTTGTAAGGGTACTCTGTAAGGCTACGGGTTCTGTGAAAAGAAATTACTGAGCACTTAGATGGGTTGAGGGCAAGATAGATGGCTGCGACCTTCTCATGGCGCGGAGTGTGGTGTGGGAAAAGTTTCACGGAGTTGCAAGAGTTGGGCATCTCAGTAGGCGTACTCTGTGGTATCACCACCCGTGTCCTGCTCGGCTCATATTTGAACTGGTGGTCGTTTTATATAGGCACTTTCCTTCATCTCTCTCCCACCTTCCTCATCTTCCCTCATCCCTAGGGCCAGCGTCGGGTGAGTCCTGGGCGTCCTCCCCATTATATATTATTTATTTATTTTTTTTGCATTTATGGCGTGCCCCCTGCGTCTTTTATTCTGGGAGTTTATTGACAAAAAAAAACATGCTTGTAGCTCTTGAATGCTCCAAGTGCTTAATTTTGTTTTTGAGAAAGTATACCTGACTGTATCGTGTCTTCTGATCAATGAACGTGATGAAGTATCTTTCTCTATTTGGTGTTGATACTCTCATGGGTCCGCGTATGTCAGACTGTATAATCTCCAATATATCCACTTGCTTTTGTGGTCCTCTGCTTTGAAATGGTAGTCTTGAGAACTTTCCTGCTAAACATGTTTCACGAGTATTTAGCTTTTCGTTCAATTTGAATTCTAGTCCTTCTACTATATTATTGCTTCCGAGTCTACCAAGGTAGCGGAAGCTTTGTTTTCACTTTTCAAGGACGAAAAAAAAAAAGTTCTCCAAAATCAAAATTTTCACTCGCGTTATGTGTTTTAGACCTTTCTGAACAATTTTGGTTCCGTGTCTGTCTGTCTGTCTGTCATGAATTCCTTGTAACGCGCATAACTATACGAAGTTATTGTCCGATTTCGATGAAATTTTC
This sequence comes from Apolygus lucorum, assembly GCA_009739505.2. Classification (NCBI taxonomy): domain Eukaryota; kingdom Metazoa; phylum Arthropoda; class Insecta; order Hemiptera; family Miridae; genus Apolygus; species Apolygus lucorum. The sequence continues at coordinate 89,077,936 of CM019167.2, forward strand.
AGGGATTGTGCGGGTTGGTGTGTAGACGGTCCCCTATGAAAATGATCACCTTCGGACTGATAGTAGCCACTGCGCACGCGCAAACGTGAATTTCCTTGTAACGGCCATAATTTCTACATTTTCTATCCGATTTCAATGAAATTTTCAGGGATTTTGCGGGTTGGTGTGTAGACGGTCCCCTATGAAAATGATCACCTTCGGGCTGATAGTAGCCACTGCGCACGCGCAAACGTGAATTCCTTGTAACGGCCATAATTTCTACATTTTCTATCCGATTTCAATGAAATTTTCAGGGATGTTACAGATTAGTATTTAAATGGTCCCCTATGAAAATCACAACCTTCGGGCTGATAGTAGCCACTGCGCACGCGCAAACGTGAATTTCCTTGTAACGGCCATAATTTCTACATTTTCTATCCGATTTCAATGAAATTTTCACGGATGTTACAGATTAGTATTTAAATGGTCCCCTATGAAAATCACAACCTTCGGGCTGATAGTAGCCACTGCGCACGCGCAAACGTGAATTCCTTGTAACGGCCATAACTTCTACATTTTCCATCCGATTTCAATGAAATTTTCAGGGATGTTACAGATTAGTATTTAGATGGTCCCCTATGAAAATCACAACCTTCGGGCTGATAGTAGCCACTGCGCACGCGCAAACGTGAATTCCTTGTAACGGCCATAACTTCTACATTTTCCATCCGATTTCAATGAAATTTTCAGGGATGTTACAGATTAGTATTTAGATGGTCCCCTATGAAAATCACCACCTTCGGACTGGTAGTAGCCACTGCGCACGCGCAAACGTGAATTCCTTGTAACGGCCATAACTTCTACATTTTCCATCCGATTTCAATGAAATTTTCAGGGATGTTACAGATTAGTATTTAGATGGTCCCCTATGAAAATCACAACCTTCGGGCTGATAGTAGCCACTGCGCACGCGCAAACGTGAATTCCTTGTAACGGCCATAACTTCTACATTTTCCATCCGATTTCAATGAAATTTTCAGGGATGTTACAGATTAACTTGTTTTGATGTTTTGAGATTAACTACTATGCATCGGATCATCTACACAATCGGGTTATGGATACGAGGAAGCTATGTGCCACACCCACTTGGCAGACTTTTTTTAGTGTTATTTTCAATTCTTGTTCATTCAAGTGTCCTAGTTTCTTATGCCATTCTTCAATTTTCGAGTAGTTTGCAAATTCAGGTTTAGTTTCATTCTTTGTTTCAGGCTTTGTGTAGAATAAACCATTTATTTGGTTTGCTTTCATTAGGATGTCTTGATTACCATTTTTGATTATCTTTCTAGTTACATCAATTTGCAACTCCTGAATTATTGTGCCAAAAGTACCGCCTTATCATTATCGAATACGACTAGGCTTTTCCGTGACTTTGGGTGTGGAAAATAGGTTTGTATTCAATTTTGGTACATACAGTGTATTTGGCAAGTTGATTATTGAATTCTTATCAAATTTTACTTTGACAAATCGTTTACCACCGATTTTTGCAGTTTGTGATTCGGTTGTTAGTTTTGTCACAGTTTCCGTATAATTTCTGAAATATTTTCTTGTCTCTGACTGTGTGGCGTGCAGCCCTTATCCCAACACCAACCTAAAGATTTTTCGTCTTCTGATTTATTTGATGATAAACATTTTTGTTCTTGTGTTTCCAACAATTTTGAGCTGAATCCCCGATTTTATTGCTTATCTGACATTTTTTTTTGTAGAATCTATATTGAATTTTGGTTTTTTACTCGTTTAGTTGATTCTGGTTGGTATTCGGACTTTTGTTAAATCTCTTTTGATTGTTTCGTTTATCAAAATATTATCCTTGTTCTGTACTTCTGCTGTAGTCATTTTGTTGGTATGTTGTGGAGAAGGAAGCAGAGGACGTCAAGTTTTATATTCACATTTATTACGGCAAGCGCTTTCGGGGCAAACTGTGGCCCCTTTCTCAAGCCTACAAGAAAAAACAATTAATTGAAGACTAAAAAATAATAACAGCAGCATGAACAATCACGGTTAGTATAACAAACCAGTCAATAAAATTAGTTAATATAACACTATGTCAAAAAGAAAAAAAAATGTTATTGATTAATAATTACTTTTTATTAAAACCATTAAAAATGAGCCACCAAGATTAACCATATTCTATCATCATCTAAAAACCAATAACAATATAAGCTACCAAGAACTGAACTATACACATATTAACACACAGACAAACATTAAAAATAGAAAGAAAACAAAACAACCTACCTATGTTCACTCATGCAATTATTCTCCCACAATCTTCCATCCCTCCTCAATCATCAAAGTCTCACCTCTGCCAATCTTGAAAACTATTTTCACTGGAAACCATTAATACATTTCAATATAATTTTGAAAAATCGTCTACTAGCTAAAAACATACAAAAATAGAAAATCTCAAAAAATACCTTCATTCATTTCCATAACAATTATTCTCTTCAAACACTGGCAGGATCTAACAATTATTTAAAACTAATTAACAATAAAAAATAAAACAATGACTAGAGGGGATCACAGACTTTTTATCAGGAGAACTTTTTCAATTTCAACAGGAACAACAATCTCAGGTTATATCTCTTATCACAGTGAAAATAGTTTTCAAGATTGGCAGAGGTGAGACTTTGATGATTGAGGAGGGATGGAAGATTGTGGGAGAATAATTGCATGAGTGAACATAGGTAGGTTGTTTTGTTTTCTTTCTATTTTTAATGTTTGTCTGTGTGTTAATATGTGTATAGTTCAGTTCTTGGTAGCTTATATTGTTATTGGTTTTTAGATGATGATAGAATATGGTTAATCTTGGTGGCTCATTTTTAATGATTTTAATAAAAAGTAATTATTAATCAATAACTTTTTTTTTTTGACATAGTGTTATATTAACTAATTTTATTGACTGGTTTGTTATACTAACCGTGATTGTTCACGCTGCTGTTATTATTTTTTAGTCTTCAATTAATTGTTTTTTCTTGTAGGCTTGAGAAAGGGGCCACAGTTTGCCCCGAAAGCGCTTGCCGTAATAAATGTGAATATAAAACTTGACGTCCTCTGCTTCCTTCTCCACAACATACCAACAAAATATTATCCTTCATTCGTTTTAAAGTTGGAATCAATATTTCTAGTATCCGATTCTTCTATTATATTTATTTTGAGTTCTTCTGGGGTCGGCAGTTTGTCCCTAGACTCTATTGCTACTCTTAAAGTTCTCGAATGATTCTGGAAGGCTATATAACTTCTTTATAGCGAGTAGATCATCGTCAATATAAACATCCATATCTCCTAGTTTATCTACTATGTCTATACCATTTTTCAAATGTTCTCTAATGTCTTCACTATCTCTCATTTTCTTGAGTATTAGATGTTTTAGTAATGTGGCTTTACGAGCAGCTTCTTTACTTTGGTAAATGCCTTGTAGTGTTAGCCATACTTGTTAGACAGTTTCTCACTTGTTTCAATTCGCTAGGTGCGATCACCAACATCAAATCTGATAAAGCACTCAGATCGTTTCTCTCCCACTCTTTTATTTGTGACATACTTTCATAACTTATTTTTTACGAGTATGGATCTTGCATGAATTGCCCAAGTGTCATAATGGTGGGGGGGGGGGGGGGGTGCGCGCCTTGATTTTTTTTTTTTGATTTCTAATCGAAAGTAGACTACATCCTGAGAATTTTGGCACCAACCGCGACCTTCTAGCGTGAGTTGATCTGTTTATGACGTCATGCGCCCCTCTCGCCTCGACGGGACCCCTCAGCCCACTGTGACGTCATAAACGGTCGAAACTTTGAAAAATCATAGGAAAAGATTTACACACGCTAGAAGGTCGCGGTTGGTATCAAAATTCTCAGAATGAGATCTACCTTAGATTAAAAATAACAATAAACAGTTTTTCCTACCCAGGCGCGCACCCTATTGTCTTTGCCTAGCGGTTCTATTTCGTAGCTTACGTGGGATGTCATCGTCTTCTTTTTTTTTACATTTTAGAAATTAAGTTTATTCAAAGCAGGTTTGAAATTAAATTTGATTGACGTTTCATTTTCGGACGGGGGCGTTGTAGAATGATGGCGAAGCGTCGTCACACTAATCTTTTAGAAGAGGAAGAGGCGCTCCATCCTCGAAGCCTAGACACCTAATTTCTCTCCTGGAGCCACGGAGCCGTAAGGATACTGCTCGTATTATCGCGAATTGCACTTTTGAACGAACCCACCCAGCAACCACGAATATCGGCTTATCCCACTTTTCTGCCAGTGTGTGGGTGAGACGTTTTTCGAAATTTTCAAATTCCTTATGTAACACTCCCTCGCATGAACATATTAAAGGGGTGAAAGAACCACGTAGGTCTTCAGCTGCCTGGTCATATTTTCTGTGTTTTGCTCGAGCAGCATCTCTTGAAATTGAAATCCAGTCCTTGGAAGAGTAAGAGGTGGCGTCAGCATTTATTATGCGGTTATCCAAGTACGCCACTCTCTCTCTCTCTCTCTCCCACAGCCCAGGGATCATGATATCTGCAGTGAGGGCGGACGTTCCATTTTCAGCTTCTCTCATGACGGGTTCAATGCCGACCTTCCCCCAGGCAAGGGTTGCAAGTCTCGCACATTCATTTCGTACAGCATTGTGCCCTTGGATCACCAGTCCTCCTTTTCGACAGTTGAGAGCGTGGGTGGTGTCCATTACCTCTCCTCAGCCATCACAGGAGGAAGGAAGACCTCGCACCTCCTGCCCATATCTCAGTGCGAGTGCATCTATGAACTGGCTGCGAGAGAGATCTAGGTTGTCCCCTGCCAACGGTTGTACAGTCAACCATTGTGATGCGTTGCCTGCCACTATGCGACTTACAGTATTTCGTCGCTTACGTGGGATGTCATCGTCTTCTATTCTCTGTGTCTTGGCCTAAAATCCTGTAGCAGAGAAATGCAGAGAATTAATCAAGTTTGTGAGTCTCCCTCAGAGCATCACTTCAACTCCTTGTCATCGACCATTGTAGGTGGTTGTTCGACACTTCTCGTTGTTCTTGGTGAGTGAGTGGTACTTTTTGATGTGTTAGTAAGGACAGGTAGCCGGTATCTCAAACTTCCTTTCATCCTCTTGAAAACAATCAGCTGATCAGTTAGACAGAGGGGAAGTGACAGGCCTGTGAAAGGAGAGCAATGTGGGGGAGATACTTAACTTCACTGCTATTGAAGCTCAACACTTCGGCTGGGGGCTTTTAGGCATGGTTCTATCGTGAATGGCCTTCTATCCTCCTAGGACATTGTCAGTTAGATATGTGGTGTGATGGAGAGACCATCACAAGTCCTCACTCCATTCGGCCATAAGTTTCAGCTTACCAGAACATACCTGCCTTATTGGCATTCATCTCTTTGTGTATAAGTGGATTTTTCGCTTTTATTCCTCTAACTGTAGTTCTACATGCTTTTTAGACATATATCCCTTTCAACGGAGTTCAAATACTGAAAGCGTACGTCCCCCTAAGAGTGAGTACATCTTTCGTGCCTAAAAAATGGATGTCCCGTTGAATTAAATGATTTTGAAATAAATCTGATTTGAAAATATCTACCTAAGCATTTTGAATCGTTTAGGCCACGTTGGATGACTAGGGTTTTCAACCTACACTTTGTTTTATTATCATTATTATTACGTAATAAAAGTCTAAGCCTAAAGATTTCCCCTGGTGTGCAGCTTTAGTGTAAGCCTAACAGCCAGTTATCCCTCCAAACGAGAGTTGAAATCTCGTCCCTGCCGAAGTATTAATGCAAGCTCTTCAGAAGCCAAGGGTTCCTCCAATTACTGCTTCATTCAAAGCTGACGATTCACTCATTTGTCAAGATTGAGTGTTTTCGATGCGGTAGCATTTTCAAGCGAGTAAAACGTACCCCCTTTGCGAACGATTCAAACCACAGAAGATGGCATGATTCATCATAACTAAACGTATCCATATAATACATGCCTGTTGCCCTAAGACCACAACACAATTTCATTCGATTTCCATCTAGATTTTAGAGATTTTCCATTACGATGGCAAGACTATCATATCGATACCTTAAAGCACAAACTCGCTATGTCCAAAAACGGAGTTTTTAGAAAAACGCAAAAGAAGTTTTCACCAGTGCACAATTTATAAAATAATGGCTTATTACACAAAACTCTTTCATTTCTTCAAGAAATTTTCAAGCTATAATCGTCAATAAGGCCAATAGTAATTTTATTGAATTTGAGTTTTTCTGAAATTAAAAAAAACTTTTTTCAACCTTGAAAAGTGAAAACAAAGCTTTCGCTGCTACCTAGGTTGACTCGGAAGCAAAATGTGGAAGACATGGACATAGCGCCTTTGCGCTTTAAGGTATCAATATATTCGTGTTATACCATGATTGATGTATTCCTATGTTTATTTTCAGTGACCAAGATGCTTTACCACTACCTTCCCAAAACTATTGAATTCTACAACGTAGTGTAACACTTTCGATACGTCCTTATCATATTTTGATCACGCATTGCCAGGTGCAATCAGCAAATTGTTCATTGTTATTAGTTTTCTTTACATGGTTATGTCCTTGTTGCTTTTCCTGAAGCTGAGAATGAACTATGAGAAATACAATTATTCATATCCTCGCCTCTTCATGGATTTTATGCTTGAGATGGGGTCAATTGCTGATTGCAGTAATGATTTTCAAGTTTACATTGTTATTTATTGAGTCCAGTATTTCGTTCAGTTCAGGTTTTCTTGGGGATTAAAAATTATTTTCCGTTTACTCACGTGGTTTGGAACCTTATTTAGTGTCTTGTTGTGAATATATTTTTGTTCGTTTTGTCTCTTGACCTTTTCTCAATTCTTTCAGAGTGATTATTAATTTTATATATGTCAGGCTAACTCGTTGTTCTCTTATCACATTGTGTCTTTTATCACATTGATCTATTATTAATATTCTTTTGTTTCTGAGTGAAGGCATGGGGATCACTTTTCTTGTGATATAACACATTTCAGCATTGAATCTTCGCATCAGTTGTCAATTCGGTATAAAAATTATATAATTATGATTTCGTAAATTGAACAATAGAGAATAAGTCAACTACTCCAACGTTCAAAATGAAACGCTCATAACAACTTTTTTTATTAAGTGAGTGGATTTAAATGTTTGCTCATTGAAAAGATGAATCGTAATGAGAAAGTATCCCTTGGATTTTTTTTTCTCCTGTTTTAATCTGCTCAGAATTCAATTTTAAGTAATCGTACCACGTTTGATTAATCTCCTTTCGTCAATATTCGTAAATAAAAACCAGTAATGGGGTATTTCGGTGGGTCGGAAATTCAGGTTTTTGACCTCAAATTTAGATTCAGCACCCTTGAAAACCTATATACTACAACTTTAAGCCCAATGATACTATAACATGTGGTAGAAAAATTAATTAAAGAGATCACACGTTTGAAAAAGGCGGGCCGCTATAAATGCACACACACTAGGCAAGGACTACGCCGCGCGCGTGTGTGAGTACTATTTTGTAGTATCCAAGAGGTCTTTCAAGGGTTTCCGTGCATGGATACTTTTTTCAAAGACAGTTGGCTAGCTACGTCATGATTGGCTAGCTACGTCACACCATTCAAATCTTCAACTTTCCTTAGCTTCTCTGATTTTTTAAAAACATTTTCTCGACGAACAGACCCGATTACCGTTATTCCTGAGCCATACTCTTATGAAAAATAAAATAAAAAAAATTGACCGAAATACCCCATTGGTGGCGTATCCACCTATCGCGCTTTTTCTTCAAAGGAAAGAGATTTAGTGAAGGATAACATCCACAGAGTATCGGAGTGCTAGTGCTAGTGACTGATGTTCATCTCTAACTATGTCTGTGGCCCTGTGCTGCTGTACATTATAGTATTTTTATTTACACTGCCATTCAAAATGATTTCATTCATCTCTTACCTCAATCAAGTTGTCTCTATTACTGTGTTCTCTGTTATTCTCAATCATAAAGTTACAATGCTGAAAATTAGTGTATTACAGCAACCAACGCAAATAAAATAGAAGTTGATTTTGCAATGATGCTCAATTTTTACTTTCTGAATTTAATCGACAACAAATCTAATCCAACAAGATTTTGTGCTTAATGTACCACTCTACCTACACTTCAGGATTTTTTGGCGTAGAAAGAAAAATCTTTCTGCATTCTTCCATGTTTTCACAGTTGGGTACGAATAGTTCATACTCCTCTTCTTCTATCCATTATGAGAAGCTAATAAATTAACTAAAGTATAATTGAATCGATGAGAATAAAAACAGTACAAGTCCATTTTTGACGATTGTTGAAAAATGGCTTTTTGTAAGTTGTAACCAGTAGAACTACGCATTGAGCACAAGAGCAGTATGCTAACCACACTCGGTAAGCTCGAACAGAGCCTAAATGAAAATGATTGAGGGAAAAAACAGTAGGAGTCCATGGACTTATACCACCTGACACCTGATATCTCGATAAGCTGATTGGGGACATGTACTATTGACATTCTCACTGATTCAATTGTGTTTGGTTACATTAGGTTCGGTGTTTGGATCACTTGTCCTAGCGTAGGTAACTTGCTTTTGTCTGTTCGGTTCTTCCAACGTCCAAGGGAAATCCGTCTTTGACGGCCCACAGATAGATTATGCAGCACTAACTCTCTCCCCAGCGATGATGTCACTTCGCACCTTTGTCTGATTATTTTTAAACCCCAAGAAGAAAATTTAATTTCTGAGCCGATTAAAATTGGAAGGAAAGTAATTTTACACACGAAAATACACCAAACGTTCGACCGTTTTACAAAAACAGAACAGTAGTCGGGAGGTCGTCGAAAAGTGTTTTTGTCACCCGTTTGTTTTGAAGTTTTGAAATCACTAGATTCTCCGGGGTTTTTTTTTTGGCAATTAGTTATGTTTCTCATATTTCATTCTGTAGTGCAGAATATGTTTGAAATGGGTTCTGCCAGCACATGATATAACTTTGAATGGGTAAAATAAGCCATTTTCAGGTGAAATGTGTTGTATTCCGAGAAATAGTACTTCAATTTTCTCTTTGATGGTTTGCTTAATAAGGATCTTGTAAGGAACTTGTCATACATCTGCTGCATACTATGTTGTTAAATTGTTTTAAATTCCTAATTATATTTTAATTAAATTATATTTAAAGTTCGTAAACTAGGTACTTAATGCGTAAGGCCAGTAGGTAGGTACCCAATCGAAGATTGCTGTAAAATGCGCATAAATTTTCCAGAGGATAATAATGAATTTTTTTTTTTTTCGTTCTCTCAACATCTCTATCTTCTGGTGCTTAATGTAAGTGTTCTGTTTCAATAGTTAGAGAACGTTCGAAATCTGATTGTTTGGTCGAAATAGATCCTATCCTTTCTCTCATTTCGTCTTATTTCATCAAGCTTAATATTCTATTATTGAAGCGGGCCACAATGGAACCGCCTCTGTGCCTCTACAGGTTCTTGACAACTCGCTGAGCAGAATGTAGGTATTTGAAGGCAGAATCGTGCAATCTAGTTACCGTGTTGCAATAGTTCATACTTGTATCCAGCTCCTTAGGCATGATAGTACCTAAATTGATGGTTCAAAGTAACTCAATACTATTCTTCTCATTTTGACGGTTTTTAAAGATCAATTAGCTTCCACAATGAGAACTCATCTATCCCCGGAAAAAACCAAAGAAAGGCAAATTATGTTAAATATATGTATGAATTTGAAATCTAATGTGAGTAACTTGTATGAGTGGGAAATTTTCGTAGTACTCTTTCCTCCTGCTATTGTACTCGTATTTGATAGTAGGTATAATTTGGGGAAATGAAAGTGGATTCGTTGCTAGATTTTGGTAAGACTCAGCGTGTAATTGATTTTTCTTCAAAGTCACAATTACTATTCACAACTTTTTTCCTGGCGTTTGATTATTTGTTCTTAGTTTTTACTTGCCCATTATAATAATGCCAGCATGGAGCGAATCCTTTGGGTTCCTTGCTACGTGTGCCCATGAGTTATTCAGGGAACTCATTTCCCTCACAATAAATATTGCGAAGTGTCTAAATTGTTGCTTGTTTGGTACTCAAGTTGAACAGGGCAGTCAACTTCATTACTTCAGTTTTCTCATACCCCTTGAATTCATTTCACGAAGGTAGCATGGGAGTTCTTCCTGTTAGTTCTTCCTTCCTCCACACGCTGGCATCGTAACATTATTATAATACAAATGATCAGTGGGGTAAAGGTTGATTTTGGTGGTTAGAGGTGAGCTGTCTCTGGAGATTCAAGAAACTCTGCAATGCCCAAATCACACACTCACTCTGTCAGACTTGAGAGCAGCCCATCTTGGCTAGGTAAAGAATCGAATCATTGACCAAGGAGATGAGGGTTACTACTCCTGGTCCTCCCCTCAGACTGAGACACCGTGAATAGGCACAGGCAGAAAAACCTACCTCCTAGAGAAGTCCTACCTCAGTGTGGAGGCCACTCTAGGGGAAAGCTGTGCGTAAGGTATGTCACAGGGGTTGTTGTTACCTACTGTCTCCTCTACACCTGCCTCTAATGCCTTGTGGCTTCTCCTAGAATGCAACTCACTGATCCTGCTGATGAGGCGTTTATCTACCCAAGGTGGAGCTGGTGTCCCTAGTTTGGGGGGAGTAAGCATTTTTCAGGGTTTTTCTAATCTCTAAGGACAGCTCGCCGCTAACCACCCTCCCCTCCCTCCAGGGTTAGTATTATATTATAGAACTGAAGAGCTCCAGGTAGGTTTCATTTCCTTGTCTGAAATGTGACACAAGTAGGTATGGCGGAAAGAAATATGTGGGATCCGTATTGATCCCATGGAAAATGTCAGCTGGTAATGAAGTTGTTTCCCAATTACCAGCCAAGTGATGGGGATTTCATGTAATCGGGAATCACCGCATAGATACTATTTCATTTTGAAGTTTTGGCAACAAAACTTACTACTACGTATTTACTACAACACTTACTTGCTGCTGTAATTATGGAGCTAAAAACAGATAGGCTATGTGAACAAAACAGTCACCATTCTGATCATGAGGCAGGTCCCACATACTTCAAGCTAAGAAATATATCTCTGGTTTGGGCTCTCCGAACCCAATGCTAGCCTACTTGATTAATATTCTTAATCGTTTATGTTTGTTCTACCATAGGTATATTATTCATAATGTTTGCTGATCTTCACCGAGTTACAATTCTTATTATAAATCGCCTTATTGTTCTAGATTTTTGCATATCTGCATGTTATGTAGGTTTCCAAAAATTTTCATTTCTTCCTGTCATCAGTTTGCACTTGGCTACCCACATAATAAGTCCCTTCTTATATTTTCCAGTTGACACAAACATTGTGGTCTTAAATAAGTGTATCATCTGTAATGAAAAATTGTATACTAGACAACTCACTAGTTATGGATTTTTTTCAATATTAAACGTAGGTATCCATCCCCATTCATCATTCAGGCATTCGTTTAAATCGTGCAGTTGGTGGATTTCCTAATGAGTATTATACTCACTCGAACTCGATATTTCTGCCTGGTGACTTCAAGTTTTTATTTTATGTTTATTAGATTTGTCCTGATGGGTAAGATTGAGTTGATTCAATATTGCTATGAGTCATATATATTTTTTAATGATTGTTTTTTCTCTAATGGATGTGCTGTGATTTATGGAAGTAATTTAAGTTACTAGTGTACATACAATGAGTCACAATTTGTATAATATAGGATAAGATACCTTTGTTCAAGATCTTTATCAAATTTTGTCTATAAAATATCTTCATTATACCATTGTTGTTGATTTTTGAAGCGAAGTTTTGTTTGGTTTTGCACTTAACATTGTTTAAAACTTTGTGATGATTAGGATATATGTAAAACAATTATTACTGCTGGTTAAAATAATTATATTTTTCATAAATAAGGAATGTCGCTGTAGATAAACTCCCTTAGGTACTTGTATTTATCTAACCACACAAAAAACTAATAAACGTTTCGTTCATTTTTTTTGTACCTAATTGATTATTGTCACCCTATGGGAAGTTATTAAGAAAGTCCGTTCATGCAGCATGAATTAACGACCGAATTTTCAAAGAAATCTTTCATTTGAAGGTATGGTTGAGAAAAGGAACAATGGTGTTGCAATTTCATGTAGAACTTTTTTTTTTACACTATTGTTGGTTTTTTCGATTTTCAGTATACCATACCAACATACTGTATGCACTGGGTATGCTTTGAAGATCTTACGAGTCCATAATCATGTTCTACTCACGAACTTGCTAAATTAATTTGTAGCATTCAAACAGTGATCAATCGAAATACACCAGTTGTTAAAAAGCAGCGCAAGGGTTTGAACTACCCAAGGGAAGTTATAGACGCCGTCAAGAGGAAAAGGAAAGCCAGAAAGAAATGGCAGTCAACAAGAAACCCGGTGCACAAAACTGCTTGGTACAATATAGCAAATGAATTAAAACAGATGGTCAAAGAGATTACAAGTATTATTGAGAGAGCGATAGAAGAGAAGAATGTCTGCTCTGCCATCTTCCTTGATGTGACTCAGGTATTTGATAAAGTTAGGCATGAAGGACTGATTCACAAGCTTCGTAAAATGCTGCCAGAATCCTACGCAACACTCTTGCAGAAGACAGGATGGTGCTTTTTCAGAGCCAAAAATAATACAAGATGGGATGCTGCAAGGCAGCGTATTGGGCCCACTACTGTACCTGCTTTACACTTCTGACTTATCAAAAACAGAAGGTAATACCCTCGCTATGTTTGCGGATGATACTGCAATTATAGCGACTGGGGAAACAAACAGTGAATCAGTTACCAAGCTAAATTAGTTAGAATGAATGAGACTAAGTCAGTGCATATTGATTTCACGAATAAGAGGATCAACTATGTTCCAGCCTTCCTCGATAACAAGGTGATGCCAATAAAGCGAAATACCTTGGAATGACGCTGGATGCCAAACTAAGGTGGAAGTCCCACGTTAAGAATAAAAAAGCTGAGCTTTTGATTAAATTCAGAAAAATATACTGGCTGACGGTAAAAATTGTCTGTCCACAATAAGCTTATACTGTACAAGCAAGTCCTAAAGCCTGTCTGGACTTACGGTGCACAACTGTGGGGGTGCACAGCCCAGAGCAATCGAGACATAATTCAGCGCTTCCAGAATAATGTACTGCAATGCTGCGTTGATGCATACAGATACTTTAGAAATGACAGACTTCACTACGAGCTGAAGATAGAATCTGTCAATGAGGTCATTCGCAGCCAAGATCATGTAAATGCGGATGTCATCCAGCTACTCAACACAGATGATCTGCTTAGAAGACTTAAGAGTAGAGATGGGCGGTATTTAACGTAACAGTTAAAAATAACCTATTACCGGGTTTTGTAAATTCCGCTTGGAACCTATTACCAAAATAACCGTTATTAAATAACGTTTCAGGAAAGGCTTCTAAATGTGTGGAGCCAGAACAATAGCTTGGGTTTTTTATTATCGAAAAAGAGGGAAAATACACTAACACGTAAATATGTCGGGAATAACTTGATAGAAAACCCAACTAGAGTAGGAAACAAAAACTAGAGATCAACGGAATGATACTTTGGAATGGAATAACAATATAACATGATAAACAAACGAACGTCGGTCAGGAACGAAAAGAAACGATAGCTTGGAATGTCAGAATGAGCTTGTGAGAAGGTCCCTAGAAATAACCTGTTATTTATTAACATGTTATTGGAACCTATTACCAACCAAGAGCAGTAACGGTGGAACCTAATACGCAAATCTAACCGTTTCGCCCATCTCTGCTTAAGAGAACCAAGCCACACGATCTAATCCACTTAGTGTGACCATCATGAAGTGCAAATTTCAGGACAATAAGAACTAAGTGAAGTATCTTTTATAGTCTTTTAAGTATCTTTTTAGTTTTATTAACCTACACCAACTATGTATCAGAAGAATGTTGCCACGCCCACATGAATCAACCCTTTTTCAGATTTCGGCCTCATTTTCTTTACACGGAGTACGAGTCCATGGGATACACCTTCCATGTTGTAAACTAAATCCATGTATGATGTCCCAGACTGAGACTTCCATGGCTACCTAATTAAAGCATCCATATCCATCATCCTGGTACATGGACCTAGTATCCCATACTAGGTCCATGTCCTGGTATTTGTAGGAGGTCCTGGTATTTGTCAGGAGACAGGCTCTATACAGACGGCTCCAAACTAGAGGATGGAAGCACTGCCTCCGCCGACTTCAGAGAATCCGATGAAACAGCCAATGGATGTAAACTAAATTCCACTGTTAGCGTTTACAACGCCGAGCTTCTCGCCATCTCCAACTCACTTCAACGCATGCTAGACGACCCCAACTCCGCAAACGACGCAGTAGTCCTCTCCGATTCCCAAGCCGCACTCCAATCTCTAGACAACATCAAAGAAGGTGACACCCCTCCATTCATTATCCAAAACATCATACGACTAGTCAAATGCTTAGCAAAAGATAGGGCCGCGTCCATTCAATTCCAGTGGATCCCTGGACACGTAAATCTACGCGGTAATTCAATTGCAGATTTTACCGCCAAACAGGTCGCGAGACAACAGGGACAACCCATTAAAAAAGGTCTGGTTACCTACCAGGATCTAGTCACCTCGTTGAAAAAGGAACTTGTAGCCAACTGGAGAGACTCGCACGCGGACAGGACAAGGGAGGTCGGTCACTGGACGAGGTCAATCATAGAGGACCCCTCTTCTCCTCCTTGGTACCGAGGTGTACCCAATGACCCTGGTTTTTTCACTACCATCAATCGGGTTTTGATAGGGCACGGAAATACCCCGTACTTCAGGTTCCTCATGCGAAAGCGTCTGACTCCCTACTGCTCCTTCTGCGCCACGGAACAGGTAGCCGACGTGGACCACATCCTCAACCGTTGCACCCAACGTATCCAGCCTCGACTGTCCCTCTACGCAGCTCTCCAATTGGATGCAACCAGCAACCTCCAGGACCGGCTAAAATATCCACTCAACGAACAAGAGCTGCGTCACATATACCACTATATTCGTGACTCGCGTCCTGATAGCGGCCACGCCGATCACATTTAAAAAAAAAAAAAAAATACTCCAAAGTATCAATTTTGCCACAGCCACAACCAGAGCTAAATAGCTCACAGCCTATCATTTCAAACTCAGCCTCCTGTGACGCAACATAGATGAATCTGCGTCAAAAAAATCAAGAATAAAGAAGAAGAAGAAGAAGAAGGTATTTGTAGGAGATTTGTGCTTATCAGATAACGTTGTCTGAAAATTTTCGGAAACCGAAATTGAAAAATCTTTTGGCTTAGCGTTCTGTCATGCCCAGCACCGAATCAATCCAATAATAAATTTTAAAAAATCTGAAAACGAATGGCAACCCCAAATAGTGAGTGAGCGGAGTTGAATTTTTGTTTTCATTGAATGATTGTGGCTAAAAGACAAATTGTGTTTTGTGATAGCTCTTACCTCTGCCGCCACTTTTCATTGTGTTGATCGAGATCCCAATGGCCAATCTTTCTGGACCAGTCAAGCAGATATGGAAGCAAATGACTCAAGGAAAAGGTTTCGACCAAGTTCTGAAAAAGGTAAGATGACTGGACGATCCAATGGTTTACTCCCCATTAAAATAACTGAATCAACTGATGGTTATTTTTTAAATTACAATCCATCTATTTTGCGCAAAATGGCATATCAAGTCATTTAGTGGGCTGAAACTGAAAAATCAGCTTGAATTGAATGGCTTGGATTGGAAAGTGATCCGATAGGGCAGTGGATAAAGCAGTTTTATGATTTATAAAGCATATAAAGCATTTATTTATAAAGCAGTGCCGATAGAAGCGATAGAAGCAGAACTGATTCTATGGTGGTTTTTGCCTCCTTCTCAACAGATGAGTGTCTCTGTTCACTCTCAGACAGGGTTCAAGAAAAGAAAGCCACTGGCTGGCCCACTTGGGTAAATTCAGAGGCATCTGTAACTACTTGAAAAGGAATGGTATGATAAATGGCTGAGACAGCTGAGTTGGCAATGTCCTGAGTTTTAGGTTTTCGAATGCGTGTACCTACTACCTCTATAGGTAAGAGGAAACATCTCGACTGTATCAGGGGCCAGATTCTCTGAATAATGAGAGATCCATCGAGAGAGTGATGGGCGAAAATCCCAACAGCCCGTTGAAGTGCTTGGGTAGAATCTGGGACTGGGGAATTAACGACTAGACGGTCTAGATCAGGTCATACAAAACCATTTGAAATCAGATTACCCAATAGTTTTATTGATGAAGTAGGGAAAGTGCATTTATCTTGATTCAGTGTGAAGTTATACTTGTTACGCTTTAGGTTAAGATCATGTTCCTGCTGATTTTTTCCACACACAGTAATATCATCAAGATAAGGGTACATACCCTTCAACTTCTCAGTCTCAATTATTGCATGGATAATCTTTTGAAAACGGGAAAAACGGGATTCTTCAGAATTGATAGAGTTTCCCGCATGCCTCAAAAGCAGTGAAAGGCCTCTCTGGTTCCAAAATGGGGATTTGATGATAAGCACTTCTGAGGTCGATTTTGCTGAAGACGGAGTGTTTTGAAACTATTTCGACAACGTATTCGATGCGAGGGAGTGGATACGCATCCAAATACGTGAAGAGGTTTATGGTCTGCCAGTAGTCAATTACCATTCTACGCTTGCGATCATTGACTACAAAAACTAGAGCTCTCCAAGGAGAGTTGCTCTTTTTATAATTTCTTCAGTGAGGAGCTTTTCCACCGAAGTTTCGGCTTCCTTTACTTGCACTTCATAATGCATAATTTGCTACACCTGGCTATTATTTTCAATTGGAGCAAATACTCTGATTGAGAGAAAGAATGGCCTGATAAAAAGGAATTTGTGATCTATGGAAAACTAACTAGAAGGTTGCAATCATGGCTGCGACAAATTATTGCTTGAAAACCAATCAGGAAGACACACGTACTACCTTCTTGCGAGCGGTGTAAATTTACTTAGAAGAGAGGAGGCGTTCTGGAACACATAGGAGAGCTATGGCGATGGCGTTTAAATCATTTTGGTGGAAGAAACCTGATTCTTCATTTTCTGGCGCTTCATCCTGTAGCCCTAAAATTGTTGAGAAAAAAATTCTCCTGGTGTCGATTTCTGTTGGTGAACGTTATTTGTGGTCAATGGCTTTGTTTGAAAGGTCTGTCCCAAGGCTGGTTTCTTCTTAGGCAAGGTAAAATATTTGAGTTGGAATCGGTAAATGTGTAAAAATTGACTAGAAAGAGTGTCATGGTTTGGAATCAGTTGCAAAAACCTCCACTGCTTGATATGTGGCCTTGTTCATAATATACCTTCAAACAGAAATCGACAACAGGAAATTTTTTGTATTTCTCATTCCCAGAAAACTGGTGGAAACTTGCAGTATTGATATATTAATGTTCACTCATATTGATCAGAAACCATCTAGATGGGGTTTTTAAAAAGTGAAAAGGTCGAATATGAAAAACAATTTAGAATTACATCATTCTTGAAAATTAATGGTTAGAAAAATAATTCCAAAATAGTTTTGTTGGATATTAGTTCGAGAATTGACAAATTCGTCAAATTTCGTTACACTTTTGTGTTGACACCTCGTGTAGCTTTATTATTTTTTCAAATACTTTATTGTCAGGTAATGTTGTAATATTTTTAAATTTCAGATTAATATTGTTTCCGCTCAAGATGGAAATTGTACAGCAGAAATGACAGTGTCGGAGGAGCATACCAACACGAATGGGACTCTTCATGGCGGTTTGACATCCACGATTGTTGATGTGGTGTCAGGCATAGCTCTCGTTACCCATAAAAATGCAAGCGTTGGAGTTTCTGTCGATCTGCACATAACGTAAGCGATCCTTTGTCTAAGAGTGTGAAGATTTGAAAGTAATTTTGCCCAACTTCTCCAACTTTGTTTTTACAGGGGATACGAAAAAAACGCATAAAATCACTCGCGAAGAGATTGTAGAAACCCATTTTAATAAAAAACGGAGTTAGGAAGAACTTTGTCTATTTCCTCGAAAATAATGAGTTACAAAGTTATAACTTATAAAATTAACTTTGCTACTCATTATTTTCGAGGAAATAGACAACGTTCTTCTTAACTCCGTTTTGGTTTATTATGTTCAATAATGAACCTTTGGAATCGAGCAAGAAAAACAATTTAAACCACCCTCAAAATTTGATATTATACGTTTCAAGGTACGTAGAATCCGAAAATCGAATAAAAAAAACGTCTGGCAAGTTGGGCGGGCAGTATAGCTCCCTCACTCATTAGACGGCGAATAGAATCAGTTGGCGAAAAAAATTATGATTCAAAGAGTTATTGAATACCAAAATATTGGCGATAATATGCGGGATAGGGTTGCAGGTATTAATGTTTATAATAGTGTTGTAAATAGTTGTGGTATATAAACCACTGAAATAAAAGAACGAAAGAGTGTAGGTATAAAATAAAACTACGAAGTTATGACGATAATGATTATTATTATTCAATACTAAAACTATGATAGGTCCACCGTCTAGGACCTAACCCACACAATCCCTGAAAATTTCATCGAAATTGGTTGAATAGTTGCGGAGTTTTGGTTGTAACAATAAATTTAAAGTTCGCGCATGCGCAGCGGCTATTGCTTGACCAATTTGATTGAAACTTATAGGGTGTCTCTTAGAAGTTAGTCCCTAACTAACCTCCAAATTTGAGCAAAATCGGTTCATTAGAAACCGAGAAACCGAGGTTCCAGGGCATTCACGTTTGCGCATGCGCACTCGCTTCTATTGGTCCGAAGGTGCTGAAATTGATAGGGGACCGTCTAGGACCTAACCCGCACAATTCCTGAAAATTTCATCAAAATCGGACCACAGGTTAGTATAGTTTTGCCCGGGACAAGGATTGACCACAGACAGACCGACAAACAGACAGACACGGAACCAAAATTGTTCGGGAAGCTCTAAAACGCAAAAAGCAAGTGGAAATTTTGATTTTGGAGGACATTTTTTTTTTCACTTCTTTCACGAATACAAAGCTTCCCTACCTTCGGTAGTGAGGAAGCAAAATTGTCCGTCTGACCGCCGTACGCGGCACTATCTTATCAATTGTGGACCGATTTGGTTGAAATTCGGTATATGGGCTCCAGTTGTGCCGAGAAGCTCTTGGTTGATGTCACCCGTGTGAAATGGGCCATAGACGCCCAGCCATAGATTTAAGGTGCGTCTAGACTGACCCGCAACACTTCCCGAGTCCCGTCTATGGCCCATTTCACACAGGTGTTGATGTCACTCACTTCTAAGGCCCACTTTCACCAAACATTCAAAACGAGTTTAAACCAAACGAGGCGAGAGATAAACGACGTTCAGTAAAAATCGTCTTTCAGCAGAGCGATTTACGAGTTTAAACACCATCTTGGGGGGTTCGAGTTTAAACGGTCGAAAATCGGCCGAATAAACTAGGAAACCTCGTTTAACTACCAATTCAATATGGCCGCGCATTGATTTGTGATTGTTTTCGAAATGAAATTGCGAATTATTTATGCATTTCGAATTATTTTTGACTCGTCTGACTATGACGACGACGTCCGAGTCGAATCCTGGATCGGATTCCACATTCCGAGATTATGTACGTTACTGAGTTTCCGCCTTTCCAAGCCCCGAGTCGTCCAAGTGCTCGACTAGATTGACACTCGCCTCGAGTTCCCGTCATACAAATAAGTTCAACACGTTAATTTAAAATGAATAATGGTTTTTTCAATAACATAATAGTGCAACCTACATTCCTTGGTTGTTTCTATTCGGACCAATTATACAAATTGACCATCATAAAAGACCAGTTCGACCAAAATAAATTTCTATTGAGGTGAAATCGGGGGCCCTCATCTTCGAGTTTACATCCATCGGTAATCATTCAAATTATCGAAGTAAATTCCTACCGTTCAGAACAAGGCGGTGGTCGCTGTGTTTCACTAGGATTCATCAAGGAAGGAGTCTGGAGAAATACTGGAGTTATTGCGCTCGTTGTGGCTCAAAGTGATGATGTGTAATAACTCAATAGGTAGGTGATGAAAATATTCAGCAAAATAAAACGAAGGGAACCGGAAAACTCGAAACAAACCGCAGGAATCAGCAAATAATAAAAACAAGGAATTCGAAAAACTGACACTGATAAAGATAAACAAGGCGGCAATCTGCTGATATCAAGCGCGGCAGTGGTTGTTGTTCAACGTTTCTATTGCCCAAATACGTCATAATGTCCAACTTTCATTCGTTTCGCTCAACATTTCAAGTTTAGACAAACTCGATTGTCTTAAACAACGTTTAACGATGATTTGGGTTGGTGAAAGACGCTCGCCATCTTGCCGGGTTTATTCCTTCAGATTAACTATTAACGCGTTTAGCTAAGCAAGTTTAGAACAACTTTTGGTGAAAGTGGGCCTAAGGGGTGAAAATTAACACTCCAAAGGTCGCGCCCCGAAAGTTACTTGACGGTCGCGCTGGACGTGTGAGATCCATCTGAAAGTAATGGAGTTTTTCATTTAAAATAGCCCCTGTTTTTATATTTTAGTAGCTAGAAAGTAGAATTGACCTATTTTCTGGTAGAAAGGATGGTTTACACGCAGAAAAAGGTGTATTTCTTGAAAAAAAAAAAAACTAATGACTGAAAAATATGACTTTATCTCGAAATCAAGTGTAAGTTTCTCTGTGAAATAGCAGTCAGGTACACAAACCTCATTGTACCACAATATTATCTATGCATTCAATAGAATACATGGCAAAAAAATTGCATCCTTACAAAAAAACAGGTACCTGAGTAGAATAGGTAGGAAGTGAATAATCGTTACCAAGAGATCAAATTACGAATACAACAAAATCCATCATCATATTGTATGGAAGGTATGAAAAACGCATTACTAACGGACGGCCACATTTTTATTCGATTTTTGGATTCTACGTACCTTGAAAAGTAAACCATCAAATTTTGAGGGGGTGTTAAAATTTTTTTTTCTTGGTCGATTCCAAAGGTTCATTATTGAAAATAATAAACCAAAATTTGGCCGTCCGTCCGCCGTACGCCGTTCTTTGCCACTTTGTCACTGACCGATTTTGATGAAATTTGGTATGTAGGCTCCATTTGGGGTCTGCGAAGATTTTGGTTGAGGTAGGTCACTTCTAAGGGTACCAAAATCAATTTTGAAATTTTGAAAACGCCCTAACTCAAAAAATTTTGATATAAAGGTATTGTTTTTCCTTCAATTCAAGATTCTATAGGATTTTTAGAATTTTTTGAGACCACCCGGAGCTCAGTAGGACAAACCGTTCCTCCCTACGATAATTTAAAGTTTGGACGTACGATAAATCAGAAACACGAGTGTGAATCGCAAAAGAGGCCTAATCTCCGTTCAAATTAAAGCTGACCGAAATGCGATCGATGTTTTTCTTCATGTTGGATGGTTGGTGGCTTTGCAGACGAGTGATCTATGTACAAAAAAAAAACCATTGTGTAATAATTTGCAGCGTTTTTACTTTTGGTTTTTCAACTGAGATGTTCTTTATTTTTTACTCATTCAAAAGTTTACAACATAATTTTGTATTCAAATCAACTTTATAACGGTTTGATACTCTATGCCTTCAGTTGTTACCACTGTATGACAATTTTCTTTTTCTTTCTCTTTCTTGTCAAACTAGGGGGACCTATGTAATAATCCATTAACTCCCACTTTTAGTTCTCCAATAAAGAGACATAAAGGGGAAGCCGTGAGTGACTCATCACTCAGATAGGTAGAGTGAGGTACGGGGGTACAACACATCATCTGACGTCACGCTCCTCTACTCTCCCTTTACCTTGTTACAGGTTGTATAAAAGAACGACTCAGGGCTTACCCTTCATGCATTCTACTGCAACAAATCGACCTGATCATTTCTCGCTCTCCTTAGTCATCTCTTGGAAGCCCAAGTTCCTCGGAGGTATCAGTAGCTCATCGCTCCAGCCTCCACTCCCATTTCACCTAGGAGTTGTCTTCCCCAACTAGCCACTAGGTAAATGTACCGCCTCCTTCCGGTCTGCGGCTATTGCGCCGAGGAACGCGGCTGAGTGCATCTCCATCCTTCATCCTTGTTGAGTAGGGACCAATAAAAACCATCAAGCCATCGAGAAGGCCATCGCCTTCACTCGACAACACGCTGAAATAACATGGCTCATGCAGGTTCTGAGCTAATACCCACCATAATTTCCTCGTTTCTCATCCCTCGCAGCACCTTTTAGTTATCGGAACCCCCCTCATATAGCATATCATTTTAAAGCTTACAATCAGACCTTCAATTTGACTACACACAAATAGTCCGTCATTGGCTCAGTCGGAAGTCACAGGGCAAGAAGAGTGAATGCGGACCAATTATTCCCGAAAATGGGAACCACGTTTTTCAACTTCTTTCACAAATTTTCGATACTTTTAACAAAGCAAAATGAAATCTTTTTGAAACGGGACCACCACGGATACTGGTAGAACATATTTCAAAAAGAATCAGACAGATTGGTACTAGAATTAAGAAATGCAAGATGGTTCAGACATACAAACAAAAAAAAAAAAAACAAAAAAAATCGTCCGATGACAACCCGAATTGAGTACCTCCTCTTTCCCGCGCCTTTGGAACGTTGATGTTGGTCAAAAAGGAAGCGCACTTTCACTAATCAGTTGGGACCCTGAAGTTTTGAAAGCTCGCAAAATTCAGATACTGCAGGGTGGGAGAGGCCTGCTGGTGCAAGGTTGCACCAGCATTACCCCTCGTGATTCCAACCTCAAATGGGGGGTAGGCAGCAACTCGAAGGAGTCATTGTGGCAGTAGCTCGTGGCTCCCCCTGCTTTCCTCCCCAGAGGCCTTGAGTGGTCACAGGCCCAGAGGAATGAGGAATTTGCCTCACATTTTTTTTTTCGAAAGAGGGTTCACTGGGAGAATGTGGAGGAATATGAAAGAAAACCATAGTGCGCTGCTCGAAAAAGCATCCAAAAAATATAGAGAATTTAAGAAAGATGGAAATTTGAAAAGTATCTGCCTGCCTAACCAATCTGATCCGATTCCTGCTTAGACCCTTTCTCTCTGGGGTTATCAACGGGAAGGTTATGTAAACAAAGAATGAACGTGGGACAGTGTTCATTGAAGTGTATTCAGTCGTGATTCAAGTAAACCTTGAATGAAAACTCATTATAGGGAGGAAGAAACTGGCCTGAACCGAGTTTTTGCTGCGGCAAACTTGACTTGTGACGTAGCCGCTGGCTCTCAGCCCTCCTCGATTTTTGTGTTTTTCTTTTTTTACAGAGGTTTTTCTTGTTTTGGCATTTTCTTCCACGATAATTTTTTTCCCTTAGGTGTTCCTGGTGTTAAACGTTGTTCTAGGGCCCTATTATTTGGATTTGACTTGAAATTCCAGAATCTAAAATTGAGGCAAATTCCCCATTAGTGAGTTCCATAGAGATGCCTCGCTCCCCCTACAGTCATGCTTTACTTGACACCCACGGGTTTACCTTTCTCCAGGTATCCCAGACAAGTCACCCCACACCGCACAGCCCGAGCTTTCCAGGAGCATGGAAGAGGGGCAACTGTTCCCACCTGTGTGGACACAGTCCTCCAGTTCTTACCATCAGCTGCACAAAGTGCTTTACCACTTTATCTAAGAAGGGGTTTCATTGCGCTTCAGCGATGTAACCCCCGTGAGAACATGTGTGTTGCCTCAAGATTGTTGAACTGGCTCCAACCCACTATCCCCACTCATTGCACGTGGTGTGATACTCTATTACACACCTACATCTTCATTATTTGTTTATCTTGTTTACCTTTCAGAGAAAAATTATACAAGTTCTCTTTTCCCATTTTGAGGTAATTGGTGTTCGAACTTATCAACCTGCCCTTATGTTCACGTAAACCCTTCAATGTGTAACTACATTTATTTAATTTTTTATTTCAGGTTCCTTAACGCAGCGCCTCTTGGTGAGCAGATCGTTATAGAAGCTAAAACTAACAAGGCTGGCCGAAATTTAGCTTTTTTGGCAGTTGAAATAAAGAAAAAATCCAATGGTCAACTGCTTGCAAAGGGCTCTCATACGAAATTCGTGCGTGTTAGTTAATGTCGGTGATTGAGTTTAGTCTAATATTGAATACTCAAAGAGTGAGATATAATGTAATAGTTATTATGATTTGTTCTCATAATTCACTCTGATTCCTTACCCAGCTGGTTGTATCTTTCCGCTAATTCCTGTCTACGGATTCAATAGACCAAGCAAGATAGATAGTAAGACGCGGAGAGTGGAAAGTCAACCACACTTGGATGCTAACATGTAACCAAGGAGGTCAGAATAATTAACCTCCCAACTAAAGGCATTATACTATTGAAGTAACGCTAGTCAATAATTTATGGAACTAGAAAAACTTACACTTTGTGGGACGTTTCCCTGTCTGCCCAATAGTCAATCAGTCTGTAATCAATCGCAGGAGTACAAGAAGTATTCATTAGACATAACATTATTTGCTGAATCCGACCCCATGGTCTGGTTCGTGATGGCAGGTCATATCGATACCTTAAAGCACAAAGGTGCTATGTCCATCCATCTTCCAGATTTTTTATTTTCTTTTAATTTCAGAAAAGCACAAATTCAACAAAATTATTATTGACCTTCTTGACGATTATAGCTTGAAAATTTATTAAGGAAATTAAAGAGCCTAGTGTAAATAGCCATTGTTTTAGGAGTTTTGCACTGTTGATAATTTCTTTTGCGTTTTTCTCAAACTCCGTTTATGGACATAGCGCCTTTGTGCTTTAAGGTCGATATGTTCCAGGTGTCAGAGCGGAGTTTTTCTCCATCACATCTGTCAGAGATGGGCGAATTCTTATTCATAAATACGATTAAGAATACAAATCACACCTGCGATTTCATGATTACGAATACGAATACAGGTTTGAATATGAATATGAATACAATCGTATTCACACTTTGAATATGATTTTCCCCCGTATTCGTATTTTGAATACGATTTTATGATTTTTTCTGTGATTTCCCTAAAAATCGATTTTTTTAAACGATTTTCCCTGAAAATCATACTTTTTTTTAAAATGATTTTCTCCCGAACAATGGACATATTTATGACCTAACTTTGTCAAAATAATCTATCAAAATTCGAAACGCTCGCCAATTCGTCTACGACCCAGGTTGGTCGTGGTGGTCTCATTCGATTCTGCGTGAAAAATCATATAAGAATTGGCGAGCGTTTCGAATTTTGATAGATTATTTTGACAAAGTTAGGTCATAAATATATCCATTGTTCGGGAGAAAATCATTAAAAAAAGTATGATTTTCAGGGAAAATCGTAAAAAAATTCGATTTTTAGGGAAATCATAGAAAAAATCATGAAATCGTATTCAAAATACGAATACGGGGGAAAATCATATTCAAAGTGTGAATACGATTGTATTTGTATTCGTAATCATAAAATCGCAGGTATGATTTGTATTCATAATCGTATTTATGAATAAGAATTCGCCCATCTCTGACATCTGTAGAAATTATAATTTTAGTTTGACAATAATTAAGCGTGATACAGCATTGGTTATTTCAATCTTAGAACGTCATCCAAACAGTTGGGATACTCAGGGCCAGCTGTATCGGAGCCCCCCTTTCAATGTTGCTAGTTCCTCCTCTGGGTGTATTCTGAGCCAACTCTAACATCCCCTACGTTGCGATAACTCCCTTACTGTTGTGCTCTTTAGACGAATAAACATAAACATATATTTTAGTCGTAAAATCATTTCTAAGTGGTATTGAAAGTTCTATGTGTGACCCTTCTGACTTTGCTGGTTCAGGGGGCCTGTGTAAGTGGACTGTTCTGTGGGGTTAAGTTCACGTTTATTGATTAGGTTCAACAAATAATAATGATAATTATTCTATGATGCTTTTAAGTCTGTAGAGACTGTCTACTTTAAGATTGACGAACTCAGGTAATATAAATGTGAATTGGATTGGGCCCTTGAATTTTGTAGGGCTACCTATGTTGCTTGTTGATAGAAGCAGCAAAATAATTAATCAACTGGCCTACTATATTTCTCAATTCAACTACTTTTCTTGTTTACGTAGGTACCATCCCTGAATACATACCATCAAATTGAGTGCTTTCGATGAAAAAGTACGTTATTAGGAGTGGATTCTGCAACATCCGTTTCATTCAATAGTCAAAGTCTCAATTTCAATGTTTCGTGTCCTCTCAGTTCTTGAACCTTTTCAACGAATAGAAACCACAGAAAACAATTCAGGGAACTAAGAAGTTATTAGTCTAACCTAAAAGTTTCTAGAACTTGATGAGTTAGAACTGCACTTTAGCCTGATTAGTGAGTAAACTCACATTGAAAAGTGGTAAATTAAGATGTGAGAAAGAGCACCTAACTACGTGGAGGAGACACTAAGCTCTTGGCACGTTCATGGTTCAATGAACGAATAGAACGCCTTGCTCTCAGGGTTCCATCCCAATGAAGATAGAAAGGAGGAGCAACTACGTCTACCGCTTCTCAGCCTTTATGATCCTTCTACTCATTGATATTCCTTTGGGGCGGGATAGACGGTACCCCCTAATGGGGTGTGCGCATGGGTCGGAAAAACTGTTTATCGTTATTTTTAATCTAAACTAGACCTCATTCTGGGAATTTGGAACGCGACCTTCCAGCGGGAGAAGACCTTTTTCTATGATTTTTCAAAGTTTCGAATGTTTATGACGTCACAGTGGGCTGGGGGGTCCCGCCCAGGCGGGAGGGGCGCATGACGTCATAAATATTTGAAACTTTGAAAAACCATAGAAAAAGATCTACTCATCTAAAAAGAGAACGGCTGGTGTCAACATTATCAAAATGAGGTCTACTTTCGATTAAAAAATTTAAAAAAAAAAGTCTGCCAAGTGGGTGTGGCACATAGCTTCCTCGTATCCATAACCCGATTGTATAGATGATCCGATGCATAGTAGTTAATCTCAAAACACCAATCTCTAAGTACCTTTCACTACCCTCATAGGGGACCATCTACACGCTAATCCGGACAATCCTAGAAAATTTCATCAAATTCGGATGAAAAATTAAGTGAGTAGATGTATGTGATTGGATCAAAAATATTCTTAGCCTCGACTGGGATTCGAACCCGCGATCCTTAGAGCACAAATCAAGACTCAATCCTCTGCGCTATTGAAGCCTCGTCTCTCTCACAGGAGACCGTTCCTCTATGAATGAATCCCTCTATGAAAAACAATTCTCTATGATTTTCATAGGGGACCATCTAAACACTACTCTGTGACATTCCTGAAAATTTCATTGAAATCGAACGGAAAATGTAGAGGTTATGGCCGTTACATGGAATTCACGTTTGCGCATGCGCAGTCGCTTGTATCAGTCCGAGGATGATGATTTTCATAGGGGACCGTCTACACACCAACCCGCACAATCCCTAAAAATTTCATCGAAATCGGACAATAACTTCTTATAGTTATGCGCGTTACAAGGAATTGATGACAGACACACAGACACGGAACCAAAATTGTTCAGAAAGGTCTAAAACGCAAAACGCGAGTGAAAATTTTGATTTTGGAGAACTTTTTTTCGTCCTTGAAAAGTGAAAACAAAGCTTCCGCTACCTTGGTAGACTCGGAAGCAAAATCAGGAGCACCCCCCATTTTAAGTTAGGTTCCTTCCTTGTCCTACACTCCCATGGCACGACGGGTACGCAGTGTAAAAGAATTATCCCACAACTCCTACGCCAAAAAGGACTGACACATTTGTATGAGTTCAATCGTGATTTCATATTCATGACTTTTAGAGAATTTAAAAAGATAGATTTTATTATTAAAAATTCGCTCAAAAGTTTCGAATGTTGACGCTTTTTGTGAGTTACCAATATGCTCTAGTATTGAAAAACAATCACCTACAACGAATAAAATGTATGAACGAAGTATGTAATTGATTTTGTCAACGATCCTAATGGAGTACCTTGGTATGAGATTTCTTTCTTATGAAAGGGCAACTCTTCCACAGGCCACTGTGTCTCAAATCTTTTTACAGGAATTCTGGTAGAAGAATTAAGTACGCTTATTTAATATCTTTGTCGAGAACCGATTACTGCTGAATGGCTGAACTGATATTCACCAAACTTGGCTCATTTATATAATATAGGTGCTGGAAAGGGTAAGCGATTTTAGAACGTCGCAGTGACTAGGACGATTTTGGCGGGAGCTTTTGCATTGCCCTCTTCAATGGGGATCTTCGAGTTAGAATCTAATTTTACCCTTGCGTTGCCCAGGAAATTAATCGACAGCCAAACTCCAAGTTAAAATTTTCTGGAAAGTAAGGTCTTGAGTCATCATGATGAAACGTGGTCTTGCGTTCGGTTTACAGTTAATGAAATTGAGGTACTACAAATTCTAATTCCTTCTTAATGATAAGTTGTAATGACCTGTCTGGAACCTCCGTATTATAGCAGTGGAAATGCCTGAATGTTATCCTGATTCGCTTGGAGTTCCTACGAACAGGCGTTTGCAGGGTGGCTGTCGAAGTACAACCTCATCATAAACCTTCCGATAAGATCATTGGAACTTCACTCAATTCGGTTACTTCATTGCGTATACTATGGGATGGCGATGAGCTACATGAGAACTACACTCCCGTCAGACTACAACTCCATACTATTAAAATCCCATAAGGCAACGTCACATGTCAGCAACATGCTTACAACGTAACTTTCAGGTTAACTCAATTTTCTGAGCCTTTTAAAAGTTTTTTAAAACCATTTTTGTTTCTTGCAACAACATCTCTTCTGACGTTTGGCTGCTTTCTATTTTCAATCGCTCAATTATAAAGAGGTTGGACCCCCAGTTACAGACACTTAAAAATATGATGATCCCTAGTAGGCTAAACATATAACTTGGTAC
Organism: Apolygus lucorum; assembly: GCA_009739505.2. Taxonomy (NCBI): domain Eukaryota; kingdom Metazoa; phylum Arthropoda; class Insecta; order Hemiptera; family Miridae; genus Apolygus; species Apolygus lucorum. Next base: position 89,106,989 of record CM019167.2, read on the forward strand.
CGAAATGAGTAATGAAAAGCGCATAGTTCAATCTTTGAAAAACACACTTCCAGCATATCTACTTGTCGAGATTGTATGATGGAAAGATGGTTGAAAATCTTCGCCTCTTATCTTGACCAGCTAGCTGCAGCATCATACACCAACTGATCTCGTGGTGGCTGTTCATAACCTTACCCCTTAGCTTTGTAAACATCAATAGGCTCATGAAATTTACTCTGGACACCCGATAGCTACACCGTGCTCCTCGACCACAACGAACGTCAGTTTAACCCTCCTAAAAGACTTACTATTTCGGTCCAAACATGTGACTGTCTGTTACTGGTGACCTCTCCGTACTACACTCCAGCATGGTTAAAACCTCGCAAGACTACAATCCCGAAAATGTACAAATCACAACTACTTGCAAGAGCAATCTACTCACTTAATTGACCATACATGCTTGTAAGGTTTGCAAGTGATGGGTGTAACAAATATCCCAAATATGTTGTCAAGAGCTGTGGGAACTTAGGAGTTGGAATTGTACGCCTCATCAAACTTGCTTTGCTCAGGCTGAGCTCCATCTAAGTAATGGCACTTGGGCTGTTTCAAATATACCTCTCCTTCACGTCAAAAACTCAAAATACGTACTAACGTCTAATATACCTCCTTCGAGTGCAAAAAATTGCAGTTTTTGGGCTGGAAAATTCAGGTTTTCGGGCGACACTGGAAGAACGTTTAGTCAAAAAATCGCTTCTAGGGTGGAGTGGGGTAAATGTGGAAATGGGGCAAATGCGGAAATGGTTTTGAAAATGGCGCCATTTGAGCGCCTTGCCTCAGAAACCTTCTCAATGTGTACCCAGTTATATTGGTAACCCTTACCTGTCAGAAAAGGCGGGCTCTCGCCAGTCAGCTGCTTATTCCTAACATTATCCTGACTCACTAGTGATTAGCTCTTCAGACGAGTGGCGGGTTTTTGCCAAGAAATAAGTTTTCCATGAGGTGCAGTAACGTCTGTTCTATCTTGAAACTTCTTTACATGAGTCAGTTTAACAGTTTTCATTATGAAATCGTTTATACCACGATCATTTGTAGAAATGATAACATGGGTTGCATTTGCCCCAGCAAAATTGCAGTATGGGGTAAATGCGGAAGTACAAAATAAGCACCCTATAACTATTAGACTGAGTTACCTGTCTGTTCTAGGACAAAAATTGGAGATGAACCTTTAAAAATACATTTTGTTTCCTACACGTTGAATTTCTTCATTTTCCTCTCCCACTTTCGAAATCAGGCCTCAAGGGAAAATTATTCACTCAATAAAGAGTCATTTGAAAGATAAAGTGCAAACCAGTTGGCGCAGGAAAGTTCATTTTGGTCATAAAAAAGTGGAGGAGAAAAAAATTAAATGTAGCGTTCTGTTCGTATTGAAATGGGCTTTGTTTGCATTTACCCCATTAATGCAACTAAATGTTTTTATGGGATTCGCAGGCCGTTTCCGCATTTGCCCCGATTAGTGGAGCAAATGAGAAAGTTGTTCGGAATTTTAAAAAACACAGTTTGGACCATGAGAAGTAAATTATTTGTACAATTTGAAGAGTGCATCGTAATCTACGTAAATAAGCTACTCGTTAAAAAAAAATAAAGTGAAAATAGCGTTTTCAAAGGAAAGTTACAGAGGATCAAAGTTGAACTATTGTCATTTTGGGTCGCAATTGCCCCACTCTACCCTACCTAATTTTTGCATGCGAGGATGTACCTTCTCTCGATGACAATTTGACTAGGCTATGATCCCCACCCACTATTAAGTAGATAGGAACTCCTAGAGGGTAATCCGTCAGAGAGGGAATAAGACCACAAATACGTACTAATTACTTATGTACTTTATATTTAGCAAAATTTACGAACATACAAAAGTTTATCAAAACGTACTTAGAAAATTTCGTTTCGTTCAAAAACACTACCTACCAATGACATAGCCACATCACTCCAACACAGCTTAAAAAGTTACTCACAATCAGTAATCTGAACCTTGCCAGTAATACTTTCTCTATTATACAGTGCATTCAATGCACTCTGGAAGATGAGATGGAAGTCGTCCGTCAACTAGATGATAAAGGTACTTAATCGTTTCACCATACACCAAAGATAAAAAAATGCCCGTTACACAAAGAAAATATATATATTTTGCTTTTCATCAGTCCTTAACATTAGTAACTTAAGTAGTACCTAGAAACACATTCTCTCCAGCTTACAATCTAAGAGCAACAAGTGGCCAGTAATTTGAAAATGCACTTGCGCAACGGCCAAATTTTCTAAATCTGGAGTGTTTGCGTTCAACTCAAGATAAGAGGGAAATTCAGCTCATTGAGGACATGCAGGGAGAAGGTTATGGAGAAAAGGAACAAAGTGGTTAACTTGAAATCAAATTAACGGCAACTCAAGAGTATCAGTTACGCGAGTCAGTAGTATCCGTAATTATTTATTTCACGTTTACACCGAAATTTGGTGATGGGTGGAATGGAGAGGTACCCCAGGAGTCCTTGCCAGGGAAATACTTATGAACGAAGGAACACGAGTTGAACCTCATCACCCCTTTCAGTAGAGAAAATAGAGTTGAACCGAGAGAGACGCACAGTTGAGCAGATCCCAAATCCAGAGGAAAAAATAACTCGGATCAAAGATATCTATCGCCTACTATTTTTATTTCATTTTCAAGAATGACTGTGAATGGCCAACAATATAATGGTAGGGCACCTGTCTCATGTTTTGAGGACTACTCGTCTCGAACTGGTGTCATATTGCATACACTCCAGGTGGTAATTTTCTCCAAAAACCTCAATAGCTTTCTTTTTTAATTCGACGCCTAAGAATGGCGTCCGAATTCTTATTCACATACTTAAGCATCCTTCTTACTCACGCCTCCATAAACAACTTTTATTTGGTAAGTTCTACTCAGAATGATCAGCAATTTTCGATAACTCTAGAGAAATACTGTCTTAATTGATCTAAAAACTAACGAAGCCGTCGTGGTTGTGCCGACTACTAAGCACACCTACTCTCTAGCTTTTCTCGAAAAACGTGACTGATTACCTGCTTAGATGTTTCAGGAACCGTTCTATTGAAATTGCGCTTATAACCAGAGAGTTGTTCTACACTACTCATAGAGCCGGGAGGGTAGAATAAATACAAATAATATAAACCTCTACATTTTACTTTCATCCTGCTAGATTCGGGATCTACCTCAGCGTGCGATGGTTAGTTGGACCCCATATTTTTACGTTAGTTTGATTTTCCGAGAAATTGTGAAATTAGGTAACCTCTACTCCATACTCCACACAACGAGCGTTTCCATGATCGATCGAAATTGCGGATTTGGTAACTGATTGACTTGCGTACCAACAAACGAATACTACTAGGTTTTAGGTGCCATAAACCAAATTTATGAAAAGGTCGTTGTGGCGTAAATTTTGGTCACATAACCACCAAACTATCGATTACAAATTATAATAATACCTACTAGTAGGTTACTAAGCATATCTCTGTTTTATAAAAGTAAAATTAATTGAAAAGGCAACAGGAATCAACATAAATTAGCACCAAAATTGAACACATCTGACTAAGCAAGAAAATGTGTGGAATAATGTTAACCTCTCGACCAAGAAGAGCAATTACACTCCCGACTGACAAATAAAAAGGCCTGAAATCCATCTTGCTCGTGTTCTATCGCATTAGTCTTGTTTCCTAATTTTATGAATGGTCATAGTACAATGCAAGTAGAATATCTTACCGCTAAAAATTGGTACATGATATTTAAGAAGGGAAAACGACGTAGACCGTAGTAATAGTAAAGTAAACCACCATTTCAGGTTGGAATTTCGTCCGACGTCGCAGACGAGAAAACGATGTTATTAAGACTGGAAAGAAACAACACTAAAGGTGGTATGAAGTACCTACTCAAGGGTGAAGTAACTGCGAGTGGTAACAGTTGAAGATGGCATTCAAAAAATAATAACTAGAGTGAGAGACTAAGCGAGTATTGAAACCAATAGATGCACGATTAAAGAATAACTTCAAGCATTCTGGCTAGTAAAAAAATAAATAATCAACAAAGAAATTTCTTCAAATACATTTTACTTATCTAACAGAACTAGAACTAGAACGATTGGAATGTTGAATTCACAAAGCGAAATAAAATTAAAAAAAACCATTTTACATGGCACAATCATTCAAGGTACGCTTATACTGTGAAACATAGAGTTGGAAGCAAAGTCAGGCAAGCATTGAGTTATATTCACTCCTAGATCGAACTCCTTGGATCCATTTATTGCACAGACGTGTTGATCGGTTTAATTAATGCACAATCAGAAATGATTTCAAACTAGAAGCGGAACCGTGGAGAAAACCAGAATAAACCGAACGAGCTATCGCGTGTAAAAAAAAAATCTCGTATTTAATGAAGCCACTAGCTCCCTACCTACTCTTCTCATCCACTTGAAAATGTACAATACGGTTGGTTTCAGATAAAAAGGCACCTTCACGAATCAAAAACGTTTATCTGCGAGGGTACCCACACAAGCATCTTTTATCAAACAAAAATTGTAGAGTGAAGTAGTTCAAGAACTTGGGTTTCGACAGACAGCCTCTGTTAGTTGATTTGGAGGTTACTCGAGGCTCACCAGTTCAGGATTAGAAAAAATGAGTGATTTTTTTAGAGATTGAGCAGGATAATACGATTTGGATGTATCGAATAAACTCGACAACTTAGAAAGAAGGATTTTTCCAGTGTTTAAATTGGTAGGCAAGTTGTTTCCATTGATGTGGCGAGATGATGTCGACCTGATGGTATCATTAGGTCCTAGAGGAAGAGATTATTTTCAAAGGAAAATATAAGCCGCCCACGCATTGAGATGGGGAACTAATTTATTGTATTTTCATACAGTCTGAAGCTAAGAACAGTTCAGCTGATTGGGGCCCAGCAGGAGAAAGCTGTCACTCTGATTGTTTCGAATAAAGTGGAAATAAATTATGATATGAAAGGACAGGTTGATAAATTTAAAAAAAAGCTTTTTTTATAGGAAATTTACCGCTGATTCCCAATAAATACTCCATCACATCTGTCTTCAGTTCATTTTTCGAAGGAATTAATGTATTTATCCACTGATTGTGGTGTGTGTGCGAGCTGTTTGTAAAGATGAAGTCCTGCCAAGGGAGTCATCTTGGTTTATCGCCTCAGTACGGTATAAAAAAAACACTAAATTCTCACTTCAGGTGCTGAATTGTTCATAAACGATCTATCAAGTAGAAGATTTCAGTACTCTTTTCGTTTACGTTTGAAATAAAAATCTCTCTCTTTCACCCAAGTAAAGCAGCGCTATCTATTAACTGAGGAACTGCTTCAAATAGTTTCCGTGTGAGAGAAAAGTTTTTTAAACCTTCCTCGCCGTAGCAGTGAAATATCAAATATTTTCTTTCTTTCTTGATTCACCTTTCTTGGAAGAAGGCGTGATCTTGGAAAACTTCGAGAACTCTTCTTATGATGAAAAGTTTTCAGAAGGTTGCGTTGGTATAAAACCGTGAACTATCTAGGTTCGTATTCAACGGATAGGACAGCAAAATTAAGGAGTCCCGTACACGAATATAATACAGGTTGTGCATGCCTACACTTCGACTCAGCGTGCAATTTTTCTCAAGAAAACCGTAAGTACTCCAAAACATTTTTCTACACATATCTTAACGAATCTCACTTAGTGCAATGGGGTTCCGTCAGGCAATTCACTGAATCGGCCCATGCTGGTTTTATGCTTACAGTTACCAGAAGCACCATTGTCAGAAGCACCACGATTGATTGATTTGGCTCCAAAATCTGATCGTCCTTGTTTCAATAGAAATATCCTTCCAAGAAACCACAAAAATAGCTTCCTCCACTCGATGTTTTCATCAGACCAAAAATTATCTCGCCCTTTTCGAATTAAAATACCTTTAGTTTCGATCTTATTAGGACAAAATACTACACTATACAGGGTGTTTCACGAAAAGGTTACACCCCCCTTCATTTCCGCAAAATACAGCGTAAAAAATTCCGATCAACGCAATTCTTCATGATTTTTTTTGAGGATCTCAGGAAAAATACTTTTGAGTGAAAAAGTTGCGCGCAATCGTGCGCAATTGACACTAACTTCATTTTTTCAAATGGAACCCCCCCTTTTTTATTACAAATTTCATGAAAAATTCATACCCGAATCGATTTGTTTTATTGCGCGCAACCTGGCTTTTTGAACGCTCTAAGTTGCGCAACTCCAAAATTGCACAAAAATCAGGTTTTGGAGAACCCTTAGTGTGGCATACGTTTTTTCGTCATTTTTTGACGCTGAATCACAGGGCGTCATCCGTTTTGAGGAAGACCAGGATTTCAAGAGGAAAAATTAACATTTCTTTCACGAAAACATCAGTTTTGCGGTCGAAATCATGTTCATTTTTTATTTTCTCACCTCCTTTTGAACCACGGGCTTGGGGCCGTCTACGGTGGAGTTAAAAATAACAACTGGCAGCACGATCATGCTTGAACTGAATAAAATAGCCTAAAAACTCACAACGATTTAAAAAGAGCGATTTTATCTCTAATAACAACCAAATTTTTGGCCGCCATTTAGAAAAAATCCAGTCAAATGGAAAAACGGATGACGCCCTGTGATTCAGCGTCATAAAATTATGAAAAAACATGTGCCACACTAAGGGTTCTCCAAAACCTAATTTTTGCACAATTGTGGAGTTGCGCAACTTAGAGCGTTCAAAAAGCCAGGTTGCGCGCAATAAACAAATCGATTCGGATATGAATTTTTCATGAAATTTGACGTAGAATCCGAATCTGTAATAAAAAAGGGGGGTTCCATTTGAAAAAATGAAGTTAGTGTCAATTGCGCACGATTGCGCGCAACGTTTTTGCGCAAAAGTATTTTTCCTGAGATCCTCTCAAAAAATCATGAAGAATTGCGTTGGTCGGAATTTTTTAAGCTGTATTTTGCGGAAATGAAGGGGGGGTGTAACCTTTTCGTGAAACACCCTGTATAAGCTTGGAGGCGATCCGACATAACTTCGAAGAAAATAAAAACGCGAAAAGGGAGTTTTGAGTTTTTGTTGAATCAGTGAATCAAAGAACGAAGGCGCTGGTAAAAATGTGGTGGTGGAGTATGGCAGCACTGAACATCCACTCAGCTGATCTTCACTTTTCATTTTGGTCAATAATCTACGTTTGATGATGAATAATTCAATACTGGGAAGATTTGATTTACTAACCCCAACAAAATACACGAACAAATAGGCGATTTAAAGATTTTTCATTTTTTGTCCTCTTCAATACGTGGGAAGGTAACAAGGATGAGACTCCCTTTTTAATAATTTCAGTAGTTAGTTAATCTGGAGACTTCCACATTCACACGATTCTCTAGATGTAGCAGGTTCCTACATTAGTTTTGTTATTGGCTTTTTTTACGAGTTCAATTACATTGATTATTAATGGAGCGTGTATAGAGATATTTCACACTTTTTCAACACAATTCAAATTACTTGAAAGTTGACTACTTAAACTTAAATAAAATCACAATGAAATACGTGGGTTGTTAATGATGAAGCCGAATAAATATGCATGTGAAGAACTTCAATTTAAATTAATACAAATAAATCTCACTTAGGTTGTTCGAAAAATATTGCACTAATAATTTTTGGCCATTTTCGTTAAAAAGAGAAAGGCATTATTTTTAGTAATCTAATAATTTTGATTAGTAACTGCTAAAACAAAGATAAATAAATAAAACTATGTATTCTACTACATAAACAATAAACAAAGTAAAATACAAAGTCATTAAACGACTCAACATTATTTAAAAGCATTGTATGCTTAGCGATACCTCAAGATACGATAGTCATTAGGTGGAACTAACGAAATACTTGACTAAGTGCATCATTAACATGTGCTTACAACTCTCAATTATCGTTTGTCACCAGCTCGTGAACACTCAAGTCAAGATTCAACGGAAGAATGTAATGACTAAAGAGCGAATGAACCATTTTGCACTTTTAGAGTAAACCTACAGCTGTTACAAGATTTCAGTAAATATGAAAATAATTTGGTTGTGATATTGAAGATGCGCAATGAATAATAATTAATCATTCGAGTCTGCTCTAACAATTAGTGTTAGACCAGTCTCAAAGTACGATTTCATCGAGTAGGCTTAACGGTTTGAAGACTTATTCAAATCCATGAAACCAATAATCCTCGAGAACAAGAAAGACAATAAAGAAAATCTTCGTTCACAAGAAGGAAGGGTTATTCAACTGAGATTTGAAGGTTTTTTTTTGTGTCATTCCCCTCCGGTCTGGTTGACATCTCAAGTTGAAGAGACTGAATTTGAAATCTTTCAAGTTTGAGAGACTTTTATGAACAGCGTTCATAGAACGTTTTAATTCATGAAATGGAAGCGAGTAGGAAGTAAATGCCAGTAGGTACGTATTTCGTTAATGGCAGCTCGATCAAAAAATACAATTTCCCACGCTAATCAAAACCAACTCAAGAAAATGCACAATATTTTAGTAAGGTGGCACTACCACTTTCCAACAGATGGACATCCACCAATAAGACTAATGATAATTGATAATCACGTTTACAACATGAAAATACCAAAATGTAACTATTTAGTGTGCAGTGTAGCAAGTCTTATGGGTAACAGCAATATTCAAATTGGTTGACACAATAATCTTCAATGTGTTAACACGAAACCATGGACTCATTGCTCGGATCAGGTAAGAATGATTCAGAAAGGTTGGCTGCACAAGTACGTAAACTATATAGAGACAATCGAGAGTTAGCCAATATTGGTGGGACTCGCTACTTCTGCGATCCCATGTTGGGTACGTAATCCATCGCCATAAGACATGCAAACATGGTCATCACCATCTTGGGTTTTACTTCAGTAATATCTTCTGGGAGGGCGTACACTCGAGCTCCTGTTTTCCTGGCCATAGAGATAGCGTATTTGGCGTTGGCTAACTTCTCCTGCAATAATAAGGTCATAAATACGATGGTGAAGAAACCAGGTCTTGTGTTATACTCCCGAAACTAGCAAGAAAATGTGGTGTTGTCAGTAATAAACCTCTCGAGTTCCGATGAAGAATTACAATGTTTTATTTAACTGTCTACAAAATTTGTAGATCTAATCTGCATGTCGTCCCTATACCTGGTAAACCATGTAAGTCGAGTTTATCAAATTTTACAGGGGATACTAAAAACTAAATAATTCAGTTTTCATTCCACATGCAATAAGTTTTTTTCGTTCCATTCCTTAAAACAGGTGGTAACAGTAGTATTTCAAAGAGCCTGAGACTAATTTCATCAAAATTTACATTAGCGAACGAAAAAATGGACTTACATGCTTTTACCCAGCCTTTGACACCCGACTTACATGGTTTTCAATTTGATTTTCATGAAAATATACCCAGCTTGGGTTATTTAATTATTAGGAATATTATTCAATTTTTTCTCTCCAGGTTTCAAGGTTACACAAAATACCCAAATCGATGCAAAAGGAAAATATTTAAATGAAAATTCATAGGCGTTGACTAATACACAGTCCAACTTTAAGGCTCCTTGAGTCAAAATGACAGTCTTCAGTCTTAATATTACTAGAGTTGAGCAATAAATTATTATACTACCAATTCCTCAATTACCATTTCTTAAATTAAAACCATTACTTATAGGAACACTTTACCTATCACAACCGTAACTAGGTAGGTATGCATTGAATTTAAGTGTTAGGTAACTAGGTACTTTTGTTTCATTAAAACAAGGGATGAATTAGGTATGGGTTAGGGGTTAGGGACATGTTGGGGATGAGCTAGGGGCGGGTTAGGGATGGGCTGGGTATAAGTTAGGGGTTGGGATAGGTTAGGGACATGTTGGGGATGAGCTTGGGATGGGTTAGGGGTTGGAGATAGCTCAGGGCTGGGTTGGGTTAGAGATGGACTAGGGATGGGTTGAGGATGGGTTAGGTATGAGATAGGTTAGGGATGGGATAGGGACGGATTAGGGTTAATAGATAGGTCAGGGCTGGGTAGGGTAAGAACTGAGGATGGATTAGGGATGGACTAGGGTTATGGTTAGGTATGGGTTATGGATGGGTTGGGTGTGGGTTAGGGATAGGACAGGGCTGGGTTGGAGATGAGCTGTGGATGGGTAAGGGGTTAGGAATTGGCCAGAGATGGATTTCCTCAATTATTATCTCTTGTATCATTAATTTTACAGAGTTTCCTGTAAAACATAAGCAGACCAATGGCACACTACAAATCTCTTTTTGTTCTTTCTAACATCAGCATTACAGCTACGTCAAACAGCCAACAAATCAATCAATTCATCTAAAATTATCCTCCTAAATAATGTAAAAATAATTTAGAAACAATGCGGAATAACACGTAGGTAGGTCGTGATCTTAAGGTTGGCCACAGTATGGAAAATCACGTGTCTGCAGAACACAAGGAGTGGAATTTATTGCTGAAATTGAGACTAATAAAAAGGTTTCTATTTATGATCACTTTCTCCGAACTCCATTTATGATTTTGTAAACTTTTACATGGGAAAAATTTTTAAAAAACTGACTATCTTTGATGGAAACTTGCCACTAGCGTGAGCAGCTCACTCATATGAAGGCGTACACAGGACTTACATGGTTTTCCGACGAAAAAATAGGTAACCGACTTACACGTTTTTTCAATGCCTTCTGGGTAAAAAACTATTCATCAGATTGGAAAACGGCTTCACTAAATGAATCAAGCGACCCTAATTTACCTGAAAAGCTCAAAACCTTATTTTCGAAAAAATACCGACTTACATGGTTTACCAGGTATAGGGACGATGTACTCATCCAAAGTAAGTTTGAACTACATTGAAGACGAAGTAACACAAATCTCAGGTCTTTAGTTAAATTATTACGTGGGCAAACTTAGCAAAATGTCTGGAAACTTGGTTGTTTTGCAGAGCCCCCTATCTAATCGCCTGAAGACTTTGAATGGAATGAATAAGATATTTTGTTACCTGCGTACCAATAAACAGTAGGGAATGTGCCTTTTCTTCAAAGTAATTTATTTCATTTTACGTTGGAAGTACTCAAAGTAGTTACTAAGTAGATCTCAGAGCTCATTATAACTCGCCAATAAGTACAAGCGTTTATTCATAGCCATTAGATGAAACAAGTAGGCAAATGCATGGATGCACGGTGGAATGCATTTACCTACCTGTTTCATCTAATGGCTATGAATAAACGCTCGCACTTATTGGCGAGTTAGAATGTGTTTTGAGCTCAACTCAACAACTGCCTTCAAAGAAAAATATAATAATTAATTATTAATTAGTTTTAGATATGGCACATTTCCAATTCTTTCCTGTAAATGGTAAAAATGTCGCCAGTGAGAAAACATTATTTGCGTTAACAAGTTTACCTCATCGTTAGCTCCTTCCTTGACCAGGTCATAGTTAATCGTTCCTGGCTTGATAGAATCAATAAGATCTATCACAACCCTAGCATCAGAGATTGAGGAATCCTGGAAACGATAGAACGACATGAGCAACAAATTATTTTGTAAATGAGTTCACAAGGAGAGGAAGCAAGTACGATAATACACAGTGTATAATTCTTGCACGATGATAGTTGGGATAGTTCTACGAAACACTTCTGCCGGGAATGACAGTTGGACAAAAATTCAACCTGAGATGGTTGTTTTTTTTTTTTAAATTCAGTACTCTGGGGTTGAAACCTGCAAGATGTACATACCTGGAATCCTTTGAGAGAACTCTTTTTATTGCAGGAGGTCAGCTTGTTATTCACCCAAGTAACGATTTCTCTTTCTACAATGGGGCTTCCAGTGTTGGCCAATTGGGTGAGAATCGAGAGAGTATAAGCCCTCATGAGTTGCCAGATTAGAGCTGAAAGCGATAAATAGGAACAAGTACAGAATGAGGGATTCCTGATACAATTAACCTTAATGCTCCGAAATGGCACTCCGCATATCAACTGAACGGTGTGCTCAAACCGGCCAAGCGCCAAAATGTCAAAACTCGAGTTCTTGGTATCAATCGATTCGTCTCGACGAGTACTTTCCGATTTTGTGCACTATAACGAGTTCTATTGACTTCTTGACGAACTAGGGCCGATAGAATGTTTGGCAATACGTATTTTTGAAGTCCTCTTCTAGCGTTTGGAGCGGCAGTATTAAGCGCAAAGCGGCCAAACATCACTACTCCAGTTGTTTGGCTGGTTTACGAAAAACTCAGCTGAGGTTTACACAGGTGTTTCCCCAACGATCCGATCGTTCTCGCTTGTATGATAATCGCCTTTCCTCTCGCCATGGAATTCTTTTAAAAAGTTCTCGGCAACGTTTTGGTTCCTGCAAGATGATGAGCCGAGGGAAGATGTTGAAGCCTAGGCAAACTAACAACTGTAAGTACCCATCTGGATCTAGTTTTAGATCATTAAATATATCAACTGCATCAGCGTAAAGAATTCTAAAGAGTGGAAGAAGGGTGAAGTTGAGAATGAAAGACGTAATTTAGTTCAAGTTACAAGTATTCTATTTCAATAAAGAATTGGTGAAGATTAAAAAAATGTCATTGGTACTATCATTATTGCCTTTCTAGTTTAGCAGTCACTTTCGACAATTTCCGAGTTCTAAGTTATGTGCAAGAGAAACCCTCACCCAAACCTGTTTCATGGTTCAATTATGAAAATTCGATGTTTTCAATTTCCTTAATTTTCTTCCATACAAAGCGTAGGCACGTGTTTTGCTATTGTTGTGCCCAGAAGTCGTTCGACGACCAGATAGTACAGTAAAAATAGCACTTTTGATCGGAACTAATTCGTCTAAAGTTGAAACTTGGTGGAGATGTTCCTTTTGGCATCATATTGGACTAAAAAAAACTCTCTAGTGATTGGAGGGGTGGAATTTCGGAAAACACACGAAATTTTGGCCCTTTTTTCACTTTTTGGCTTACAGCTCCATAACGGTGCATCTGACAGAAAAATTTATCAATACACAAATTAAAGATCATTAAATTATGCTTCCAATGAGCTACTTAAACATTAAAATTGTTTCAGCGGTTTAGCCGCAATCGCTCGTAAAAGATCGGCGATTTTTAGGAACTTGGCTGAAAAGTGGTGTGTGTTCACGTTCAAACGCTTCTTACTCAAAAACTGCTGCTCCAAATTAAAATTGTCACTGAATCAAAGTGGTACTACATCAAATTCTGCGATAGATGGACTCCAATTATTTTTGTATCCCCGTTCCTGAGGAGAGATACAAGCGAAAACCCCAAAGTAGTCATAGCGTCAATTTCCACTGATGGCTGATTTTGGAGGCATACCTACGAATTTCTTTTCTGACTGTTGTCAGGGAAGAATCCTGACTAATGGCATTCCAAGGATCAATTTTCATCTCGAAGGACCATTTATACGAAGTTCAAACCTTGTACGCATTTATTTAGTCAAATCAGAAGCGTTAATTTTTACTACATTGATCTTGCTTCCAGTCGTAACTTCACTTCTTATGATATAATTACTACCTGAATGAAATTAGTAAGAATTTTACACTCATAATGGAAATATTCGATTGAATATTGTAATAATTTTGTTTTCTGACTGCAATATGCTAAAATCTTCCAAAAAATCTAGCTGAATATAGATTATTAGAAGTTTGAAATTCTTATACCTCCAAAATCAGCTATCAGCGGAACTTGACGCTATGACTACTTTAGGGTTTTCGCTTGTATCTCTTCTCAGGAACGGGGATACAAAAATGATTGGAGCCCATCTATCGCAGAACTTGATGTTGTACCACTTTGATTCAGTGACAATTTTAATTTGGAGCAGCAGTTTTTGAGTAAGAAGCGTTTGAACGTGAGCACACACCACTTTTCAGCCAAGTTCCTAAAAATCGCCGATCTTTTACGAGCGATTGCGGCTAAACCGCTGAAACAATTTTAATGTTTAAGTAGCTCATTGGAAGCATAATTTAATGATCTTTAATTTGTGTATTGATAAATTTTTCTGTCAGATGCACCGTTATGGAGCTGTAAGCCAAAAAGTGAAAAAAGGGCCAAAATTTCGTAGTTTTTCCGAAATTCCACCCCTCCAATCACTAGAGAGTTTTTTTTAGTACAATATGATGCCAAAAGGAACATCTCCACCAAGTTTCAACGTTAGACGAATTAGTTCCAATCTTAACCCCTTATTGAACCTATTTTTACTGTACTAAGAGTACAGTTTTCACAAACGACCAAAAATGAATAAGGAGCGCCAATTTTCTACTGATACGGGTGTGAGGTATTATTTTCCAATATTTCCGCCTAATCTATCACAAAGTTTCAGAACATAAATCAATGACTGGGACAATGTGAATACCGGACAAGATTTTACTCAACATTGATGTCCTAAATCCGGACCTTTGACGGTTTCTCCTTTTTTCCAGCTAAACATTGTTGTGTTTGTACTAACACATCAAATACAGTTAAGGCCAGAATTAGGCTTTTATTCGCATTAAAATACAAGAGAAGAATGAAAGTAGAATTTGAAATTTGATCCGGGTAACTATTGGTTACATCGCAACAGTCACATGTGTTTTGTGATAATAATATTGTAAGTTCATCACGATTGATTGGCACAAACTGGCCATACGCCGGCGCTTGGCCGGTTTGCGCAGATATGCAAAATGTATTAGTTGATATTTTTGATTCAAAACAAACCAGATGCGCCATAACTCGACAGCTATCTAAGTTACTCTTGTTTTGACATCACCAATGGATTCTGCGCACGGTAAACGTAGAGGACCGAGTTTCTATCACTCCAATTACTGTCAATTACTCCAATTACTGCCAATTACTATCACTGGAGAGGCTGGATTGAAAAAAAAATCAAAATATTTGATAGATTTTTCTCGAAAACGATTAATCGGCGCCTGGTCGGTTTGTGTGTAACACCGTCCAACTTTACTTTGATAGATAACAATGAATCAGGCTTACCAAGAGTAAGAGTAGCATTCCCATCATTCAAATCTTGACCGGCTATTCCAACCAATGAAAAGCCGAGTTTTTTTCCAAGCTCCACAGCGTAGTTACAATTTTCAAGTTTTTCCATAAACTTGCGCAGCTTTGAAAAATTCCTGTTTTCAACAGTAAATTCACATTAGATTACACCATACATTAAGTATGTACATATCTATTTGTTATCAACTTTGATTTTCTTTAGCTTTCAAAAAGAGAACGACACCTAAAACTAAGAGTAGCCCCCTGGAAGAAGGAGGGCTCACTCAACGAAATTCAGGAAATCACGTTTGTAAACTGCTGCTGTCTTCAGAGGATATTTGTTACTAACTAGATACTAACTAGACAAATTCCAAAAAGTGTCTTGAGTGGGTAAAGCTCATCGTTTTTCCGTACCCATAACCGCGTAGCCTTATTATAATTCCCACACGTTACATACACAACTAATATCGTAAATTGGGACTCGAGTTACAGTAAAATTTACTGTAACTCGAGTCCCAATTTACGATATTAGACATTTAATGTCAAATACAAAAAAGTATACCAAGGTAATAAGATCACAATAAATCTGAAAGCAATGCATTAGGGCAGGGGTGCTCAAACGGTCGATCGCGAGTGCTTTTTGGGTAGATCTCGAGAAGAAAAAAAATTTTAATAAGTAGGTAGGTAACTAAACTACAAAAATGTATTACGTAATAAAATAACACTGCTTGCGGCAAAAGGTGGCTTTATCAAAGGAACGCGCGGCACTTTTCAAAGAAAAGCCGTGTTGTTTCTAGACTAGACAGCACACAGTACATTTTGTCCGTCTTTGATAGCAAGGATTCCTCAGTTGAATTATGATACGTATGAGGCTGAATTATCAAATATTTTGGGACAATTCGAAATGCGTTTTTATGATTGCAGTAAATTGGAAAATATAGCATCATTTATGAGTTATCCTTTTTCATGTAAAAACATTGAGGAATTAGCTACTGAAATAGCAAGTCAGTTTAATATGAACTCATGTTCTGTTGAAAATGAGTTGGTGCAGATTATATCATATATACATCTCAAAGCTACAACATCTGATACAAATTTCTGGTGTTTTATATCTGAAGATAAATATCCGAATGTAAGGCAAATCGCCCTTCAACTGACGGCATTTTTTGGGTCAACTTACTTGTGCGAGTCTGCATTTTCTGAAATGAAGATAATTAAGTCAAAATATCGCAATCGACTAACTGACGATCATATGTCATCATGCTTTTGATTAGCACTCAGTGGTTACGTACCATCTTATGAAAAGTATGCTGAGGACATTCAGTGCCACGCTTCAACATCCAAAGCCACTCTCTAGTTAAGTTTAACACCATATGTAACTCTTTTGTTTTGTAACAACCAATAAACTCGCAATTTTCAATAACTATGAGTTTTTTCATTGATATTGTAGAGAAGAACCTAACTAAACCTAACCCAAACCTTGACTAAAATAATGTACCTATATTGTGCAGAAAGCTAATATCTATATAACATATTATGCTACGGTACGCCCTACCTAGGTAGGTAGGGTGTATCGTGTATGTACGACAACCCTGCATCACACACACTTGCAGTCTCTCAGAGTCGATCGTTTGTAGTCTAAAAATATTGAGGTAGATCGCCAGCAGTTCAAGTTTGAGCACCCCTGCATTAGGGTATTAATGCATAACTCGCACAATCTCTAAAACTTTCACAGAAGCGATTTGAAATTGAGTGTGTGGAGGATTTTACGTTTCTTTCTGTGCAGTGGCTAAAGAAGACCTTGGTGAAATTAGTATTGGCTAGCAGAATACTAATTTAAGCGGCTTAAATAAAATCAGCTCTCTTTGGAATTCGAGAGCTTTCCAATGGTGATTAGCCCTGAAAGAATTTAACGAAACATTGGACCGGCTATTGTCCGAATGGTCTACAAAAACCCAGGTTTAGAACTGAACAAAACGAACACACTTTTCGGACTGATGTACAGGATTTTGTATTAAAACCTTGCTTACAAGAACGTGACACTTGTACTTGAACTTCACAAGAAAGAACGATTGATAAGAATATTGATAATAATAAGGTAACATTAATAATAATAATAATGATTGATAATAAGAAGGATTTCTCCTCAGACTCCTGCCTAATGTGCCGCGAATTCGAAGGGGAGATTCCAAAATGTCTTCCTGGATAGCGGTTAAGTTTCCCATTTCCAGTTTTAAATTTCGGTTAAGTTTTCGTTAATTTTCGGTTAAGTTTCCCAAAACCACACAGTGAGGGTTCTGAAGGGCTGCGTCTTATTTTCTCCACCATGCTGGAGAACCTTTGAGGAGTACGCAAGTCTAAGTTGTCATGGGGGCTAGATGACTGGGGATACTTGCGCTGTTTGGTCAGAACAAAGGCTCCTGAACTAGACTGTTGGCGACGGGAAATCAGATTGGGCTCTTTCTTCCCCTGAACCTAACTTACATACTTCATGTGTTTGAAAGTGTACTTGATGAGACTGATCGGAGTGGAGAAGCTGGTGATGACGTAAACCACAGAAACAGGTAAAATCATAAATCCTCATAATCATCATCATAAATCCGTGGTATTGTGATCGACAAAAGCGCGTCGTGATTGAACGAACTGTGCCTTGAATGCACTACAATGATATAGGTAGGGAGTGGTGATCATTGCAGTAATGACTGGACAGCTTGAGCGAGTTCAAAGATCGAGGAGCAGAAGAATCTAGGATGGCGCTGGAGACATTCTGGTCTTGGCGAGCACTAAAAACTTGAATGTGTCTTGGTTTGGACACTTTCTAGGGATGGGATCGGACATTAGAAGACTGAGAGGATGTAGGTAGCATATGCGCTATTCGAAGCTCCTTCTTGATGAAAGTGAACAGATCGTTGGAAGCGGGGATAAGATTCTCCTCTTCCATCTCATCTTGGTTAAACTTATCTCGCAGATCGGAAGACAGTTTGGGGAATAATGCTTCGAAGCGTAGGTACCCAGCATGATCGTTGGTGGGCAAATTTTGCATTGCCCGATCCCATTTTTCTGCCGCGAAAAGGGGCTTTTCAAGATCGATAGCCTGCGAGCTGGTAATTCGTTTTATCCGTGTGACGTCACACAGAATGGATGTTGGAAGAACAAGGAGAAGAAGAAGAAGAATAAGACTAATCTCCCTGAAAGGTGGCCATGTCGACTCCGTTGTAAACAAAGATTGTATAGAATATTGCATAGGTTTTTCATTATGCCAATCTGTGCGGTTATTAGTTGCTCTTCTCGTCCCGGAAGCGGTATTTAATTTTTTGGTTTGCCAAAAGTGATTAGAAACAGTGTGCAAAGACAAGAAACTTTCCGAAAAAAGAAGAATATCAGCCTTTTGACGTCGCTGCTTCTCAGTCTTCTGACAACCATGATTTTCGATGAACTGACACTTTTATAACCAGCTTAAAATTATCTTATTATTATTATTTGTACACGTTTTCTTTTTCATCAGTTAGGTATTTGTTTGTTTCCCCGGGAAATATCATGTTGTTCACCTCTCGAAACCAACTGCTCATCACGAAAATTCTGTAATCTTCACATCAAGTTCATGGTGTAGGTACTACCTATTGTTAATTCTGTGCGAATTGTATATTGTTTCAATGTACAATGAAATTTCTGAATAAATTGCGTGTTTTTCATTGAATGTTGTACATTATTCCATTATATCAACACACCTAACTACAGATCTGCGATAAACAGCCGATGGGAGTCCAGCTCACGTAAGTAGGTACCATTTGGGGTTTCAAGGAAAGAAGTTACAATAGTTATGAAGTTTACCTTTGAAAAATACCTTCTTTTCTCACAATGGTAGGGATTTGGTTCATTATGGATATCTGCATTTAGTTGTTGCATCTACAAGTTCGTGTATCAATCATAGTAGGATTGATCTGTACTACTTCCCTGTTTGTGAAAGTCTGTATGTGCGTGGTAGGTAGAAACAAAACACTTGCTCTAAACTATCTAGAGATATGTTGTTGGACAACTAATGAACCAGTAGATAGGTAGCTACTGAATAATCGGTAGTTATTACTTATATGAGACCCAAAAAAATGCATTGAGAACTCTGGAAAATCTAGGTTTGTGGTGTTCACTAGGTACTTTCTAAAGGCGAATACGCTCAACCATCAGTAGGTAGGAAGGTTTTATATTCAATCTAAGGTCAGATTGGGATGTAAATAGGCACTTGTCTCTGGTTCTCTATGTGAGTAGGTATCTATTAAGTATCTATCAGCACACCTAACTACAGATCTACAATAAACAGAATATCAGTTCACATAAGTAGGTACAATTTAAGGTTTCAAGAAAAGAAGTTCGTAGGTACAACATTTATAAAATTTACCTTTGAAAAATACCGTCTTTAGCAGTTAGTTGTCTGTAAGTTCGTATATCACTATATCTATCCTAGTAGGTTTGATCTGTACTTCCTTGTTTGTGAAAGTCTGTACGTCCGTGATAGGTAGAAACAAAACACCTCCTCTAAACTATCCAGAGATATGTTGTTGGACAAACAATGAACAAGAAGACAGAGAGCCACTGCAAAATCGGTAGTTGTTATATTTGAGACCCAAAAAAATGCAGTAAGAACGCTGGAAAATCTAGGTTTGTGGTGTTCACTAGGTACTTTCTAAAGGTGAATACGATCAAAATCATCAAAAGGTAGGAAGGTTTCATATCACAATGTAGGGTCAGAAAAGGATGTAAATAGGCACTTGTCTCCAGTTCTCCATGTAAATAGGTATCCAAGTAGTAATACGTTAGTTCAATGTGGCGAATAAATATTCAAATTTTCATTCTGAAAAACTTATTTCGAGAGTTTATAATAGACACTAATGTTTGTGTCAGCCTGGTTTGCTTGTCAGCATGACAATTGACACCTGTCATGTCCCTGTTCTTTGTGTCAAGACCCCTCAGAGTCTGTATCAGCTGTTTGCAATCTGATCGCTACTCACGATTACATAATTGCTATAAAAGAATAGAAAGAAGAAAATAATGAATATACCACTATCATTCTGTTTGCATACCAAGAAATAGGACCTATGTGGCATGTATACATAATGACCTTGCTGACAGCGAGTCAAAATGGCGCCATTTCACGACCAGCTGATCGGGTAAGCTGAGAAGGTTAGGTTTGATAACCTAAGGTAGGTTAAATTGAGTCTCACGGATATCACCCATAGCAGGTATGTTGTGGCGATTCGCGAATTTGCGTCTAGCGACGCAGTGCCTACCAGTATTTTCTGTGCAAAGGGTTTCGTAGCATCGCTGGTAGTCCTTACTTTTGGCGCCTGCTAATACAGTACGAGCGTCACTGACCAGCTTGGACGAAAGGGACTGGAATTTTATTTTGTCTGGAAGCATTGGAACTAGGTGAACAGCCGCGTCAAACAATTTTTGGAAGGTAGGGAATTCGGTGACGTCACCATGATATTCTGGAACGGTGGACAACATTACATTCATCACCTTGACTGCATCCAGAACGGACTTAAGAGATTGGGATACAGATGGAGCGGTAATATCACCCAAGAACGTGGAATGATCTTTATTAGGTATGATTTTGAGCAAATTGGTGCTCATTTGAACAACAGGAACGGTGAGGAGAGTGGACAATGAGTCGTCCATGTCACTCTCATCGATTTTGGACAATAGAGCAGTTCCAGCTTCAACGACCTCTTTCGCTTGCAGGATCATTTCTGCATTGAACGATTCAACTTCCAAAAGGGAACATGCCCGAATTGACCAGGTTCTGACAGAACGATAGAGTTTTTAGGACGTCCCACAGTAAGACTTGGGCGTCCTTATGCGATCGATCTGGGGTAAAGTTGGACAACACTCAACAGGAAAAAATAACCACACCGTAATCCGTTTTAGACCATTCTGAATCCAAATCCGCGAAAAAAGCATAGGCGTATATCTGTATGTGTGTGAGACAAAATCTTGTGTCATCTGCACAGGCCTTAGTTTTCAACCGATTTTCGTGGTTCTTTTTTTATTCGACGCGGAAAACTATCTAGTTGTGCACTACGTCACCGGAAGTTCGAATTTTGCGTTTTAAGGGGGGGGAGGGGGGGGGGTTAATTGTTGAATAACGTGCGTTTGCGGGCTCTTGTAAACTATGTCCAGGCCGCAATTTCCTACGGATTTGCGTGTTTCTTTTTTTGTTCGACTCGAAAATCTTCCAAATTGCACACTATTTCACCAGAGTATCAAAATCAGATTGGCACCATGGGGGGGGGGGGGGGTTGAAGTCGAATTCGCATGTATCGTAGATCATGAATGATTGATTTTGATTAATCGAATCGAACGAAAAACCAGAACAAAACTAGGATCGAACTAGTTGGAACACAGGGCCAGGGCGAAATCGGTTGACTGGACTGAGCAAACGGACGAGTGATACAGTACGAACGGAGTGCTCACCACTAAATTATGCAAGGTTATAGTTAGCATGCACAAACAATAGTAGGCAAATGAAATTGCAGCCTCCGACACCTAAAACCGCCGCTTTTAGGCAGGTGTTGGAGCGAAAAGTGATCGTCTGCACTGATCACAGTGAATTGTCTTCACGAACGTAGAAGAATTACTCAGCTATTCTTTTGAATTCCAGGGTTTCGGCACCAAATGATTACCTCTGAACGAATTTAACGAAAAAAAAGTCTGCCAAGTGGGTGTGGCACATAGCTTCCTCGTGTCCATAACCCGATTATATAGATGATCCGACGCATATTAGCTAATCTCAAAACACCAATCTCTAAGTACCTTTCACTACCCTCATAGGGGACCATCTACACGCTAATCTGGACAATCCTAGAAAATTTCATCAAATTCGGATGAAAAATGTAAGTGTTATGGCTGTTACAAGGATTTTACGTTTGCGCATGCGCAGTGGCTATCAGTCCGAAGGTGATGATTTTCATAGGGGACCATCTAAATAATGATCTGTAACATCCCTGAAAAGTTCATTGAAATCGGATGGAAAATGTGGAAGTTATGGCTGTTACAAGGAATTCAAGTTTTGCGCAGGCGCAGCGGCTACTATACGTTAAAAATTACGCGTTAAAAATTACGTTAAATTTCATGTCAAATGATTTATTAAGTTGGAAAGCATTTCTGGTGAAAAACGCCGATTTACACCCGAAAATGAACGTTTTCTGCCCTAAAAACGTCATTTTCTAACTGAATAAGTGGTGTTTTAAAAAAAATGACTACACCGTTAGAAAGCTGGGATTCACATGCAACTTTTGGGCTTACAGCATGGAAATTTCCGTTCACGATGTTTCGAGAAACAAACTTTGAAAAAAGTGAAAATTTTCGAAACTTTACCATTTTCGAAATTCTCCATTGGGGAATTTGCCTCAATTTTAGATTCTGGAATTTCAAGTCAAATCCTATAGTAGGGCCCTAGAATAACGTTTAACACTAGGAATAACCAAGGGGAAAAAATTACCGTAGGAGAAAATGCCTAAACAAGTGAAGCCTCTGTTACAAAACACCGCGAAAATCGAGGAATATTGTTGACGTCATACGAAAAAAAAACGACGCGAAAACAACTCCGACAACAGACAGAGTTCTAGCACCGCCACACAAAACGATCCAGTGAAATGACTACTCGAATAATGTGATTCAAATCTTGAAACTAAATAAGAGAAGATGAAGACTAATAATGCTTGATAAACTAGTAGGTAGAATCGTATTGTAAAAAAGTGAGTAATATTGTTTCTTTTGGTCACTTTTGTGTCTGGGTTCTTCCTGCCAGTTCGCGGCGCACTCTTGTGTTAATCCTTTGTAAGCTAAAAGTTCGTGTATGTTCCGCTTCTGTGGTAAGCGCCACAGAACCTCCTTTAAAGTCAGATTGGTAGAATATCCGTTACGTTTCAAACATGGCTGCCTCTTACACATTGCCACCACATTTAAAATTTCCATCTTCCTTAAATTCTCTAAATTTTTTGGATGCGTTTTCGAGCAGCTCACTATGGTTTTATTCCATAAAAATAAACCCTCATTCGAAGAAAAAAAAAAACGTCTGCCAAGTGGGTGTGGCACATAGCTTCCTCGTATCCATAACCCGATTATATAGATGATCCGATGCATAGTAGTTAATCTCAAAACACCAATCACTAAGTACCTTTCACTACCCTCATAGGGGACCATCTACACGCTACTCTGGATAATCCTAGAAAATTTCATCAAATTCGGATGAAAAATGTGGGTGAGTCACTCTCAAAAAATCAAAAAATTTCTAGCCTACGGCTGGGAATCGTACCCGCGACCCCTTGAATGATAGTTTGATCCGCTACGAATGTGCTACGGGCGCCAGACAGTGGACTGTGTAGAATTTGAGATTCTGACGTACGCACGGCTGTTACACGGATTTTACGTTCGCGCATGCGCATCGGCTACTATCAGTCCGGGGGTGATGATTTTCATAGGGGACTATTTACAATCTAATCCGCATAATCCCTGAAAATTTCATTGAAATCGGATGGAAAATGTCGAAGTTATGGCCGTTACAAGGAAATTCACGTTTGCGCATGCGCAGTCGCTTCTATCAGTCCGGGGATGATGATTTTCATAGGGGACCATCTAAATACTAATCTGTAACATCTCTGAAATTTTCATTGAAATCGGATGGAAAATGTCGAAGTTATGGCCGTTACAAGGAATTCACGTTTGCGCATGCGCAGTCGCTTCTATCAGTCCGGGGATGATGATTTTCATAGGGGACCATCTAAATACTAATCTGTAACATCTCTGAAATTTTCATTGAAATCGGATGGAAAATGTCGAAGTTATGGCCGTTACAAGGAATTCACGTTTGCGCATGCGCAGTCGCTTCTATCAGTCCGGGGATGATGATTTTCATAGGGGACCGTCTACACACCAACCCGCACAATCCCTGAAAATTTCATCGAAATCGGACAATAACTTCGTATAGTTATGCGCGTTACAAGGAATTCATGACAGACACACAGACACGGAACCAAAATTGTTCAGAAAGGTCTAAAACGCAAAACGCGAGTGAAAATTTTGATTTTGGAGAACTTTTTTTTTCATCCTTGAAAAGTGAAAACAAAGCTTCCGCTACCTTGGTAGACTCGGAAGCAAAATGTGAGGCAAATTCCCCATTTATTACTTTTGGCTTATTTTACACCCGTTCGTTTTATTTGAAATTTTCTAAAACCCCATCAGGGAGATAGGAAATTTGACGCTCTTTCCAATGATATAATCAAATTTGAATTTACTCCATCAATTAAGGGAGTTACAGCCATTTTAGTGATGTAAGGTCGAAAACACGAAAAAACGTCTGCCAAGTGGGTGTGGCACATAGCTTCCTCGTATCCATAACCCGATTATACAGATGATCCGATGCATAGTAGTTAATCTGAAAACACCAATCTCTAAGTACCTTCCACCACCCTCATAGGGTACCATCTACACGCTAATCTGGACAATCCTAGAAAATTTCATCAAATTCGGACGAAAAATGTAAGTGCGGTAGTGATTGGAATCAAAAAATTTCATATCCACACTGAGAATCGAACCTGGAACTCCTGGGTATGAGTCCAGTACTTTGCTTTCTGATCTACAGAGGGGTTTGTAGAATGTCTTTGAGATCCTCACCTCAGACGCAACTGTTACGGCTGTTACAAGTATTTTACGATTACGCATGCGCAGAGGCTACTGGAAATTTTAAGGCCTTGATTTTCATTGGGGACCATCTACAACCTAACCCGCTTAATCCCTGAAAATGTCATCGAAATCGGGTAGAAATTGTGGAAGTTATGGCTGTTACAAGCAATTCACGTTCGCGCATGCGCATCGGCTACTATCAGTCCGGGGGTGATGATTTTCATACGGGACCATCTAAACACTAATCTGTAACATCCCTGAAAATTTCATTGAAATCGGATGGAAAATGTGGAAGTTATGGCCGTTACAAGGAATTCACGTTTGCGCATGCGCAGTCGCTTCTATCAGTCCGAGGATGATGATTTTCATAGGGGACCGTCTACACACCAACCCGCACAATCCCTGAAAATTTCATCGAAATCGGACAATAACTTCGTATAGTTATGCGCGTTACAAGGAAATCATGACAGACACACAGACAGTCAGACACACAGACAGTCAGACACGGAACCAAAATTGTTCAGAAAGGTCTAAAACGCAAAACGCGAGTGAAAATTTTGATTTTGGAGAACTTTTTTTTTTCGTCCTTGAAAAGTGAAAACAAAGCTTCCGCTACGTTGGTAGACTCGGAAGCAAAATCTTAAATGTGAAATAAGTCGAAAACGAAGCCTCTAAAAACAAGTGGGTGTGGCACATAGCTTCCTCGTATCCATAACCCGATTATATAGATGATCCGATGCATAGTAGTTAATCTCAAAAGACCAATCTCTAAGTACCTTTCACTACCCTCATAGGGGACCATCTACACGCTAATCTGGACAATCCTCGAAAATTTCATCAAATTCGGATGAAAAATGTAAATGGTATGGCTGTTACAAGGATTTTACGTATGCGCATGCTAAGAGGCTTCGATAAATTTTAAGGCCTTGATTTTCATTGGGGACCATCTACAACCTAATCCGCATAATCCCCGAAAATTTCATCGGAATCGGGTAGAAAATGTGGAAGTTATGGCCGTTACAAGGAAATTCACGTTTGCGCATGCGCAGTGGCTACTATCAGTCCGGGGACGATGATTTTCAGAGGGGACCATCTAAATACTAATCTGTAACATCCCTGAAAATTTCATTGAAATCGGACGGAAAATGTAGAAGTTATGGCCGTTACAAGGAATTCACGTTTGCGCATGCGCAGTCGCTTCTATCAGTCCAGGGATGATGATTTTCATAAGGGACCGTCTACACACCAACTCGCACAATCCCTGAAAATTTCATTGAAATCGGACGGAAAATGTGGAAGTTATGGCCGTTACAAGGAATTCACGTTTGCGCATGCGCAGTCGCTTCTATCAGTCCGGGGATGATGATTTTCATAGGGGACCGTCTACACACCAACCCACACAATCCCTGAAAATTTCATTGAAATCGGACCATAACTTCGTATAGTTATGCGCGTTACAAGGAAATCATGACAGACACACAGACAGACAGACACACAGACACTGAACCAAAATTGTTCAGAAAGGTCTAAAACGCAAAACGCGAGTGAAAATTTTTATTTTGGAGAACTTTTTTTTTTCGTCCTTGAAAAGTGAAAACAAAGCTTCCGCTACCTTGGTAGACTCGGAAGCAAAAATGCTAGGAGACATTTTTTGTTACAAATTAGTAGTAGAATCGAACCCTGCCCGGTGGTGCGCCCGTAAGGGTGACACTCTGTATAGATAATTGGATCAACATCGAGATGGGGATCCCTTCTGAGGACATTAATTATGAGGTCATACTGCAGAGATGCTGCCTGAATACCCTCGAGAGAAGACGGAGTTCAGCGGACCTCGTGCTCCTATACAAACTTCTAAACAATGCCATTGACTGCCCCTCGCTGCTCCAGAAGCTGAACCTTGCCGCCACCCGTACATCCACCCGCTCATCCACTTTGTTTCATGTTAATTTTTCGGCCACAAACTACGACCAACACCGTCCCCTAAACCGGCTACCCCGTAGTGCAAATCTCTTTCTCACCACTTATCCACATTTTGATTTCTTCCATAGTCCCTTATCATCGCTTAAATCCTTAGTTTCCTCTTCACCCATCCTATTCAGTTAGCTCCCTTTTCCTTTCATTGTAATTGTATTTTCTCGATCCCCCCTACCCTATAGTTAGTTATCTATAGTATTTTTCTATTATATAAGTTCTCATATAAGTTGAATACAACTGTAATATGTTGATTATAAATTGGGCTTGCCCGTTAATAAATAAATAAATAAATAAACATACTTATGGACACGGTTCCAGTTGACAATGCCAGGTTTGATGATATCGTAGAGTTGGAATATAATGAGACCATCAGCGAGATCAGAGTACAACCAATTGACGTAAGGGGCGACACCCATCGAGTTCATCCAATTACGGTAGGCTGAAAAATAATTAAAGGAAAACATAACAATTATCAGGATTTTAGAGAAAAAGTCAACATTTTAGAGATGATAACGTGGTAAATGCGTCGTGCCTAGAGAAAACGTAGATAACAAGAATTTTTTCTTTGTGGGAGGGGGCCAAAACAAACTATCTTAGATATTCTCAGATGGGATTTCCCAAAATACATGAAAATTACGTTATTAACTACGAAGCTATATTTTCCTGTAAGATTAGGCAACTTTTTCAATAATTGGAAATGAGATCAGCAGTCACATCACAAAAGAAATTACTTTTTTCTTCTCTAGTTTCTTCGATATTCTCTATTCCTTCAATGCCTCCTTCAGGCCGCTCGAGCCCAGGATGTTTGTTGAACAGATTAGCGACAAAGGCCAAGTTGAGTTTGTAAACGCCGTTCACAATATCCGCTGGTGTCACGAAACTTCTGCAACCAAGTTTGCTGGCTTGCTGGAGCATGAGTTCTGCTCTCTTCAGCATGTCAGGTTCCTGAAAAAGAAAACAAGAGCACAATTAGCAAATTTATTTACCACTGCCACCTCGAGCCTACAAACTTTGGCAAAACTCAGTCCTGCCTACTTTTTAATTATAGCGAATTTTCGAAGAAAATTAAGAACTAAATTTTTTTTAGCGTGGACAATTTTGAAACCTTTTTCGTGGAAATCCGTTTTAGAACAGTATAAAACACGATTTTTTAACGAATGTTTGGTAGTTCTAGCGTATCACTCGAGAGAAATAAAAAATTTGAAAACTATTTACCATTAGTGCCTCCATAGTGATATTCTTTTCCTGAGGTCCGATCTGTTTCAGTAGGTGAGAGTAAACTTCTGAATCGACAATATCATTTTGGAAGTTATTACATCGCCTGAAACAGAATAGGTTTATAACAAATAATGAGAAGAGTTAATTTGACAACGTACATGAGAGTGGCCATACACTCTCAACCAGGCTGCTAAATATCAGGAACTAAAACAAACTGCATAAAACAAGCACACCCAGGTTAAACATTTGGACATATCAATCAAACGGAACTTGAATTCAAAAAATGAAATAATAACTTATTTGAATTAATAGCAACAGTTGACATGAAAAAAAAAAAAACATCCTGAGCGTCCTCTTAATTACTTACATTATACTACGTTCCCTGTGAAACTACGATTTTGAGAGACTACAATCCCCAATGGTGCCCGTATATCATCTATCAACAAACAATTTCTTGTTTTCCCGACTTTTGAAATCAGGCCAGCTTTTGGAGTTGCTGAACTGCAGTTCGACGGACGGACAGAATTACTTTCAATTCGACTTTCAAATCCTTTTCGTCTCATGATACGAAAAACAACAATTTTGTGGGGGAGGGGGGGGGAGGTATTTTTTTCTTGTTCGATTCTGAAGGTTCATTGTTGAAAATACCTATTTTTTTACCTAATGAGGAATTTCACCATGTCGGAATTTCCTATTTTTGACCCCAAAATCGGATTCAGCACCTCTAAAAACCCCCTAAGGCAAACTTTCAGCCCGAACTTCCTAATTTACGAATAAACAAAACAGTGTAGAAAATACGAATGTTTAAAAAAACCGGGAAAATGACGTCATGCTGGAATAGTTCATTTATGGCCGCTTGAAGCGCTGAGATCGAGAAATCCATAGTCCCCAGATGCAAAATTTCATGAAACAGTAAAGTTCGAAATCGAAAAACTGAAGAAAAAAATAGAAAAAGCGAGATGGGGAAAATGAGGTTTCCTCTGTTTTTGTTTGATAACTTTTCTCTTAGAAAACACGATTTCGTCATCCCAATGGGCAACACTGGGAGGAGACGGAAATCCGAACAGCCCAATCAGCGAGCGTTCCGGCTGGACGTCTGTTTTCCCGGTTAGTTTTGAAATAAAAAATGTTGATTGTCTCCCAAAAATAACAGGAGACTTATTTTCCGAAATCAGCCCGATTTTCATCTATCCCACACCATTAACTATTCAGGAAAAATGCAAACAGAAATCGGTGAAATTCCTCATTGAAAGAAAGTCCAATACTGTGAGAAAATAAATTATGTGGTAAACCTACTTTGATACCATGGGATTTCCAACATTTCATTTTAAAAAATGGTATCTTGGTCAGTTTACGAAAAAATTGGAATTTCGTCATAAGAACCGCAAGGCCAGTTCCATTCGGTTTTGGTCACCGTGGAAAACCTCGGATCTTCAACTTGTCCAGTTCCAATCTGGTTTACCTTCGATAGGCTATCCGAG
The DNA here is from genome assembly GCA_009739505.2 of Apolygus lucorum. NCBI lineage: Eukaryota > Metazoa > Arthropoda > Insecta > Hemiptera > Miridae > Apolygus > Apolygus lucorum. The sequence continues at coordinate 89,136,377 of CM019167.2, forward strand.
CCTCACCAGTTCGCCTGTGATACCATCGTCATCGAAAGGAAGCAAGTAATTGCTAAGCCTGCACTTCATAGACGGATCGAGGATAGAAAGAGAAATGATAGAAATTATTGGGTCCGCCTTATTCTTACCAAACACCGGAATTAGGAGCACTTCATGGGCTTTACCAGAAGCAGAGAAAATATTAAGAGAAATTCTTCAATTACACTAGATTACAAAATTTATGGGTGGTATGGCTGCCTCGTTCTTTCACCACTTTTCTAATGGTATTTGGTGCGCTGAATCCGAATCTGACGTCAGTTTTTTTTTGTTTACGTCGGATTTTCAAGATATAGCTAGTTTTAAGATTTTTCTAGTTCTCACTTTTCTTCATTTTTTAGTGAAAACTCATCTTGCTCAAATCTCCTCAAAAAGTAAAAACTAAACTAAAGACTAACTAAGTAAAGACTTATAGGAAATTTCATGTATAATCCAAATATGTACTTAGTTTTCAAGTAAAACTGTGTTAAACCCCCTATTTCCCACAAAACGTATCAAAAAACACCGGTTCTCAACGTTTTTTCTTCGGGTTTTCCCTTACATTTTGCCACTTGAAAAAAAAATTAAGGCTAAAAAAAATTTTCTCGGGCTTTTAATTTGTAGGGGGGACACCCCAGAGGAGAATCGCAGCCTCCTATACCCATTAATATCGAAGGAATGAGCTTTTTCATGGCACTGAGATGAAAATTCACAAAAACCGTTAGTTAATTTTTCGAGATAAGTATGTAAGTTCCTAAATCTGTTTTCCTCAAATGGATTTTCCTTTCTTCTACATTTTTTATGCTTGTCACCTATTAAGAGTAAGATCGAAAATAGGTACTCAAAGGGGGAGTAAATCATAATTGGGAAACACTTGTTTTGTTAAGTGATTTTAATTCAGTTTTACAAACAAAACACAATAAACTGCAGAAAAGTTAACGGTGTGAATCTGTTTCATGAAGGCTCAGATGAATCAATAGTTGGTACAATGTTTGGTTATTCCTCCACCTCAGAGGTTCCACCAAGATATGAAAACCATGGAAGAACGGTACAAAGGGTATTGGGAAGTTCACATGATGGCGGACTATTGTTGGACCTTAAAAAGAGATTTACCTCAGGCGGCGAAGTTTTCTCTACATAGATGCCGGCGACGAAACCTCTGAGGTGGAGGAATAACCTAACATTTTACCAACTTTTGATTTATCTGAGCCTTCATGAAACAGATTCACACCGTTAACTTTTCTGCAGTTTATTGTGTTTTGTTTGTAAAACTGAATTAAAATCACTTAACAAAACAAGTGTTTCCCAATTATGATTTACTCCCCCTTTGAGTACCTATTTTCGATCTTACTCTTAATAGGTGACAAACATAAAAAGTGTAGAAGAAAGGAAAATCCATTTGAGTAAAACAGATTTAGGAACGCACATACTTATCTCGAAAAATTAACTAACGATTAAGAACGAGGCAGCCAGACCACCCCTAAATTTTGTAATCTAGTGTTATTTTCCTATGTCACCTGTTGTGGACATAACAGTGTATCACCCACCTTTTTCGACGAGCTCTTAACTTTAAACAAAAAAAGTCCATTCATGCACCATGAATTAATGAGCGAATTTTCAAAGAAATCCTTTTTTTACACTCTTTAGGGATCGTTCAAGAATGTTCCAAAACCGATTTCAGTGAAGAAATTTTTCGAAAAAGTTCATTCTACAAATTTTGAGGATATCGCAATACCTTCATTTTCCTTGAAAATTCGCTAATAAGGCTGAATGCTAACATTGCACGGGCTATGTTCTGAAGATGTGTGGAGTCCATATTCACGTTCTACACGTCTCCACGATCTCATAGAGTACCCACACGGCTATTGTTGTTTTTTCGACTTTCAGTATATCATACCAACATACTGTATGCACATTTTGAAGCTATTAGGGGTCCATATTCACGTGTTGTCCCCCCCCTGCTAAAATCGTCCAGATAGTGGTAAAACCCTAATCCGAAACTTCGAGACGGTATGTTGGCTCTTAATGATAGATAATTGCTTATTTGCATGATCGGTAGCTGACCTGGCTACCTGTTATTTGTAATGGCTCCGGATTACCTGCCAGATAGCTTTTATCTCCCGATCTGATTGACCTTCTATGGGCCCAAAACAAATCTGACCTTGACACGTGTCATCTGATTTACCTACCCAAGCCTGGGGATATCTTACACTAACCCGCACGACAGTCAAGTCTTGCTGAAAATTGCATAAACCGCCCATTGCAGATTTAGCTCAAATAAGTTGTGATTTTACGATCGGGTTATTCGAAATGGATGAACTCGTTGTTATCAGAAAAATTGTGGATCTTCTTGATCAGATTCAGTCCTTGCAGGTGGATGAAACAGAGTTAGCTGACATTAAGGAAGAACTAGTATCTACCTTAAACATTTTCGTAAATAATCGTAATGACCTAATGCAACTCAAATTTTTCTGTGAGAACCTATCAAGACTTTTTTGCGTTATAAATGATAGATTGGATGAGCAGGACGGCTTGAAAAATGAAATATCATCGCTCATGAATGCATATAACTCGTCACGTGACACACTAAATACCTCTTTGTCTACATACTTACGTCAAGAGGACCAGTGGGAGGTGGATAGAAGGGTTTTGGATGAATCTATTATCCAATATAAAAAGAAAATCAGGGTCTTGGAAAGTAAGATAGTTTCCCTCTCCATCACATCGGAGGGTATTGGGATGACCACGCAAACGGATTGTAGGTGTTACCGTGGTGTAAGTACTCAAACGGATGACATCGAAATGCATAGTGCTGTCACCCAGACTGATATACACAGTAGTACTGATATCTCACAAGAGCATCCCTTGATCGGTCTGACTGGAACTGACAGTCATCAAGGTTTTGAAAGTGGACAGGGATTGGAATCGTTTCAATCTCAAACGTTGTCAGATGAAAATCCTTTGATTATTATGAACTCTAACCCCTATCACTCGGAATTGCTGACACGGAATGAGCAGCTGCAGGAAGAATTGAGAGATGTACGTTCGGAACTTGAAGAGCTCAAAAGCGAGAAAGTTGTAAGCGACAGTCAGGTTTTTGTTGGCCGTAGTGCGGATAATGTTTCATTTGATACACCGCTGTCTAGGGAGCTGATTTCAGGATGTGATAATTCAGATATCTTGAATGGGCTGGCCGCAAATATGCACATAATAGAGAAGCTTAACAGAAAGTATCAGGAGATTGATTTAGTTATATCAGACTTGAGGAATAGTATTGCTCATTTTACGAATATTTCACCCTCTAGTAAAACTACACAATCCCTACCAAAGCCCCGTGAAGGGCCTGTGTATAAGCAGAGGACAGCATATAGTCCTAAAGTCGTCTTCCTTGGTGACTCATTCTCTTTCGGGTTAAGAGATGAGCTGTCTTCGGTTCTTCCGAGCAGGTATGACTCTTCGACAATTCGAATGACTGATGCCTCGTTGGGAACTTTATTGGAATCACTATCGCCCGCTTCACCTGATTTTCTTGTGCTATCGTCTGGTTTTGTTGATGTAGCATATAACGAAGTTCGTTCTTTCAAGCATGATGTATTGAAGCTCTGCCAGTCATTCGGTGGAATCAAACTGATAATTCTCAAAGTCCCGTTTAACTACCAGTTGTCGGGTTGGTCATGTGTGAACAAGGAGATTGACCGTCTGAATAAGTTTATTTCTCGATTGCCTTCTAAATTTCGTTCGGTACAGGTGGTTGACACTGACCTGATTGGAAGAGATATGATAGCCTCGAAATCAAATAACCCGTACTATACTGTGAAGGCTCGACAGATTTTGAGTAATTCAATTAAAATAGCCATTACGAGCAATGTGAATGCATTACCTGTTTTAGAGATGGGAGGGGCTATGGAGCCGGTATCTTTGTGACTATCTCCCACCACATCAACGGAAGACTACCTAACAACTATATTCCATGCAAACGTTGGAGGACTCAGATCAAAAATTCATGAAATTAATATTTCCATGGCTGAACGTCTAGACATACAGGTTTTGGGGATAACAGAGCACTTTCTGAGTGATTCAGAAATTCCTTTCTATGTTCCCGATGGTTTTAAGCTTGTTTCTCACTTTTGTAGGAATCGATCAAAGCGAGGAGGGTCTGCTATTTACGTCAGAAAGGATGTGGACTCCTACGAGGTTGTGGAATTGTGTGGCGGATCTGCGGAGGAGGTGTGTGAGATCTCAGCTATTGGCTTGAAGAGTTTGAACATTATTGTTATATGTGTATATCGTCCTCCGGTTCATCAAAATTTTCAAGCATTCATTGATTGCATCAATAGAATATTGCTTTCGACTACTACTTCACGCAGAAACTTTACTTTGGTGCTTATGGGCGATCTAAATGTCCATCATGAGGTGACCGCAACGGACCCAACCCAGCTAGCGGAAAGGCTGGATTTTTCCGATTTAATTATGACGTATGGGCTTCTAGTTACTGCGATGGGGATCACCCGTTTACCGTATCCGGGCCAGTCAGGCAATCCCTCCTGTCTAGATATTATGGTCACGAATATGGATGCTGAATGGTATGAAACATCGGTCAGTGATCTTAGATTTTCAGACCATTTTGGCATTGAGATGTGTATCCGAAAGAAATTAAGAGCACCTAACCCAAAAATAGGATTTAGACGTCGTTATATGCGCCCCAATATTGAATACCTACAACTACTCCTGTCTTTATGTTCTTGGTTCGATGTCTATACCAAGAAAGAGCCCAATGAAGCGATGAACACTTTTCTGAGCAGTATCCTGGGAGCTCTTGATCTGAGTTGTCCTTGGTTCAAATACAAGTCCTGCCCTGAAAGGAAAAAGGACCGACTTGTCATGGGCGATGAATTGCTTATTCTTCGTGATCGCTACCATTTGATGAGGAGTCTTGCTGACTCGACTCGCAACATTGAGACCAGGAATAAGGCAACTGATTTGAGGAGGAGATATAGGCAAGCACTAATAAAGGCTGAGATAAAGAGAAATGATGAAATAATTTCCACTTCTAGTAATAAAATAAAAGCCTCTTGGAATGTGGTAAACAAAGTGCTGGACAGGAAATCAAAGGGTTCAAGTTCTTGCAATACCCAACTTGATGCACAGGGATTTGGAGATACTTTCTCCGCTGTCTACAGCTTGAGTAACTCGATGCCTTCAACACTTTCGGCAATGAATAAATATATGTCAGCTACTCCAAAGCACTCGAAAGAGTTTCAACTACGACAGGTTTCAGTGGAGGAGGTCTACGCTGTAATGTGTAGTCTGAAAAATACAACAGCAGAGGATGTCTTTGGGATCACGACACAAGTAATCAAGTGCACAGCAACCCTTTTGTCAGAACCATTGACTCACCTAATTAATATGTGTTTTGACAAGGGAGTTTTTCCGGAGTGCTTGAAGTTTGCCTCAGTTACACCAATTCCAAAAAAGGGAAAGTGTTCAAATTTTGAGGATTATCGCCCAATAACGAAGCTCCCATTATTCGTGAAGGTGATTGAGCACTTGGTTCTCGTACAGATTAGAGACTTTTTGAATGAGACCTCTATTCTGCATTCCCAGCAATTCGGTTTCCGACAAGGATATAGTACATCGAGAGCGGCGTATTCTCTGGTCACGAGGGTGTGTGCAATTTTAGAAAAGAGGGATCCAGTGGCCATTCGTTTGTACGATCTGACGAAGGCCTTTGATGTTGTACCCCACGACCAGTTATTGGTGAAGCTCTCACATTATGGATTTGGTCAAACGGCATTGTCTTTCTTCGACGGTGTCTTGAGAGGGTGGAGTCAGACAGTATCATACAATGGATCAGTTTCAACGGCGGTACCGATGCCTAGCGGAGTGAAGCAGGGTTCAATTCTCGGTCCAACCCTTTTTCTTTTATACGCAAATGACTTGGCCTATCAGTTTGATGATCTCGAGAGTGAGATATTTCTTTATGCAGACGATACAACAGTTTTGACCACTCGAACGAAATCTGAATCTCTAGATGACCGGCTCAACTCCTGTGACGCGCTGATCACTGAATGGTGTACTGCAAACCGACTGAGGCTCAATATCGAAAAGACGCAGGACCTTCGGTTCCGGTTAAATGGTCATCTCGACTCTTCTGCTAATTTCCTGGGACTCAAGATCGACAATCGGCTCTCTTGGAATGTCCATATCAACGAGTTGAGATCACAATTGGCTACGAGTAATTTTGCTCTCAGGCGCCTAGCCACAGCAGTGTCCTTCCCTGTTCTGCGCTCCGTATTTTTTGCTCTATTTATGAGTCGAGCTGCTTATATGATCGCGCTGTGGGGTAACTCCGCCAATTGGACAGTTATTTTCAGACAGCAGAAATCAGCTATTAGGACATTGTTTGGGTTGGGGTATGGTGAAAGCTGTAGAGGGTTTTTTAGAAAAGCACAATGTTTGACTGTGCCAGGCCTCTATGTTTTTAGCTGCATCTTGTTGGTTAGTGACAATGTGAAAGATATCAAAAGAAGTTCCGATGTACATGGCCATTACACTAGGCACCACAATGATTTGCGCCCTCCAGCTGTTCGCCTGACAACAAGCATAAAATGTGATCCGATCCAGAGTGGTGTGCGATTTTTCAACGCCCTACCAGAATCTCTTCGTAACTTGCCAACCAAAGAATTAAGTAAAAGAGTCAAATTTCATCTAATCGACAAAGAGCTGTATTCTCCCTCTGAATTTTACAATATAATTTGGTGATAAATCTTATGTTCCTAATAAAGTACCTTCAATCCAGTAAAATTCTATGTTTTAATTTTTATCTTTATTATTATTTATTATCAAAATTGTATTTATATATATTTTTATTATCTTTTTATATTGTTACATCGTTATCTATATTATTGTAATTTCAATTTAATTTTATACTGTTATGTTTTACTGTTGGTACTATATTATATAATCACTATAGATGAAATTTGTGGCAACTAGAAGAGTTACAGAGTTATTGTTATTATTTATTGTTCTCTACTTTAGTAATAGGTAATATGTTTGACGATTGTATCACCTTCTGGTCTTTACAATAAAAAAATTGATTGATTGATTGATTGATTGAAAAAAAGTTTTTAAAAAAAATCTTCATAATTTTCCCCAAGGATCTCAAATATGTCCACGGTGCTCACGTGCGCAACACACACCAACTTTGTTATCTCAAATGAGAACCGCTATTTTTTGACGTGATAACGTCTTATAAATTGGTTTACCGGGAGACACTTCAAGAAACTGCGTTACGCTCCGCTCACGGAGGGGGTGCAGCTCGGCGCTCCCTAAAGGCCCGAGCCGCGCCCCCCCCCCCCCGGCGCGGGGGCGGCGCGGCCCCGGCGCCCCCAAAAGCGGGAGCGCCCCGCCCCCCTTCCCTGGCACTCACTCCCCCCCCCCACCCATGGGAAATACCTACTACCTACGGGAAATACCTACTCTGTGCAACTTGACAAAGAATTTTATTTTATCCTTCTTCCTACTATACGAATGAATATTAACATTAAAATTATTTTACCACTCAAAGTCGTTGTCACGTAAAACTTTCGCCCGTATACCGACTTTACAGGCAACAACACAGGGTTTTTTATTGCAGATTTGGATTCTAATCAAAATTTCATGAGTTTTAGACCCCTCAACCGATTTTTGCGGTGGCGCACAACCTGTTCAGTCAGCGCGCAACCATGCGCAACCCCTGGACTATGCCAAAATCGAGATGCAGGTAGACCCCAAGTGTGATACATGTTTTTTCATTAATTTTCGACGCTGAATCACGTGGTGGTATGTATTTTTGGATTTAACTGGAATTTTTCGAAACGGCGGCCGAAAAGTAGGTGGTTTGAACTAGAAAATCGCTCTTTTTCCATCTTCATGAGTTACGAAGCAATTTTAATTAGTTCAAGTGGCTAACTCCACCCCTAAATGACAACTCAACTAACTAAAATTGCGTTGTCCTTAACGGAATAAGGTTGTCCAAAATTTCTGGCTAACAAACTCGTCTTTTGTTTGTTGTTACGAACATTTTGGCGAAAAGTTAAAATTTTTTGCTAAACAATTACTCAAGTAACGTGCGGACTGAGTCACACACATACATATGATTTTTGGAAAAACTTCAGGGATCGCTTCAGAATGTTCCGGATTTCGGTGAAAATTTTTTTTCGGAAAAGTCCATTCTAAAAATGTTGAGGCCATTGCAATAGCTTAATTTTCCTTGAAAATTCGCTAACAACGAATTTCCACCGCTAGAAAGAGCAAAATTAACTGCACCAGTGAGTGACCAAACCGAAACTGAACCTAGCAGGTGTGGAGGCACCATTTCCTTTGTGCACCCTGTGTCGTCACTGCCGCCCTGGCAACACGAACCTAATGTATTATCATTCCTATACGTATGTTACGTGAATTTGTGTGGGTACATAAAATTGTATGGCACATGTACATTGTTTTCCTATGACGGCCTCCAAACTTCCCCTACACCCGTCCCCTTATTTCTCTATGGTATGTGTGTATAGTATGGATATTTGTGTCGGTTTAGGTATGTATAAACCATGTAAAAGTAAAAAGTAAAGTAAGCAACCATTTCAGGTTGAATTTTCGTCCGACTGCCATTCTTGGCGTCGCGGACGTCATCAGCTGTCTCCCTTAAGGGGCCCATTCACGTGTACTCCTGGAGTCGCCGCCGCGGGCCTAGCCGCCGTCAAAGGGGAAAACTACCCGTGAATGGTTAACAAAATCTTGAGGTCTGGCGGGCGTCCGCCGCTCGGCAGGTAATCGAACATGCTCGAAAATTGCGGCCAGTTAATCCTCGGCGGCCCTGTGAATGGTTGAAGTGAGGCCGACGCTGGGTCGCACTCCCACCAGTACAGCATGTAGCCCTACCGTTTTCCTCACTTCTAGTCATCTGAGCAAGCGGTGGTTGGAAGCAGGTTCGCCATTCGGCGGAGTCGGTAGTTTTGGAAGCCAGGTGAATGGACTACTGCGGTGGCTTCGGGGAGTACCTGGAGGGACGCGGCGGCGACTCCAGGAGTACACGTGAATGGGCCCCTTAAGGGGAGATCAGAATTTGTTCTGATGATTTCGCTCATGGCTTCCCAAACATCACCGCCCTGGGTTGGAACGAGAGATTGCCGATCGTCTAATAGACAGAAAACTTTCTGCGGCGACCAGACTCGAACGCGCGTCCCCGCTAGACGGTCCTTATCTTATCACCGCAGTCGGGTACACTGTCCACTAGACCACCGACGCCCACGTATAAACCATGTATTGTGGTGTTATGATTATTTCACACACTGTGAACGAATAATTATGTCTTGGTGTCTGCCACACACCCAGAAAAAAAGAGTGAATGGATAAATACGAGTTTGTGTAGATTTTCAATTTGTATAATATATGCAAGCAAGTATGTACAATAGGGAGAGACAGAGATTGGGCTGGTTGTGTGTATATGTTAGCGGCAAAGTGTATAATCCAGGCATTATGTGAAATGCCTAGGCATTTCATTTAATGCCGAGTCATTTCAGGCAATGTATAAAACTGTTTCCAGATTTGAAACTTTACCTAGGCAATGTTTATAATTTGTAGGCATTTCATGGAATGCCTAGCGGGGCTCAGGCAAAGTATTGAACAGAACTGAAATATCAAAAGAAGTACGTATAATTACTCAACTGTTATACTCACATGTCAGGTAGGTTATTAGGTCAGGTCAGTAGCAAGTCAATTTTTGTTCGAGCACGAGGTGCAGCCGCATTTTGTGTTGCAGCTAACTTTATTTTTCCGACATTTGCACACATTTTTTCCGCGAACATTTGTTTCATAATTGCATCGCATGAAGACGAGGGTTCTTGCCCTAATGCCATTCTGACCAAAACTAACTGAAACGGAACTGCACCGACGGACGGAGCTCGTTTATCTATCCCTCTTCCTCGTATTTTATACTTTGCCCGGAGATTAAACACACTGCCGAGCCCACTCTCGGCATTGTATACAATGACTAGGGAAAGTAAATAATTATTCACATTGACGGCCCTCGTTTGTCATTATATGAAATGCCTAGGCAGAGTCTATAGATTTCCGGATTATACACTTTGCCGCTAACATATACAAAATATCAGTCACAAGTGAGGTTTTCATGGTTTCTGGGTACTCACCACCTAGGGATTCTTCTTGTGACTGCTGCTCTTCTCTCTCTCCCTCTTTCCAGGAGAGATACCCCTTCTCCACCCCTACTTCCTTTTATATCCTGTACCTTCTCTACACATGTAGCGACACCCTGGACCCGTTTCAAAACTGAATGGAACCAATTCATGTCGAGGGGGCCTTGGCGCTATACGATTTTGAACAGCCTGCCTACAAGTGCCGTTCTCGCGTCATTTTCTCGCTTCACACTAATCAGGTCGCCGAATGAGACTGTACAAGTGTGAAACTGGCCTGATATGTCTACAGGTCACGTTGATCACAAGCACTGGACCGAGACTTAATGGTTATCAATTACTATTTTTCACCAACAAACCTAGGAACGCCGGCTTGTTCGAGATGGTGGTTAACCCATCGGAGGAGAATAGCTTCAGGTGAGAGTTTCATCAGATCTTCAATGTGTTCTCCATTTGAAAGAAGTGTTGCGAGACCAGGGCAATTTTCAAGTGTGATTTGATTGAACAACCCGATCTGAAATAGAAATTGAACAATTGAAATTGATAACATACGTGAAGATCAAAAAGGACACCCGTGAATAAGTAAAAAACAGAGAACTATGTATACTACACTTTATACTTTTTTTACATTGCATATTTTTGTTAATTGTTTGAGACAAGCAATGAGAAGATACTCGTATCTTGGAAGCCTTCAACATTATAGCATGAAATTCTTCTCCTGAATTATGCATGGTGTGAGGATATGACTCAAAACTCACTAATTTAGTTCCTAGCAACCAAAATATTATTCAATAGGATCATACATATATAATAGGTATCATAATATGCAAGGAATTGTGTTACTTGATGATATGAAATTGACAAGGAAGGATTGAGACACTTGCTTGAAAAGCGGAAAAGGAAAATAAGTAGAAAGGTTTCCTAATGTGTTGCCTAAGTTGTTTTCGACCAAGTTATATGGGATAATTCAAAATATTATAATATTTTTCAATAAAAATAAAATATAAAATTTACTTGAACTAGAATTACATTTCTCCATGGCTACAGGGCTCCATGTAGAGAAACTTCACCTCGATGTGTACAGTACTGAGATGTTTCAAGATATTTTGTAATATTGAGCTTGCTTTGAATAGTGATTGCTATATCCCGTGTGAGATGCTTACTCTGCACAACAATGAATAAGAGAAATAAAACGTCTGCCAAGTGGGTGTGGCACATAGCTTCCTCGTATCCATAACCCGATTATATAGATGATCCGATGCATAGTAGCTAATCTCAAAACACCAATCTCTAAGTACCTTCCACTACCCTCATAGGGGACCATCTACACGCTAATCTGGACAATCCTAGAAAATTCAAGAATTCAAGAAATTCACGAATTCAAAGAAATTCAAGAAATTCACCAATCCTAGAAAATTTCATCAAATTCGGATGAAAAATGTAAATGTTATGGCTGTTAAAAGGATTTTACGTTTGCGCATGCGCAGAGGCTTCTGTAAATTTTAAGGCCTTGATTTTCATTGGGAATCATCTACAACATAATCCGCGTAATCCCTGAAAATTTCATCGAAATCGGGTAGAAAATGTGGAAGTTATGGCCGTTACAAGGAATTCACGTTTGCGCATGCGCAGTGGCTACTATCAGTCCGGGGATGATAATTTTCATAGGGGACCGTCTACACACCAACCCGCACACTCCTGAAAATTTCATAGAAATCGGGTAGAAAATGTGGAAGTTATGGCCGTTACAAGGAAATTCACGTTTGCGCATGCGCAGTGGCTACTATCAGTCCGGGGATGATAATTTTCATAGGGGACCGTCTACACACCAACCCGCACACTCCTGAAAATTTCATAGAAATCGGGTAGAAAATGTGGAAGTTATGGCCATTACAAGGAAATTCACGTTAGCGCATGCGCAGTGGCTTCTATCAGTCCGGGGATGATAATTTTCATAGGGGACCGTCTACACACCAACCCGCACACTCCTGAAAATTTCATAGAAATCGGGTAGAAAATGTGGAAGTTATGGCCGTTACAAGGAAATTCACGTTTGCGCATGCGCAGTGGCTACTATCAGTCCGAAGGTGATGATTTTCATAGGGGACCATCAAAATACTAATCTGTAACATCCCTGAAAATTTCATTGAAATCGGACAATGACTTCGTATAGTTATGGCCGTTACAAGGAATTCATGACAGACACACAGACAGACAGACACGGAACCAATATTGTTCAGAAAGGTTTAAAACGCAAAACGCGAGTGAAAATTTTGATTTTGGAGAACTTTTTTTTTCGTCCTTGAAAAGTGAAAACAAAGCTTCCGCTACCTTGGTAGACTCGGAAGCAAAATAGCCAGAATTCGATATAGGAAACCTGTCCAAGTGCTCCTAAACTGAGAAAAATGAAAGAAAAACCGGGTGACAATAATTATTACAACACTAAAGAAAATCAGCATGTTAGAAATACTAAGTGGTGCTTTATTAAGTTGAAAAAGATATTGCTAATCACTAAGTTATTTAGAGTAACTTACGAAAGTACAATGTATAGTTCTTTAGGAAACAAATCGCAAACAGAACCTAAAGAACATTGTTTGATTCAAGTTGATAGGTAAAAGTTAATTCAAAACAAAAACAAAAAACAGTCAATTATGCAGGTTGCTGAGCGTTTGCAGAAGGACAATTTACATGGAAATACTCTTCCCAATCGCTCCATGATATTTTGGATGATACACGAGGAGGAGTACTATCGTGTGGAAAGTACAATCATACTTTTTTACAATCTTTTCAACGAATTTCTAATCTAAATTCAGTTAGAAAAATAAAAACACATAACATTAACAAAGTGACAGCTGCAAATCCAATTTTTGTGACTTGCATAATAAGCCTCGTTTTTAGGGAGTCCATAAAGTCTTTTGTGCTCGTGTGGAGCGGGGCAACGCTCATCAGAAAAAACATATTGTTTAGTAATGCAAGCATTCCAGGGGACGTCCCATTGGATAAGCATTAGATCAGTTTAACCAGTTGTTAAGCGATAAGACTGTTTCTCTCGATGTAATTTATTTATTACTTTAGGGAAGAAATACTGACCCCCCCCCCTCACCATTATAAACCATAACACTTCTAGCGGCATGATAGCCTCGAATCTGAAGAGCATTTCAAAGTCCATGATCTACGACACCCAACATGCGAATTCGAGTTCACCCCCCCCCCCACCACCTCCCCAACGCCAACAAGGCGAAATTCGAAATTCCGGCGCCGTAGTGCACAACTAGATAGTTTTCCGCGTCGAAGAAGAAAAGAACCACGAAAATCGGTTGAGAACTAAGGCCTGGGCAGAGTACACAAGATTATGCCCAAAAATACACGTTTTTTGAACATTAACCCCTCTTTCCCCTCCTTAAAAGGCAAAATTCGAAATTCCGGCGACGTAGTGCACAACTAGATAGTTTTCCGCGTCGAACAAAAAAAGAACCAGGAATATCGGTTGAGAACTAAGGCCTGGGCAGAGTACACAAGATTTTGTTACACACACACACACACAGGCATACACCTATGGTTTTTTTTCGCGGATTTGGATTCAGAATGGTCTAAAACGGATTACTGTGTGGTTATTTTTTTCTGTTCAGTGTTGTCCTCCTTCACCCCAGATCGATCGCATAAGGACGCCCAAGTCTTACTGTGGGACGTCCTAAAAATGAATGAATATACGTATTGGGTTATTTCGAGTTTTAAAATGAGTACAGTCTAGTTTCGGGCTCTCACTATGCTAGAAATGTTATTGTTAAGCTAGAAATGGTACTTGCCTAACTACTAACTGAATAACATTGAATAAATCTGTTGCAGAAAAGGATTATTAATGATATGAGTTTTATCACCTACAGGTTGGAACTGCACGTGTCACCTCTCAAATAAAGGGGTGTCCCCTGTAATACATGCATTACTAAGCAATATGTTCAAGTACGTAATGATTCGGTATTTTGCTATATGGTAGAAATATTTTCAGTAGGTGGTTAATTACACAAACTCTGTATTTATACTATTATTAATTGATTTAAAAAGGCACAGGATGAGTCAACTAATCAGAAAAAATGTTGTGTTCAACCTAAATGTTTCCTTAGATTTATAGTCATTCGGATGATGTAGATCACCAGTTGTACAAAAATTGAGACCTGTAAAAAAGGAACAACAGTACATAAATGGTAATTTAGGATTTTTAACAGTAAGTAAATGCGATAATTATTGATTTGATCTCAACTCGCTAAGAGCCAGTTACTCCAACGTTCAATCAAACTTTTTTCCCTTATTGTTAACGTCTAACGACGTCGGTGCAACTAGCTCTAATTAAGACAAATAGCGTATAAAGATTAGAAGAAAAATCAAAGTACGTAAATAACTAGAAAGAATTTTGTTACGTACCAGCTTGTGAGTGAATGCAAACTCAGACGTAGGGACTGCAAAAGGTTAGATTGTCAATCACACACCAAGAGGCACAAACAGAAGGTAAGCTGAAGGGCATAACGCTGAAGGATGATCGAAATGATGGCGGATACGGTTTTTTAGAGAAGCCGAATAGAACATATTAAGAAGGCATATTATGCATATTACGCTTGGAAGAGATTGGCGGACACACGACTGCCGCTTTAGCAACTGGTGATATTGTTGCAATTGATATTGTAACAAGTTTTTGTCGAAATAAAACACTCGTAATACAAAAACACATTCTAAAGCGAGGAGATGTTCAATTGTTCACCGACAAAGTATACTAGTTTTAATCTTTTGAGATGTTTTTTATAATAACAGTATCAAGATATCTTTAAGAATGGTAAAAAGTTTACCAAAGATTAGAGCTACATGTCTAATTTGCTACGTTACGTTCAACATATTTAGTTCTTGATTAAAAGCCTCTTTATTATAACGAATTGAGTAGTGAAGTTGTAGGATATAACATAAGTATTTATTCATTAATAGGGAAATATTGAAAATGGTCGAAACTTGGGTTCAGTATCATCTTCCCTTATGAAATCCAGTCGTGGAGAAAAGTCGGAGGAATAAAAAGGAGAGAGGCCTATTGTCGGGCTCAGAAAAGTTATTCTTCAAAAATAAAATAATTGGAGGAAACACAAATCCGTGCAAACAAGGATGATTTGGAGAGAAAATGTTGCAGGTGTATTAGAAATGCACAAAGAGCGTTCGAGATTTCGAGGTTATTTGAAATTGCAGATTTAAGGTAAGTATCGAAGGTAATCGGGAACGCGTTGTAATTGGCTGGTGTCGATTCAATTGAACTATTTTGAAAACATCTCTGATTTCATTATCAAACCCAATTACACTCGGAGATAACTCAAGATTTCGCTCACTAGCAGATTCGTCTAATTTAACTCATTAATTAATCAAATTTTAATTTCACTCATCAAAAAGTAGAAATAAAACAAATAACATATTAACAGGAGGTTTGACTGAATTTGTCTTAACCAGTCGTCATACAGAGGTGAGGTTATGAAGCACAGTCAGGACTACCTCTTATTTAAAGGGAAATTAAAATAAAAAATAATGTCTTTTACAGACCTGACAGAACCAGTAGTCCAGCTCACAAGAAGGCTGGGAACCAAACAACCCCATAGCCCAATGCCAAGTAAGGCCGAATGGACAAACGT
The DNA here is from genome assembly GCA_009739505.2 of Apolygus lucorum. Classification (NCBI taxonomy): domain Eukaryota; kingdom Metazoa; phylum Arthropoda; class Insecta; order Hemiptera; family Miridae; genus Apolygus; species Apolygus lucorum. Next base: position 89,152,236 of record CM019167.2, read on the forward strand.
TTTAATATCCCTTAGGTTTTAGTGGCCAAGTTTAATGCCTATGGAGATCCTAAACTCACAGACGAGCGTACCAACAAGACAAATGGCGCAGTAGCGCGCCACTGGAACGCAGCGTATGGCGAAACCCAATCGTGATTTGAGCGAAGGAAGAAGCAAGATGGAATCCCAACTACTCTAAAAGCCATCGCGCCACTCCATTTGGGTCTCCATCTCCGCCCCAACAGTCACATCACCATCTACTGAAACTATTCAGGGTGGCCTTCCTTGGCTCAGGGGATCATTTGCCATGGATGGACTGCAGCTCTGCGAGGGAGATTAATTATTTTTCATCTTCTTTTTTAAATAAGAGGTAGACTTAATCGTATCCAATAACCTCATAAAACACAAGACATCAGTTATCTGAAAGTTTCGCGGTTCATTGAACTCTACCATTTTTGAGAATCATCTTGTACGTTCAAAACTTCCGAAGGAAATACAAGTTCATAAATACAATACATTATTCTTAGCTACGAAAGCATTAAAACACAGATTAAAATCTCAAAACCACATAATGATGTAACACGTAATACTCACCCTAATGATCTGCCAGAGCAACCCAAGAACTAAATGAGGCTTTCCTTTTGCCAAGTCATGTGCATCTATATTGACTATATTACAACCAATAGACTGAGCAGAAATTAAGGCGAGGGTAAGATTTTCCAGTTTGGTGTATGTAGTCAAATTTTTCTTATTGATTGCTCTCTCATCTATGGTATCCGGGCAAGAGTGGTTGATAATTTTACTGAAAAAATTGAAAAAAATCGATTATAGATAATCCTTGAAAACAAGAATTTTCACCTTGTTACCTTCCCAAATGAATAGAGGAAACACCACACAAATATAGTTATCTTCTTTAATCTGAACTTAATTAGCTATAAATGTGATAGTCTCATCTGGGAATTTTTCTCTTAATCTGCTACCACACCCCCTCCTTAATGCTCTATTATAGTGTACATAGAAAAAATGTAGATAAAGTATCCCGGGTGTTGGATCCTGCCAAATTTGAGCCTTTTTGATTGATACTTACGGGTTATGACTTAGTAACAAGCATGCGTTTTCAAATTTCACTTCATCAATCGACATCGAACTGGAGAGGCGGCAGGAGTATGTACCTCAAACCAGGCATCTAAGAGAGTTGCATTTTAATGCAAATTGCAAATGCTGAAATAACTAAACCTGCAGCCAGATACTTAAGAGTCATGTTGGGCACCAAAATCGCATTTGGTGAACATATAAGAAGAACAGCAGATAGGGCAGCACGAAAAACAGCTGCCAAACCATGCAAGAGACGACTGATGATGACGGTTGTGCAGTAAATTCTGTTGCATGGAGCGGAGGAGAGGGCAGACGCTCCGGCAGAGCTGAGCACAGAGATTAATAGCGGTGAATATTTCGTATTTCCGGCATAGATACGTAATATTAATAGCTGTGCAATGGAGAGGAGCTTTAAGAATACAGAACCCGCTAAATTTGTCCTCATGCTTGTCATACCCATCCAGCTAATGGTTTCAGAGTGAAAAAAATCTTCGACAGAAGGGATGAAGGAGTCCGGTTCTGCATTGTCTTTGAAAAAAGAGAGCACACAGCTTGCAGCTGATTTCTTTCAGTTGCCCAATTTGTGCATTCTAAGAAAGTGTGTAGAACATCATCTTCTCTGTACGGGCAGTGGAAAAATATTGCTCACCCCGAACTGCGCGTACAAGTCCTCTAGATGAGGCAGGCTGGGTTTAAGATAATTCGATAATCGCCACAGACTCGTACCGTGTTATATCTCTGGAGGACAGGAACAGTGGGTGGCCTTTCTGGCGTCTTTGACTGTTGACGAGCATAGTTAATGTCAGCTGGTTCAATGGGCTAGATTTTACACTATTGCGACAGTCTACGCTATATACTAGTGCAGCCTCCTTTCCTGCTGCTAACTCCACCATATCATTGACATTTAGTGACATCAGAGAAGCATGTTTCCTCGAAGAGTCTGTCTTAAATCGGCCCTTACTCGTAACCCGAGACGAGTATGACCCTAATATCACCAAAATTTCGGCGCTGAAACTACACTCAGCAGCCAGGCGTAATCTGCCGAAAAATCACTCACGCAGTGGTCAAAATGTAGCACGTGGTGTTCAGGTTGGGCCATTCTGGGACTTGACCTATCACTACCACACAAAACTACACGAAATTACAGTCAGCTTGCGCTGGGTACCGAATTTTACACCCCGTCGCCGAATAATGTTGAATCTTGCCTAATTTGAGGTCTTTTGATTAACACTTATAGGTTTTAATTGAATGAAACTCATGGATTTTCGAATTTCACTTTATCACAATCGTTATCATGAACAAAAAGTCTCCTTCAACTTTCGCAATTTCGCATTATTTATGTCACGATACAACACCAGGTATCCAAAGAATGTTAGGAAAATGTACCTCACATTACGCCAGGACTTCAAAGATAGTTGTTTTCTTTGAATTCACAACGTTTTGATGACTCATAGCTAGCTTGTTTGGATACATGAAGTATAGTACCCAAGATCGATTAGTGTGCAAACTGTATTGTGTTCAACGTAGGTACGTACATTTATTTCAAAATTCAAGAAGATTTGTTTAGAATTTTTACCCAGATAAGACCCTGTTGCAGTCGGCTATAATTAGTTAGCAGGTTAATTATACTTCAAAACCTGGGCTTACCATAGCAATATACCATCCTTCACTGATTCATAAAGCCCCTTTCCTTCTGGATCGATCAACAATAAATGTTTCAAGTCAGGGTCGTGTCCAAGATTGGAGTTGATCCAGTCTGAAAACGCAAGTTGCTCCTCAAGTCGAACTGAGTGTGTTGTACCTAGAAAACGAGGGTCGTAACAGATCACACGATCCAATTTAGAAAACGGCGGATATTAATTTAAAGCTGATTATTATTAAAAATTAATGATTTAAATCGATGTGGAATTCTTCAAAAAGTCTAAGGATGCGTATTTTTCATATCTAACGTAAACATTAAGGAATGACGGGACCTTTTCTACAATTACAATTAATTGGATATTTTGATGATATCATTAGCTCAGGGGATCTATCAGTATCCAAGTTTGAGCTGACTGACGAATTTCATAACTGATGCTAAAAACGTTATTTCCTCAGAGATACTGTTGCAGGAGTTGAGCCTTTCGAGATCAGAAGAATATTATGGTTGATGTAAGGTTGAAAATGCGCAGTCAAAAGTCCGGTGGTAAGAATCAGAAAGAGATAACAAACTGGCTGGCCTCGTCCAATCACAGCGCATGATACGACATCACAGGTTATGGTTCAAATTTGCTCCACTCAAATAATTATGAAAAAGAACTACCTTCACTAGAAGCTTCAGACAGTCCAGGGAAATTTTCTAAGTTTTCTTTCTTTGAAACTACTGATTTGAAGGAGCTGGCCACTTCACTGGCTTTCAAGTTGTCGCACACCTAAATAAACAAATCAACATAATTCATGTTGAATTATACATAGATAAATATACAATAAATTGTATGGATAAATTAGTGGACGTAAAATCACACATTGTACATCAAAGTTGTTAATATACCATCTAAATAATATTCATATTGATTAAAAAAGTATAAAAGGTTTTATTCCAAAGGGTTCCTTCCAAATAGACGTTTTCATCAGCGCGCATTCTACTTTGCTAGACTTGGAAGCAAAAACCAAACAAATAAAATACTCTCCTTGTCTCAGAGTACCCACACTAATATTGTTGATCTTTTCGATTCTCAGTATACCTTACAACTTACAACATACTGAACGCACAGGGTATGTTTTGAAGATGTTGAGAGTACATACATTTTTTTTTTGAAAACTCCCCTCAAAGACAAAATGTCTTTTGTGACGGAGGGGGCACGCCATAAATAAAAATAAATAAATAAATAAAAAATAATGGGGAGGACGCCCAGGACTCACCCGATGCCGGCCCTAGGGATGAGGGAAGATGAGGAAGTTGGGGGTGGGAGAGAGAGATGATGGGAAGTGCCTCTATAAAACGACCACCAGTTCAAATATGAGCCGAGCAGGACACGGGTGGTGATACAACGGAGTACGCCTACTGACAAGCTCAACTCGCACAACTCCGTGGCACTTTTCCCGCACCACACCCCGCGCCATGATGAGGTTGCAGCCATCACCCTGATGTTGTTGGGTGCCACTCCTTTTAGCTCCGACATCGCTTGCCGTAAATCATCTCTATCATACTTTCTTATCTTAGCCCGCCAAGTCTGCTCCATGTCCAAGCTGCCATTGACAACTTGGACATCCAGGATAATGCTAGACTGGTCGGGCTTGACGGCAACGATGTCAGGCTTCTTACCCTGGTCACTTGGCATGTGATACAATCTCTCCCTCTCAACATCCCAGCCGCTAGATGACAAAGCACCTGCTATCTGCTTGGCGACCGCATCATGACGTAGAATGCGGCCCCCATGAGTCCGAGGACACTGCTGCACTACATGATACAGATGTTCATTTCCACTCTGACAGGCGCGGCAAAGGGGTAGAGTTGTCCCACGACTACCTCATGAACACCGTACCGCAGTTGGCAGAGTTGCCATGCGGACGGTGCGGAAGTGTCGGTAGTCACAGGCCCCAATGCCCGCCGAAGCCCAATCTACCCATTGGGAAGAGACTGGGCTTTCGGAGCACTGTCGGAGTTCTTTACCATCTACTGACTCATGCAGCGCAGCAGCAAACTCAGCAGACGAACTGGGTTTTGGAACAGATGGTGTACTCGTCTCCACTACCCACTCGGCGAAGGTGCCTACTACATTTTTGGGTACAATGGATATAGGATTGTATTTACTATTGTGTCGCCTGCTTTTCAGCACCCACATCTCATACTCTAACCACGCAAGAGGAAACATGATTTCAGATGCAAGTTCAGACAAGTCTTTGGGAATGAGAAAAAAATAATTTTGGAGGAAAACCCCCATATTCTCAGTCAACTACCTGAATTACAGTCCCCGAAACAACTGTGTTTGTTAGTCACAGACATGACAGAACCGACAAACACGACGAAAAAACTGACAAGCTCCTACTCACAAGGGAAAAACAAAGACGGTGACCCGAATGTGACCACCATGATGGAAGCTCACTGATAATAGGTGCACATGTGCATACCAATGAAAACGTCTATAGATTAGGATCGATGACACCACTGGGAGGACAGTAGGATCATCCAATAGTGACAGTGGCAAATAGAACAGAAAAGCGTTGTGAATCGCAAATGGATTGGTGAATAAAAGTGGGCCAAATCGTGTTTATTCGTATTAATAGAAATCTTAAATTTCACTAAGTCGGAATTTCCTATTTTTGACCCCAAAATCAACTTTCAGCCTGTACTTCCTAATTTACGAATAAACAAAACAGTGTGGAAAATATGAACGTTTAAAAACCCGGGAGGATGACGTTAACCAGCAATAGTTCATGTACGGCCGCTTGAAGCACTGAGATCACGAAACATCACTTTGTATAGTCCTCAGAGGCAACATTTCACAAAACCAGTAAAGGTTGAAATCGAAGAACTGAAGAGAAAAAATAGAAAAAGCAAGATGGAGAAAATGACGTTTCCGCTGTTTTTGTTTGATAATTTTCCTCTTCGATAACACGATTTCGTCGTTCCATCAGTCAACAAGGGGAGGGGACGGTGATCTGAACAGCCAATAAGCGAACGTTTCCGCTTCACGTTGAAGAGGTCAGTTTTCCCGGTTATTTTTTGAAATGGTAAATTTTTAATGTCTCCCAAAAATAACAGGAGACTTATTTTCCAAAATCAACCCGATCTTCATCTATCCCACAGCATTAACTATTCAGGAAAAATGCCAACAGAATTCGGTGAAATTCCTCATTGAGTGATAATCAACGCCAATGATGAATTCGATTGTGTTCTGTGTGAAAGAATTAGTTTCAAAGGTAAGACGGATTCCCCATTGTATCGACCAGAGAGTGGGACTAAGGATGGTCTACCAATACGAAACGAACAGGTTTTGTTTTCTAAGGTTGTCAATGGGTAACGTCAAAGAAGAGATCTTGTGGAAAACGTAAGACTAGAATGGAGAAATCTAGTCTCAACCTCATACCTGCAGAACCATCCTATCCCTGACTTCCAGGACAACGTCAAATACTGAACAAAAAAATTAACGTGAATAGGTAAGTCCACAATACCGTGATGAAATCGGGGAAAGAGAGGCGACCAGAAGAATTTTTCGTTCCATTGAAGTCTTCGACCATCATCCGCACTTGGTATCCAGGGAGTTTGAAGCCACATTTGCCGAGAGCCTCCTGCAATTCTTTCAAGTCGATGAATCCATCACCATTCGTGTCAAACTAAGAACAGAGCACCAAATGAGGTAATTAGAATTGTAACATTATATTATACATCCAAACATCTATACATACATCCAAAAGAATTGATTGCTCTTAATTAATTTTAATCTCTCGGAAATAAAATTAAAGTAATAGTACACATTTTGAGTGTGATTTCCCAATGGGGGATAGTCGCTCGCAAAAAGAGCATTTTTAACAACTAAATTCAATTTACACCGAATTAAAATGTAAAAAATCGTACGAAAATAGGGCCAAAAAACGTGATTTTAAGGATTTTGTGAAAATTACCGTGATAGTCACAGTATTAAGTGGTATATTCGGAACCAGCACATAGTTTGTGATTGAGAGACAATCAAATTTGCCCAAGAAGTTCTATAAATATTATGTGGGTCATTCTCATTCAAAAGACAAATTTGAGCTCCTGAGATGGCAGTTGGACGAATTTTAAACTCAATTAATTTCGCCTGTCACATTTTTAACCTCACGTGAGTTACCTATTTTGCAAATTCCAGGTTCGAAGTATTCGTTGTAGATCGTCTCAGAAGTGTTACAAAACGGGTCCATCAAGTTTGATGATGAAAAGAGAACCGCTGGTGTCAAAATTCTCAGGATGAGGTCTACTTACCATTAAAAATTAAAAAAAAAAAAAAAAAAACAATCAGGTGCACCTCCCATTCCGCATGAGAGAAGGAACTTCAACTTGAGATTACTCTTAACCTATCAAGCCACAAGTTAGAACCGAACATGAAACAAAAACAGTTCTGTTTATAAGAGGAAAGTAATAGAAAACTCGGTCCTTCGAGCCCCCGGATGCTTATTGCTTAGAGCCTTTGGCTGAAATTCTGGAAACGCGGAACATGTTTTAGCCGCGTTTTTCAGCGGAGTAGGGATGGGGTAGACAGGTGGAGAATAGCGTGACGCTCTTCAGGTGGTTAGTCCAAGACTAAAGCATGTTCTAAAATTCATTCTTCATTTTGATGCTTGTAACCATGCCTTAATACAAAAGATGAGGAATAAAAATACGCACCATATTTTTTAAAGGAAAACGTACAACGGCACAACACAGGTGTTCACCACAATAACTGATATTGGAAACCCAAAAATTTATACGCTACCAACATAATGCCGGCAACACATAGGAGGTCACTATAGAATGGGGACAAGCTATCATGATGGCGTCACAACGTAACAGGCAGTCTGAAAATTCCGTACCAGTTATGTTATGAAGCCATTGTTACCTCCTTCAAATTGAAAAATGTATGCGCGCCAAGACAGAATGAAGGAGCAAGTGCCTTGTAGCGGTGGACAGAAACGCACAGAAGGTTTTTCTATGTTTCCATTAGTAGAAAATTCAATTCCACATTGAGCTCACGAACTATTAATTTCTTCCAATGTTTTTTGATCCTAGGAACTGATGGAGGATTTTAACAATTCGGAAGCGTTGAATACAGGATGTAAGCCAAACAGGTCTGCCATACTGCAGGAGTCGATTCTACAACAAAGTAATTTGCATCAAAAAATATTGTCTCCTGGCAATTTTCTTTAAGCCCCTTGTTTTTAGGTTTATTATTTTCAATGATAAACTTTTGGAATTTACCAAGAAAAAGACAGTTTAACCCCCCCTCCCCTCAAAATTTGTTGGTTTACATTTCAAGGTATATATAATCCGGCACTTTTCTCAGTTAGCATTGACCGATTTTGATGAAATTTGGAAACCGAAGATTTTGGTTGATGTAGGTCACTTCTAAGGATTGAAAAATAAGGTTTGAAATTTTGAAAACGCCCTAACTCAAAAAATTCTGATATAAAGGTATTGTTTTTCCTTCAATTTAAGATTCTATAGAATTTTTAGAGATCACGCGGAGCTCTGTAGGGCAAACCGTTCGCTCCCTACGAGAACTTAAGGGTTGGACGTACGATAAATCAGAAACACGAGTGTGAATCGCAAAAGAGGCCTAATCTCCGTTCACATTTTAGCTGACCAAAATGCGATCGCTGTAAGTACGTGGTAGGTAGGTAGCATCTATGGTAGGTGGTGACAATGGCAAAGCCGAGTTCTTTGCAGACGAGTGATCTATATAGAAAAATTATAAACCTCTGTGTAATAATTTGCAGCGTTTCAATTTTAAGATTTTTTAAATGATTTTGACCGTACGTTACTAAATTTGCCATAAATATCTTAATTTGCTGTGTAAATTAAAATTTGAGGATAAAGTCAAGGTTCGAGGCATACCTACTTAAAAAAGCCTTCTGAAAAGGAAAATTTTCCTAATTTGGGAAACCTCAAATTTTTAGGACATCCCACACAGGACTTGGGCGTCCTCATGCGACTAATCTGGGTTGAAGAAGGAAATAACCACGTACTAATCCGTTTCAGACCATACTGAATCCGAATTTGCAGAAAAAAACCATAGGTGTATGTCTGTATGTGTGACAAAATCTTGTGTCGTCTGCACATGGCTTAGTTTTCAACCGATTTTCGTGGTTCTTTTTGTTGTTCGACACGGAAAACTATCTAGTTGGGCACTACGTCGCCGGAATTTCGAATTTTGCCTTTTACGGGGGGGGGGGGGGGGATGCAATGCTTGAAAAGCGTGCGGTTTGGAGCATAATCTTGTATACTCTGTCCAGGCCTCAATTTCCAACCGATTTGCGTGTTTATTTTTTTCTTCGACTCAGATAGCTTCCGAGTTGCACAACATTTAACCGAAAAGTATCGAAATTAACAAGGGGAGTGGGCGAGTGGGGGATATTATTCGCAAATTATACGATTTTTCAATATTTTAGCTCCTTTATAGCTTATTAATTGTACCCAAGCTTTGAAATAGTGTAGGAGCCTTTTTCTTCTGCCCATCTTCACTTGGAACAGTACATCACTCTTCTACTAGAAATCACCCATGGCCCAGTCCATTACGACTGCAGCTTTGGGCAGCGTCCTCTGACTCGTTTAGGGTCATGAACCTATACTCAGTCCCCTGCCTTGAAGGTTGGAGATTTGGCTCGACGGTTGTAATACTCCTTTTGAGCCCTCATGTTCAGTCCCATTCTGGTGCGAGCAAACTCTCTCACATTTTCTTATTTACTCCTAAGATCAAGCGCATATTCTGTGGCGACCAGTTGTCGGACTGCTGGGTCCAGCGTTGTGATTTCTGCTTGTCCTGGTTTGTTCTGTGCGTTGAGACTAAGGATGACCCATTGAATGTTAGCGTCTTTGGTTTGAGAGGTTATTGAGAGGAAACTCAATAACGTTAACGTCACGATTGGGATTGTTCTGCGCTTCACGCTTTGTGCAGTAATTACAATGACTGTTGCACGGTCGGCGAGATAACCCGTCAGCATTGGAATGTTGTTTTCCTGCTCGGTGTATGATTTCAGAATCATAAGTCTGAAGCATTTCCAACCATCCGAGCTGACCTTCAGGATGACGAATCGATGTGAGCCATGTCAAAGCAGCATGATCAGTCCGTACTGTGAACCTTGCCCCATACAAATACTGGTGGAACTGCTGCACACTCTTCTCCACAGCTAATAATTCTCGTCTAGTTGCACAGTAGTTGGTTTCAGCCTTACTCAGAGTTTTGATGAAGTAGGCCACTACTCATTCCTCACCATCTATTTCTCGTGCAAGGACTGACCCAATGGCATGAGCACTGGCATCGCAATCGCTTCACGAAATCAGATTGGAAATGTAGAAGTTATGGCTGTAATTTTTTTTTTTTTTTTTTTGAAACTCCCCTCAAGACAAAATGTCTTTGGTGACGGAGGGGGCACGCCATAAAACAAAATAAATAAATAAAACAAATATAATGGGGAGGACGCCCAGGACTCACCCGACGCCGGCCCTAGGGATGAGGGATGATGAGGAAGGTGGGGGTGGGAGAGATGGATGAAGGGAAGTGCCTCTATAAAATGACCACCAGTTTAAGTATGAGCCGAGCAGTACGCGGCGGGTGACACCACGGAGTACACCTACTGAGATGCCCAACTCGCGCAACTCCGTGGCACTTTTCCCGCACCACACTCCGCGCCACGACAAGGTTGCAGCCATCACCCTGATGTTGTTGGGTGCCACTCCTTTTAGCTCCGACACTGCTTGCCGTAAATCATCTCTATCATACTTTCTTATCTTAGCCCGCCAGGTCTGCTCCATGTCCATGCTGCCATTAACAACCTGGACATCCAGGATAATGCAAGACCTGTCGGGCTTGACGGCAACAATGTCAGGCTTCTTGCCCTGGTCACTTGGCATGTGGTATAATCTCTCCCTTTCAACATCCCAGCCGCTGGATGACAAGGCACCTGCTATCTGCTTGGCAACCGCATCATGACATAGGATGCGGCCCCCATGAGTTCGTGGACACTGCTGCACCACATGATACAGGTGTTCATTTCCACTCCGACAGGCACGGCAAAGGGTATCTGTCACCCCACGACTACCCCTTGAACACCGTACCGCTGTTGGCAGTGTTGCCACGCGGACGGCGTGGAAGTTCCGGTAGTCGCGGGCCCCAATGCCCTCCGAAGCCCAATCCACCCATTGGGATGAGATAAGGCTTTCGGAGCACTGTCGGAGTTCTTTACCATCTACTGACTCATGCAGGGCAGCAGCGAACTCAGCAGACGAACTGGGTTTTGGAGCAGATGGTGTTGCTCGGTCGCACCATGCTAACTGCTGCCTGACAAAATCAAGACCAGCAGCAACACGGGCGACCTCCCAGCTCGACCCCTGAAGGGCTAGCAGGCGCTGGCGGCGAAGAGAAGGGATACATGCGGAGAGAGACACAATGCCAAGCCCACCGGATTTGACCGGTGCATGGATATAGGCACTTGGGACACCAGGTGGGAACCTCAGCCAAGAGCGCACAGCAGAGCGGACTTCTCGATCTAATTCCTGCAGCCTCCCCGCAGTAAGCCTGCCGAAGACTAACCCGTAGGTTAGCTTCGGCAGTAAGTACGTGCGGAGGAGGCGCAGCCTCTGCTGTGGCTTCAATGGAGCCTTGGTGATGCGGGCTAGTGCCCTACCAAGGTCCACACGGCTGGCAGTAATGGTGGCCACCCCCACGAAGTCGACTCCAAGGTACCGCCAGACCTCCAACACAGATCGAGAAGGAAATAAAAGTTTGCACATGCGCACTGGCTACTATCAGTCCGGGGTTGATGATTTTCATAGGGGACCATCTACATGCCAATTCGCACACAATCCTTGAAAATTTTATCAGAATAGAATGATAATTTTAGAAGTTATGGCTGTGGCAAGTAATTAATGACAGAAACGGAACCAAACTTTGGAGAACATTTCTTTTCAACCTTGAAAAGTGAAAACAAAGCTTCTGCTACCTTGGTAGACCCAGAAGCAAAAAGTGAACACCCCCTCCCCCAAATTTGATTGTTTGTGTTTCATAGTAGAATCCAAGGGACTTTGCTCAGTTCCCGAGGACCAATTTTGAAGAAATTTAGTAAATCAGCACCATTTGGGGTCTAGTTGTGCTTTTGGTTAAAGTCAGTCAATCCTACATAGTGTGAGCCCTAGCTCACTGGTTCACCACCTTCAGTGACGGGGCTGGAGTGAGCAAATACTCTCCTTCCTGACACAGAATTCGCATAGGCCACTTGCGGCGAGAATTGCAAATTCTGAGGTGAGGTCAACTCAGATGGGCGTGACCACGCCCCACTCCAGGACGCTGAACACCACCTGAGGCGTCCAACAAATGGAGTAGATGAGAAACATCCACCCCCAATGTCAAGACGATGACAAGGCAGGCGGTTCTGATATCACGAAGGGAGGGGATGGCGGAGTGGGAGGCGGCCATCTTACCCACCTCCAGAGTGGCTTGGCTTTACTTCCCCCTGAGTGTTCAAACAGTTAGCCGCCTCCTCTAGACAAGCGATTGAGTTCCAAACACGGAAAACACGGTTTGGAAACACCCCAGTAAAGTAGTCTATAGGTCTGCCACAGAAACTTTGCATCCCTTTGGCGCATTCTTCTGGAGAATATAGAACTAATTATCTCTTATCATCAAGTAGATTCCCGCACCTACGATAATGTTTCGGGAATTTCTCCCCCAAAAAGGTACTTGATTTCCCTCTTACTGCAGCTTGAAAATCTTGCATTTCCAAAATTGAAACTTCGTGGCACTAACAAACATCAAATTTCTCACGTCTCCAATTTCCGAGTCGAGGTTTCACCATGGAAGGTTGACTCGATCGTTATAGTTCGCGGATCTGCCACACGGAAGCAAAGTTTCTGTGGTAGACCTATAGTGATGATAATTAGTTCCCTCCAAAATAGTCAGCGAGTAGCCTCAAGCCCCTGAACGATTCTTTGTTTTAATTTTCCCCTGAAACTCTGTCTGGTACGACACCGTGACATCTGGACACGAGGACCTTCAACTGCGCCACAACACGACACAGGATTTCTTATGGGCCCCGAATCGTGAGTGCAAAACTAATTCTATCTATCTTTTGGCCAAAAGTAGGTAGGTAGATAGTGAAAAGTGATAGAAAATAAAGAAAGTCAGTTTTGTAAAAGAGAGATTTTAATGAACATATTTGGTAAATAAAAGAAACGGAACATTGAATTTAGTTTAATTTCATTAGTTTAAAACAGTGATGATTATTAAGAATTCTAATATATTATTTAAGAATGAAGAGCTCTGTAGGACCAACCATTCGCTAATGAGGGTACTTAGTACCTAATTCATGAAATTCGTGACTTTTTTCAGGACAGTGTTCAATCTTTAGAAACGAATGATTCCAATCAGATGATCAAAAATAGTTGAATGCACGTTTAATTGTGAAATTTATCAGAGCACGCGGGAGCCTACCTTTCTAGGTTCCGAAACCCCCAGCCCCACCTACCCTTAGAAGGTAATTGACAATTCTCTCGCATGGTTGGTTATGTAGTTTTCAGTGGATGGATGATGGGTTAGAAACACGAGTATGAATCGCATAAGATCGTTCGCTCATGGAAGTGAGCCAAATTTCTGCTAATCAAATGCGATTTGTTTTAATTTCTTCAAATAAAATTTAACGTATCAACTATCGTTAAATAAGCAATTATTGTTTTAAAAAAATTGGTTCAAAGAAGTGGTGGTTGAGGTCTATGACACTAGCATGAAAAACCCAGAAACGTCCTGAACTTGAAGGGGGTCTCAGTCGGTCGCCGTTCGTTCCTAGTATTTCGCGAAATTGAAGGAGCAAAAACTTAAAACGTTGTACCTAAGTTTGAAATTTCAAAGGATTTTAGAAATTCATTAGTGCACGGCCCTAGGGAATTGAAAACCTGAAATATTGTCGCCGGAATCATCAAAATCAAACAATAATTGCCAAGGAAAAACGCTGCAAATTATTACACAAAGGTTTATAATTTTTTATTTTTCTATAAAGATCACTCGTCTGCAAAGCCACCAACCATCCAACATGAAGAATAACATCGATCGCATTACAGTCAGCTATAATTTGAACAGAGATTAGGCCTGTTTTGCGATTCACACTCGTGTTTCCGATTCATCGTAAGTCCAACCCTTAAATTCTCGTGGGGAGCGAGGGGTTTGCCCTACAGAGCTCCGCGTGGTCTCAAAAAATTCTATACTATCTTAAATTGATGGAAAAAAATACCTTTATATAATGTTTTGAGTTAGGGCATTTTCAAAATTTCAACCCTTAGAAGTGACCTACCTCAACCAAAATGTTCGGGGCACAACTAGACCCCAAATGGAGCCTACATACCAAATTTCATCAAAATCGGTCATTGCTAAGTGTGAAAAGTGCCGCGTACGGCGGACGGACGGCCACATTTTTATTCGATTTTTGGATTCTACGTACCTTGAAACGTAAACCATCAAATTTTGAGGGGGTGTTTGAAAAAAATTTACTTGGTCGATTCCAAAGGTTCATTATTGAAAATAATAAACCAAAATGGGAAAAACTACTGAATAAACGGGTTTTCACATGTTTTTCCCATATTTCTCTGGCAGCTATTGTTCGATTTTGATGATTCTGGCGGCAATCTTTCAGTTTTTTAATTCTCAAGGCCCATGCACTAATGAATATCCAAAATCCTTCAAAATTTCAAATTTAGATACAACTTTTAGTTTTTGCGCACAAGTTTTTGGGCCTTCGATTTCGTGAAATACTGAGCCAGAACGTGGAACGAACGGCGACTGACTGAGACTCCCTTAATAGGAACTACGTGGAAAAATAGTTTAGTATATTTGTGAAGTATTCTGTAAATTGCATTGAAATCCCTACGAGCATTTTCATTTTTTTTAATGTTGCAAACTTACTTTCTGGATAACCTTAGTTTGTATTATGCATTGCTGTCGTAGGTATCGCGGGTACATAGCTGTGTGGAATAATATCGGTAGGTATATTCCACAGACCTCAACTGTACTTATCTTTTGTAACTTGCTAATGTGTGTAAGAAATGTCTCTAGGGTTTATTCTTGCTGAACGAATATTATTATTACTTTATAGATTTTGTTAGTGACAACATTTAGAGTAGAGATGCAACAGTATGCTAAAATGACTAGAGGTTAAAATCCTCGCTTTTGCGACAAGCAGTACATATGTATATTATGCCTAGAATTTGGTTAAGGTAATTATACCTTCTTATAATTCTAGGAAATGTTGTGAATTAACACTTTCAGTGCGGGCGTCTACCCGGGTAGACGGAGAGTCTTCCCCAGCCCACTGCCGTCTACTCGGGTAGACTGAGCCCGTTGCATTGACTCATCACATTCCAAGGTTAGTAAGTTACCGAAATAACCGTTACAAGCGCCAGTTGGGCGGAAAATTCCTTCAATACCTTCCTGGCTTCACGCTAGATAGCGTCGGAAGCAGATTGGAAGGTTTGAACACAAGTTTCAGTCGTACCTTCGAGGCAACCCTTGTACGTTGACGCTCAGTCGGGCAGGTAGCGTGCAGTGGGTGGCGTTGGACGGCTAGAGGCTCCCTCATTGAAAGTGTTAAAACATTAGAGGGAAGCTGGATTCACATGGGACGGAAGAGGGCAGAAACGGAAATGACGGAAAGATATATCACAATCTGATTGGCTGATTTTCCCAGGTTGAGAAAGAGTGGCCGCCATCTTGAGGGAACCCGTCAGCGGAAGGAATTTTCATACCAGCGTCCGTCTTCCGCCCTATCCGTGCGCCTGCGCAGTGGCCAGGAATGATAATCACGAGTGGAGGTTGCACTAGGGGGGGCCAACTGTCGATATCGGGTACCCCGAGGTTCCACGCTCGCGCTTCATTTGTTTGTTGCACTGTCCTTTTTTCGCTCTTTTTTCTTCTTTTTTTGATACAAAATTAATTTCAACGAAGAATTGAACGAATAATTCAAAACACAGTCAACAGAGGTTACAGATCAAAGAGAGGTTATCATTTCAGAGGTTTCCAGGAGGAAGGTTATCATTCCGTCCATCATCCATGTGAACCTTCCGCCGACTCCTCCTACCCCCTCCACTGGTTTTCCGGTCTTTCCATCTTTTCCGATTCCGCCCTCTTCCGTCCCATGTGAATCCAGCTGGACTCTAGTTCTATTGATTTCTAGTTCCCACAACGACCACTGAGCTCTGAACTTCCTATTTACCTCCCTTATCAATCGTGGGATGTGATAAGTGGAGCTGGGATGCACTAACTTGTTTCTTTGTTCTACTAGGAGTCTTGTTGTATTTCTTTCATAAATGTATTCACTCACCCATCAGTGTTTTTGGAGAGAAACGTTACTTAGAACATGTTACCTACAAAATGGTATTATTTAGAATCACTGTAAAATTTCCTCTGAAACTAACATCCCGAATCGGATTTTTAATTCTACGATCGAATGTAGCAGAGAAATGTGTGTTTAAACGCTGATTTCGTCGACAAAATCACGTATTTCCGCGTTCAAATACAAATTTTTTCCCAACATTCGATTGTAAAGAATTCTTTAACAACACCGTTGATAGCTTATTAAAAAAGGAAGTTTTCGTGAAATCCGCAAATTTCTTAGTGGAAAAATAAATTTGTTTGCTCCAAGACAAATGCTATAAAATTGCGAAAGAAATCAGACATTTTCAAAGTTTAGAATTGTTTTTGTGCTTATACGAATTGAATGGGAATCTCGGAAAGTAACGTTTCCTAAAGGAAATTTGGTGAGCTTTTCAATGGTTGTTTTGATTCAGCAGTAGCACCAATAGTTGAGGAAGTATCCTCAAATTCCTCTCAAATCCTGAAAAATAGCTGCAATTACACTTGAGAATCGGACTTGGGTCAAGAGGAACTTTTTTGTTACATTTGAGGTGCGCTAACACCTCCTAGCGTTTGGAAATCTTACCTATCGCCAGTCACCCTGTTTAACATAACCTTACATAAAGTTATATTATAGCGTATTCTCAAGTGGGCAATGATAAGCCTATGTCCAGTTCTCTCTTCAGCAGGTAAGTTACTGAAGGTGGGTAGTTTAGAACAGGTACCTCATTCAAGTGACTATTGGAAGACCATACATTTTTGGTACACATTAAATTTTTCAGTCAAATCTGGCACTCAAGTGCGAGGACAGCTCGGAAATCACGCCTCACAAGAATGGTGTTTATTTTCTGAGATAAGAACATCCGGAACTTGTGTATCTAATATCCATCGTTACACGTCTTTTTCTACTGACAATCGTTGGGTAACTGATTATTTGAGTAAAATTTGCTCGTGAACTCGACTTATTTAAGTACTTAAGTACCTTATGTGCAAAGCTTGGTGGAACAACAGATAATGGGGTGCATTCCATAATAGTAAGTAGGTTTTTGGTTGTGTTTGGATCATAATTTAGGAACGTTGTATAGCAAGTTTATGCATACCTTCATATTTTATCATATAAATGACTGAAAACAACGAGAGATTTCCAATACGAACTAAGGAGTGAGAGCAGCGGACTCACCGAAGTGAATGATTCTTTGAGTTCCTCCAACTCATCGTTGGTCAGCTTGCTTTTTGCGTTGTTCATTGGTGCGATGGGATTTTACAAATGCAGGGAACAGAGTTAAAGATGAAACACAAACCACAATCGCGTCGCGAACTGTGCGATCACTGATATGACATGAGACAACTCAAGCACCAGAAACATGTATTAGTCATAAATAGGGGTGGAACTGGGGCCAAAGAGTTGATAGAGGTGAACCGAGAGGTGCCGAAGGATTACGGAAACACCCGAAGCGGTGATTAACTGAGAAGTTATTTCAGAGGGGGGCATGATGTCATGCCTCGCTGTCACAAGAACCCCTCGAATTTTGTCTCCATAGGAGAAGAGAAGAGGAAGAAAGAGCCGTCTTTGACTCACTTGGTTCGGCGCTCAGGTAGGCAATCCGCAATGCTCACATCCACACCATGGATGCTCCACAATCTGTCGTTTGTTACAAACCTTATAGGGGTATTCGTGGTCTGGGAGATTCGACGTCGAATCGTCGAATTTGGAGATTCGACGAGAGTCAATGCGCATGCGCTCCGGCTAATTCGACGATTCAATTTACCACGGGCTGGAGGCGTCGTAAATCGAGATTCGATGTCGAATTAAACATATTGTTTAGTAATGCATGCAATCCAGGGGACGTCCCATTGGATAAGCATTAGATCAGTTTAACCAGTTGTTAAGTGATAAAACTGTTTCACTTGATGTCATTTATTACTTTAGGCAAGAAATACTGATCCTAGCGCTAGCGGCAGTTGTGCGAAGCAACTATCATAACATCAACAAACAGATTTACTCGTCCTTTCATTTTAAGTTTTTCTTTTAATTTACGAATGATGCCTACCACAGACTTCCATGGCAATAAAATTGGAGAATCACTCACACTTTTCTTTTAACAACACCTTGTTTGTTTTTTATTCCGTTTTTCGTTCGTTTATTTCGTTTTTATCCTGTTCGAAGTGGATTTTTTTCTCGATTAAAATTTAATGAGTGGAGCTGAGCCACCTAAGCAGCTAAGGAAAAGCGCAACCATCTGATGGTCTGCTGGAGAAGTGGAAATGTTGCTTACTGACATTATAGGGAGCATAGCACATTTTCCTTTCTAGCATCGAACATGCTTCAGCCATGAGCTAAGTACCGAAATGCGACTTTTGGAACCAGCACTCAGAATTATTCGGAAGTATCAGCATTGGATTCAGCGTGGAAAATTACATAGGAAATGATACTAAACTCGTCAAGTCATCTTGAGATCGAGAGTGACCATACACCGCTTATTATTATTGTAAAACACGTTTTCTTGCATTCAAACTTGATTTACTCTTCAAATTTGAATTTAAAAAAGAAAACTTGATATACCGTTGGAAAGCTGACAACTAAAGAATATTTTTTTCTGAAGAGCGCCCATCGAAATGGACAGGCGTTCAAAGTGAAAACTTCAATTTAAAAAGAGTCATATTTCGGAAAAAAAATTGAAGTTTGCTTTTTGACTTGATTTTTTAGAAATGGTTTAAATCTAAAAGATTTTGGTTTTACATTAAGCAGCTTGGAAATTTAACGCTCTTCCCAACGATATCCTTAAATTTGAATTTATTTGGTAAATAACAGGAATTATGGAAATTTTCATGACGTAAAGTCGAAAACGCGAAAAAAAACTTCGAAGTGAAAAAAAGGCATTTTGAATGAGTTAAGAAAAAATTGCCGGGAGAAATTTTTTGTAGCAAATTACTTGTACAATCGATCCTTGAAGTTTGGTCCATCCAAATGGTAGACACCCTGTAGGGGAGAGCGGGGATACATTGGACAGAGGGATACATTGGACACCACGATAATGGCCACAATGGTTGGAGTTGTGGCAGGTTGGGGTAGGTAAAAAGTTGCTCAAGAAGAAGAAGAAGAAGTTGTGAGGAAGTTGATAGCATAATCATCAAGTGACTGTTATCAGTGTGTGTTTATCTCTTTCCTATGTCAGCTGATCTATTATTTCGAACTAAGTTCGTAAGCTTTTGTGAGCCTGATGATACATTTTTTTCCTCAAGATCTGTTGCATACGCTTCTGTAGAGTCTTGGAAAGATGTTTTCATGGCGTATTCAATCAGTTCATCTCTTCCTCATTCCCAACTTACAGAACTCCTAGGAAGGACTATGAGGGATAGTTTGGACAGTTTGTCCAATCTATCCCTTCACTGTCCAGAGTATCCCCTTCAGCCAAATCTCGTATCAAATACTTACTTATTTATTGAAGCATCCTACATTTAGGTACCTATTGTTTCAGATCATGCCAAGGGAATATCACAAGAGAACTGATAGGGACTTTTGTCCGGCAGCAATGGAAAACGCTGCAAATTATTACACAATGGTTCATTATTTTTTATTTTTCTATATAGATCACTCGTCTACAAAGCCACCAACCAACATGAAGAAAAACATCGATCGCATTTCGGTCAGCTTTAATTTGAACGGAGATTAGACCTCTTTTGCGATTCACACTCTTGTTTCTGATTTATCGTACGTCCAAACTTTAAATTCTCGTAGTGAGCGAACGTTTTGTCTCAGAGCTCCTGGTGGTCTCAAAAAATTCGATAGAATCTAAAGCTGAAGGAAAAACAATACCTTTATATCAAAAGTTTTTGAGTTAGGGCGTTTTCAAAATTTCAAAATTGATTTTGGAACCCTTAGAAGTGACCTACATCAACCAGAATCTTCGGGGCACAACTAGACCCCAAATGGAGCCTACATACCAAATTTCATCAAATTTCATCGGTCAATGCTAAGTGGCAAAAGTGCCGCGGACAGCGGACGGACAGCCAAATTTTCATTCGATTTTTGGATTCTACGTACCTTGAGACGTAAACCATCAAATTGTGAGGGGGTGTTAAATTTTTTTTTTCTTGTTCGATTCCAAAGGTTCATTATTGAAAATAATAAACCAAAAGCAGTTTGGGCTGTTCTCGAGAAAAATAAATCCTAGTGTTCAAATATCTAGGTAGGTATGCTGTGAATTTTAAATTAGGTAGGTATAGCTTTAAGTAATTATTTTTGAGAATGTTGTTGAGGAAATTTGTTATCCTCTCCTCTGTCTTATGTGATTCGCTAGTCAAATGTGACAAATATTGAGAATTAAGACTTACCAAGATGTAACCCTAATTTACAAATGTTCACTACCTAAAGTTTATTTGGTTATTTGAAGATGAGTACAGAAGTTCTAACAAATTTTATTGTTTGTCCAAACTATCCCTACCGTGTCCAATGTCTCCCAACCCCCTGTCCAATGTATCCCGTCTGGTGGGATACATTGGACAAAGATAGTGTTTCCGAAAAACTGGATTTTAGGTAAGAAGATGGATAGTTAAAACTGTTGTAAGATTTTATTCTAAAAGCTTAGTTCCTCTTGTGTCCGAAAATCTCAAAAACTAACCAAAAAGGTTGGATAGAAGCATTGATAATTTAATTTGAAAAAAAGTGTCCAATGTATCCCCGCTCTCCCCTATAGGTATGATGTTATAGAAAAGTCACAATTTTAATGCAAATTTATCTTCACGAGGGCGTAAAGAGATTTCAAGGTTTCCTTTGTGAGAGCGAGAAATTTGAGGACATTGGGTTGAAGCTTCACACGTTTCTGAAAAAAGTTCTTCCAACAGGAGGGTGAAAAAATCCATTACTTAACACATCTACTGTCCAATTTGTACCTATCTCTGATGACTATAAACTCTCAACCAAAACACCTAGGGAGGTCCTTCCACTGCGGAGCTCGTTTTGAAATGAGAAGGTTAAGGTAGAGGTTTCTTTAGTGTGAGGTTTCCAATCTTGACCGCTCTCGACCGCACTCCTCAAAGCGGTCGGGTTTGGGTCGAGTTGCTGGAACAGTGGTTCAACCACAAAGTTGGGCGGATTGTCGTGCTGGAACAGTGGTTAGTCGTAATGCGCATGCGCCGGTCGACTGCGGTCGACCACGGTCGCCTTGCTGGAACAAACCTGTGTCACTCCCCTGTAGTCCATAACTTAGTTGTTTCATGGATTATAATTTTGCTTCCGAGTCTACCAAGGCAGCGGAAGCTTTGTTTTCACTTTTCAATGAATTCCTTGCCACAGCCATAACTTCTACATTTCTCATCCGATTCCGATGAAATTTTCATGGATTGTACGGGTTGGCGTTCAGATGGTTCCCCTTTGAAAATCATTACCCCCGGACTGATAGTAGCCAATCATCACAATATAATTACTGAAAAACAATAGGAAAAAAAGTCTCTTTATGCTTGAACCAATAATGGAAATGGGGAAGGTATGGGATATCGAAATGAAGTGCATAAAAATCGGATAATTTATCACGAATGAAAAAAATTATCATGAAGTAGGTTATCCACTAAAATAAAAGCACGTCAAAAGAAAAAATATCTACTTCTTATGAATGGAGGAAGAGCAGCCTCATCAGGTTTTCTCCCTTGATTCTAATAATTAGAATCAAACAATTATTGTTTGACAAATGAATTAAATTTCCCGCTTTTTAAAAACATCGATTTTTCACCTGACGATGTTATCAACATTGATGTTTTTCATACGATGTTATCGACATCGATGTTTCATCGATATCGATGTTTCTATGAAATATCGACATCGATGTTTTCTGTTCGATGTCCCATCCCTATTTCAGGGATTGGGCGGGTTGGTGTGTAGATGGTCCCTATGAAAGTCATCTCCCCCGGACTGATAGTAGCCACTGCGCATGCGCAAATGTAAAATCCTTGCCACAGCCATAACTACTAGAATTCTCATCCGATTTCGATGACATTTTCAGGGATTGTGCGGGTTGGGGTGGAGATGATCCCCTACGAACATAATGGCCCCCGAATTGAAAGTATTTTGTGCTCACGCGCAAACGTGAAATCTTTGTAACACCCATAACTTCTACATTTTCCAACAATATTCAGAGAGTGTGCAGATTGAGATTAACTAATAAGCATCTGATCATCTATACAATGGGGTATTTCAGTCAATTCTTAAAAAATTTTTTTCAAAAGAGTATTGGTCAGGAATAACGGTAATCGGGTCTGTTCGTCGAGAAAATGTTTAGAAGAAATTAGGGAAGCTAATGAAAGTTGAAGATTCGAATGATGTGACGTAGTAAGTTGTTGTGACGTATTAACTTGCTGGCCTTAGATCGAGACATTCCACTAATCCCGTGCGGTCTCGAACGCCTCGTGGTCTTGGATACTACGCACACATGCCCACGGTGTGTGCGTTCATGGAGGCCCGCTTTTTTCAAACGTTTGATCTCTTTATTTAATTTATCTACCACATGTTACAGTATCAATGGGCAAAAAGTTGGAGTATAAAGGTTTTAAATGGTGCTGAATCCAGATTTGAGGTCAAAAACCTGAATTTCCAACCCATCAAAATACCCCATTGGGTTATAGATACGAGGAAGCTATGTGCCACACCCACTTGGCGTACGTCTTCTTCTTGTGCCCTTGTTTAGATCAGCTGCTGAACCTTCAGTCATAATTTTACTGTATTTTAAATAGTCACCTAGAAGGTGTTTAGTTAATGTATAGTCTCATATCATCAATAATAGTATTTTATTAAGTTCAACTCTCACTGAGTAACACACACTAAGACCGTCAAACAAGAGAGAACAATCATTCCTTCCTCTTCCATTCTTCCCCTAGTTGGCTCGTAGGCCACAGCAGACATGCTAACAGAAGGGGAAACAGTTAGATAAACTGTATTTTGTCGTTTCCCTGTGCGTCATTCCCCAGGGTAATCCACATCTAGGGAGCACCAGGTTAATGACCGCTCATCAAAAAAATGACCTCTTCTGTTCAGAACCTCTGGCAATTTGCATACTTACATAATGGCGCCAAAAAGAGAACAAGAGAGGAAGAGATGTGGATGAAGAGAGAGGAGGAACAAGCGCATCAAAAATGAAAGCGATCTGCTTGTTCGAAATGGATGTTGTTGAATGGATAATAAAAGTTGATTGTAAAAGTTTTATTTTATGTTGAATATGAATTTTTTAACCATTTTCTGAATTTTGTCATTCCCCTGAAACACCGATTTTTAATAACGAGGGTGTACCCCCCACCCCCCCATTGGGTGAATAAACTGTACTGCTGGTATTTGAATCCTTCTTATAAGGGAAAAGATCGTTCTTACAAGGGAAAAGAACATTTAACTGACGGGAAACACTCAATAATTTGCCAAAGACACCACAACTTTTTTAAGCCCAGAATTCGCCACTTTTAGTGGAATCACCCATATATTTGTCGAACCCAGAAATGCAGTAGCCATGTGGGTGCTCTATTAGTTCGTGGAGACGAGTAGAACGTGAATATGGACTCCACACATCTTCAGATAATAGCCCGTACAATGTTAGCATACTGCCTTATTAGCGAATTTTCAAGGAAAATAAAGGTATTGCTACGGCCTCTAAATTTTAAGAATGGATTTTTTCGCGAAATTTCTTCAGTGAAATTCATTTTGGAACATTCTGAAACGATCCCTGAAGAGTGTACGAAAAGATTAACTAATAATTAACTATAAATTAATTAATACGTGTGTAAGAAAAGATTTCTTGGGAAATTCGCTTATTAATTCGTGCTGCATGAATGGAATTTTTTCAAATTGAGTGAGAAGCGTTTATTTGTTCAAAATAAACTTGATTGTAAAGCGGAAATATGGTTGGTAGGCGATTACAATGGCAAAACCGTGTTCTTTGCAGGCGAGTGATCTGTACAGAAAAAACTCGGCGCTTTGCGCCTCGGCGGGGGGCTCCGCCCCCCTGCACCCCCCGGTTTATTTCTTTTTCCATACTCTGTATGAAATCATAGGAACACAGAATGTGGTTTTGCGATACTAGTCATCCGTTAAATAAAAAACAACAATAATAAATGTGGAGTTGACATTAACATGACAACCAATAAACATATCACCAGATGTTTTTTCTGTCGCTTTTTCGTGACGATTTTTTTTCGGTAGGTCATCGCAAAAACACATTCTGTGTTAATAATATACCTTTGTGTTATGATTTGCAGCGTTTATCTCCCTCGATTGCAATGGTTCATTGTTGAAATACATTAATAAACCAAATGAACCAATACTGTGTACTGCTGGCAAAAAGTTTCTTGAAAATTATCTTAAAATTAATTATTTGCTAATTAGAATTAATTTGGATGTATCTACTTACCAATAGTGAGAGGGTGAATAATTTTGTAACAACAGAATTTGTGGAAAACGGTTTATTTACAAATCAATAAATTAGAAGTTTATATAAATAGGTAGAGTTGAGTGGGCGTGGTTTAGGGGTTCTGAGGCAATTGTGGGGGGGAAGCCGTCGTCTGGTTTTCAGACTTGCCGAAGTTGAAGCCGAGGAAGCTGCCGAACCAGGCTATTCCTTCTTCAGCGCTTTCGTTCACTGCCGCAATGAGCGCTTCTTCGCTGTTGACTGGCGCCGGTGTGGCGCTGTCGCCTTCCTGCTCGGCTGCTGGTTCCACGGAGCTCACCAAATCTGTCCTGCGGACCGAAATTCCGAGCACGAAATTTGGTAGGTGCATACTCAGAAAAAATAAATAAAATTTCATAGGAGAATTTGGGTGAACATTGCAAGGAGTAAAGGCCATGGGAGACGAGAAGTGTGTGAGTGAAAGGGAAGACGCCAATACTTATCAACCCTTATTTCAGCTGTCGATTGACCGATTTCAAAATTTCAAAGTGAACTGAGTTCATCTCAACCAAGTAAAGGAAGCTCTATTTGCCGATTTCGCGAAAAAATTTAATTGATTAAATTTTTTCTTGTTTTCTAGGAATTAATCAAATATTTGTCTAAAACATTTCCAGCCCGTATTTTTACTTATCAATGTAAGCGTTTGCAATCATAAGCACATGAAAATATTGATTAGCCGAAGTGGCTGTTGGTTTTTATTAATTGAAAAATCACTCCAAGTGGCCGTCCATCCTAGCCTTAAATCACTTGACATTCGCTCGAGAAAATACAAAATGCAGACTTCTGGTTAAATTATATTTTATGTGAAGAAAAGTCTGTTACACAAGAGCTAGACCGAACCAGGGTTTATGTTAATTTTTTGAGGTTGAATAGCGAATTTTCAAGGAAAATCAAGCTATTGCAACTGACTCAACATTTTCAGCCGACCTTCTTTGAAATTTAATTTCAGTGAAATCCTTTTGGAACATTCCTTCTAAAACGATTCCTGAAGTTTTCCAAACCTCATAATATGAGGTTACATATTATATATGTAACGTATATACATATTATGTATTGTACGGGGTGTCCCAAGTCAAATGAACTACAATTGATAAATTCTTCAGGTGTCAATTCTTCAACTAATTTTCAACAACTTTCCCCTCGTAACACTTTTTTTAGGACGTCCCACAGTAGGACTTGGGCGTCCTTATACGATTGATCTGGGGCGAAGGAGGACAACACTACAGAAAAAAATAACCACACACTAATATGTTTTAGACCATTCTGAATCCAAATCCGCGAAAAAAAACCATATGTGTATGTCTGTGTGTGTGTGACAAAATCTTGTGTACTCCGCCCAGGCCTCAATTTCCAATCAATTTGCGTGTCTCTTTTTATGTTCCATAAGAAATCTTCCAAGTTGCACACTTTTCACCAGAGTATCGGGGGAGGGGTGGGTGGGGGATAATAATCACAAAATGTAACCTTGCAGCACTAAAATGGGCATTTGAGGGGGAAAATGGTGTTTGAATGCGAAAAAACGTGAGTTTTTTTTTCAACGAATCGAATGTTCCAACAAGAGAATGTATGTCCGACCCTGTATAGTATTTTGTAAAGATGTGGACACACAGGGTGAACACTTCTAATAACTAAACCTCCTAACAATTTTGTTTTAACCGCGTGTTTTTCCAAGCTTTTTTAGTTTTAAGATTGTTTCGTGTTTTCGTCCTTATATCACTAAAACTAACATACTTTACCGTGTAAATGCAAAAATTCAGCCAAATGTGTGTGGCACATAGCTTCCTCTTATCCGTAACCCAATTATGTGTAGATGATCCGATGCATCAATCTCCAAGTTCCTTGCACTACCCTCATGGGGGCCATCCACAAGACAACACCCACAATCTCTGAAAATTTCGTCGAAGTCGGATTTTTATGTGGCTATTCTTTCTTCTCCTTAAAGTGATCCCCTCCTTCACCTCGAATCTTACTGTGGAACGTCCTAAAAATCGTTCTTCCAAACACGTATCAGCCTAGTTCAATTTCAGAATAGTTTTCTTGCTAAACAATCCACGTAGAGTGATGGAATTAGTTCTTCGTTAAATAAAACCGAGCCATTTTCACCGTAGCTAAGTTGAAACTACCCACAGGGTGGTAAAATTGCATTTTAGTTTCCATCGACTTCATGTTTTTGTTGACATCGCTAGACAGCGTAGGTCACAAATTCACTCTAGACGATAGGGAAAATTAGTTGATGTCGCCAATGATGCTCATATGTAGGTATTTTAGGAGAAGTCACGTACAAGGTTGAGTTGATGAGTTTCATTCCTTGAGATCCCATGACGAAGCAGCCGAGCTGGAAGCCATCGTGAGCGTCTCCAAGGATGGAAGGGACAAGGGAAGCGCAGGCCTCCATGCCGTCATCCGTTACTGCCACGCTTGAAAATTTGGCACACATCTGAGCCAGGTCCAGCAGAATGTCCATGCAAGTCATGCTAGGTCCTCCAGCTACCAACAGTTCAAAATGGAGTATTTCGGTAAGAGCGACGTGATCATAAGTCACTTCGATCATGTTCCTTCATCTGTAGGGTAGATGTACTTGAATTTGCGTTACCTTTTACTTGACCTCCATGAAGTTGGCTGTCTCCGTAGGACACGTTAACCATTAGGCCTTCATCTTTGGACAAGTACTTCATCTTGACGCACCCTAAAATGTCAACACAGAGGTATAGGTGTACACTTGGTAAGTAAGGGGACAGACTAGAGCAAACTCAACTATCGATCTGCTCACCTGGGCCTCCCAAATCCATGTAGGTGAGGTTGAAGCTGACACAGCATTGGCACTCGGGTCCCGAACACGAACAAGCCTGATTTTCATTGTCCCCAGTCTCTCCAGCCTCCCTTCCTAGAATCAGAGTAAAGAAATTTATTGTTCGAGTGTATTCATTATTGATAATAGATAGAGGAAGAAAGTGTCCCTTTTGGGTTCTTATTTCCAATAATGAACCTTTGGAATCGAGAAAGAAAAAAACCCCGGACGCTTACTGCTTAGAGCCTTTGGCTAAAATTTTAAAACATCCCCATTATATTTATTTATTTATTTTTACTAATGGCGTGCCCCCTGCGTCTTTCTGGGGGGTATCATTTTTTTAAAAAGTGACAATGGCAAAGCCGTGTTCTTTGCAGACGAGTGATCTATACAGGGTGTCTACAAAACAAGTCTCATTCCTTCAAGGGGTCGATTCTACAACTAATTTGCAACAAAAAATGTCTCCTAGCAATTTTTTTTGGAGGCTTCTTTTCCGAGTTAATTCAATTTTAACCCTTTTTTCCGTGATTTTGTCCTTATGTCATTAAATTGGTAATAACTCCTTTAATTTGCTGTGATAATCACAATTTGAGGATACCGTTGGAAAACACATTTCCTATCTCCCTAGTACCAAATAAAATTCCTTCTGTTGAATTTTATGAGGAATAAAGCAACCTAAAAATTAAGCTTGGTAACTTTTCGATAACTATCCGTTTTTCAACGCCCATAATGTCCAAATAATGAACTGTTCCGGAAAGCGTAAAAACTGAGCCAAAATCCTGGCTTTCCAACGGTATAATAAAAAAAATATTTTACAATCGAATTTGAGGGACAATTTATGTTTTAACGTGGGAAAACGTGCGGTTTTTTTTCAACGAAATCTCCGGGGTCTTAACCGTCGATTTCGCTGACAAAAAACACGATTATCCGCGTTAAAACATAAATTTCTCCCTTAAATTCGACTGTACAATATATTTTTGGACTCAACAAATTTTTGATGTAAAGGTATTAATTTTCCATCAATTCGAGATAGTATTGAATTTATAGAATTTTTAGAGACCCCGCGGAGCCCTGTAGGACAAACCGTTCGCTCCCTACGTGAATTTAAGGGTTGGACTTACGATAAATCAGAAACGCGAGTGTGAATCGCAAAAGAGGCCTAATCTCCGTTCAAATTATAGCTGACCGAAATGCGATTTATGTTTTTCTTCTTTGGCGTCCTCTCCATGTTTGACTGTCATTGAGTGAGTTAATGTTTTTGTTGAGTATCCGTTTTTGGTTTATTACGAGCAAAGCTGTATGCGTAAATAGACCTCGGTAGGAGAATTTGCTTGAACTTTGTTTTGGACTGGTGTAAGATTAAGATTGTTTTGCGTCCAGCTTCTTTCGCCTGAATTTGTTTATTGTAATTTTCAGGCCCTGACGAAGGGAATGTGTTTTCCAAAAGCTGGGCATTGACGACGTTTTTCTGGATGACCCCAGTCCCGATAGTTGACAATTCGTCTCTTGAACAATGTTGATTTTGTATCAGTTTGTCTTTCCGCAAATCCATATAACTGGCAAAACTTTACCACCTAATCCACAAACCACATTCGATGATATTGTGAGGGGTTGGGCTCAGATGATCCCCTATAAATTCCATCGCTCTAAAAAAACATACTGTTAAGTAAACAGCCATGCATGTGTGTGTGTCATGCATTCCAGGGGACGTCCCATTGGATAAGCGGTGGGTCAATTTAAACTAGTTGGTAGGCGATAAAAATATTTCACTCGATGTAATTTATTTAGTATTCTAGGCAAGAAATAGTGGTCCCCCCCTCACCTTCATCCACGGCCTGGGAGCCTCGAATTTGAAGAGCATTTTAAAATCCATGATCTACGACACCCAACGTGCGAATTCGAGTTTACCCCCCCCCCACCCCCCTGTCTGTCACCAAAGTGGTAGGTAATAGGTCGTAACGTTGAACTTTCTCCTGTTTGTTCACATCCATAATCAAAGTGAAGCCCCCCCCCCCCCCCCCCAAAAAAAAAAAAAAAAAAAGTCTGCCAAGTGGGTGTGGCACATAGTTTCCTCGTATCCATTCTATAGGTTATATAGATGATCCGATGCATCGTAGATAATCTCAAAACACCAATCTCTAAGTACCTTCCACTACCCTCATAGGGGACCATCTACACGCTAATCTGGACAATCCAAGAAAATTTCATCAAATTCGGATGAAAAATGTAAGTGTTATGGATGTTACAAGGATTTAACGTTTGCGCATGCGCAGAGGCTACTGTAAATTTTAAGGCCTTGATTTTTATTGGGGACCATCTACAACCTAATCCGCATCATCCCAGAAAATTTCATTGAAATCCGATGGAAAATGTAGAAGTTATGGCCGTTACAAGGAAATTCACGTTTGCGCATGCGCAGTGGCTACTATCAGTCCAAAGGTGGTTATTTTCATATGGGACCATCTGCAACCTAATTCGCATGATCCCTGAAAATTTCATTGAAATCGGGTCGGAAATGTCGAAGTTATGGTCGTTACAAGGAATTAACGTTTGCGCATGCGCAGTCGCTTCTATCAGTCCGGGGATAATGATTTTCATAGGGGACCGTCTACACGCCAACCCGCACAATCCCTGAAAATTTCATAGAAATCGGACAATAACTTCGTATAGTTATGCGCGTTACAAGGAATTCATGACAGACACACTGACAGACAGACAGACAGACACACAGAAACGGAACCAAAATTGTTCAGAAAGGTCTAAAACGCAAAACGCGAGTGAAAATTTTGATTTTGGAGAAATTTTTTTTTTTTCATCCTTGAAAAGTGAAAACAAAGCTTCCGCTATCTTGGTAGACTCGGAAGCAAAAAAACACGAAATATGCGGTTTATGGTGTCCTGGCACCATGGTGGCACCACTATTAGTTCCATGGTGGTACAGAGAATAATTCATGAAAATCCGGAGGTATAATGAGAATTTTTCCTCAATTTCAAAGCTAGGGTACAAATGAGTAAGATATAAAGGAACCGACATAATGAAAAATCGGATATTTTGTTAATTAGCCCCCTGTCGCCCCCCTCCCCGTGCTAATTTTGATACTCTGGTGCAATTCGGAAGATTTCCGAGTCGAACGAAAAAAAGAAACACGCAAATCGGTAGGAAATTGAGGCCTGGGCAGAGTTTACAAGATTTTGTCACACACACACACACACAGACATGCACCTATGGTTTTTTTTCTTCGCGGATTTGGATTCAGAATGGTTTATAACGGATTAGTGTGTGGTTATTTTTTTCTGTGGAGTGTTGTCCTCCTTCACCCCAGATCGATCGCATAAGGACGCCCAAGTCTTACTGTGGGACGTCCAAAAAATGATAATGATGGAAAAAACCTGCAAAAAATATGAATGATGATGATTTTTATACTCGGAGTTGAAAGAGAGTAATTCTGCGTGCATTGTTGGCTTGTTTGCCCTCCCGACTAAGCAGGTAGTGGTGACGGAGTAACTGGAGATCGGGTTGGTCTGCTGTGATCACCTGCCCTTGACATCTCCTGAGCGGGTCGTGACGGTTCCTTCTCCGTTATTTCCATATTTTTCAACTCAGGGGAGCTCCCTGCCCTTATTTGGCGTCGTCTCTACCCGATATATGTAAACACCACTACGAGCTTGGAGCGACATGGACTGCCCTCTGATACCAGGATGTGGTCCAACTTCCCTAAACGGACAGCTCGGCGCAGGCAACGCGCGTCGATTGTGCCCTAATTCATCCCGGTTCTGTTGCCGTCGCTCCATAACTACTCATTACTAAGTCCACTCGTGGGTGTTTAGATCAGTGAACTGCAGATGGTTGTTATTAGGAGTTAAGTAGGATTGTAATCCCTTGCGGTGGCCTCGCTATAGTAAACAGTAAGAAATGATGAACTGATTGAAGGTGCTGGTTTCAATTAACCCTCGGGTAAAATTGATTCCGATGTCGGGGTTCCCCATGAGAAGAATACTCGAGGCCTAGGGCGACTGCCCTCCTTCCATGCACAAGTACTTATGAATGGGGAAAGAGTAGCAGTGATGAAAACGCCGTAAGAAACCTTGGAAACGCTTATTAATTTCATTTTAAAATAATTAGCCCGAATAATCGATATGTTTCACAGGGTTCAAAAATTATCAATTTTTCGAGTCTCTTTGCCTCAGGGTACCTACTTTACGACCCACTCTCATACCGACCAAATATACGTACAAAATTCCATGAAATTCTTGCAGTGGGAATGGAAATTAGTTCCTGTAACCCACAACCTTTATACACAACCTCTTATGCGTTATTGGAACGACCCATTACTTTTCCAACAACAAGTAACGGTCATGGGAAAAACCATTCCCATTGCAGGGCGGGTAGTTCAAATTACTTTTGAAATGGTCGCCGCTTAAAATCCCAGTCTTTTGCTTGTAGGAATAAAATACATAATATCACACTCACTGCGGATACTTATTTCATCGCTATTTAGAAAAACAATTTTGAAAAGTAATCGTTACTCATAGCAATCATTATCTAACAACGCTGCTGCGTACGAGGTATTCGTAACCCATGAAGGTCGGTACTTCCTACAGCTCTACTGAGGAGCAGAGTACGACCAAATCGTTGGAACACACTTGGAACGATGAATCCAGTGTTTTGGTTTATTATTTTCAATAATGAACCTTTGGAATCGACCAAGAAAAAAAATTTTAACACCCCCTCAAAGTTTGATGGTTTACGTTTCAAGGTACGTAGAACCCAAAAATCGAATAAAAACGCTGCAAATTATTACACAATGGTTTATTATTTTTCTATATAGATCACTCGTCTACAAAATCACCAACCATCCAATATGAAGGAAAAAAAAAATCAAAAAAAAAAAAAATCAAAAAAAAATTTAAAAAAAAATCAAAATCACCAACTATTGATTACATTTCGATAAGCTCTAATTTGAACGGAGATTAGGCCTCTTTTGCGATTCACACTCGTGTTTTGATTTATATATATATATATTTCAAAATAAACACTTAAATTTTCGTAGGAAGCGAACGGTTTGTTCTACAGAGCTCCGCGTGGTCTCAAAAAATTCTAAAAATTCTATAGAATCTTAAATTGAAGGAAAAACAATACCTTTATATCGAAATTTCTTGAGTTAAGGCGTTTTAAAATTTTCAAAATTGATTTTGGAACCCTTAGAAGTGACCTACCTCAACCAAAAGCTTCGGGGCACAACTAGACCCCAAATGGAGCCTACATACCAAATTTCATCAAAATTGGTCAATGCTAAGTGGCAAAAGTGCCGCGTACGGCGGACGGCGTACGGCGGACGGCGGACGGACGGCCAAATTTTTATTCGATTTTTGGATTCTACGTACCTTGAAACGTAAACCATCAAATTTTCAGGGGGTGTTAAAAATTTTTTTTTCTTGGTCGATTCCAAAGGTTCATTATTGAAAATAATAAACCAAACGCTGCAAATTATTACACAACGGTTTATTATTTCTATATAGATCACTCGTCTACGAAATCACCAACCATCCAATATGAAGAGAAAAAGAAAAAAAAAATATCAAAAAAAAAAAAAAAAATCAAACAAAAAAATCAAAATCACCAACCATCGATTGCATTTTGATCAGCTCTAATTTGAACGGAGATTAGGCCTCTTTTGCGATTCACACTCGTGTTTTGATTTATATATATATATATTTCAATATAAACCCTTAAATTTTCGTGGGGAGCGAACGGTTTGTCCTACAGAGCTCCGCGTGGTCTCAAAAAATTCTAAAAATTCTATAGAATCTTAAATTGAAGGAAAAACAATACCTTTATATCGAAATTTTTTGAGTTAGGGCGTTTTCAAAATTTCAAAATTGATTTTGGAACCCTTAGGAGTGACCTACATCAACCAAAAGCTTCGGGGCACAACTAGACCTCAAATGGAGCCTATATACCAAATTTCATCAAAATCGGTCAATGCTAAGTGGCAAAAGTGCCGCGTACGGCGGACGGCGGACGGCGTACGGCGTACGGCGTACGGCGGACGGCGGACGGACGGCCAAATTTTTATTCGATTTTTGGATTCTACGTACCTTGAAACGTAAACCATCAAATTTTGAGGGGGCGTTAAAATTTTTTTTTTCTTGGTCGATTCCAAAGGTTCATTATTGAAAATAATAAACCAAAATTTGGCCGTCCGTCCGCCGTACGCGGCACTTTCCCCACTTAGCATTGACCGATTTTGATGAAATTTGGTATGTAGGCTCCTTCTGGGGTCTAGTTGTGCCCCGAAGATTTTGGTTGAGGTAGGTCACTTCTAAGGGTTCCAAAATCAAATTTGAAATTTTGAAAACGCCCTAACTCAAAAAATTTTGATATAAAGGTATTGTTTTTCCTTCAATTTAAGATTCTATAGAATTTTTAGAATTTTTTGAGACCACCCGGAGCTCTGTAGGACAAACCGTTCGCTCACTACGAGAATTTAAAGTTTGAACGTACGATAAATCAGAAACACGAGTGTGAATCGGAAAAGAGGCCTAATCTCCGTTCAAATTATAGCTGACCGAAATACAATCAATGTTTTTCTTCATGTTGGATGGTTGGTGGGTTTGCAGACGAGTGATCTATATAGAAAAATAAAAAAACGTCTGCCAAGTGGGTGTGGCACATAGCTTCCTCGTATCCATAACCCGATTGTATAGATGATCCGATGCATAGTAGTTAATCTCAAAACATCAAAACAAGTTAATTTGTAACACCCCTGAAAATTTCATTGAAATCGGATAGAAAATGTAGAAATTATGGACGTTACAAGGAAATTCACGTTTGCGCATGAGCAGTGGGTACTATCAGTCCGAAGGTGGTGATCTTAATTGGGGACCATCTACAACCTAATCCGCATAATCCCTGAAAATTTCATCGAAATCGGGTGGAAAATGTGGAAGTTATGGCCGTTACAAGGAAATTCACGTTTGCGCATGTGCAGTGGCTACTATCAGTCCGAAGGTGACGATTTTCATAGAGGATCGTCTACACAACAACCCGCACAATCCCTGAAAATTTCATTGAAATCGGATGGAAAATGTAGAAGTTATGGCCGTTACAAGGAATTCACGTTTGCGCATGCGCAGTCGCTTCTATCAGTCCGAGGATGATGATTTTCATAGGGGACCGTCTACACACCAACCCGCACAATCCCTGAAAATTTCATTGAAATCGGACAATAACTTCGTATAGTTATGCGCGTTACAAGGAATTAATGACAGACAGACAGACAGACAGACACACGGACACACAGACACACAGACAGACAGACACGGAACCAAAATTGTTCAGGAAGGTCTAAAACGCAAAACGCGAGTGAAAATTTTGATTTTGGAGAACTTTTTTTTTCGACCTTGAAAAGTGAAAACAAAGCTTCCGCTACCTTGGTAGACTCGGAAGCAATAATAAACCATTGTGTAATAATTTGCAGCGTTTTTTACCCTCAAGATCGCGGAGGACGTCTGACGTGATGAGGTTGGAGGAGGGGCTGATCTTTGTACTCCTCATCTCCAGTCCAGACGACCTTCAGTGACTCATTTGGGCGTTAACACCCCCCCCCCTCCGCCACGTCACTTCTGATTTCTGAGTTCCTGGAGGGTGCGAGGGGCCACTTTCTCCATCTAGAAGAATCCACCGCCCACCGCGAGGTTCCGCGCTTCCCACTTTAGAAAGCCTTGTCAGCCTCTGTGGATACGAAGGCAACTAATTCGCTGGAGTTGTTTCCTTCGACTCCGAATTGCACTAAAAATATATTGCTTAGTAAGGCTGGCATTCCCTTCGGATTAGTTCAATTTAAACCAGAGGGTAAGCGATAAACAAGCATTTGTGTTTACCTTCCTCCTGTACAAAACTGTTTCACTCAACGTAATTGAGTCAGTATTGTTGAGAGTTGCTAAACAAATTCAAAGTTGCTTGGATTCATTTGCTTGTATAGTTTCAATAAAAAGTCACTTTCCGTTCTGATTCTATCGAGACTACTTGTGCTTCTTATCATTTTCCGTTTGTAGCTATCTGTAGATATCTTTTCCGGCGGATTATTACAGTGGTGGCAGCGGTGGGATAAAATAGACTATTTCGGAAGGTGTTCTGCATTTTTATTTGTTTGTAGTGAGATCGAAGAAAAACGAACACTCGGTCAACTGTAAGGTCTGAAGACCACATCACAGTTGAAGAACCTGAAGTCCACGCTACCGAAGAGGATGCGTCGGAGTCTGAGGATCAACAGAGAGGTGTCGAGCCACGACAAAGTGAGGATGTGTCAGTTTTAGTCAAAAATTTGTGGGAGAATGAAAGGGCAGCTCTTAGGCGGGAAGTTCAGCAAACTGTAGGGGAAGGGCATAGATCATTTGCTGAAAACATGCAAAACGAATGGAGTGGCTTTCTAGGCGAAATGAGACGTGTTTGGTAGGTGGAAATGGCTGAGAGGAGAACAGAAGATGTTGTAAGAAGTGAGGAAGAGAGGAAAAGTCACAACGCCAATGTAGATAAGAAATCACATTTCAAAGTAAATCCATTCAGTGGGGCAGCCAATCGGGAAGCCTATCGCGTTCAGTTGGAGGACATCTCTGAAAAGAACGGATGGGTTGAATCCATGAGAATGGCGGCCCTAAACAGCGACCGGCCTTTGATGTTCTGATCGAAGTTGTGCCCCCACGAACTTACCCAAAGTTAGTAGCGGCACTGGAAGATCGATTTGGGTGTCGGCAGCAAGGTCAGAGGTTCATGATGGAGCTAGTCAGATACCCAAAGAAAGTGTGAGCTAATATCACTTGCAGTTTTGTACCCTGGCACGAAAAGCATGGCCTGGAGTGCCTTTTACAAAGGAACTTGAGGAGATGGTTGTGTACAACTTCATGAAAGGACTCAGAGACACCACCTTTAGGGACCGAGTCATGGGGCTGTGGCCAAAAACTCTCACTGAAGTTTTGAAAGTCGCATTGAGGTTTGAGACTATATATGAGTATATATGACTATATATGAGACTATAGACCAGGCATCAAAGGCATTTCCTGTAAGAGTAGCGGAAAGGGTAGTTGAGGAAGACTGTGGGGGAAGACCTAGTAGTGGAGGAATATTTACCAGTGGATGCTCTAAGGGTACAACCTCACAGAATTGATCAAGGTAGACAGAAACGTCCCCTTAGGGAGTGGCGTAGGAGGGAAGTTTTTTGGTGGAGGAGTGCAGCACCAGGGCATGAGGCTCTTGCTTGCCCATATCCTCCTATCGGTAATCCCCAACAGAAGCCGAAATTTAACTTTTCGCTACCATACCAGACATCAAATCAGCGAACGGTCGGCTCCGGGAAACTGGTCTCAGTCGGATTGAAGGGGCACATACCGGCTAAGAAAACGGAGCTCCACAAGAGGGAAAGTGTACAGGTCTGCACCTGACAAGTCCCTGGTGTTATGGGGTTCCATAAGTGGAGTGTCTTGCGACCTTGTGGTGGACATTGGCGCCACACGAACAATCCTCCATCCCAAAGTTACTGAATAGGCCAATATATTAAAGTGCCCAGTTGATATGATGTCCCTCCGGTCAATCTCTGGAGAGCTAATCCCCGTCCAGGCGGAAGCCAGAGTGGACATAGATCTTGGTGATGGCACAAAGCGTGAGCATGGGGCACTGGTTGCATCAATCCACGAGGAACGTATTTTGGGCTTGGATTTTGGTTTATTATTTTCAATAATGAACCTTTGGAATCGACCAAGAAAAAAAAATTTAACACCCCCTCAAAATTTGATGGTTTACGTTTCAAGGTACGTAGAATCCAAAAATCGAATAAAAATTTGGCCGTCCGTCCGCCGTACGCCGTACGCGGCACTTTTGCCACTTAGCATTGACCGATTTTGATGAATTTTGGTATGTAGGCTTCATTTGGGCTCTAGTTGTGCCCCGAAGATTTTGGTTGATGTAGGTCACTTCTAAGGGTTCCAAAATCAATTTTGAAATTTTGAAAACGCCCTAACTCAAAAAAATTTGATATAAAGGTATTGTTTTTCCATCAATTTAAGATTCTATAGAATTTTTAGAATTTTTTGAGACCGCGGAGCTCTGTAGGACAAACCGTTCGCTCCCTACGAAAATTTAAGGGTTTATTTTGAAAAAAAATAAAAATATATATATATAAATCAAAACACGAGTGTGAATCGCAAAAGAGGCCTAATCTCCGTTCAAATTAGAGCTGACCGAAATGCAATCGATGGTTGGTGATTTTGATTTTTTTTTCTTTCTTCATATTGGATGGTTGGTAATTTTGTAGACGAGTGATCTATATAGAAAAATAATAAACCATTGTGTAATAATTTGCAGCGTTTTTTGAGAAAGCAACGATGTCTAATTGATCCTGCAAGCCATTCTGTAATAGTAGATGGGAGTCGGGTTGGAATGAAGGGCTGTACAGAGAATGAGGCATATGATGAGGATGTTATGGAAGATGAAGAGTTAAATTTGCAAGAACTGTCACCATTGTACAGTTGTGTTCAAGAGATTGGTAATTTGGATGGAGTTCCTGCTCATATGAAGAACCTTATGAAAGAGTCAGAAGAAAATCTAACAGTGCAGCAGAAGGAAGTGTTTGCTGATATTTGCATATTTGCAAAGAGTGGAAAGTGACTTTCCAAAAAAAGGCTCCACTCCATTCTTATGTAGTTGGCATCCCTTTGAATGGGGTATTTCAGTCAATTAAAAAATTTTTTTTTTTAAAAGACATTGTGGGCTGCACTGGGAAAGGTAGTGGGAGACATCCAGCGAGACTGGGATCTTCAACTTCCATGTGTGCTTCTCGCGTATCGAGGAACTGAACACGCAGCTACTGGTCAATCACCTGCCTCATTAGTCATGGGACGAGAGCTCACACTTCCAGTGCATTTGCTGGCGAGACCTATCCCCGGAACAAACCCTCGAACTGCCTATGGTCAAATGCTGAAGGAACAATTTATGCAAGTTCATGATTTGGCAAGAAAACGGATGGTGCAAGCTGCAGACAATGTGAAACGGAAGTACGATGTGAGAGCTGAGAAGCCTAGGTTCCAAGCTGGAGATTTTGTATGGTAGGTACTTTCGACCCAGGCGCAGAGTGGGATTTTGTCCCAAATTACAATCATCGTGGACGGGGCCTTGCCAAGGCGTGACCACGGTTTCTTGCCTGAAATACTAAATAAATAAACAGAAACAGTTTTATCGCCTACCAACTGGTTTAAATTGACCTACCGCTTATCCAATGGGACGTCCCCTGGAATGCGTGCATTACTTAACAGTATGTTTGGGAATACATTTGATGTCATATTTTTATGTGAAACACATTTCGAAAAAAATATTTTAAAAGTTGTGATGCATTGTTTTCTAACTTCATTGTGGACCAAAAAAGTTGCTATTCGAAAATCGAGTCATGGAAAACCTCGTGGAGGACTTGAATAATTTTAATTTTTGAAATAGTACTTTTACCAGAAATTTTGTGATGAATACGAATATAAGTACTTAACATATTTATATTACTATGATTAAGATGAAAATATCAACAAAAAACCTTAAAACACGTTTTTGGTCATTTTTGGGGTACTTTTCGAAATTTGGACTCCTTCGAGTGAATTGCTCAAGCCATCGTCCGGAGTGCACATAAGTCGTTTCATATACCCGAGTTCATGATTTTTGGAAAAACTTCAGAGATCGTTGTAGACTCTTCCTCTACTTTGTTGAGAAGGTGGCTGAAGCTCTTGGAGTGAGTTGCAACGACTTGTTTTAACAAGGTTGAAAAATTACTCACCTGTTAAGGAACAATAGCATTTCCAATTGCATTTAACGTTTTACCTTCCTGAACAATTTTCATTTCGTTTCTCACAGACAAACTTGGAGGTTACATTCAGATTTCACTTACGCTTTCATGGTTTGTGCAGGATAGCTCAGAGGCGGTTCCCTAAGAATTGCATGGTCCCCGGATAGATAACAGCCTCTACGTGCGCGCCTCAGGTAGGCGGATCGGCCAAAACGGACCAGTATGGACACCTTTGGATTTCTACTTCTGCGGAAATTTTAAATCCAAAGTAAATGAGGTCAGGATTGAGTCGAGGGACCATTTAGTCGAAATATTCATCACCCAATTACGCACTCAATTTGGAGTCTTTTAGTAAATGTGATTTATTCTTCTTTTACAGCGACAATACATCATCATAGTCAGTACAGACAGACAGCGAAAGATGCTAATACATTACAATAAGAATAGTTTAATTTAATTAATTGAATTAATTAAGATTAATATTATTAATTTAATAAGACGATTTTTAAAATTTTAACAAGATACCTAATTGTTTTATTTGATTAATTAAATAATTGTTTAAATTTTATTTAATTGGATTAATTAATTTATGTTTTAATTTTTTAAATAATTAATAATTTTTTTCATTATTTATTAATTAATTAATTTTGGTGTGGAATCATTAATGTTCACCAGGTTCTCATAGTTGGGGTTCATCCACTCTGTCACGGCACGCCCTTGGTAAGCCAGTAATCGAAAACTCAAGTATTTAAATAATGAATCTATGTAGCCAGAAAACAAAGATTATAACAATTTATTAACAAGGATGAAGCTAACGGATGGGCACAGAAGAGGCGCAATAAAGGCATAAAGAGTTCTTCTTTCATTTTCCAATATTCGTATTTCAATATTCCTTTTTTTTTGGTGAAATGTTCCCTTTTTTATGAAATTTGGTATGTAGGCTGCATTTGGGGTCTAGTTGTGCCCCGAAGGTTTTGGCTGATGTAGGTCACTTCTAAGGGTTGAAAAATAAGGTTTGAAATTTTGAAAACGCCCTAACTCTAAAACGCTGCAAATTATTACACAACGGTTTATTATTTTTATATAGATCACTCGTCTACAAAATCACCAACCATCCAATTTGAAAAAAAAAAATTAAAAAAAAAAATCAAAAAAAATTTTTTTTTTTTGATTTAAAAAAAAAACAAAATCACCAACCATCGATCGCATTTTGGTCAGCTAAAATTTGAACGGAGATTAGGCCTCTTTTGCCATTCACACTCGTGTTTTGATTTATATATATTTATATTTCAATATAAACCCTTAAATTTTCGTAGGGAACAAACGGTTTGTCCTACAGAGCTCCGCATGGTCTCAAAAAATTCTAAAAATTCCATAGAATCTTAAATTGAAGGAAAAACAATACCTTTATATGGAAATTTTTTGAGTTAGGGCGTTTTCAAAATTTCAAAATTGATTTTGGAACCTTTAGGAGTGACCTACATCAACCAAAAGCTTCGGGGCACAACTAGACCCCAAATGGAGCCTACATACCAAATTCCATCAAAATCGGTCAATGCTAAGTGGCAAAAGTGCCGCGTACGGCGGACGGCGGACGGCGGACGGCGTACGGCGGACGGCGGACGGCGTACGGCGGACGGCGGACGGACGGCCAAATTTTTATTCGATTTTTGGATTCTACGTACCTTGAAACGTAAACCATCAAATTTTGAGGGGGTGTTAAAAATTTTTTTTTCTTGGTCGATTCCAAAGGTTCATTATTGAAAATAATAAACCAAAATGTTTATATGAAGGTGTTGTTTTCCGTCAATTTAAGATAGTATAGAATTTTTAGAATTTTGGTTTATTATTTTCAATAATGAACCTTTGGAATCGACCAAGAAAAAAAAAATTTTTAACACCCCCTCAAAATTTGATGGTTTACGTTTCAAGGTACGTAGAATCCAAAAATCGAATAAAAATTTGGCCGTCCGTCCGCCGTACGCCGTACACCGTCCGCCGTACGCGGCACTTTTGCCACTTAGCATTGACCGATTTTGATGAAATTTGGTATGTAGGCTCCATTTGGGGTCTAGTTGTGCCCCGAAGATTTTGATTGATGTAGGTCACTTCTGAGGGTTCCAAAATCAATTTTGAAATTTTGAAAACGCCCTAACTCAAAACATTTTGATATAAAGGTATTGTTTTTCCTTCAATTTAAGATTCTATAGAATTTTTAGAATTTTTTGAGACCACGCGGAGCTCTGTAGGACAAACCGTTCGCTCCCTACGAAAATTTAAGGGTTTATATTGAAATATATATATATAAATCAAAACACGAGTGTGAATCGCAAAAGAGGCCTAATCTCCGTTCAAATTAGAGCTGACCAAAATGCGATCAATGGTTGGTGATTTTGATTTTGATTTTGCTTCCGAGTCTACCAAGGTAGCGGAAGCTTTGTTTTCACTTTTCAAGGACGAAAAAAAAAAGTTCTCCAAAATCAAAATTTTCACTCGCGTTTTGCGTTTTAGACCTTTCTGAACAATTTTGGTTCCGTGTCTGTGTGTCTGTGTGTCTGTCTGTCTGTGTGTCTGTCTGTCTGTGTGTCTGTCCGTCTGTCATGAATTCCTTGTAACGCGCATAACTATACGAAGTTATTGTATGATTTCGATGAAATTTTTAGGGATTGTGCGGGTTGGTGTGTAGACGGTCCCCTATGAAAATCATCATCCTCGGACTGATAGAAGCGACTGCGCATGCGCAAACGTGAATTCCTTGTAACGGCCATAACTTCCACATTTTCCATCCGATTCCAATGAAATTTTCAGGGATTTTACAAATTAGTTATTAGATTGTCCCCTATGAAAATCACTACCTTCGGACTGATAGTAGCCACTGCGCATGCGCAAACGTGAATTTCCTCGTAACGGTCATAACTTCTACATTTTCCATCCGATTTCTATGAAATTTTCAAGGATGTTACAGATTAACTTGTTTTGATGTTTAGAGATTAACTACTGTGTATCGGATCATCTATATAATCAGGTTATGGATACGAGGAAGCTATGTGCCACACCCACTTGGCAGACTTTTTTTTTTAAATTTATTTTTTTTTTCTTTTTCCTTCATATTGGATGGTTGGTGATTTTGTAGGCGAGTGATCTATAGAGAAAAATAATAAACCATTGTGTAATAATTTGGAGCGTTTTTTGAGACCACGCGGAGCCCTGTAGGACAAACTGTTCGCTCCCTATGAAAACCTAAGGGTTGGACTTACGATAAACTATAATTTCGGGCTTAAATATTCCGTAGACATGTATAGAAAGACCCCAGACCGAAATCAGCTGCGGCCTTCGGTGCTAGAGCTGAAATAATTCGGAAAACGATTCCGTGTCTGTCTGTCTATCATGAAATCCTTGCTACAGCCATAACTTCTACAATTCTCGATGGTTAAACGATGATGTCATCTGACCCGCTACTCACTTCTTTCTGGCCTCAATGGCAATCACAAGGTCCAGGTTCTATTCCGAGTCTACCAAGTTAGCGGACGCTTTGTTTTCACTTTTCAAGGTTGGAAAAAAAAACGCTGCAAATTATTACACAATGGTTTCTTATTTTTTATTTTTCTATATAGATCACTCGTCTGCAAAGCCACCAACCATCCAACATGATGAAAAACATCGATCGCATTTCGGTCAGCTTTAAATTGAACGGAGATTAGGCCTCTTTGCGATTCACACTCGTGTTTCTGATTTATCGTACGTCCAAACTTTAAATTCTCATAGTGAGCGAACGGTTTGTCCTACAGAGCTCCGGGTGGTCTCAAAAAATTCTAAAAATTCTATAGAATCTTAAATTGAAGGAAAAACAATACCTTTATATCAAAATTTTTTGAGTTAGGGCGTTTTCAAAATTTCGAAATTGATTTTGGAACCCTTAGAAGTGACCTACATCAACCAAAATCTTCGGGGCACAACTAGACCCCAAATGGAGCCTACATACCAAATTTCATCAAAATCAAAAAATCAAAATCAAAATTTTGAGGGGGTGTTAACAAATTTTTTTTCTTGGTCGATTCCAAAGGTTCATTATTGAAAATAATAAACCAAAATGTTCACCAAAATCAAAATTTCCACTCGCGTTTTACGTTTCAGACCTTTTTGAACAATTTTGGTTCCGTGTCTGTCTGTCAGTGTGTCTGTCATGAAATCCTGGCCACAGCCATAACTTCTACATTCTCGTGCGATTTCGATGAAACTTTCAGGGATTGTGCAGGTTTGGGTGTAGATGGTCCCCTATGAAAATCATCACCTCCGGACTGATAGAAGCCGCTGCGCATGCACAAACGTATACTT
This sequence comes from Apolygus lucorum, assembly GCA_009739505.2. NCBI lineage: Eukaryota > Metazoa > Arthropoda > Insecta > Hemiptera > Miridae > Apolygus > Apolygus lucorum. The sequence goes on from CM019167.2 coordinate 89,195,724, forward strand.
CCTTTTAACAACCATAACTTCTACAATTCCCATATGATTTCGATAAAATTTTCAGGAATTATGCGAGTTGGGGTGGAGATGGTCCCCTATGAAAAATAAGCCCCCAAATTGAAATTATTTTGTGAACATGCGCAAACGTGAAATCCTGGTTACTATGAGGGTAGTGGAAGGTACTTAGAGATTGATGTTTTGAGATTAGCTACTATGCATCGGATCATCTATACAATCGGGTTATGGACACGAGGAAGCTATGTGCCACACCCACTTGGCAGACGTTGTTTAGAACTGGATGCTGAAGCCAAACTTCTCCTCGTAGCATCTGCATCAGAAGTTGAGAACCACAGACAGGCAAGTGGGGATTACACGTATTACTCATTGCACGTGGGAGATCCACCTGCCCTTGATTTCATGAAGGTTGTTTAGGTGAAGAGGAATTAGATTTACCAGATTTAAAAAAGTAATGATTGTCCTTAGGAATTAATTTAAAAAGCATTTTATGTTATGGTCACTCCAAATCAAAGATCAATCTAGGAAAAACATCAATTTTCATATATTTTTTATTCGACATTGTCATTACCTACCTATTAAACATTTTTAACTTTGATAAAATTTGACTGACTTATCTATTCCTTTATTGTGGTTATGAGACTAGCAAGTTTGAAGAATTCCAGGTTTCTAGCTCCAAAATTAAAACGCTGCAAATTGTTGCACAAAGGCTTATTATTTTTCTATATAGATCATTCGTCTGCAAAGAACACGGCTTTGCCTTTCTCACTTTCTAACAACCATATTTTCGCTTCACAGTCAAGTTTATTTTGGCGAAATAAACGCTTCATCTCACTTCGAAGAAATAGGGAGTTGCGGGTGCCTTCATTTGGAAATTTGATTGCTGGTTGCTAGGGACGAAAAACTGAGTACAACTCGAAGAAACGAACAACGTTTGCATTTTGTTCAGCTAAAATTTGAACGGAAAAGAGGCCTCTTTTGCGATTCACAGTCGTGTTTCTGATTTCTCGAAGGCCCAACCCTTAAGGCTAAATGTCCCGACTTTAGTTGTGAAATCTGCCACCACGTGGCAGCACCAAAATGAGGAAAATTTCGTTTACTCCTCAGTTGAGAACGGATCAAGATATTTTAGTTCTGCAAACGGATTTCTTGTCAAGATCACCGTAGAATTCCGGGTAATTGGTTTAGAAAGTGTGCAAAAATTTTTTGCACACAGTTCCAGCAAAAATTTGTTCAAATTTTGAACATTTTCAAAAAGTGGCCTTATAGCCACTTGCAGAACCTCCATCAGAATACGAATCCGTTTGCGGAATTTTTCTAACTTGATCATAGCCGTCGGATTCGCGTTTTTACGATTTGGAGGGTGGCGAGGGGGGCGATCATGGGCTGGGGGGGAGGGCGGCGATCAAACGCCCCGCCGCCCGCCCGACCTTCACATTCATGTTTTGCTAGTATGCACCCTTTGGTCTCTATTCCTTTTCCTGGCCTCCTAATAGGTAGCTACCATCAACATTTTCCTTTTCCAACTTCTCTGTCTTGAGGTTGATCGAATTGGGCGAAATTTCCATAAAAATCAAGACATAGACAAATAACTTATGAGAAAGATTCTGATAATGGTTTGGTAGCATGTTATACATATTATTGATTGATACTGGGGCGATGATTTTCATAGGGGATCGTCTACACGTCAACTCGCATAATACCCCTCAACAATTTTCATCGAAATTGGACATCAACTTCGTATAGTTTCGGGTGTTACAAGGACTTCATGACAGACAGGCAGACACGGAACCAAAATTGTTCAGGAAGGTCTAAAACATAAAACTCGAGTAGGAATCCAAACCAAAGGAGGTAGGTACTTTTTTAAACGTTGAAAAGTGAAAACAATAGTAGCGGAAGTATTGTTCTAACTTTTCAAGGATGAAGAAAAAAAATATCTCCAAAATCAAAATTTCCACTCGCGTTCTACAACTACAACTTCCTGAACAATTTTGGTTCCGTGTCTGTCTGTCTTTGAATCTGTCGTGAAATCCTTGTATCGGGCAGAACTATAAGAAGTTATTGTCCGATTTCGACTAAATTTTCAGGAGTTGTGCGGGTTGGCGAGCAGATGGTCCCCTATGAAAATAATCACTCCCGCACTAATAGTAGTGACTGCGCAAGCGAAAACGTGAATTGTAACAGTCTTAACTTCTTCATTCCCCATCTGATTTCGATGACATTTTCAGGATTATGGAGATTGGGGTGTAGATGGTCTACTAAAATCACGGCCTCCAAATTGACAAAAGCATCTGCGCATGCGCAAACATTAAATCCTTGAAACAGCCATAATTTCTACATATATCATACGAATTAGACGAAAGTACTGCTGCCTATAGTATTCGAACGTCACCAGTGCCCGATGTACCCGGGATCGCTAGCGAATGAGAAAGGTGTGCGACCTTGAACTCTTCTCGAACTTTTTGAGTAATCCGAAAAGGTAAACACGTAGGGTTGCCGTCTATATGGTAATTACCTTGCAAGACCACAGCACTATCCCTAGTTCTAGGATATTTATTACAGTGCACTAACGGTAATTTTGGGACAGTCATGTTTGTAATTTGAGTTATAATTACATGAAATCAAAAATGACATTAAAAAACAGAGAAAATTGATAATTTAACTCTTAGAAGAGAGAATTCGAGAATAAAAATTCAGACACGGGGGATTTTAGTTTCAATTATTTAGATTTATTTTGATATTATTTCAAAGATATTTGAATTTTTGGTAAATAATGAACAGGTGTTTTTACCTTTTTCAACACTATTGCAGAGTGAATTACCTACTAATTATTTTTTCATCGTCATTAGCTGTTCACAAAATTTGGAAATCAACGTCAAACGTCAAGAATTAGCTCCTCAAACCATCTATTGCTAGTGCAACTAGAACGGTGTGAGATGACTTTTGCAACTAGATTTTGTACAACGAAACTTGAACAACTAAGTAGGTACCTTCCTAGTCCATCTACAGTGAACTGAAATTACCACAATTTCTGAACCAACTATTTAGTAGTGCAAACCATTATCTAAATCAAATTAATGCAGAATCTTTCTCATAAGTTATTTGTCTATGTCTTGCTTTTTATGGAAATTTCGCCCAATTCGATCAACCTCAAGACAGAGGAGTTGGAAATGGGAAGGTTGATGGTAGCTACCTATTAGGAGGCCAGGAAAAGGAATAGAGACCAAAGGGTGCAAACTAGCAAAACATGAATGTGAAGGTCGGGCGGGCGGCGGGGCGTTTGATCGCCGCCCTCCCCCCCAGCCCATGATCGCCCCCCTCCATATCGTAAAAACGCGAATCCGACGGCTATGATCAAGTTAGAAAAATTCCGCAAACGGATTCGTATTCTGATGGAGGTTCTGCAAGTGGCTATAAGGCCACTTTTTGAAAATGTTCAAAATTTGAACAAATTTTTGCTGGAACTGTGTGCAAAAAATTTTTGCACACTTTCTAAACCAATTACCCGGAATTCTACGGTGATCTTGAAAAGAAATCCGTTTGCAGAACTAAAATATCTTGATCCGTTCTCAACTGAGGAGTAAACAAAATTCGGCCCCGATGGTGCTGCCATCCCTCATTTCAGAATCACACTAAAACATCGTGACATTTAGCCTTAAGTTCTCATAAGGAGCGAACGGTTGGTCCTACAGGGCTCCGGGTGGTCTCAATCGATTCTGAAAATTCAATTATTTAGTATTTTAAATTAATGGAAAAACAATCGAAACTTTTTGAGCTAGGGAGTTTTCAAAAGTGATCGAAATCAACCAAAAGCTTTGGGGCACAACTAGACCCCAAATGGAGCCCATATACCACATTTCATCAAAATCGGCCCATGGGAACTAAGGAAAGTCCTCGTATGGCGGACGAACGACAAAATTTTTATTCAATTTTTGGATTGTACGTACCTTCAGACGTAAACCAGAAAATTTTGAGGGGTTTACAATTTCTTTTTTCTTGGTCGATTCCAAAGGTTCATTATTGAAAATAATAAACCAAAAGTTATTGAGTTTTGAGCGCTTTTTGACGGTTCTGGGAGTCGCCGACCGTGGTTGAGATCTCGCCGCATCAGGGGACGTCCCTCAGGATTTGCCAGCGGGATTGATGGATCCTACTGCACATGCGCTTAACGTGACATCCACCGCATAAGCGAAGTTTTAACCCAATTTCGGAGGACTTTGGAAATTTGAAAGAAGTTGGTTCGAAGCCGACTCGCTTACCTCCGGCGAAGGCAGCGTTGGCGGTGGCGGCGACCACCAGGCAGGAAACGAATGCGGCGAGCTTCACCATCACCTCGTGCTCGTCAATGCGATCGAGACGAACTGCGGTCTCCTGGAGGACTTGACTCAACTCCAGGTAGGTCAACGCGGCTTAGAGAGCTCGCTCCACTTAGCCCCTACCGCCCAGGCGGCGGACCTTTCTCCTTCCATTTCTTTGACCCCTGCCCGCCCTTTCAAACCCGGATGGTCGTCCCCCGCATCTCCGACTCCTGCCTGCCTCGCTCGCGCCCTCCCTCACTCACCTCCTGCCTCACTCACGTCCCACCGTCACAATTACGGCTAAGTCACCTTCTTCTACAATTAGTCGGCAGAAAGTAGAAGAAAAACCTATCCTATCAATCCGCGGATGGTCTTGATTTCAAATTCTGGGCATACAATAATTGTATGCCCAGAATTTGAAATCCTCTCAATAATTATTGTTGGGAGGAGTGGTCGAGATGGTGGACATTCGAGGGAGACCGTTTGCCGAGAGGAGTTGAGTGGTTTCTGCATAGCTGGTGTGGGTTGGCCTTTTCCATGATTAAATATGGTATTATTCTTTGGGGCGCAATCTGTAAATCCGTAATTAAAACGTCTGCCAAGTGGGTGTGGCACATAGCTTCCTCGTATCCATAACCCGATTGTATAGATGATCCGATGCATAGTAGGTAGTTAATCTCAAAACACCAATTTCTAAGTACCTTCCACTACCCTCTTAGGGGACCATCTACACGCTAATCTGGACAATCCTAGAAAATTTCATCAAATTCGGATCAAAAATTAAGTGAGTAGATGTATGTGATTGGATCAAAAAATATTTAGTCTCGGCTGGGATTCGAACCCGCGACCCCTGGGGGACAGTTGAAGTTATGGCTGTTATAAGGAATTCACGTTTGCGCATGCGCAGTCGCTTCTATCAGTCCGGGGATGATGATTTTCATAGGGGACTATCTACAACCCAATCCACTTAATCCCTGAGACTTTCATCGAAATCGGATGGAAAATGTGGAAGTTATGACCGTTACAAGGAAATTCACGTTTGCGCATGCGCAATGGCTACTATCAGTCCGAAGGTGATGAGTTTTATAGGGGACCATCTAGATATTAATCTGTAACATCCCTGAAAATTTCATTGACATCGGATGAAAAATGTAGAAGTTATGGCCGCTACAAGGAATTCACGTTTGCGCATGCGCAGTCGCTTCTATCAGTCCGAGGATGATGATTTTCATAGGGGACCGTCTACACACCAACCCGCACAATCCCTGAAAATTTCATCGAAATCGGACAATAACTTCGTATAGTTATGCGCGTTACAAGGAATTCATGACAGACACACAGACAGACAGACACGGAAGCAAAATTGTTCAGAAAGGTCTAAAACGCAAAACGCGAGTGGAAATTTTGATTTTGGAGAACTTTTTTTTTTCGTCCTTGAAAAGTGAAAACAAAGCTTGGTAGACTCGGAATCAAAAAGTGCAAACTGATGGAATAATGTCAACTGAACTACCAACCATTTATGATTATATTCGGACCTCAAAATTCAATATGTGTTTAGGCAACGTTTACCATTCTAAAATTACGTTTCGCACGGTAGACTATTTTTTTTTTTTTTTTTTTTTTTGAACGGTGTTCGAATAAACCTATTACAATTCCACTGAAGTGCTCTGTTATAACCTTAAGTGGTTACGGGCCCAGACACGTAGAAAGAGGAAGAACACCAGGAGAAATAACCAGAGATGGAAGCAGAAGACAGCAGGCCCTTAGGGCGGAATTCTCAGTCATTCCTCAACGCCGAGGAACTCCTCAAGGAGGCGATGAGGAACCGTCGCATGCTCTGGGCTATTCACAGTCGTCATGTCGAGGAAATCCTTGAGGAGTTCCTCGAGTCGTATGACCATTTCCTCAGCGTCGTATTCACAATCCTAACTCGACGTTGAGGAAATCCTCGAAATCGGCTTAAAAGGAGCAGAATATCGAGGCACATGAAAAGGTCCCTCAAGGAGTTCCTCAACACTTTTTTTTTTAACTATCGGGTTGGGTTACCCACTTTTTTCCAATTTTCTGTAGTCAGAATCCGTACATAATGCTTCGATAATCATAATTGAAGGCCTTGCTCAAAAAACGAGCTATATGCATTTTTCACAATTTGATGCGAATCGAAAGAAGTTTGAGAAATTCCTGCTTCAAAATTTTAAAAATCCAAGTATACTAAATTAATTATGACTAAGGACGGATAGCAACTATATAATTATGATTTGATTTTAACATGTTTAATGTTTTAGGGCTGGGGGTCATTCTGTGAATTCCGACACGCAAATCTGCAACGCTTTTTTTTCTTAGTTACCACGGACCGATTTCTTAGTTACCACGTTATATCGGCTCCATTTGGGGTCTAGTTGTACCAAGATGGTCACTGATCAGCTGAGTGAGCTCCAAGGCCATTTTCTCTCCTGTTGAACGCGGGAAGCTGAAATTTGAGAAGCAGGGTCAATGGAGAATGCTGAAGGCGCCTGAGTGGTCACTGATCAGCTGAGTGATCGGCAATCTAATTTCTCCCTTGCGAGGGAAAAACATTAAACATGATTTAATGTTTTTCCCTCGCAAGGGAGAAATTGAACAGTTTTGGTTTTTTTTATATTTTTTGCTTCCGAGTCTACCAAGGTAGCGGAAGCTTTGTTTTCACTTTTCAAGGAAGAAAAAAAAAGTTCTCCAAAATCAAAATTTCCACTCGCGTTTTACGTTTCAGACCTTTTTGAACAATTTTGGTTCCGTGTCTGTCTGTCAGTGTGTCTGTCATGAATTCCTTGTAACGCGCATAACTATACGAAGTTATTGTCCGATTTCGATGAAATTTTCAGGGATTGTGCGGGTTGGTGTGTAGACGGTCCCCTATGAAAATCATCATCCCCGGACTGATAGAAGCGACTGCGCATGCGCAAACGTGAATTCCTTGTAACAGCCATAACTTCAACTGTCCCCCAGGGGTCGCGGGTTCGAATCCCAGCCGAGGCTAAATATTTTTTGATCCAATCACATACATCTACTCACTTAATTTTTGATCCGAATTTGATGAAATTTTCTAGGATTGTGCAGATTAGCGTGTAGATGGTCCCCTAAGAGGGTAGTGGAAGGTACTTAGAAATTGGTGTTTTGAGATTAACTACTATGCATCGGATCATCTATATAATCGGGTTATGGATACGAGGAAGCTATGTGCCACACCCACTTGGCAGACGTTTTTTTAAATATTTTACTCGAAGCGCAGCAAGCAATTGAAGTTTGCAGATAGCTTGTTTTTCCAACCAATAGTTTTCCAAATCCCTATTTTCATCACTAGTTTGTTAAAAAATTTCTCCTATAACTTCCCAACCACATTATATGAATCGCCAATATCATCGGACTTTTTTACATAAACACTCCATCATTTTTTAGGAGTATACGTTTGTATTTAGAGCAATGATGAATGTGAGTGTTTGCAACATCGAGATAGAAAAAACAGATAAAACAAATAAAACAGATAAAACAGAAAAACAGATAAAACAAATCACAGATTACTGGAGAAGTTATGAATGTTTGATCGCATTCTTGTTTCTCGTTTGCAGACAACTTCGGTGATTTGTTCCGACAGTACTCACATCGGAATTCGCAGTCCCGGAGGATACAATAAAGAGGTCTTCTGGAATCACTAGGGTACTTTTCAATGTTCAGATTGTCAGCCGTCTGAACGATGAAATTCGTGATATTGTTTGAAGGCACAGCCCATGATTCGGGAATTTTCAAGCGCAATCAGACTCTGCCTTGAGAAAAGCTATCATCAAATAGACCCTAATCCGTCTCAAATAATCACCAGCAGAAGTCGCACAAACACAAAACCAACTGAGTTAAATAGAAACCACAGAGTACCGGAGACAAGAGATAGTATAAAATAGTATTTCTAGAATTTTTTGAGGTCACGCGGAGTCCTGTAGGACAAACCGTTCGTTACCTACGAGAATTTAAGTGTTGGACGTACGATAAATAAGAAACACGAGTGTGAATCGCAAAACGCTGCAAATTATTACACAATGGTGTATTATTTTTTATTTTTCTATATAGATCGCTCGTCTGCAAAGCCATCAACCATCCAACATGAAGAAAAACATCGATCGCATTTCGGTCAGCTTTAATTTGAACGGAGATTAGGCCTCTTTTGCGAATCACACACGTGTTTCTGATTTATCGTACGTCCAAACTCTAAATTCTCGTAGGGAGCGAACGGCGAACCGTTGATGTAAGAATGGTTGATGTAAGTCACTTCTAAGGGTTCAAAAATGAATTTAAAAATTTTGAAAACGCCCTAACTCAAAACATTTTGATACAAAGGTATTGTTTTTCCTTCAATTTATGATTCTATAGGAGGAGTCGGGAGGGGTCGGAGGAATTGTGCTGCTTTCAGTAGGCTTTTCAACTAGTTGAAAATAATAGACCAAAACATGGTGTCACACTTGGGTCTACCTTCATCTCAATTTTGGCACAATCCAGGGGTTGCGCATGGTTGCGCGCTCACTGGACGGGTTGTGCGCAACCGAAAACATATTGTTTAGTAATGCATGCATTCCAGGGGACGTCCCATTGGGTAAGCATTAGATCAGTTTAACCAGTTGGTAAGCGATAAAACTGTTTCACTCGATGTAATTTATTTATTACTTTAGGCAAGAAATAGTGACACCCCCCTCACCCCCACCATTATCCACCTTAACATTTCTAGCGGCGTGGGAGCCTCGAATCTGAAGAGCATTTTAAAATCCATGATCTACGATACCCAACATGCGAATTCGAGTTCACCTCCCCCCCCCCCTTCCACTCACCAATGGTGCCAGTCTGGCACCAAAGCGGAAATACGTCGTAACATTGAAGTTTCATCTATTAGTTTTAATAGGCAGTCCGTCGAGGTTAACGTCCGTATTCAAGGTGAAACAAAAAAAAAAACCACGAAATATGCGGTTTATGGTGTCCTGGCACCATGGTGGCACCACTATTAGTTCCATGGTGGCACAGAGAATAATTCATGAAAATCCAGAGGTATAATGAGAATTTTTCCTCAATTTCAAAGGTTGGCTACAATTAGTAAGCAGTAAAGGAACCGAAATATTGAAAAATCTGATATTTTGTGAATATTATCCCCCACCCATCCCCTCCCCTTGCAAATTTTGGTTCTCTGGTAAAATCATGTACTACTCGGAAGTCATTTTAGTCAAACAAAAAAAGAAACACGCAAATCGGTTGGAAATTGAGGCCTGGGCAGATGTTACAAGATTACCCCCGCAAACGCACGTTTTTTAAGCATTAACCCCCCCTTTCTCCCCCTTAAAAAGCAAAATTCAAAATTCCGACGCCGTAGTGCACAACTAGATAGTTTTTCGCGTCGAAGAAGAAAAGAACCACGAAAATCGGTTGAGAACTAAGGCCTGGGCAGACGACACAAGATTATGCCCGCAAACGCACGTTTTTCGAGCATTAACCCCCCCTTTCCCCTCCTTAAAAGGCAAAATTCGAAATTCCGGCGACGTAGTGTACGCCGTACGTAGTAGTACACAACGTCCTAAAAAGGAACCGAAATCTTGAAAATCGGAAATTTTGTGAATATTATCCCTCCACTTGCCCAAAATAGTGTCCCCCCCCCCTCACCATTATGCACCATAAAATTTTTAGCGGCATGGGAGCCTCGAATCTGAAGAGCATTTTGAAATCCATGACCTACAATACCCAACTTGCGAATTCGAGTTCAACCCCCCCCCCCCTCCACTAACCCACCACCACCGATGGTGCCAGTCTGGCACCAAAGCGGAAATACGTCGTAACATTGATCCTTCATCTATTAGTTTTAGTAGGCAGTCCGTCGAGGTTCACATCCGTATTCTACGTGAAACACAAAAATACCCACGAAATATGAGGTTTATGGTGTTCTGGCACCATGGTGGCACCAATATTAGTTCCATGGTGGTACAGAGAATAATTCATGAAAATCTGGAGGTATTGTGAAAATTTTTACTCAATTTCAAAGCTTGGGTACAATTAGTAAGCAGTAAAGGAACCGAAATATTGAAAATTCGGATATTTTGTGAATATAATCCCCCCCACTCTCCCCCTCCCCTTGCGAATTTTGATACTCTGGTGAAATCATGTACAACTCGGGAGTTATTTGAATCAAACAAAAGAAGAATCACGCAAATCGGTTGGAAATTGAGGCCTGGGCAGAGTTTACAAGATTACGCCCGCAAACGCACGTTTTTTAAGCATTAACCCCCCCTTTCCCCCCCTTAAAAAGCAAAATTCGAAATTCCGGCGCCGTAGTGCACAACTAGATAGTTTTCCGCGTCGAACAAAACAAGAACCACGAAAATCGGTTGAGAACTAAGGCCTGGGCAGACGACACAAGATTATACCCAAAATCGCACGTTTTTTGCGCTTTAACCCCCCCTTTCCTCCCCTTAAAAGGCGAAATTCGAAAATCCGGCGACGTAGTGCACAACTAGATAGTTTTCCACGTCGAACAAAAAAAGAACCAGGAAAATCGGTTGAGAACTAAGGCCTGTGCAGACGACACAAGATTTTGTCACACACACACACACACACACACACACATACACACACACACACACACACAGACATACACCTATGGTTTTTTTCGCGGATTTGGATTCAGAATGGTCTAAAACGGATTACTGTGTGGTTATTTTTTTTTTCTGTTGAGTGTTGTCCAACTTTACCCCAGATCGATCGCATAAGGACGCCCAAGTCTTACTGTGGGACGTCCTAAAAATCGGTTGAGGGGTCAAAAACACTTGAAATTTTGCGTACAATCCAAATGTGCAATAAACAATGGGCGTTCCTATTCGAGATAACAAAGTTGGTGTGCGTTGCCCACGATTGCTCTCCGTGGTCATATTTGAGATCCTTGGGAAAATCAAGAAGATTAAAAACTAACGTGACGATATAAGAAAATTGCACAGTTTCAGGAATCCTTTTAAGAACGGACTTGAGAGAAAATAATGTTGAATTCATAGCAATTGCCTTCTACGAAAAGTCGCTACAGCAATATTGTGCAGTGGGTGGGCAGCAATTTTAGCATTTTGTGAAAATTGAGGTGTCAGGCTTGGAAGACAATTTAGAATTGGTTGACTCATGTGTATATAGATATGAGTGGAGCGGTTCAGAAGAGGTACCCACCACAGGGAAGGGTTCGGATAATTGATCCTTCCCCGTGCATTAATTTCAGAGTCCGAAGGGGAGAAGATGGAAAAGAAAAAATAACTGGAGGTGGAAGAAGTCCTGTTGGGGCAGAAGAGAAAGAGAGTGGGGCCTTGGGAGAGAGCAGCCGGCCTTCGAGAGCAGTCAGTTCCTCAGGAGACACGCGCGAGTTGTGGGCAGAAAGTCTAACCTTCGTAAAGGATCGTAAAGGTGAGTTCCAAATACATCGTACGGCGTGTGTCGTACGCAAGGCATGTGTCGTACGTACCTTACAGCACGTCACATTCAACTGGTTCTTCTCCTTTCTCCTCACCCTTCCATCCTCCTCTGCCTCAGCCTTGGCCGTACTCTTCACAGCGACGTACTTCACAACCACATTCTCTGATGTTATTTGTAACTCTTGCATAGAAGAGTTCTCCCTGTTTGGCATAATACGATTGCTTCCGGAGTAAGTTTATGGTCTTCTTATCGCTGCTGATCTTGTCAGCACTACAGCGATTCCTCTCAACGTCTACCGCCGACGTCTCTTGGAATTTTTGAGCAGAAAAAACAGACGACTCCTCAATTCAAGACCCTCATTAAGTTGAAATACCCCACAATGTTCTAACGGCGAGCCACCCTTCGATATTCTGGTGCATCCTTTGCATTTTCAACTCGCGTGGAAGAACGAATGTATAAGAGAGCAAGTTATCAATTCCAACAACTGCTGAGTTCTGTCCCTCAGCTCCCCAAGCACAAGAATCCATAGACAGGGTTCCCGAGGTCAATCAACAATACCTCAGAAATCGATTTTGAAACTGATTTGCTACAACTTTTCTCGGTACCTTTTTTTTTATTCCGCTTAAAATGCCATTTCTTTCACTATGAAAGGGAGGGGGGGGGGGGGGGTCGGCCGGGTTGTTTTGTAGCGTTTCGGTGATTTTTTCCTGCTAAAATAGGGTCTTCTTCAAGGGCTCTCAAAAGCTTAAAACATGCTCCACTTGGTCAGCTTTCCAACGGGAACCCATTTTGGTTTTTATTTTCAATAATAAGCCTTTGGAATCGAGCAAGAAAAAAAATTTAACCCCCCCCCCCCCCCCAAATTTTGATGTTTTACGTTTCAAGGTATGAAGAATCCGCAAATCCAATACAAAATTTTCCGTCCTTCCGCCATAAGCCGTACGCGGCACTTTTCTTAGCAACACTGGACCGATTTGGCATATGGGCTACATTTGGGGTCTAGTTGTGCCCCGAAGCTTTTGGTTGATGTCAGTTGGTGTGTCTAAGGGGTGAAAATTGAGGGTTGAAATTTTCAAGAGTACCCTAGCTCGAACACTCTCGAAATGAAAGTATCGTTTTTTCACCAATTTTAATTAGCATTGAATTTAAAAAATTTTTTGAGACCACCCGGAGCTCTGCAGGACAATCCGTTCGCTCCCCACGAGTACAGTTTCCTTCGATAAAACAGAATCACGAGTGTGAATCACAAAAGAGGCCTAATCTCCGTTCAAATTTTATCTGGCTGAAATGCGATTGCTGTTCATTTCTTCGATTTGTATTCAGTTTTGCTTTCTGAGCAAACAGTAATCAAATTCCCATATGAAGCTCTCTATTTTTCGAATCGAGTGTGAAGCGTTTAGTTCTTTCTAATAAACTTGATTGTGAAGGTGTGAAGGCAGTATGGTGTGGTTGGTAGTACCTACCAATAGTTGGTAGGTAAAAAAAGTTGGTAAATAAAAAAAACCTGCAAATCATTGCCCAAAGGTTTATTATTTTCTGTATAGATCACCCATCTGTATAGATCCCTCCCTACCAACCATAGGTACCTACTACCTACTAGGGCATTTTTGAAAATTTCAACCCTTCATTTCCATTTGGTTGGTGGTTGGGGTTGAAATTTTCAAAAATGCCCTAGTAGGTAGTAGGTACCTATGGTTGGTAGGGAGGGATCTATACAGATGGGTGATCTATACAGAAAATAATAAACCTTTGGGCAATGATTTGCGGCCTTTTTAGTTTTATTATAAAATTTAAGGAGGAAATGATGTGTAATTTTTCAAAAACGTGTTATTTCAGCAAAACTGGAGTGGTTACCTTATTCAGAGAGTGAGAAATTCGCAATTGAAACGGCGTAAAAAAAATAGTGCTAGGTGGGAAAAGTTGTTGCAAATTAGTCGTTGAATCGATTCCTCAGGTATTGCTGATTGGTTTCGGGACACCTTATTTAACAGCTCGTTCAAGTTCGAACCGTAACCCTGAGATTGGAGAGATTATCAGCGTCAGGCATCCATTAATCCTAATCTGTTGGAAGGATCTCCCTGAATTTACAGTCACATCAATGTATTAATTCTGCTACAGGAGTGTTCTTTACTCACGAAGAATTCTTTTCGAGTATATTTTCTTAGGCAGTTGAACGTAGAAGATAATAAGGTTCAAGTTAAAGAGAGGAAGTTAAATTTTTGCTGAAATTGACGAGCATTCCTGCAATCTTGATAACGATCTTCGTCGTTTAGTGAACATAGAATCTTTGTTTTCGTTCGGAGGAGGTTAGATGGTCCCCTTTGAATTTCATCGCTGTCCTGCACTCCTTAAAACCTCCAAAGTCCATTGCTCACTATGTGATGATCTCAATTCCAGATGGTTGTTGGAGCTAACGTGAAATTTAGGGTTTTGATACGCGAAAACACAACAAAGGAATTAAGTTATAAAATATCTCAGAAAAAAATCGTTTAGAAAGAGAGAGGAGGTCTCTCAGCTGATAGAACCTGATTCAGTAGCGTTAAATTTGCAAGATCCGCTTTCATTAAACTTCACCCATTGGATGATTACTTAAATCCATCCTTGCTGTCGTGTTTGTACCGATGAGTGACTCTACATAATCTTCCTCAGAAAATGACTACTAGGGTGTTGAAAAGCTGAATAAAATTAAGAAAATATTATGATCGAGAAAATAAACACGTCACTCACTCGCGCATCTCAAGTCTGCTGTCTGTTGAGTCGAAAGTGTTTTTATCTTGTCTTTTCAGGAGTAAATCACTATCTGATCATTTGAGATTCCGATAGTCAATTCCTTATTTCTTTTGACCTCATCAGTTTGTCAGAACACAGTTATAGGTGATAGATTAAATTGGGCAGTTTTTCATGAACTTCCACCACCTTCTTCATTTCATGAATGTCCACCACCAAACGTCCAACTGAAATGGACTCTGCTGGATGCACTGAAATACTTCTCAGCTCAATTGGTTCAGTAATAAACATACAGCAAATTTCCGCACATACGTCGCATTCTAAGTTCGGTCGTACGAGATCCTCATCAGAATAAGTTTTATTCCTTAATAAAAAGGTAGTTCAATGAAAAAAAACGTCTGCCAAGTTGGGTGGGCAGTATAGCTTCCTCACTCATTGTAACATGGACGTATAGAATCAGTTGGCGAAAAAATTATGATTCAAAGAGTTATTGAATACCAAAATATTAGCGGTCCACCGTCTAGGACCTAACCCACACAATCCCTGAAAATTTCATCGAAATTGGTTGAATAGTTGCGGAGTTTTGGTTGTAACAATAAATTTAAAGTTCGCGCATGCGCAGCGGCTATTGCTTGACCAATCTGATTGAAACTTATAGGGTGTCTCTTAGAAGTTAGTCCCTAACTAACCTCCAAATTTGAGCAAAATCGGTTCATTAGAAACCGAGAAACCGAGGTTCCAGGAAATTCACGTTTGCGCATGCGCACTCGCTCCTATTGGTCCGAAGGTGCTGAAATTTATAGGGGACCGTCTAGGACCTAACCCGCACAATCCCTGAAAATTTCATCAAAATCGAACCACAGGTTAGTATAGTTTTGCCCGGGACAAGGATTGACCACAGACAGACCGACAGACAGACAGACCGACAGACAGACAGACAGACAGACAGACAGACAGACACGGAACCAAAATTGTTCGGGAAGCTCTAAAACGCAAAAAGCAAGTGGAAATTTTGATTTTGGAGGACATTTTTTTTTTCACTTCTTTCACGAATACAAAGCTTCCCTACCTTCGGTAGTGAGGAAGCAAAAAGTCCTGCGTGATAAGTAATTGAGTTGGTTTCCAATGAAGCTATTTAGTGAAACTATTTTAGCAGGTGTGAAACAATTATTTAAATCTAGTAGGCTGCTATTATTGGGCATTTCAGGATTCCAAATATATTGCTAAACATCTAGGGAAAAAATAAGCAAAATTTGATTCCACAATTTTTAGATTTTCTCAAAAAATGCACATTGAAAGCATGGAAAGAGTGTGGAAATTCAGTTGCAAGAGTCCTATTCCAGCTGCCAAAATTATGAAGAAATTCTTACTATAAACTTATCACACTACTACCATCATAAACCTTTAACTTTTTTCCGCATATTTCTCTGCTGATTTCTATGCATAATTTTATTCTTGAATTTTCTAAGAGCATCAACTATTACCCTAACATTAAATTGGTAATACAATTTGAAAATCCTGAAATTTAGGAGTAGCTCTTAGAGAATTTGGCTGACGCCTCCTCAACTCTGGTGGGGTAGGTCACCCACAGCAGCAGCAGAGAAACCTGATGAGGGACTCAACGAGAGCTGACGGGTTGAAGAAGCACAAAAGATGGTGGTTTTCAAGGCAGAGGAATCTTGATGTTTAAAAAAGTGAAAGCCGGGGAGATGGCCTATCAATAGGCTGGTCGGTATCCGCACCGGAGCGGACCCCGCTTTCATATCGTGTGAAAGGAGCCTTTTTTCCTCTATTCCACAGACGGTAAGGTCCGTACAGAGTCGGATTTGACCCCAAAGTCTACCGAATAAATAGGAAAGTGAGTTTGTTTCGTTAGCCCTCCTCGGCAACTTGAATTGTCAAGCTATACCTAAAGATACTGATTCTAGAAGGCATGTTCTAGGACCATAATTTATCCTAACGGAACAACATGTTAAGATATTTGTGTATCAATAATCTTTATTTCGTCCCAACTACGGATCCAACATGAATAACTTAGACATAGTGCGGGTTGTCCCCTTCGAATTTCAACTGTCAAATCAGCCCTAATTTAAAATCCTTGAAACAATTTCACTCTACTCACTATTCCCATTCTGCTCGAAGCCTGAGGGCGAATTGCAAAGTAAGCGGAAATCAATACAAACGCATTAGATCTGATTTCGGTGACATTTCCTCGTTGTCAAATCAAAACAATCGTACAATCTCATTTTGAAGACGTCTTAAATTTATTACTTAGGTAACTGCATTTTCCTATCTAACGGTTCTCTAGAATCCGAGTTTTTCGTATATTTATTTCTTATTTCGATTGATATAGTTATAGAATATTTGTTGTCGAATAAATTTCTATGAGCGTGTCAGTATTCGATCGATACCTATGCTTGTAATTAATTGTGAACACAGAAGACAAATGTCGGAGTCAAACAGTCTGCAGAAGATTTACTTTAGGAAACTTTATATGAATTTTACTACTCAATTGGGAAATTCATCCATACCGGTTTTGAACAGATGTGACTTCATCTAGGGTTTTCGTGAGCCTACTAACCGCCATTATGTGATGATTTCCTATCCTAGCTTCACGAGCATCAGGTCAAATAATTTTGGTGATGATTCAGACGAGTTTCTGTCACAGTGTCTAAAAACCTCGAAAAAAGCTTCACTATAAAGCTTATTTTTAAACAGGAAGGGCCTACCAGCAAATCATACCTGGAGTTTGTGAGTGCTCTTGTATTCATAACGAAATTTGATTCTCGGTTCCTGAGGAAACACAATTGAGTGATTTCAATCGAATCACAAGTGATCAGCTGAACCTTTAACTGAGATTCGGCCTAGTGCCGTCAGTGAGCATTCATAATATGAATGCTCGCATATTATGCGATTCACACTAGTATTTTTCTGCTTTATCATTCTTTCCAACATTAAGACCTCATAGGGAGTGGACGGTTGGTTCTACAGAGCTCTGGGTGGTCTCATTCGATTCTAAAAATTCAATGATTGTTTAGATCGATGAAAAAAACAATACTTCTATTTCAAAAGTTTTTGAGCTAGGGCGTTTTGAAAATGTCAACCCCTACCTATTTTTCATCCTTCAGAAGTGACTGGCAATAAAAAAAAGCTTCGAGTCATACCCAACTAGACCCCTAATGGATTTTTGTATTCTACGTAGGAATCTTGAAATGGAAACCATCAAATTTTGAGTTATGGGGGGGGGGGGGGGGGGTTAAAACATTTTTTTCTTACTCGATTCCATAGGTTCATTATTGAAAATAATAAACCAAAAACATGCAGACCAGTGAAGAGAAAGAGGCCGCATCCTGGCTGAGTTCCTGAAATGTTTCCCAAGCCGATTGCATAACTTTCGCTGTTATCCTCCAGGTTGGGCCAGTAAAGTAATAATGGGCTGAGTCTGCGACGTGGGATGGCGCTGGATTCCTAGTAAAGCGGATTCTCGTTGGTGTGTCCGCGTGATTTATTTCAACACACGGAGGCGGAGGTGAGAGCGACTGAGTCAGCGGTGGATGCTAAACACCTTGAGCTGCTGGATATAGCATCCACCCTTCGCTTTCTTCCTTCAATGAAAGTCCATCACGATCCGGGCGGCCACGTGATGACAGCTCAATGTATTCTTCTCAATAGTCGAGTGAACCATCCTGTACACATCACTGCCCATTCACGGGCAACATTACCTATTCACCATTGCTGTGGATGAGTTTCTGTATTGGTGAGCAATTCATCCCAAATGCTGGTAATAAAATTAATTCAAAATCTTGAGTCACCTTGCAACCGCAAAAGGGTGATTTTAGCGAATTTTCAAAAAAAAAAAAAAAACTTAGCTATTGCAAGCTGTTTAGGAAATTTAGAAACTTTTCTTTTTAGAAACTTTTTTTTGTGAAATTTAGAACTTAAAAATTACAAAATTGCGCCAAAATGTCAATAGGTAATGGTAGAAGTACTAAGGATGAGTTCGTTGACCAGCACAACTCCCAAGTGTCCAATTTTCAAAAACGCTGCACATTACCTATTACACAACGGTTATCATTTTTCTGGACAGACCACCCGTCTGAAAAGAACTCGACCTTTCCATTGGTCAATACGGTGTTTTATTTATAAAGCCTGGTACGCTTTTCGGATGTTATTGTCATCAATCCGGTTTATTGTGGCAGAAAGTTCCGACCTGCAGCAACATCAGAAGGTTGTTGGTAGGAAGCTCAACAGAATGATTAGAATCCGGATTCGAAAGAATTGGTTGACGATTCGCACTTGTGTTTCTGATTCACTTTCGTACAACCATCAAGCCCTTATTACAAACATTAAGCAAAAAGGCCGTAATTTAAATTTTGGCGATTTTTGGGTTTTTGCAGTAACGGAATCTTTAGGAGCTTCTTCATCCCATCATTATACAATAACTACTCTAACTCACCCCTTAATCATCAAAAACGCTGTGGCAATTGTGTCAAATCCTAAGGCCATTGGGTTTATCTCATTTTCCTAAACAAAAGAGAATATTTTATCTTTTAAGACGCGTCTTTCGCCTTCCTTTTGAAAATTCTCAAGTCAGGAGTTCAATCCAAGTCGTCGGGTAAACCATAGGCTGAGTGCCGCAAGCGAGGAAGACCAATGGTCTGAAGCACCTTTCATCTATCATTCCAAAGCCTTGGACGATAGCCTTCCAAACTTTGGGGTAAAACAAAGCACACGTAACTAACTGAGGTGCCGACAAAGTTTCAAAAACCCCATCATTTCTCTTATTACACCCTTTTATACAACATTTTAACAAATTCAACTATAAATTGTTTTTCAATTTATATTTGACTCAGTTCATTTTATTCTCAAATAAAGCATTTTCGAAGAAAATATCCGTCGCGTCTTATTATTTCATCTTGTTGGTTATACGGAATAATAGTTGAACAACTAGGGATTCATATTAACTACAATCAATAGGGTAAAACAAGTGGAGTGGGGAAAATGCCTGTACATTTTTCCGAGATACGCCTTTAAAAAGCTCGTTGTTTCCTTAGCGAAAACGCTGCAAATTATTACACAATGGTTTATTATTTTTCTATATAGATCACTCGTCTGCAAAGCCACCAACCATCCAACATGAAGAAAAACATCGATCGTATTTCGGTCAGCTATAATTTGAACGGAGATTAGGCCTCTTTTGCGATTCACACTCGTGTTTCTGATTTATCGTACGTCCAAACTTTAAATTCTCGTAGTGAGCGAACGGTTTGTCCTACAGAGCTCCGGATGGTCTCAAAAAATTCTAAAAATTCTATAGAATCTTAAATTGAAGGAAAAACAATACCTTTATATCACAATTTTTTGAGTTAGGGCGTTTTCAAAATTTCAAAATTGATTTTGGAACCCTCAGAAGTGACCTACATCAACCAAAATCTTCGGGGCACAACTAGACCCCAAATGGAGCCTACATACCAAATTTCATCAAAATCGGTCAGTGGCAAAAGTGCCGCGTACGGCGGACGGACGGCCAAATTTTTATTCGTTTTTTGGATTCTACGTACCTTGAAACGTAAACCATCAAATTTTGAGGGGGTGTTAAAAAAATTTTTTTCTTGGTCGATTCCAAAGGTTCATTATTGAAAATAATAAACCAAAAGGCGTATCTCAGTTTTTTCTCTCGGTTGATGTTCGGAAATGGTCGTTTGAAAACATGCCCATCAGCTTGTAGACATACCGTTTAATGGTTCCAAATCGAAAACGCTGTGAATTATTACACAATGGTTTAGTATTTTTTATTTTTCTATATAGATCGCTCGTCTGCAAAGCCACCAACCATCCAACATGAAGAAAAACATCGATCGCATTTCGGTCAGCTTTAATTTGAACGGAGATTAGGCCTCTTTTGCGATTCACACTCGTGTTTCTGATTTATCATGAGTCCAACCTTAAAAGTCTCGTAGGGAGCAAACGGTTTGTCCTGCAGAGCTCCGCGTGGTCTCAAAAAATTCTAAAAATTCTATACTATCTTAAATTCACGGAAAAAAATACCTTTATATCAAAATTGTTTGAGTTAGGGTGTTTTCAAAATTCTTTTTTGAACCCTTAGAAGTGAACTACATCAACCAAAATCTTCGGGCACAACTAGACCCCAAATGAAGCCTACATACCAAATTTCATCAAAATCGGTCAATGCTAAGTGGCAAAAGTGCCGCGGACGGCGGACGGACGGCCAAATTTTTATTCGTTTTTTGGATTCTACGTACCTTGAAACGTAAACCATCAAATTTTGAGGGGGTGTTAAAAATTTGTTTTCTTGGTCGATTCCAAAGGTTCATTATTGAAAATAATAAACCAAAAGTAGGTTACTCACTAAGTGCGAAAGGTAAATAAGTAAAATTGCTTCCACCCAAAATTTTTAAAATAGTAGAGATACGCCTTTCATGCGTAGGACGGCAGTATATGGTGGTCCTATGCGGCTCTAATGGTTGCTTGCTATTTAAATCGATGAAAATAAATTCCATGTCAAAAATTTTCTAGTTAACTAAATCTCAACCCCAATTTTGTTTTATTATTTTCAATAATGAACCTTTGGAATCGACCAAGAAAAAAAATTTTAACACCCCCTCAAAATTTGATGGTTTACGTTTCAAGGTACGTAGAATCCAAAAATCGAATAAAAATTTGGCCGTCCGTCCGCCGTCCGCCGTACGCGGCACTTTCCCCACTTAGCATTGACCGATTTTGATGAAATTTGGTATGTAGGCTTCATTTGGGGTCTAGTTGTGCCCCGAAGATTTTGGTTGATGAAGGTCAGTTCTAAGGGTTCCAAAATGAATTTTGAAATTTTGAAAACGCCCTAACTCAAAAAATGTTGATATAAAGGTATTGTTTTTCCTTCAATTTAAGATTCTATAGAATTTTTAGAATTTTTTGAGACCACGCAGAGCCCTGTAGGACAAACCGTTCGCTCCCTACGAGACTTTTGAGGTTGGACTTACGATAAATCAGAAACAAAAGTGTGAATCTCAAAAGAGGCCTAATCTCTGACACGATTTTTGAGGAAATCTCTTCTCTGTGGCAGCACAATAGAGCTTGATGGTGACCAAGAAGTGAGGCGACGGTATGATAATGTAGCCGAATTCTTGAGGTCGAGGTATTTCCGTTTCCCGGTAATTTGGGTCCACCTCTGTTAGACCTCCCTGGATAATCAGCTTTCGAGGTTTTGTTGACAGAACGGGAACCCCGAAGGCGCGCGCTCGATTTTTGTGGAGACGAGTGACAAAGGGAAAGTATCCGGTTCGCCAGATAATTGAAGTTTATTTCACTTTCCCGCTGGTCACTTTACTTTCCAATCAGGAGGCGGCGTTGAAGATAAATTTCCGCGGCAACTAAAACGCATCTGGCGAAGAAAACTCTACAGGAAGATCGGGAAAAGGATTCTCACGAGGAGAAACATCCTCGGCAGGTTTTTTTCTTTATTTATTGGCGTCGCATTGCTGCATCCAGTCGTAACAACTAAAGGGCTGAGATAAGAAAGTATGAAATGATTTGCGGCAAGCTAAAAGAAATGGCACCCAACAACACCAGGGTGATGGCTGCAACCGGACTGAAAGTAACCTCTGCGCATGCGCCGAAGTAAATCCCTTGTAACAGCCAAAACTCGTAAACTTTCTTCCGAAAATTTGTATGGATGAGACAATCTTTCACCAATTTTGTAGGGATCGGATCAGTGGTAGCCTGCGCAGTGCGCATGCGCCAACGTGAGAAGGTAGCGCTAGAAGGTAGCATTTTCGTAGGGAAACTTGAATTGTTTTCATTTGGCAACAAAACGGTGTATTTATAAACTGTTCGCACAGTATGTTTTTAGATAATTATGTTTGAGAATGTTTTTCATTTTTTAGAAAATTTTGGAAAACCTCGCTAATAGGAAATCATCATCATAATATAAAATTTGATTACAACCTCTTTAGCAAAACTGACTCTTTAGTAAAACTGATGAATGAATGAACTGAAATTAATGAAAGTTTCGGAAGGGGGGGGGGGGCAGTTCGTCAGTTGCTGCTGGCAGAATAAGATTGTTTGTTGTTAAAAAAGGATTTACATTTAGAAACTTGAAGTGGAGATGATCCGATGCATATGTTAAGGTTTGCTATTAATGCACAGCAGATTTTAGATTAAACAGTATTTTATTAGGTTTTACAACGTATGCTTTTGGTTTATTATTTTCAATAATGAACCTTTGGAATCGACCAAGAAAAAAAAAATTTTAACACCCCCTCAAAATTTGATGGTCTACGTTTCAAGGTACGTAGAATCCAAAAATCGAATAAAAATTTGGCCGTCCGTCCGCCGTCCGCCGTACGCCGTACGCGGCACTTTTGCCACTTAGCATTGACCGATTTTGATGAAATTTGGTATGTAGGCTCCATTTGGGGTCTAGTTGTGCCCCGAAGCTTTTGGTTGATGTAGGTCACTTCTAAGGGTTCCAAAATCAATTTTGAAATTTTGAAAACGCCCTAACTCAAAAAATTTTGATATGAAGGTATTGTTTTTCCTTCAGTTTGAGATTCTATAGAATTTTTAGAATTTTTTGAGACCACGCGGAGCTCTGTAGGACTACTCGTTCGCTCCCTACGAAAATTTAAGGGTTTATATTGAAAAATATATATATATAAATCAAAACACGACTGTGAATCGCAAAAGAGGCCTAATCTCCGTTCAAATTAGAGCTGACCGAAATGCGATCGATAGTTGGTGATTTTGATTTTTTTTTTTTTGATTTTTTTTTCTTTTTTTTTCTTCTTCTCTTCATATTGGATGGTTAGTGATTTTGTAGACGAGTGATCTATATAGCAAAATAATAAACCATTGTATAATAATTTGCAGCGTTTTACTTTTACTAACGGCCAACGACATTCTCTATTCTTCACATTCTTTACTCTTGTATCACAAACAGGTGAGCGGCATGGTAGACACAGTGTGTTCTGATTGAAATTTACTCCCTCCAACAGCATAGTAGCTAATCTCAAAACATCTATCTCCGAGTACCTCGCACTACCCTCATAGGGGACCATCTACAAGCCAACCCACACAATCGCTGAAAATGTCTTCGGTATAAACAATAACTTCGTATAGTTTCGCCCGTTAAAAGGATTTGCGGACACACACATTTTGTATGACAAACATACCCGAAACCAAAATTGTTCAGGAAGGTCCGAAACGTATAACGCGAGAGGAAATTTTGATTTTGGAAAACATTTTCTTTTAACCTTGAAAAGTGAAAACAATGCCTCGGCTACCTCGGAAGCAGCAAGTCAGAAATCAACGGCAGTAGGTGAGAATGATCTGATGACGTCACACGTCCGTTATTCAGCTCATTCCAGACCAATTCGTTCTTTGTTGTGTCTACGGCCGTCTGGTGACTGAACAACCAGGACGAGGGAACCAACTGGATCCGACTAAGTGATGAAAACTCAAAATTGTCCTTCGTCGACAGTGAACTGCGTGTAAATTTGAGTGGAAACAATTCGGATTCACCGTCGCAATAAACCGGTGGAATGCGGAATCAAGCAGAGGAGACCACCTGCGCCGACAGCTGAGTTCACTTCGCCATCCCAGCTGGATTGCAGACAAAGAGAGCTGAGAACAATGAGAACTGGAGGAGTGAAGTTACAGTTGGTGACAGCTCCCTCGCTGAATGTGTCAGCATAGAAGATTCCACGCTGGTTCTAGAATATCATAGAATGTAACGCGTTCGAAAATTCGCTCATTAAATAATGCTTCATGAATGGACTTTTTTTCAAAGGTCTCCTCCCCGATTACGTCAAGTTTGAAGTTTTCAAGTTTTTGGAACAAAGTATCCCGCCTGGACCAAAGTGACCTTCCTTTACGGTACATAATATAAATTAATGTTTATTACGAATAAGACGGCAATTTCCAAGAAACATATTGTTTAGTAATGCATGCATTCCAGGGGACGTCCCATTGGATAAGCATTAGATCAGTTTAACCAGTTGTTAAGTGATAAAATTGTTTCACTCGACGTAATTTATTTATTACTTTAGGCAAGAAATACTGACCCCCCCCCCTCACCATTATCCGCCTTAACATTTCTAGCGGCGTGGGAGCCTCGAATCTGAAGAGTATTTCAAAATCCATGATCTACGATACCCAACATGCGAATTCGAGTTCACCCCCCCCCCCCACCTCCCCAACGCCAACAATGGTGCCAATTTTTCCTCAATTTCAAAGCTTGGGTACAATTAGTAAGCAGTAAAGGAACCGAAATATTGAAAAATCGGATATTTTGTGAATATTATCCCCCCCACTCACCCCCTCCCCTTGCGAATTTTGGTACTCTGGTAAAATCATGTACAACTCGGAAGTTATT
The DNA here is from genome assembly GCA_009739505.2 of Apolygus lucorum. Lineage (NCBI taxonomy): Eukaryota > Metazoa > Arthropoda > Insecta > Hemiptera > Miridae > Apolygus > Apolygus lucorum. Next base: position 89,220,597 of record CM019167.2, read on the forward strand.
TGAGTCAAACAAAAAAAGAAACACGCAAATCGGTTGGAAATTGAGGCCTGGGCAGAGTTTACAAGATTATGCACGCAAACGCACGTTTTTTAAGCATTAACCCCCCCTTTCCCCCTCTTAAAAAGCAAAATCCAAAATTCCGCCGCCGTAGTGCACAACTAGATAGTATTCCGCGTCAAACGAAAAAAGAACCACGAAGATCGTTTGAGAACTAAGGCCTGGGCAGAGTACACAAGATTATGCCCAAAAACGCACGTTTTTTTAGCATTAACCCCCCCTTTCCCCCCCTTGAAAGGCAAAATTCGAAATTCCGGCGACGTAGTGCACAACTAGATAGTTTTCCGCGACGAACAAAAAAAGAACCAGGAAAATCGGTTGAGAACTAAGGCCTGTGCAGAGTACACTAGATTTTGTTACACACACACACACACACACACACACACACACAAACATACACCTATGGTTTTTTTTCGCGGATTTGGATTCAGAATGGTCTAAAACGGATTACTGTGTGGTTATTTTTTTTCTGTTGAGTGTTGTCCTCCTTCACCCCAGATCGATCGCATAAGGACGCCCAAGTCTTACTGTGGGACGTCCTAAAAACGGGGGAAAACGTTATTTTTGAAATTTTGACTCCAAACATTCCTCGGTAACGAACTCGTCTTCTCGTTGGATATTACAAACATTGTGACGAACATGGAATACTTGCTAAACATCGTCAATTTTCAAAATTTGCTTTTCCAACAATTTTGAGTTTGTTGTAATAGCAATTCTCTTCGAAAATTCGCTAATTCACCAGTTACCTAGTTTTGCCCGTTACAAGGATATCAGACGGCGAGAGACCACAATTGTTCAAAAACTTCCAATATTGATTTTTCAGGACTTGTTTCATCTTCTAACATTGGAAACAATGCTTCCGCCAGCTCGGAAGCGAAGATTTTCCTCTCAAAGCTGTAGCGATCAATGTCGCTACTGAATCTACCTAGTTAAACTCATAGGGGACCGTCCCAACCCACTCGAACCCCAGAAAATTCCTGGGAAGACGCTCAGGGCGCTCCTCCGGCCTGCGGGATCGACTCGTCGTTTCCTTAAAAAATAATCCTCCTGTTCACGATTTCCCGCGGATAATCCCGACGAGTGATCTACATAGAAAAATTATAATCCTTTGTATAATACTTTGTCCTTTGTTTGTATTGTACGCAACAATAAGGAGGTGCGCCTGATTTTTTTAAAATTTCGGATAATTATTTTCAATAATGAACCTTTGGAATCGACCAAGAAAAAACATTTTTTAACACCCCCTCAAAATTTGATGGTTTACGTTTCAAGGTACGTAGAATCCAAAAATCGAATAAAAATTTGGCCGTCAGTACGCCGTACGCGGCACTTTCGCCACTTGGCATTGACTTCTACGAGAATTAAGGTTTGGACGTGCGATAAATCAGAAACACGAGTGTGAATCGCAAAAGAGGCCTAATCTACGTTCAAATTAAAGCTGACCGAAATGCGATCGATGTTTTTCTTCATGTTGGATGGTTGGTGGCTCTGCAGACGAGTGATCTATATAGAAAAATAATAAACCATTGTGTAATAATTTGCAGCGTTTTGGATTCTACGTACCTTGAAACGTAAACCATCAAATTATGAGGTGGTGTTAAAATTTTTTTTCTTGGTTGATTCCAAAAGTTCATTATTTAAAATAATAAACCAAAATTTGGCCGTCCGTCCGCCGTACGCGACACTTTCCCCACTTAGCATTGACCGATTTTGATCAAATTTTGAATGTAGGCTCCATTTGGGGTCTACTTGTGCGCGTAAGATTTTGGTTGATGTAGGTCACTTCTAAGGGTTGAATAATGAATTTTGAAATTTTGAGAACACCCGAACTCAAAAAATTTTGATATAAAGGTATTGTTTTCCCATCAATTTAAGATAGTATAGACTTTTTTGAGTTACCACGCGGAGCCCTGTAGGACAAATCGTTTGCTTGTATATATATACATATATACACACACACACACACACAATTCATAATATGCGATTATCATATTCATATATGCGATTCACACTCGTGTTTCTGATTTATCGTAAGCCCATCCTAAGTTCTCGTAGTGAGCGAGCGGTTTGTCCTACAGGGCTCCGCGTGGTCTCAAAAAATTCTAAAAATTTCTATACTATCTTAAACAGATGGAAAAACAATACCTTTATATCAAAATTTTATGAGCTAGGAAGGATCTAAATTTCAACCCCTACAAGGTGACCAAGAGCTTCGGGGCACAACTAGACCCCAAATGGAGCCTACATACCAAATTTCATCAAAATCGGTCATGGGAACTAAGGAAAGTGCCGCGGACGGCCAAATTGTTATTCGATTTTCGGATTCTACGTACCTTGAAACGTGAACCAACAAATTTTGAGGAGGGGGTACAAAAAATTTTTTCTTAGTCGATTCCAGAGGTTCATTATTGAAAATAATAAACCAAAACCGAGGAAACCCCGTTTATTTAGCCCGTTTTTGAAATTTGGAGGGTCGTTCGAAATTCCTGGCTGACGAACTCGTCTTCTTGTTTGTTACGTGAAAATTCGTCACCACGAGTGTGAATCGTAAAACAGGTCAAATCCCCGTTCAAATATTAGCGGGTTAGAAATCGGTTCTTTTCCCCGAGTGGAGTTTCAAGTCACTCAGTTGTGCTTCCTCAGCAACCAAGAACCAAATTTCGTATTGGATTTGAGGTGTTTCGCAGGTTACTCACATGGAAAAGCCGTGTTCTTTGCAGGCGAGTGATCTACACAGAAAAATAATAAACCGTTGTGTAATAATTTGCATCGTTTTGAATAGTTTTTGATCTCTCAGTTTCACTAGTCACCGAAGTGGCTTTGAGGAGGTGGCTTCTTTAGTGGGCGGAATAACCGACGAAAAGCTCTCCGCCCCGGTCGTCGGCAGGCGCCAATAATTGGCGAGTTTGTCACGTTTGAGCGGCCGATGATTTGTCATGTGGGAGCCTCTGCTCACCTCCGGGAGCCCATCCGTCGTAAGTGGGTGAGACGGAGGTGAAAGAGGACCAGTGGGTCACGGCGCGCTTCCTCCCCGACTTTCTCCGCCGGTCTCCAAGGGCAAACCCCCCCCCCCCACCCTATACACCCTCATCATCTTCTTTTTTTGAGTCCATTCCCACCACAAACAATAGAATTGAGTGTCTTATAGAATTGAGTGTCCAATTACGAACTCTCCATTAATTAAACACCAGCCAGCGTCGAAAACTCCCATTATTGCCACATTCAACCTGCTAATGAATGAATCCCAAATTCTTATCAATAATTATCACTCTGTTCTACAATTTTCGAAAAAATTGAATAAATTCAATCCGTTTTGGAACCCTTTACCACGATTCCTAAAGTTTCTCTCTCTCTCTCTCTCTCTCTCTCTCTCTCTCTCTCTCTCTCTCAACACACAAACACATACAACAACACAAACACAAACACAAACACAAACACAAACACATACAACAACACAAACACAAACACAAACACAAACACAAACACAAACACTCAACAACACATATAAATCCAGAAATTTAAAAATTAGCCTCCATAATTCTATGATTCTGCCCCAATTAACTTATTGTCTTCCCGCTATGTGCGATATTGACTATGAATGTAGACAAAAACTCCACCGAATTCTCAATTCATCCATTAGATTTATCCTCAACCTAAAATTCGATGACCGGATCCACGACAAATTTAAAAAACTAAAAATCCTGAAATTTGACGATTTGCTTCAACATATAATTTTAACCACAGTCCACCGTACTATCTCGTCCAAAAAGCCGCCTTACCTCTCAACTAAATACAACACTTTCGCAGAAATCCACAATCTCAACACCCGATTTAAAGATCATAACTATAGACTCCCTTTGTGCCGAACAACTGCCTACCAAAACTCATTCATCTTCAAAAGTATTCAATATTTTAATGACCTGCCAAAAGAGATAAAGGAAACACAAAACTATAGTACCTTTAAGAAAAAAGTCAAGGAACATTTATTTTTAAAATATTAGCACCAGCGCACATTAATTTCTGTAAATTAATTACATATATTTTGTCATTTAATTACTCCTATATTATTTTGTTTTATTACGCAGATGTATAACTATTTTATTCTTTACTAATTTGTATCTGGTTAGGTGGAAGAATGGTCGACAATACGACCAAATCTTGCCAGATTTTGAAAATAAATCGATATCAATCAATCAATCAATCTCTCTCTGTACGTTTCGAAAAAAGTTATTTGAGGAATATTAGAAATAAATGCGTTTTTGAATTATCGAAAGAAGTTAATAAAAGAAAATGATAAGAAACAAGACAGTACGGGAAGCAGAATGAATAACAAATGAAATAATAAATAAACAATAAATAAAGTAAACGTATTAACAATAAGGAATGTAGAATTAAGTGTAATGTTAAAGTAAACTCATAAGTATGTCATTTTATTTAAAATGAGTGTACTCAAAGTATCACGATTGTAAGAGGATGTTTGTTATTTTTGCTCCAGGGATGCTGGAGGAGAGGGCCTCTAGGCCCTAAACATCCCCTGGTCGATAAATAACAAAATCAATCAAATCTCTCTATCTCTCTCTCTCTCTCTCTCTCTCTCTCTCTCTTTCCCACGTTGTGTTCGGACTTTCGGGAAATAAATATTCTGTGTGCAAGATGTTGGATAGGGGAGTTGTGACGATCCTACTTTTACAGAAGGGGCAAACCGATTTGGTTTGTTCCCGATTTGTTGGAGCTACGCCTAGGGGGATATTTGATTCATAGAGATATGAATCGATATCCTCTTCAGGCCGGCTGATTAATCTAATCACTGGTTTCAAGGGGTAGGGTCGACACCCTCCTCTGACTAACTTATGAACAATTAGGTGAATTTCAATCTGAAATTCAACCTATATTGTTACATGGTAGCAGAGCGTGGTTCGGTGGAAATGCACTGAATTTATTTCATCATTTCTCCTCCACTTTTTCTTGGGTATTCCAGAAGGAATCTCTATATTAAATTCATTCTCTTATTGTACTTCGCCAATCGGGCAATTAAATTCGTTCGCTTATTATACTTTGCCAATTGGGCAATAAAATTCTTTCATTAAACTTCGCCAATCCGGCAATTAAACTCATTTCCTTTTTTAGGCTTTGCCAATCTGGCATTTTATTAATTTCAATAACGTTTTTCTTTTATATAAGCCTTTTCTGCATTTGCCTTTTCAATCATTACACTTGAATGTTTCGCCGTTCGTATTCTTTATTTAGTTTGCTTTCTCCTCAGTTCCATTGATTTATTCTTTTATGTATAAATGACCCATTCGTGGCATAAATGACCCATTCGTGGCATTCTTCTTCTTCTTCTTTTTGAATAGTACCATTACGATGGAGGAATTCCCTTGAAGCTTCCAGACGTCCTTTCCTGGGCTTCATGCTATTTTCAGTCCCTTTGACTTGTTTTCAAACATACTTCTGTTTGAAACCCAGAAGTATGTTTTAGGGAGGGGAGTGTGACGATCCTACTTTTACAGAAGGGGCAAACCGATTTGGTTTGTTCCCGATTTGTTGGAGCTACGCCTAGGGGGATATTTGATTCATAGAGATATGAATCGATATCCTCTTCAGGCCGGCTGATTAATCTAATCACTGGTTTGAAGGGGTAGGGTCGTCAAACCCTCCTCTGACTAACTTATGAACAATTAGGTGAATTTCAATCTGAAATTCAACCTATATTGTTACAGAGTCCACGCAGAACTCCTGTGTTTCCTTACTGAAAACCAGGTTATCGACAGCCGAGAATCTGCCGGTAGGAAGGGGAAGGGGCCGAAACAGCGCTTATAGTTCTGTCGGATGATGTGGTTCGGCACGACATTCTAGTAGAAATTCTAGACTCGACAGGAGTTGATCGCCAAATGGTGTCGTGGTTTCGGTCATATTTAGCGGAGAGGGAACAATGCAGTGGAGACCCTAAAGGTGAATTGTCTTGGTGATGAAAAATCGTAACGATGAGGTTGCTCGAGCTGCAGCCTGGCGACCTCAGTTCATTTACAGCCGTAATGGAAGAAGCGTTATTGTGCTTGTACAGGGGTGAGCCAGTCAAACCTCACGGTTTTCAAAATTGAATAACTCGAAGAATTTTCAAACAATTTAAAAAAATGTATTCTTTCAAAAGAGGAAGATTGGAAATTTCTAATAGGTATGCGGTTGGCCAAGTTAGTCATCACTCTTCCCGAAGTCTCTCGAGATATCGCACGAATTTCTCTTCCAATATTTTCACGAAGTAGAGCCAAACTTCTGGGGTTATCAAGCTACACTTTCCCCTTCAGGTATCCCCGCGGATGTAAACTCATAATATTTTTCCACGGACAAACGTGACGTGAGGGCAGCAGCCCCATCTTGTTGGCACCAAACTCTCCGAAGTGGAATTCGGAGTCGACGTAATTCAGGAATAAGGAAATTCCGTATGATGGTCTCATATCGCTCAGAATTTACTGTCACGGTGCGGTCGTTTCCTGAAAGAAATAAGTAATAATTTCATTCGCGGGGATGAAGGGAAATGTGTACGAAAAAAGATATGTACGAAAAAGCTACTCGTAGCTTGATAACCTTCGAAGTTTGGCTCAACAAAGAACACACAAAAAACAAAAAATTCTATACTACCTTAAATTGATGGAAAAACAATACCTTTATGTCAAAATGTTTTGAGTTAGGGCGTTTTCAAAATTTAAAACCTCATTTTTCAACCCTTAGAAGTGACTTACATCATCAAAAATCTTTGGGGCACAACTAGACCCCAAATGGAGCCCACATACCAAATTTCATTAAAATCGGTCAATGCTAACTGAGGAAAGTGCCGCGGACGGCGGACGGACTGCCAAATTTTTATTCGATTTTTGGATTCTACGTACCTTGAAACGTAAACCATCAAATTTTGAGGGGGTGTTAAAAAAAATTTTTCTTGGTCGATTCCCAAGGTTCATTATTGCAAATAATAGGTATTGTTTTTCCTTCAATTTAAGATTCTATAGAAATTCAAAATTATTGAGACCACCCGGAGCTCTGTAGGACAAACCGTTCGCTCACTACGAGAATTTAAAGTTTGGACGTACGATAAATCAGAAACTCGAGTGTGAATCGCAAAAGAGGCCTAATCTCCGTTCAAATTATAGCTGACCGAAATGCGATCGATGTTTTTCTTCATGTTGGATGGTTGGTGGCTTTACAGACGAGTGATCCATGTAGAAAAATAAAAAAACGTCTGCCAAGTGGGTGTGGCACATAGCTTCCTCGTATCCATAACCTGATTGTATAGATGATCCGATACACAGTAGTTAATCTCTAAACATCAAAACAAGTTAATCTGCAACATCCTTGAAAATTTCATTGAAATCGGATGGAAAATGTAGAAGTTATGGCCGTTACAAGGAAATTCACGTTTGCGCATGCGCAGTGGCTACTATCAGTCCGAAGGTAGTGATTTTTATAGGGGACCATCTAAATACTAATCTGTAAAATCCCTGAAAATTTCATTGAAATCGGATGGAAAATGTAGAAGTTATGGCCGTTACAAGGAATTCACGTTTGCGCATGCGCAGTCGCTTCTATCAGTCCGAGGATGATGATTTTCATAGGGGACCGTCTACACACCAACCCGCACAATCCCTGAAAATTTCATAGAAATCGGACAATAACTTCGTATAGTTATGCGCGTTACAAGGAATTCATGACAGACGGACAGACACACAGACAGACAGACACGGAACCAAAATTGTTCAGAAAGGTCTAAAACGCAAAACGCGAGTGAAAATTTTTATTTTGGAGAACTTTTTTTTTTCGTCCTTGAAAAGTGAAAACAAAGCTTCCGCTACCTTGGTAGACTCGGAAGCAATAATAAACCATTGTGTAATAATTTTCAACGTTTTTATTTATGTAGTTGGCTGGCATCGTTTTTACCAAAAAGTAAACAATGGATCTTGTAACCTAGGCTTTTGATTGCGATGTGTTCTTCGAAGTTTTAGATATTTCTGATTTCTTAATAATAACAATACCTTTGGGACATCAGGAGGTGAATAAAATGAAGAACAATTTGAAAAGCAGACCCACAAAGAGCTAAATGAAAACAACAGACTACAAAGTCCTAGTAAAAGGAAACAACAAACAAACAAAACATGTTCCATGTATCTTGAATTTTAGCCGAAGGCTCTAGCAGTAACCATCCGGGGTTCCAGGGGGTTGCCGAAGGGCCGAGTTTTTCATTCATTATTATTTTTCATTATTGCTTCCGAGTCTACCAAGGTAGCGGAAGCTTTGTTTTCACTTTTCAAGGACGAAAAAAAAAAGTTCTCCAAAATCGAAATTTCCACTCGCGTTTTGCGTTTTAGACCTTTCTGAACAATTTTGCTTCCGTGTCTGTCTGTCTGTCTGTGTGTCTGTCATGAATTCCTTGTAACGCGCATAACTATACGAAGTTATTGTCCGATTTCGATGAAATTTTCAGGGATTGTGCGGGTTGGTGTGTAGACGGTCCCCTATGAAAATCATCATCCCCGGGCTGATAGAAGCGACTGCGCATGCGCAAACGTGAATTCCTTGTAGCGGCCATAACTTCTACATTTTTCATTCGATTCCAATGAAATTTTCAGGGATGTTACAGATTAATATCTAGATGGTCCTCTATAAAACTCATCACCTTCGGACTGATAGTAGCCATTGCGCATGCGCAAACGTGAATTTCCTTGTAACGGCCATAACTTCCACATTTTCCATCCGATTTCGATGAAATTCTCAGGGATTAAGTGGATTGGGTTGTAGATAGTCCCCTATGAAAATCATCATCCCCGGACTGATAGAAGCGACTACGCATGCGCAAACGTGAATTCCTTGTAACAGCCATAACTTCAACTGTCCCCCAGGGGTCGCGGGTTCGAATCCCAGCCGAGGCTAAATATTTTTTGATCCAATCACATACATCTACTCACTTAATTTTTGATCCGAATTTGACGAAATTTTCTAGGATTGTGCAGATTAGCGTGTAGATGGTCCCCTAAGAGGGTAGTGGAAGGTACTTAGAAATTGGTGTTTTGAGATTAACTACCATGCATCGGATCATCTATATAATCGGGTTATGGATACGAGGAAGCTATGTGCCACACCCACTTGGCAGACGTTTTTATTTATTCATTTATTTTTTTATTGCTTCCGAGTCTACCAAGGTAGCGGAAGCTTTGTTTTCACTTTTCAAGGACGAAAAAAAAAAGTTCTCCAAAATCAAAATTTCCACTCGCGTTTTGCGTTTTAGACCTTTCTGAACAATTTTGGTTCCGTGTCTGTGTGTCTGTGTGTCTGTCTGTCTGTCTGTCTGTCTGTCTGTCTGTCTGTGTGTCTGTCATGAATTCCTTGTAACGCGCATAACTATACGAAGTTATTGTCCGATTTCGATGAAATTTTCAGGGATTGTGAAGGTTGGTGTGTAGACGGTCCCCTATGAAAATCATCATCCCCGGACTGATAGAAGCGACTGCGCATGCGCAAACGTGAATTCCTTGTAACGGCCATAACTTCTACATTTTCCATCCGATTTCAATGAAATTTTCAGGGATGCTACAGATTAGCATGTAGATGGTCCCCTATGAAAATCGTCAACTTCGGACTGATAGTAGCCACTGCGCATGCGCAAACGTGAATTTCCTTTTAATGGCCATAACTTCCAAATTTTCTACCCGATTTCAATGAAATTTTCAGGGTTTATGTGGATTAGGTTGTAGATAGTCCCCTATGAAAATCATCATCCCCGGACCGATAGAAGCGACTGCGCATGCGCAAACGTAAATTCCTTGTAACAGCCGTAACTTCAACTGTCCCCCAGGGGTCGCGGGTTCGAATCCCAGCCGAGGCTAAGTATTTTTTGATCCAAAAACATATCCACTCACTTACATTTTTCATCCGAATTTGATGAAATTTTCTAGGATTATCCAGATTAGCGTGTAGATGGTTCCCTATGAGGGTAGTGGAAGGTACTTAGAGATTGATATTTCGAGAGTAATTACTATGCATCTGGTCATCTATATAATCGGGTTATGGATACGAGGAAGCTATGTGCCACACCCACTTGGCAGACGTTTTTTAGTTTTTTAAAAATTTGATCTCTCTATTTCTTCAAAATAAACTTGATAGTGAAGCGAAAATATGTTGTTGTTCGGGGGGGGGGGGCTCCCACAGGACGCCATCTGTCTGGATGTTGCGAGTCGCGCGTTGTTGATGTTCTCTCGTCTGCTGTTGATGTTGTTTCTTTGCTGTTGACGTTATGATTTCCGCGTCCCCGCGGATCGCAGATGCCGACCAGAAGGAGCGAATCCTCCTCCAGGTTCTCACGTCCTCATCCTCTGCGACCTCGTTCCCACCACCCCAGTGGCGAATCAATAGGGGGGGGGGAGGGGAGGGGGAGAAAAAGAGAAAGAAAGAAGGAAGAAAGGAGAAAGAGAAAGACTGAACAAGTCGGTGGGGCAGTATAGCTTCCACGTAGAATTTTAATTTTCACCATCACGTTATGGCGATTATAATGATAAATTTCGTACCTCGACTCCTACAGGTCGGAACATGACATGATCTGAGGGCCAGCCCCGAACTTCCCTCAAAATTTGAAGGAAATCAAACTCTCACATTGTGGGAAAATGACGTTTAAGCTTCCTCAAGTTATTCAAAAATTTCTGAAACGCAAAATGCGAGTAGAAATTTTGTCTTTGGAGGACCCAAAATGTTTTGACCTGCTGCGTTAGTAACTTATATTTTGGAAACTTATTTCACAGAACGGAAATAAAGGACTCATAATGATTTATTGTCCTCCGAGAAATCGTTATTTTCCTTGGTAATAAGAAATTTGTTTGTCAATCGACCTTTTTTTTTGTAAGGAATTTGATTACACTCATCAAGGTTGCGCTATTGCGCACATTAACTTTGTATTGGTACATTATTTTCAATTGAGCAGAAAAAAAACAAATTTTACAAACTAAAAAATAAAATTTAAAATAAAAATTTAATTTATGTAACTAATAAAAATATAAAAAACCTCTTTCTGTATTTTAAATTGATTGTTTATTAATTTTTTAAAATATTTTATTGATTTTTTAATTTTTTTTATTTGTATTTTTATTTATTTATTTTGTAATATTTGTATCACCCCTCAAATTATGATGGTTTACGTTTCTACGTTGAATCCGGAAATCGAATGAAAAAAACCCGCTCCAGATTGTTACCAACGGTTTTTAGGACGTCCCACAGTAAGACTTGGGCGTCCTTATACGATCGATCTGGGGTGAAGGAGGACAACACTCAACAGAAAAAAAAATAACCACACAGTAATCCGTTTTAGACCATTCTGAATCCAAATCCGCGAAAAAAAACCATAGGTGTATGTCTGTCTGTGTGTGTGTGTGTGTGTGTGTGTGTGTGTATGTATGTGTGTGTGTGTGTGTGTGTAACAAAATCTTGTGTACTCTGCCCAGGCCTTAGTTCTCAACCGATTTTCGTGGTTCTTTTAGCGAATTTTCAAAGAAAATGAAGCTATTGCAATGGCCTCAAAATTTTTAGAATCGACTTTTTCGAAAAATTTTCACACTGAAATCCGTTTTGGAACATTCTGAAACGATCCCTGAAGTTTTTCCAAAAATCATATGTATATATATATATATATATATATATATATATATATATATATATATATGTGTGTGTCATTCCGGACGATAACTTGAGTAATTGTTTAAAAATTTTTTTTTAGTTTTTGCCAAAATGTTTGTAACAACAAACCATAGGTCAAGTTCGTTAACCAGCAATTTTGGACAATCCAAAGTGGTCCAAAATTCAAAAAAACTCCCAAAAAATGGGTTTTTCCCGTTTTTTGAGGTTTTTACATTGAAAATCATGGTAATTTATGGTATATTCGGATTCAGCACAAAATTTCTGATATGAATGCTTTTTTCAAAAATGAAAATTGTCCAAAATTAAGAAAAGTTTGTAGCTATATATATATATAATGAATACGTGCGTATATTTGTTGTAACCAGAAATGCAGTAGCCGTGTGGGTACTCTATGAGTTCGTAGAGACGACTAGAACATGAATATGGACTCCTAAGATCTTCAAAGCATACCCAGCAATAATTTGCAGCGTATTATTAGCGAATTTTCAAAGAAAATGAAGCTATTGCAATGGCCTCAAAATTTTTAGAATCGACTTTTTCGAAAAATTTTCACACTGAAATCCGTTTTGGAACATTCTGAAACGATCCCTGAAGTTTTTCCAAAAATCATATGTATATATATATATATATATATATATATGTGTCATTCCGGACGATAACTTGAGTAATTGTTTAAAAATTTTTTTTTAGTTTTTGCCAAAATGTTTGTAACAACAAACCATAGGTCAAGTTCGTTAACCAGCAATTTTGGACAATCCAAAGTGGTCCAAAATTCAAAAAAACTCCCAAAAAATGGGTTTTTCCCGTTTTTTGAGGTTTTTACATTGAAAATCATGGTAATTTATGGTATATTCGGATTCAGCACAAAATTTCTGATATGAATGCTTTTTTCAAAAATGAAAATTGTCCAAAATTAAGAAAAGTTTGTAGCTATATATATATATAATGAATACGTGCGTATATTTGTTGTAACCAGAAATGCAGTAGCCGTGTGGGTACTCTATGAGTTCGTAGAGACGACTAGAACATGAATATGGACTCCTAAGATCTTCAAAGCATACCCAGCAATAATTTGCAGCGTATTATTAGCGAATTTTCAAAGAAAATGAAGCTATTGCAATGGCCTCAAAATTTTTAGAATCGACTTTTTCGAAAAATTTTCACACTGAAATCCGTTTTGGAACATTCTGAAACGATCCCTGAAGTTTTTCCAAAAATCATATGTATATATATATATATATATATATGTGTCATTCCGGACGATAACTTGAGTAATTGTTTAAAAATTTTTTTTTAGTTTTTGCCAAAATGTTTGTAACAACAAACCATAGGTCAAGTTCGTTAACCAGCAATTTTGGACAATCCAAAGTGGTCCAAAATTCAAAAAAACTCCCAAAAAATGGGTTTTTCCCGTTTTTTGAGGTTTTTACATTGAAAATCATGGTAATTTATGGTATATTCGGATTCAGCACAAAATTTCTGATATGAATGCTTTTTTCAAAAATGAAAATTGTCCAAAATTAAGAAAAGTTTGTAGCTATATATATATATAATGAATACGTGCGTATATTTGTTGTAACCAGAAATGCAGTAGCCGTGTGGGTACTCTATGAGTTCGTAGAGACGACTAGAACATGAATATGGACTCCTAAGATCTTCAAAGCATACCCAGCAATAATTTGCAGCGTATTATTAGCGAATTTTCAAAGAAAATGAAGCTATTGCAATGGCCTCAAAATTTTTAGAATCGACTTTTTCGAAAAATTTTCACACTGAAATCCGTTTTGGAACATTCTGAAACGATCCCTGAAGTTTTTCCAAAAATCATATGTATATATATATATATATATATATGTGTCATTCCGGACGATAACTTGAGTAATTGTTTAAAAATTTTTTTTTAGTTTTTGCCAAAATGTTTGTAACAACAAACCATAGGTCAAGTTCGTTAACCAGCAATTTTGGACAATCCAAAGTGGTCCAAAATTCAAAAAAACTCCCAAAAAATGGGTTTTTTCCCGTTTTTTGAGGTTTTTACATTGAAAATCATGGTAATTTATGGTATATTCGGATTCAGCACAAAATTTCTGATATGAATGCTTTTTTCAAAAATGAAAATTGTCCAAAATTAAGAAAAGTTTGTAGCTATATATATATATAATGAATACGTGCGTATATTTGTTGTAACCAGAAATGCAGTAGCCGTGTGGGTACTCTATGAGTTCGTAGAGACGACTAGAACATGAATATGGACTCCTAAGATCTTCAAAGCATACCCAGCAATAATTTGCAGCGTATTATTAGCGAATTTTCAAAGAAAATGAAGCTATTGCAATGGCCTCAAAATTTTTAGAATCGACTTTTTCGAAAAATTTTCACACTGAAATCCGTTTTGGAACATTCTGAAACGATCCCTGAAGTTTTTCCAAAAATCATATGTATATATATATATATATATATATATATGTGTCATTCCGGACGATAACTTGAGTAATTGTTTAAAAATTTTTTTTTAGTTTTTGCCAAAATGTTTGTAACAACAAACCATAGGTCAAGTTCGTTAACCAGCAATTTTGGACAATCCAAAGTGGTCCAAAATTCAAAAAAACTCCCAAAAAATGGGTTTTTCCCGTTTTTTGAGGTTTTTACATTGAAAATCATGGTAATTTATGGTATATTCGGATTCAGCACAAAATTTCTGATATGAATGCTTTTTTCAAAAATGAAAATTGTCCAAAATTAAGAAAAGTTTGTAGCTATATATATATATAATGAATACGTGCGTATATTTGTTGTAACCAGAAATGCAGTAGCCGTGTGGGTACTCTATGAGTTCATGTGCAAAAAAAAAAAAAAAAAAAAAAAAGTGCGTATATTTGTTGTAACCAGAAATGCAGTAGCCGTGTGGGTACTCTATGAGTTCATGTGCAAAAAAAAAAAAAAAAAAAAAAAAATAAGTCCTCGTTCAAATATTCAATCGACAACTGCCACCGATAGAAACGTTCAAAACCGAGTGTATTATTGAAAATCGTACGATTTTTTCGTACATATCGCGAATATATCTAAATGTTATTAAATTAATTACTTAGATGCAGCAGGTAACGCACCAAGGAGAAAAATATGTGATAAACAAGGTGACTTGTTGTCATGAGGTTGGGAACAAGTGATCATGAACGCGATCTGTCGCACTCATCTTTAACTACGTCCAGGAGCTTCCCCATTCAGAACGCTTTTCGGGCTCCCAGATTCAGCTTTCAGCCCAGTGATTTCACGTCTTCCGGGACGTCGATTATTGGTGTAAAAGCATGTAAAAAAAAAATAATTACATATATAAACCAAGAATCGAAAAAAAAACTTTCTACAACAAATTGCAACACCATTGGTCCTTTTCTTAACCACACCTTAAACTGAATGATTTCTTTGAAAATTCGCTCATTAATTCATGCTGCATGAATGGACTTTTTTTTCTTCGACGCGGAAAACTATCTAGTTGTGCACTACGGCGCCAGAATTTAGAATTTCGCCTTTTAAGGGGGGAAGGGGGGGGTTAATGCTTAAAAAACGTACGTTTGCGGGCATAATCTTGTAAACTCTGCCCAGGCCTCAATTTCCAACCGATTTGTGTGTTTCTTTTTTTGTTTGACTAAAATAACTTCCGAGTTGTACATGATTTCACCAGAGTACCAAAATTTGCAAGAGGAGTGGGGGGATGGGTGGGGGGATAATATTCACAAAATATCCAATATTTCAATATTTCGGTTCCTTTACTGCTTACTATTTGTATCCAAGCTTTGAAATTGAGGAAAAATTCTCATTATACTTTAGGATTTGCATGAATTACTTTCTGTACCACCATGGAAATAAAAGTGGTGCCACCATGGTGCCAGGGCACCATAAACCTCATATTTTTAGGGTTTTTTAGGACGTCCCACAGTAAGACTTTGGCGTCCTTATGCGATCGATCTGGGGTGAAGGAGGACAACACTCAACAGAAAAAAAAATAACCACACCGTAATCCGTTTTAGACCATTCTGAATCCAAATCCGCGAAAAAAACCATAGGTGTATGTCTGTGTGTGTGTCTGTGTGTGTGTGTATGTGTGTGTGTATGTGTGTGTGTAACAAAATCTTGTGTACTCTGCACAGGCCTTAGTTCTCAACCGATTTTCCTGGTTCTTTTTTTGTTCGTCGCGGAAAACTATCTAGTTGTGCACTACGTCGCCGGAATTTCGAATTTTGCCTTTTAAGGGGGAGAAAGGGGGGGTTAATGCTCGAAAAACGTGCGTTTTTGGGCATAATCTTGTGTACTCTGCCCAGGCCTTAGTTCTCAACCGATTTTCGTGGTTCTTTTTTTCTTCGACGCGGAAAACTATCTAGTTGTGCACTACGGCGCCAGAATTTAGAATTTCGCCTTTTAAGGGGGGAAAGAAGGGTTAATGCTTAAAAAACGTACGTTTGCGAGAATAATCTTGTAAACTCTGCCCAGGCCTCAATTTCCAACCGATTTGTGTGTTTCTTTTTTTGTTTGACTAAAATAACTTCCGAGTTGTACATGATTTCACCAGAGTACCAAAATTTGCAAGAGGAGTGGGGGGATGGGTGGGGGGATAATATTCACAAAATATCCAATTTTTCAACATTTCGGTTCCTTTACTGCTTACTATTTGTATCCAAGCTTTGAAATTGAGGAAAAATTCTCATTATACCTTAGGATTTGCATGAATTACTTTCTGTACCACCATGGAAATAAAAGTGGTGCCACCATGGTGCCAGGGCACCATAAACCTCATATTTCTTGGGTTTTTTGGTGTTTCACCTTGAATACGGATGTGACATTCGACGGACTGCCTACCAAACCTAATAGATGAAAGTTCAATGTTACGACGTATTTCCGCTTTGGTGCCACACTGGCACCATTGGTGGTGGTGGGGGGGGGGGGGGGGGGGGGTTGAACTCGAATTCGCATGTTGGGTGTCGTAGATCATGGATTTTAAAATGCTCTTCAGATTCGAGGCTCCCAAGCCGCTAGAAATGTTAAGGTGGATAATGGGGGGGGGGAGGGTCAGTATTTCTTGCCTAAAGTAATAAATAAATTACATCGAGTGAAACAGTTTTATCGCTTACCAACTGGTTAAACTGATCTAATGCTTATCCAATGGGACGTCCCCTGGAATGCATGCATTACTAAACAATATGTTTATCATTTCCTGTAAAGACCACCCATCTGCGAAGAACACGGCTTCTTCGAGTGACTGGCGTTGGTACACGGGGGGGTTCCCAGCTCTCAGGGGTACTGACACGTGGGTACACCGATAAATTTCACAAAAATTGCTCGTTTAACAATAGTTGATCGTCTGGGTGGTTTCATCCGTTTCTTAAAATTGAACACTGTCTTGAATTGATAGAAAAGAGTCTTGCAACGTTGATAATTTAGTAGCTAATCATCCTCACTAGCGATCTGGGTGGCCGTAGAAATTATCGAAAATTTTAAAATGATGGAAAACAGTACCTTTGTAACCAAAATTTTTGTGCAAGGACGTTTTGAACAATTCAACCTCCATTTTTCACCCCTTTAAAAGTGACTCACAATAACCAAAAGCCTCGGGGCACAACTAGACCCCAATAAACCACATTAGACCCCTTAAACCAAATTTCATCAAAATCGGCCATTGTTAACTAAACTAATGCGCCGCGTACGACCGACTGGCGGAAAATTTGTATTCGATTTTTGAATTCTAAACATACCTTGAAACGTAAACCTTCAAATTTTGAGGGAAAAATAAATAAAAAACGCTGCAAATTATGACACAAAGGTTTATTATTTTTCATTTTTCTATATAGATCACTCGTCTGCAAAGCCACCAACCATCCAACATGAAGAAAAACATCGATCGTATTTCGGTCAGCTATAATTTGAACGGAGATTAGGCCTCTTTTGCGATTCACACTCGAGTTTCTGATTTATCGTACGTCCAAACTTTAAATTCTTTTAGTGAGAGAAAGGTTTGTCCTACAGAGCTCCAGGTGGTCTCAAAAAATTCTAAAAATTCTATAGAATCTTAAATTGAAGGAAAAACAATACCCTTATATCAAAATTTTTTGAGTTAGGGGGTTTTCAAAATTTCAAAATTGATTTTGAACCCTTAGAAGTGACCTACCTCAACCAAAATCTTCGGGGCACAACTAGACCCCAGAAAGAGCCTACATACCAAATTTCATCAAAATCGGCCTATGCTAAGTGGGGAAAGTGCCGCGGACGGCCAAATTTTTATTCGATTTTTGGATTCTACGAACCTTGAAACGTAAACCATCAAATTTTGAGGGGGTGCTAAAATTTTTTTTTCTTGGTCGATTCCAAAGGTTCATTATTGAAAATAATAAACCAAAATTTGGCCGTCCGTCCCTCGTCCGCCGTACGCGGCACTTTTGCCACTTAGCACTGACAGATTTTGATGAAATTTGGTATGTAGGCTCCTTCTGGGGTCTAGTTGTGCCCCGAAGATTTTGGTTGAGGTAGGTCACTTCTAAGGGTTCCAAAATCAATTTTGAAATTTTGAAAACGCCGTAACTCAAAACATTTGGATATAAAGGTATTGTTTTTCCTCCAATTTAAGATTCTATAGAATTTTTAGAATTTTTTGAGACCACCCGGAGCTCTGTAGGACAAACCGTTCGCTCACTACGAGAATTTAAATTTTGAACGTACGATAAATCAGAAACACGAGTGTGAATCGCAAAAGAGGCCTAATCTCCGTTGAAAATAAAGCTGACCGAAATACGATCGATGTTTTTCTTCATGTTGGATGGTTGGTGGCTTTGCAGACGAGTGATCTATAGAAAAATAATAAACCATTGTGTAATAATTTGCAGCATTTTATTCGATTTTTGGATTCTACGTACCTTGAAACGTCAAAAACGTCTTGAAACCATCAAATTTTGAGGGGGTGTTAAAATTTTTTTTTCTTGGTCGATTCTAAAGGTTCATTATTGAAAATAATAAACCAAAATTATAATTTTCAGCGTTTTTTACTTTGAATTTTCCTCGTGTTTTTCCCTCTCTTGTGATACCTCCCTCATTTTCCACGTAAATTCAAATCTGATTTCACCGTTAGAAACGCTACAAATTATTACACAATGGTTTGTTATTTTTATATAGATCACTCGTCTGCAAAGCCTCCAACCATCTAACATGAAGAAAAACATCGATCGCATTTCGGTCAGCTATTATTTGAACGTAGATTAGGCCTCTTTTGCGATTCACACTCGAGTTTCTGATTTATCGTACGTCCAAACTTCAAATTCTCGTAGGGAGCGAACGGTTTGTCCTACAGAGCTCCGGGTGGTCTCAAAAAATTCTAAAAATTCTATAGAATCTTATATTGAAGGAAAAACAATACCTTTACATCAAAATTATTGAGTTTTCAAAATTTCAAAATTCATTTTTGAACCCTTAGGAGTGAGCTACATTAACCAAAATCTTCGGGGCACAACTAGACCTCAAATGGTGCCTACATACTAAATTTCATCAAAATCGGCCAATGCTAAGTGGGGAAAGTGCCGCATACGGCGTACGGCGTACGGCGGACGGACGGCCAAATTTTTATTCGATTTTTGGATTCTACGTACCTTGAAACGTAAACCATCAAATTTCGAGTGGGTGTTAAAAAACGTTTTTTCTTGGTCGATTCCAAAGGTTCATTATTGAAAATAATAAACCAAAAGCGCTGAATTTTCTATGTGTTGAGGTCTTGATCAGTTCAGAAAAGCTGTACACTACAATAGCCTTTCTACCTCAAACTTTAAAATTCGTCAAATTCTGTTTTTCTTTTTTCAAACATTTTGGTGATTTCTTCCTGCTTAAGCACGTTTTTCTCCAGAAGCCCTCCAAACTTAAAACAAGCTTCATTTCATAAGCTTTCCAACGGTAGCCATTTTTTAGGTTCACCATGAATTTTGAGAAGGGAAGTTTGAATGCAAAAAACCGTGTAATTTCAGCAAAAATTGGGCAGGCAGTTCGAGCGAAGTGATAAATATTGCTAAGAGGGAAAAGTTTTTGCAATTAGTTGTAGAATCAATCCAGAAGTATTGTTGAGTCACCCTATTGGGGCGGAGCCTGATGAATGTAAAGTCCCTTGCTCGGGGGGGGGGGGGGGGGGGGGGGGGTCTCCATAACAAAAAGAGCTTACTGAGCAGGTAGAATTCGCTCCAAATCAGTTGAGGCCAGCAGATTACAGAAATGAAGTATGAAATTCTGAGGAGGAGGTTGAACGCAGATAAAACACCGCTGAGACTCGCTGAATCACTTTTCTTAGGTTCCATTCCGAGAGAGTGGAATGATTTTGGTGCCATTTCTCAATTCATTACTGTACTCTCGAGGGTCTTTACTTGTCCTCAAACGGCTCTGAAGTTGAACTTTCTTCCACCAAGCCCCACCATTGAGTGCCAAAAGTTCTATTCATTCAGAATGACGGCTTGTGTCACTTTTCCGGATGAAAATTACACCCCCAAGTGACGGTCACTAAAAACGGAGCTGAGTAGAACGTTGTCTGTTTCCACGAAAATAATGAGTTACAAGTTAGATGGATTCCGACAGTTAGGTCATCATCAGTAACGAACAATAACTTACTAATAAGTAACTATTAATCTAACTAAATAATAAGTAACTCACTATTTTCGTGGATATAGAAAACGTTCTACTCAGCTCCGTTTTTATTATTAAAATGGTTTTCCACAATCTCGTCGCGAGTGATTTTATTCGTGACGGTCACTATTTCCCCTAGAAGGTGTGATTTCTCTCATTAAACTTCAGGCAAATTATGGTTAATAATTGGTATCGAAACGTATTTGATTTTGCTTCCGAGTGTACCAAGGCAGCTGAAGCATTGTTTTTTACTTTTCAAGGTTGAAAAAAGTTCTCAAAAATAAAAATTTCCACTCGCGTTTTACGTTTTAGGTTTTCCTGAACAATTTGGTTCCATGTCTGTCCGTCTGTGTGTCTATAATGAAATCCTTGTAACGGGAAAAACTATACGAAGTTATTGTCCAATTTCGATGAAATTTTCTGGGATTGTGCGGGTTGGCGTAAAGATGGTTCCCAATGAAAATCACCATCCCCGGACTGATAGAAGCCACTTGGCTGACTTTTTTGTGTTTATGATAAGGAATATTTTATTAAAATATATAATTATTTATAGAACAGTTCCAATAACATTCCCGTCATATTTCTCGAAGCTGCAGGTCGATAAGACACTCTCAGATTACCTGATTTATACGGGTTTTCTTCCTTTCGAGTCTTCCAAGATAGCAAACACTCGTTTCCACAATTTTGTTTTGGTGTATGTCGGTCTGTGTGTCGGCAAATCCTTGTAACTGGCGAAACTACACAAAATTTCTGAAATCTATGAAAATTTCAATGACTGTGTGGTGCTGGCTGTAGATGATTCTCTATAAAATCAAGAGTGAATCAATGGTAGCCACTGCGCATGCGTAAGATCCCTGGGATCGCCATGGTGTGGAGCCTGGTGCAGGGAGTTCCCACTCAAGGAGGTCAATGGAACTGCATAGCGGAATTGGGATGCTGGGAGCGGCGGAGCAGAAGAGATGGAGAATCTTCGCAGGACCGCTAACGAGAGCCAACCATCGAGAGAGAGAAGAGGAAGAAGAAAGCCTCATTAGTTCGAGCAGAACGACACCTCCCTCTGCTGGCCACCCCTGAGTAGCAGGGAAGCCTTGCATTCGTGCAGCAGGTCAAAAAAATTCCACCAAATTTTCCTTCCGAGTCCAACTAGGTAGCGGAAACGTTGTTATCAGTTTTCAAAGATTTAACTTTTTACTATACCTGCTCTTGGAGGACTGCCTTCCCTGATGAAGAGTTCCTTACTCAACCTGTTTTCTCTCCATTTGTTGCAGGTGTGAAGCCACCAAAACTTCGAATCAGGTTGGGATTCCAAACGCCAGAATGCGGCTTTCTACCGTGTTCGAACTTCTCCTCATCTTCCTCTTCATCGCCTTCGCGGCGTCCAGGAGTGTCGGTGAGCATTACTTCCACGTTGAACGCCGATTTAGAACCCTAGAATTAGATGGTGAATCCTGCAAATCCATTAACGCTCAAAAAGAAGGAAACAAAAGCCAATCAATTTCAACAATTTCCACGATCAACGTATTATTCAACGTATTGAGAGCTCAATCTCTAAAACCATCTAGTTGTCCTTGTGGTTGCTTACTCCAAGTGCTGCTCAACAACAAATTGTTATATAAATTTTTAAAGAAAATTCATTCGTGTTCAGAGAAAATATAATCGCAATGATTTCTAACATTTCGATTTTATTCGTCCATTAGGATAACGCGAATTTGTTTTAGAGGATTTCTAGAAATATTTTGGAGTATATATTTTAACATTTTAAAGGAATGTTTATGGATTTTTTTTTTCAATTTTTCAAAGTATTGTAAGGGATTTCAGGATTTTTTAAAGATACTTTTTTAAGGATTCACTTTTCAGCATTTCAGAAGATTTTTATAGATTTTCTTTGCAGTTTAATTTAATGCTAGGTTTTCCAAACTATTGGGTTTTGAGTTAGAAAAATATGTTTATCCAAGTAGTTCTACATCCGAAAAAAATCCAGAAACGTGATTTTTTGCGGTTTTTTAGTGGTATATGCTATTTTGACTATATCATTGCATCATAAAACAAGAATCATAGTAAAAATTTCCTTTGAGAATATCTAATGAGGTGAAAAAAAATCTTGGATCGTAAATTGTTGTTGATCGATTGAAATATTTGTGTGAAAATCTTCTCATTGACTCATGCCGTACGAATGGTTTTGTTTTCAGATAAGAAACACCACCACCAGAAGCACCATGGTCTGTCCCGTCAGGCACCAAACACCAAGCCAGGGAGCGCAGCCCCCAACCGCTACTGCCAGTGCACCAGCCTCCAGTGCAACTGCTGCCGCGACTTCTCTCTGCCTGTCGTCTCCCTCAAAGGACCAGGTATGCTTCGAATAATTCTTGTAAATGAATAATAATAATTAGCTCGTAAATTTAATAATTTAATTAGCTCAGTGGATCAGAAGTATATTCTAATTTGATTTTTACGGAATATAGTAAGACATAAGTTCAAATAACCAGGTGCCCATGAACTCTGACTGGTCAGCATGGTTTCGCCAGGATTAAAATCCTTGAGTTCCTCCTTCCTGATTCCGCCTCATTTGTCTCGCTTCTCTGCTTTTCTCAGTTTTTCCATGAATAGCAGGCTCTGCAATTCCTTCATTCCCTTGATTGGGACTTGCACGATGAAACATTTTTCAACTGTTGTCAAGAAAGACTTTGAAAGTTTCAATCTCTTGTTCGTCTCCAAATCTTGATGGGTCGCAAATATTCCTTGCAATTAAGGGTCGACCTGTTCATTTGTAATAAATTCACTATGCCACTGTCCTGGTTTCTTTCCAGAATTCCTCAACATTACTGCACAAATGGCGACTATCAATAACCTATCCAAAACTTGACAGTCATCGCGTGATCTCAAGTACTTGGAGTTAAGAGACTTTTCCCCACAAGGTCCTGTACTGATAATGTTCGTCTTCGGTTTTGGTAGTGGCTGTAAATCACCACATTTGTGAAATAAGGGGAAACAAGGTTGAGTATTGAACCGGTTGAGACATTTGGAACCACGAAAAACTTTCATAACAGGGGGTTTCCCTGTTTAAAAATCGGAAAATAATAACAGATTGGGTAGAAATATTCGTATTTCCGACCTTCTTGGGCCGTGAGATGTGAGTTGTGGACTGAAAACTCTTCCCATTCATACGAGCACGTCACCAAGTCTCTTGATCCTGGCTGGTTATCGCTGCAGCGGAAGTTGATAACACACGCACCGCTCTTGTTACTCACAGCAGAAAACTAAAATGAAACACAAAAAAAGCTCATTTACAATATTAGTTGGAGATAAGTTTATCAACGCCTTGAAGTGTTTTCCATTGAATAAATTGAGAAATTTATCAAGACCAATATTGAGTTCAAACGTCTCCAGTCGTTTCAAATTTTCGCCTTAGGCAAAAATGACTTCGAAAACCCCATCATACTTAAATTGAATTACCAGCGTAAAATGTATTTGAATAGACCCCTCGGAGGCCAGGGCCAGAATTTTCGCGCCTCCAGAACACAATACGTAAACTTAAAGTGATCATCAGATCACTTTAATCAGATCTCAAACTTTGAATTTTTGTATTTCGAAATTATTATACAGATTCTGTATAATAATTTCGAAATTCAAAAATTCAAAGTTTGAGAGAAAAAGAACTAACTTCGGGAATCTTCTAAAACGCTGCAAATTATTACACAAAGGTTTATTATTTTTCTATATAGATCACTCGTCTGCAAAGAACAAGGCTTTCTCATTGTTACCACCAACCAACACGAAGAAAAACATTTCGATCAGCTAAAATTTGAACGGAGATTAGGCCTCTTTTGCGTTTCACACTCGTGTTTCTGATTTATCGTACGTAAAAAACTCTCAAATTCTCGTAGGGAGCGAACGGTTTGTCCTACAGGGCTCCGCGTGGTCTCAAAAAATTCTAAAAATTCTATAGAATCTTAAATTGAAGGAAAAACCTTTATATCAAAACTTTTTGAGTTAGGGCGTTTTCAAAATTTCAAAATTAATTTTTGAACCCTTAGAAGCGACCTACATCAACCAAAATTCTTCGGGGCACAACTAGACCCCAAATGGAGCCTACATACCAAATTTCATCAAAATCGGTCAATGCTAAGTGGGGAAAGTGCCGCGGACGGCGTACGGACGGCCAAATTTTGGTTTTTTATTAGGACGTCCCACAGTAAGACTTGGGCGTCCTTATGCGATCGATCTGGGGTGAAGTTGGACAACACTCAACAGAAAAAAAAATAACCACACTGTAATCCGTTTTAGACCATTCTGAATCCAAATCCGCGAAAAAAACCATAGGTGTATGTCTGTGTGTGTGTGTGTGTGTATGTGTGTATGTGTGTATGTGTGTATGTGTGTGTGTAACAAAATCTTGTGTACTCTGCCCAGGCCTTAGTTCTCAACCGATTTTCCTGGTTCTTTTTTTGTTCGTCGCGGAAAACTATCTAGTTGTGCACTACGTCGCCGGAATTTCGAATTTTGCCTTTTAAGGGGGGGAAAGGGGGGGTTAATGCTCGAAAAACGTGCGTTTTTGGGCATAATCTTGTGTACTCTGCCCAGGCCTTAGTTCTCAAACGATTTTCGTGGTTCTTTTTTCGTTTGACGCGGAATACTATCTAGTTGTGCACTACGGCGCCGGAATTTTGGATTTTGCTTTTTAAGAGGGGGAAAGGGGGGGTTAATGCTTAAAAAACGTGCGTTTGCGTGCATAACTTGTAAACTCTGCCCAGGCCTCAATTTCCAACCGATTTGCGTGTTTCTTTTTTTGTTTGACTCAAATAACTTCCGAGTTGTACATGATTTTACCAGAGTACCAAAATTCGCAAGGGGAGGGGGTGAGTGGGGGGATAATATTCACAAAATATCCGATTTTTCAATATTTCGGTTCCTTTACTGCTTACTAATGGTACCCAAGCTTTGAAATTGAGGAAAAATTCTCATTATACCTCCGGATTTTCATGAATTATTCTCTGTACCACCATGGAACTAATAGTGGTGCCACCATGGTGCCAGGACATGGTGCCATGATGCCATAAACCGCTTATTTCGTTTTTTTTTTGTTTTTTTGTGTTTCACCTTGAATACGGATGTGAATTTCGACGGTCTGCCAACCAAAACTAACAGATGAAAGTTCAATGTTACGACGTATTTCCGAATTGTTGCCAGACCGGCACCATTGGTGGACGGGGGGGGGGGGGGGGGGTAAACTCGAATTCGCATGTTGGGTATCGTAGATCATGGATTTTAAAATGCTCTTCAGATTCGAGGCTCTCATGATGCTAGAAATGTTATGGTGGATAATGGTGGGGGGGGGGGGGGTTTTAGTATTTCTTGCCTAAAGTAATAAATAAATTACATCGAGTGAAACAGTTTTATCACTTAACAACTGATTAAACTGATCTAATGCTTATCCAATGGGACGTCCCCTGGAATGCATGCATTACTAAACAATATGTTTTTCAATAATAAGTGAGTGCGTCGGTGGTCTAGTGGGCAGTGTACCCGACTGCGGTGATAAGATAAGAACCGTCTTGCGGGGACGCGCGTTCGAGTCTGGTCGCCAGCGGAAAGTTTTCTGTCTATTAGACGATCGGCAATCTCTCGTTCCAACCCAGGGAGGTGATGTTTGGGAAGCCATGAGCGAAATCATCAGAACAAATTCTGATCTCCCCTTAGGGAGACAGCTGATGACGTCCGCGACGCCAAGAATGGCAGTCGGACGAAAATTCAACCTGAAATGGTTGCTTACCTTACTACTTTACTTAATACTTATTTTCAATAATGAACCTTTGGAATCGACCAAGAAAAAAAATTTAACCCCCCCTCAAAATTTGTTGGTTTACGTTTCAAGGTACGGAGAATCCAAAAATCGAATAAAAATTTGGCCGTCCGTCCGGATGGTTGGTGGCTTTGCAGACGAGTGATCTATATAGAAAAATAATAAACCATTGTGTAATAATTTGCA
This sequence comes from Apolygus lucorum, assembly GCA_009739505.2. Classification (NCBI taxonomy): domain Eukaryota; kingdom Metazoa; phylum Arthropoda; class Insecta; order Hemiptera; family Miridae; genus Apolygus; species Apolygus lucorum. The sequence goes on from CM019167.2 coordinate 89,246,953, forward strand.
GCGGTTTTTTATTCGAATCGGAAAACTATCTAGTTGTGCACTACCTCACCGGAATTTCGAATTTTGCCTTTTAAGGGGGGGAAAGGGGGGGTTAAAGATTTAAAAACGTGCGTTTGCGGGCATAATCTTGTAAACTCTGCCCAGGCCGCAATTTCCAACCGATTTGAGTGTTTCTTTTTTTCTCGTTTTAGAAATCTTCCAAATTGCTCGCTATTTCACCAGAGTATCAAAATTAGCACGGGGAGGGGGGCGAGTGGGGGGATAATGTTCACAAAATATCCGATTTTTCAATATTTCGGTTCCTTTACTGCTTACTAATTGTATCCAAGCTTTGAAATTGAGGTAAACTACTCATTATATATACCATTATACCACGGAACTAATAGTGGTGCCAGGAAACCATAAACAGCATATTTCGTGCGTTTTTTGTGTGTTTCACCTTGAATACGGATGTGAACTTTGACCAAAACTACCAAAACCAAGAGATGAAAGTTCAACATTACGACGTATTTCCGCTTTGGTGCCACACTGGCACCATTGGTGGTGGTGGGGGGGGGGGGGGGGGTGAACTCGAATTCGCATGTTGGGTATCGTAGATCATGGATTTTCAAATGCTCTTCAAACTCGAGGCTCCCATTCCGCTAGAAATGTTATGGTGGATAAGGTGAAGGAGGGGGGAGCGGGGGAAGACCACCGTTTCTTGCCTAAAATCTATATATAGCATTTCCGAATTGAGTTAAACCTTTTCCATTTAGATTTAAACCTTTTCCATTTAGATTTAAACCTTTTCCATTTTGATTTAAACCTTTTCCATTTAGATTTAAACCTTTTCCATTTAGATTTAAACCTTTTCCATTTAGATTTAAACCTTTTCCATTTAGATTTAAACCTTTTCCATTTTGATTTAAACCTTTTCCATTTAGATTTAAACCTTTTCCATTTGGAATCTAAATGGAAAAGGTTTAAATCAAAATGGAAAAGGTTTAAATCAAAATGGAAAAGGTTTAAATCTAAATGGAAAAGGTTTAAATCTAAATGGAAAAGGTTTAAATCAAAATGGAAAAGGTTTAAATCTAAATGGAAAAGGTTTAAATCTAAATGGAAAAGGTTTAACTCAATTCGGAAATGCTATACATAAAACCATAGGTATGCATGAGGGGTTGGAGGGGTCGTGGGAGTGGGGAGAGTCAGGGGAATCGGAGACGGGAGGAGTTGGGGGCGGAAGGAGTCGAAGTAGTTGGTGGCGGGAGGAGTCGAAGTAGTTGGGGGCGGGAGGAGTCTGAGGAGCTGGGGGCGGAAGGTGTCGGAGTTGGGGGCGGGAGGAGTTGGAGTTGGGGGCGGGAGGAGTCGGAGAAGTTGGGGCGGGAGGAGTCTGAGGAGCTGGGGGCGGGAGGAGTCGGAGGAGCTGGGGGCGGAAGGAGTCGGAGGGAGTGGGTGGAGGAGAGAGTCGGAGGAATCGTTTTTGCCTACTTTCAGTAGGCTTTTCAGCTAATACTAAATAAATTACATCGAGTGAAACAGTTTTATCGCTTACCAACTGGTTTAAATTGACCTACCGCTGATCTAATGAGACGTCCCCTGGAATGCATTACTTAACAATATGTTTTTGTAGAAATTGACTGGGCTACATTGTAGGCCACTCATGGTAAAATTTGGTTTTTTGTTGTTTTCACTATCAAATTTGTGAAATTGGTTATGAAAAATAAATTTAAATTAGAATAACGACCGCAATCTAGACTTGGTTTCTAGAAACGCAGGTAGTCTAATGCTTTTCTTGGCTTCAAAGATATGAGAGTTGATGTCCCCCAGGGAAATGAGGTGTTGCTGACTTCCAAGGTCATTTAAACCTTTCCCTAATAGATCATCTTCAGATGTGTGATGACTTGGATGACAGAATAATTCCGCGTTGAATCGGGCAGCAGCACGAGAGATGCTCCGGTGCTCGTCAGGCACCCAATTGATGGATTCGAGGAAAGCGACGCGTGGAGAACGAGTCGTTCAACTTGTCGGAGAAAGTGGATCCTCATCTCGCGCATCCTGTCACGGACTGGTACGTGCCGATATTAGGAGTCCCGAAGCTAATCAACGTCACAATGGCCAATTTGATCACCTTCAATCGCCACTCGGATTTCTTTCTAGATCGACAGATCCCCTTCCAATCCGAAAACAACATCTTCATCGGGGCAAACCCTTGAAAATTTGTATAATCAACTCTATAAAAACTGAATTAAAAACTAAAGAAAAATGGCATTTAATCAGCTGACCTATGGAAATTTGGTCAACTTTTCTGGGAAAACTTTGCATTCCCCTCTCGTGTTTTTGATTTATTTTTCGTTCAACCCTCAAGTCCTTAAAAAGCCGGGTTATTCCTACAGAGCTCTGGGTGGTCTCATTCAATTTAAAAAACGCTGCAAATTATTACACAATGGTTTATTAGTTTTCTACATAGATCACTCGTCTGCAAAGAACACGGCTTTGCCATTGTTACCACCAACCAACATGAAGAAAAACATCGATCGTATTTCGGTCAGCTATAATTTGAACGGAGATTAGGCCTCTTTTGCGATCCACACTCGTGTTTCTGATTTATCGTGAGTCCAACCCTTAAGTTCTCGTAGGGAGCGAACGGTTAGTCCTACAGAGCTCCGGGTGGTCTCAAAAAATTATAAAAATTCTATAGAATCTTAAATTGAAGGAAAAACAATACCTTTATATCAACATTTTTTGAGTTAGGGCGTTTTCAAAATTTCAAATTTGATTTTGGAATCCTTAGAAGTGACCTACCTCAACCCAAAAGCTTCGGGGCACAACTAGACCCCAAATGGAGCCTACATACCAAATTTCATCAAAATCGGTCAATGCTAAGTGGCAAAAGTGCCGCGTACGGCGGACGGACGGCCAAATTTTTTATTCGATTTTTGGATTCTACGTACCTTGAAACGTAAAACAACAAATTTTGAGGGGGGGGTTAAAAAAATTTTTCTTGGTCGATTCCAAAGGTTCATTATTGAAAATAATAAACCAAAATTGAAAACTAATGTTAAATTTACGAATACCCGCATTTTGGTTTATTATTTTCAATAATAAACCTTTGGAATCGACCAAGAAAAATTGTTTAACCCCCCTCAAAATTGATTGGTTTACGTTTCAAGAATAAAAATTTGGCCGTCCGTCCGCCGTCCGCGGCACTTTCCTCACTTAGCATTGACCGATTTTGATGAAATTTGGTATGTAGGCTCCATTTGGGGTCTAGTTGTGCCCCAAAGATTTTGGTTGTTGTAAATCACCTCTAAGGGTCGAAATTTTGTTAACGCCCTAACTCAAAAAAATGAGATATGAAGGTATTGTTTTCCGTTCAACTTTTGGCTGACCGAAATGCGATCGATGTTTTTTTTTTAATGTTGGTTGGTGGTAACAATGGCCAAGCCGTGTTCTTTGCAGACGAGTGATCTATATAGAAAAATCATACACCCTTGGGTAATAATTTGCAGCGTTTTTCATTACTTCGGGTAGAATTCGGCCACCTGCTCTGGGCGATGATCCTCCCGCCAGTGTACTTTCTTACCTGGCAGGATCCTTTCCACGTATCTTGCTTTCTTCTTCCAGGAGCATCTTCTCCGCCCAGCATCCCGTCGACCAGCTCCTCCGGTGTCCACAATATTCAGTTCTTTAGAGTTCTGACGTCTTACGCCATTTGGGGAACATTCAAAGAAAGTGTGGGAGGCGCTATTCACAAAGCCAGAGGATTCAAGCTGAGGAGCTCACTTTTCCCCTTTCGAACAGATACTACGAGTATGAGGGCCGGACCTCCAATCATCTTAATCTAGGAATAAAAATTCGATCCGCGGATCAGGAGTTCGATCGTTTCACGAACGACTTTCACCCGTGGATCAACTAAACCAAAGTTCAAACCTGGTTTAGGAATTTTGTATCTGAAAAACTGTCCCGAGAATTATTATAATTGAGTATTGCGTCGTTTCATCCTCAAAACAGCGATGGCTGCACATTAATTTATCCGTGACAGGAACGGACTGGTTCGTGAGTGCTCCAAACAAACCCCTCGCCACGGCGTTGAGGATTGGAGTTGGAAAGTTGAATCGTGAAGGCCTAGTTGATCCGTGATGACTCGCTGGTGGAACAGACTTCTCACTTGTTCGGGGATTTAAATCTCTATCACCGATTAACTTGGGTTAATCTGCGTTGGTGAAACCGGCCCACAGAACAACCTGCAAGGAACTAATTTTTTTCGGTCGGTCATCGTGCTAAAATTTAACGTCATTTTCGAACTTCAGCATAAAACGCTACTGCTGATTGACTGTTGTGAGCGATCGTGTTACTGGCTCCTCTCAGTGCATCAAATCACAAATAACTGTCACTGTTGCTGATGATGGGCCTATCCTGGACATCGCAAATCACAATCAATATTGGTTTTAAAAAATCATGTTAATCTCATCATTGTTTTTTTTTCCGGGAGTGGGGAAGTTTCACCCCAACAATGTTGGACGCACCGGACTTGGGCATAACAACTAAAACCCCACTCCCTCTGCTTAGGACTCACCCCGGAACCACTAGTGCAGTATTACTTACAGTGAGCCCTATTTTGTGCCTAATGGCTGCTCCTACCTACTTCTGCTCTCCAGTCCGACATCCGATCTCACGATCAATTCTATTCCTCATCTTCTTCCTCCCTTCTTCCATCCAGCTTTTTTGCTTTTAGTTTATTATTTTCAATAATGAACCTTTGGAATCGACCAAGAAAAAAAAATGTTTAACACCCCCTCAAAATTTGATGGTTTACGTTTCAAGGTACGTAGAATCCAAAAATCGAATAAAAATTTGGCCGTCCGTCCGCCGTACGCCGTACGCGGCACTTTTGCCACTTAGCATTGACCGATTTTGATGAAATTTGGTATGTAGGCTCCATTTGGGGTCTAGTTGTGCCCCGAAGCTTTTGGTTGATGTAGTTCACTTCTAAGGGTTCCAAAATCAATTTTGAAATTTTGAAAACGCCCTAACTCAAAAAATTTTGATATAAAGGTATTGTTTTTCCTTCAATTTAAGATTTTATAGAATTTTTAGAATTTTTTGAGACCACGCGGAGCTCTGTAGGACTAACCGTTCGCTCCCTACGAAAATTTAAGGGTTTATATTGAAATATATATATATATATATATAAATCAAAACACGAATGTGAATCGCAAAAGAGGCCTAATCTCCGTTCAAATTAGAGCTGACCGAAATGCGATCGATGGTTGGTGATTTTGATTTTTTTTTGCTTTTTTTTATTTATTTATTTATTTATTTTTTTTCTTCTTCTCTTCATATTGGATGGTTGGTGATTTTGTAGACGAGTGATCTATATAGAAAAATAATAAACCATTGTGTAATAATTTGCAGCGTTTTTTGCTCAACATCATTGATAATAATTAATAAATGTTCATATAAATGTTTTACCGCTCAATCGTAAAAATAGGTAGTTACATGTGGCACGTAGAACGCATCTTGAGTTTGGAATTGACTGGATTAAATTCTCAAATTATAGTTAAAATTAAGTAATCAAATTAGTAATAAATAGTTTTAACTGGATTTTATAACTTCCTTCGTCGCTCTCTCCTATTTTTTTCAAACATTCTTGGTGGAGGGGGGGGGGGGGGGGTCGTCACCTTAATTCTCTTCCCTCCAACTGTCATCATAATAATATTTATCTTTTTTCCTTTTAAAATTAGTGCTGTGATGTTGACTATTGTAAATTTGAACGGTTGCATTTAATATTGGAATATTTATTCCGTCTATCTGATTGACTCTTCAATTTAGTGAATTTACTTTGCTTTTATGAAATTTAACATTGAAGGTGAATTCGAGAGGAAGTGGTGTTCTGGTAAGTTAAAACCAGGTTACCGGCTAGAGTAGGAGGTTCCAAGCCTAGCTTTTACCTTTTGGTTACGATAGAAATGAACAGTTTGAATATATGAATATCTGAAAGCCCTAGAGCTCGACCCGGCCTTTCAAGTTCCTCAGTCGGTAAATAGTCTCGTCGCCGAGTATCTGTTTATGTTGTGATACTCGGCGGGGGAGTAGTCTATAACGTTCCGATTGTTGTTGAGGAAGTGACCGTTGGTTGACTATGGCTTCACAGGGCATTTATTTCAGAAATAAGCCTTAATAAGTTGGATTTACAACAACTAGCTTTCATGTTGTATTTTTGTTCGCAGGTTGCGCCAACGTGCAGTACTTGACCGGAGACTCGATGCGCCTCACGATGAGCTTTGGAGACCGCATCCTGAGAAATATGACTCTCAATGGTGCGTTCCAACCCAATTTTTCCATCCCGAAAATATCCTGTTTATATTATGAAAAGGATGCAATTTTAACAGTTTGATTCGAGGCGAACAGTTGACTACAGACAGACTCCAAACCAAAACTCTAAATAAGCTTTAACAAATGAAAAACACAAGGAAAACAAGAAAATTCTTTAGGAAACAAGAAACGATAAAAACTCACCTAATAAGGAAACAAGTGAGGGTGTTTATTTATTTTTTTGATTTTTGTATTTAATTTTTGTGGATTTTATTGATATTGATAATTTTTTTTCTATCCAATATCTTCTGAAAACAATTCATCAGGAAGCTCATGAATTAACGTTGATAATGTTTAATTTTTTTAGTAAGCTTCATTCATAACGATTATAACTGTTATTGAAATCATTTTCAACACAATGAGCACGAGTCTTCTATTACAGTAGCTTTTTCCATCCTCTATCAACAAATGCACGATATGACTGAAAGATTGGTCTGCATTTAACAAATGCCTTGAGATCTATAATCTATGAGTCCAAGGTCATTGAACAACAAATAATGTCATACACTTATCATTGGAATTCTTAGTTTGTCTCTTTATTGACTCGAGCTATTCTTTCAAGTTATTAGTTTCATTTGTTTGATTTCATTCATCTTGATTGAGCTTCCAGAGCTCTTGAACATACTGATGAAATTTAACGTTGTTGGTGACGGATCTCCCTTCTTCTCTCTCACCGAAGTGAGAAAGCCCTCTCACTTTTGAAAGCATGTTCCCTACGTATTTGTAAGAACATTTATTTTTGTAAATTACCACAAGGTTAAATTTCACCATACAGAGACCCACAGACGTCAGTAACTATATTATTTCTCTTTATTATGCTTACTTCCAACGATTTGTACAGTACAAGGGCAGGAGATTCACATTAGTACATAAAAAAAGTTAAAAAAAAAATTTAAATCAATTTTATGAAACATTATAGGTGGGGGATTATAGTAATTTCTTGAACAACAACTTCAAATCTTTCCAACTCTTAAAATTACTACGTCAACGAAAGTTAATTTTTCAAAACCGAAAGCAACTTTCAACAACTACGGGCCCAACTTCGACGGACTGCCTAACAAAACTAACAGATGAAAGCTCAACGTTACAACGTATTTCCGCTTTGGTGCCAAACTTGCACCATTGCTGGGGTGAACTCGAATTCGCATGTTGAGTATCGTAGATCATGGGTTTTAAAATGCTCTTCAAATTCGAGACTCCCATGCTGCTAGAAATGTTATGGTTGATAAGGGTGAAGAGGGGGGGGGGGACCACTATTTCTTGCCTAAAATACTAAATAAATTACATCGAGTGATACATTTTCATCGCTTACCTACTGGTTCAAATTGACCTGGTGCTTATCGAAAGGGACGACCTCTGGAATGCATGCATTAGTTACTTAACAATATGTTTTTTTAGTGGTATCTGAAGCTAAGCAAATCATATATTCGGAATAAGCTTGAAATTACCTATGATTTAAGCTACCGGATATAAAAATTGTCGTAGTTCCGAAATCGCTGAAGATATTTCGCTGATGAAACCATTAACGTAATTCTCAAAAAATGCACTCACACTTCATGAAAGGGATTATGGTGCGCTCAGGTTGCCAAAATACGATATATTGTACTCAAACCGTCAATTGGTATCATTGAAGTCAACGAGTGAAGTAACAGTACCCTTGGTGATTGTGGCAGGTAAGAAGCCGCGGCCAGTCTGCGTGGGACTGCCAGGAGCGGAGACCAAGTTCTGTGGACGGATCTACGGGATTCAGCGAGTGGGCGACCAATTCAAAGCCTGCCTGGCTCTGGAGATGAGGTCTTTGGACGAAATCGAGGCTGCTTTGAGAGTCTCGTGCTTCAAATTTGGCCCCGACGGCGTCAAGGTGAGTCAGTCCAAATCACGTCAGAGCTTCGCGAGTGGAACGAAGCTTCCTCATAACGATAACATGATTGTGTAGATGATTCGATTCTCTGAAAAATAATCAAGTTTGTAGGTAAATTGGTATTTTTTCAAGTTCAAGATGGGAGGATTGTGGGGACTGTTTGATAGACTCTCTCTACAGCGATCTACGAGTAGAAGAACTGTGTTCAAATTTTGGTTTATTATTTTCAATAATGAACCTTTGGAATCGACCAAGAAAAAAAAAATGTTAACACCCCCTCAAAATTTGATGGTTTACGTTTCAAGGTACTTAGAATCCAAAAATCGAATAAAAATTTGGCCGTCCGTCCGCCGTACGCCGTCCGCCGTCCGCCGTACGCCGTCCGCCGTCCGCCGTACGCGGCACTTTTGCCACTTAGCATTGACCGATTTTGATGAAATTTGGTATGTAGGCTCCATTTGGGGTCTAGTTGTGCCCCGAAGCTTTTGGTTGATGTAGGTCACTCCTAAGGGTTCCAAAATCAATTTTGAAATTTTGAAAACGCTCTAACTCAAAAAATTTTGATATAATGGTATTGTTTTTCCTTCAATTTAAGATTCTATAGAATTTTTAGAATTTTTTGAGACCACGCGGAGCTCTGTAGGACAAACCGTTCGCTCACTACGAAAATTTAAGTGTTTATATTGAAATATATAGGTATATATAAATCAAAACACGAGTGTGAATCGCAAAAGAGGCCTAATCTCCGTTCAAATTAGAGATGACCGAAATGCAATCGATGGTTGGTGATTTTAATTTTTTTTTTTATTTTTTTTATTTTTTTTTTTTTGATTTTTTCTTTTTTTTTCTTCTTTTCATATTGGATGGTTGGTGATTTTGTAGACGAGTGATCTATATAGAAAATAATAAACCATTGTGTAATAATTTGCAGCGTTTTTAACTATAGTAAAATCAAAATGCAAACTCTCTTATTTTTTATTGATTCTGCCTTGGAAGTTACTCAAGGGTAGTGAGAAGGGATTTGATGTAATCTCACTAGTCAGCGCGTCGAATCGACATCAACTGGGTAAAGGGAAGAAAGGTAATCAAACAAAACTGTAAATTAGCCTAATTAGAGACAATTTTTCAGTGGCAACTATTTAATTACTGACAATCCATATTATTTCATTTTTCATTTCCTTCTAATCAATAAATTTTATTTTCTCTAATAAAGAAATAAAATAAATAATAAAAAAATAAGAAATAAAATATCACGAATAAATTCGTGATACCTGAAAGTTGTGTTTGATTTCGGTACTTTTCTAGAACGCGAGGGTTTGGTAAAGGTAGCTGAAGTACTTAAGTACCTTTATGATTGTCATTTATGAGGAGAAAAGAAGATGATTAAAACTCATAAACCAGACCAAAACCGTGAATTTCAGGCGAGCAGCGCACTTGGTCACTTCTGCCAGCCAAGTGAAAAAACGCTGCAAATTATTACACAATGGTTCATTATTTTTCTATATAGATCACTCGTCTACAAAATCACCAACCATCCAATATAAAGAGAAGAAAAAAAAATCAAAAAAAAAAAAAATCAAAATCAAAATCACCAACCATTGATCGCATTTTGGTCAGCTCTAATTTGAACGGAGATTAGGTCTCTTTTGCGATTCACACTCGTGTTTTGATTTATATATATATATATATTTCAATATAAACCCTTAAATTTTCGTAGGGAGCGAACGGTTTGTCCTACAAAGCTCCGGGTGGTCTCAAAAATTCTAAACATTCTATAGAATCTTAAATTGAAGGAAAAACAATACCTTATATCAAAATTATTGAGTTCGGGCGTTTTCAAAATTTCAAAATTCATTTTTGAACCCTTAGAAGTGACCTACATCAACCAAAATCTTCGGGGCTAAACTAGACCCCAAATGGAGCCTACATACCAAATTTCATCAAAATCGGTCATAGCTAAGTGGCAAAAGTGCCGCGTACGGCGGACGGCGGACGGACGGCCAAATTTTTATTCGAGTTTGGATTCTACGTACCTTGAAACGTAAACCATCAAATTTTGAGGGGGTGTTAAAATTTTTTTTTTCTTGGTCGATTCCAAAGGTTCATTATTGAAAATAATAAATCAAAAGAGAAGTTCAGAATCTTTAAAACGGTCTGCTTAAAACGCTGAAAATTATTACACAATGGTTTATTATTTTTTATTTTTCTATATAGATCGCTCGTCTGCAAAGCCACCAACCATCCAACATGAAGAAAAACATCGATCGCATTTCGGTCACCTTTAATTTGAACGGAGATTAGGCCTCTTTTGCGATTCACACTCGTGTTTCTGATTTATCGTACGTCCAAACTTCAAATTGTCGTAGTGAGCGAACGGTTTGTCCTACAGAGCTCCGGGTGGTCTCAAAAAATTCTAAAAATTCTATAGAATCTTAAATTGAAGGAAAAACAATACCTTTATATGAAGATTTTTTGAGTTAGGGCGTTTTCAAAATTGATTTTGGAACCCTTAGAATTGACCTACATCAACCAAAATCTTCGGGGCACAACTAGACCCTAAATGGAGCCTACATACCAAATTTCATCAAAATCGGTCAATGCTAAGTGGCAAAAGTGCCGCGTACGGCGGACGGACGGACAAATTTTCATTCGATTTTTGGATTCTACGTACCTTGAAACGTAAACCATCAAATTTTGAGGGGGTGTTAAAATTTTTTTTTTTTTTTATTGGTCGATTCCAAAGGTTCATTATTGAACATAATAAACCGAAACGCTGCAAATTATTACACAATGGTTTATTATTTTTCTATAGATCACTCGTCTTCAAAGCCACCAACCATCCAACATGAAGAAAAACATTGATAGTATTTCGGTCAGCTATAATTTGAACGGAGATTAGGCCTCTTTTGCGATTCACGCTCGTGTTTCTGATTTATCGTACGTCCAAACTTCAAATTCTCGTAGTGAGCGAACGGTTTATCCTACAAAGCTCCGGGTGGTCTCAAAAATTCTAAACATTCTATAGAATCTTAAATTGAAGGAAAAACAATACCTTATATCAAAATTATTGAGTTCGGGCGTTTTCAAAATTTCAAAATTCATTTTTGAACCCTTAGAAGTGACCTACATCAACCAAAATCTTCGGGGCTAAACTAGACCCCAAATGGAGCCTACATACCAAATTTCATCAAAATCGGTCATAGCTAAGTGGCAAAAGTGCCGCGTACGGCGGACGGCGGACGGACGGCCAAATTTTTATTCGAGTTTGGATTCTACGTACCTTGAAACGTAAACCATCAAATTTTGAGGGGGTGTTAAAAAAAATTTTTTTCTTGGTCGATTCCAAAGGTTCATTATTGAAAATAATAAACCAAAATTGGTTATTTGTTACTTCTGCCACTCGAAATAGTTTTACGTGTATCAGGTCTGAGAGGTTTTGCCCGTATGTACTTCACTCGCTCAGTTCTTCCCTAGTAGTCAACCACGTTCTGCAGGCAGGTTTTTGTGGGCTCGGGGATTGGTTCTGGCCTCGTTGGTAGGGAATCTGATCCTCTTATGACAAAACGATCTGCTATATCATTACCCTCGTGACCGGGAATGCGGAGAATAATGACCATCTACCCTTGGTACTTTAGAAGGCAAGTTTGGCTGGTTCTCAAGAAGAAGGTGAGAAGGCTTGTTCTCTTGCAAGTTTACTCGGTGAGGGTGGACGTGGTGAGTCAGAAACACGAGAGTGAACCGTACATGAGCGTTCGCTGCCAGAAGTGAGCCTAATTTCAGCTGATCAAATTCGATATTTTCTCGTTTCTTCAAATAGAATTTCATGTTAACCAGTTAGGCTTCCCTAAAAACCAAGAATCTGATTTCGTATTGAAGGCACCTACAACTTTAGGATAACGATATGTTGCTGGACGGATCTTTCTGACAAAATGATCTTGATTATCAGCCGTGCGCTTTGTCGTTGGTACACACTATTATTGGAAAATCCTTGCTCTTCGCGGACCGGTTTCTATACAGGAAAATAATAAACCGTTGTATAATAATTTGCAGTGCTTTTGGGTGATCTCTATCGTTGATAACCACCTTAAAAGGTGTTTAAAAATGTTGTTCTCTACCATAAGATCAGTGAGCGTCAGAGCCATTGCACATGAATCTACCTCAAGAATTCCGAGGTAACTTGTCCTGGATCCTGTTCAAATGTATCCCAGCCGCAGCATCCCCTAAGAAGGGTACTCTCTGTATAATATGAATATGTGGTGGCACAAAAGTGCCTCCGTTGCTGCAGTACCCAGGGCGAGTGGGCATGGAGCCAATTATACCCAAGCTAGCTTGTCTTTGGACTTTATTGAGGGTCCTGTTGACAGCCGCTCGGTTCGTTTTGGTACCATCATTTTTTGCTCAAGTCCCCAGATTGTGCTAAACATTCTCTGTCCAGCCCATATAGCGCCGCTTTATCTCGCTTTCTCTAAGTGTGAGTTCGATGTTAATTTGTGATCCATGGTAACTTCCAGGTATTACTTTGAATGGATACTCGTGTAATAACGGCATATAATTCGATCAGCTGTATATATGTTAATGTTAAGAGAAAAATGTCGTACCCATGGTTTTTATGGGCCGTTTTTGGAGGGCACGAACTATCTCTTGTTTTTGTATTTTATGAGTTCACTGTCGGGGTGTCAAAACTAATGAGCTGCAAAGTGTGCTCGATAAGATGAGGTGCAAAAAAATCCATTAGTGTCCCAAAGATTGGGAGATTGAAGGATGAAATTATTGAATCCGTGAATGATTTTACATTAGTTTGAAACTTTTTTCCAATCATTAATTTAATTGAGAATTTAATTTAATTAATTGGAGATTTGAGTTTGATTTAATTAATTTAATGGAGAAAGTGGGAATTCAGACCCATTTTAAGGTGGTTTATGGAAACATTCCTTAACACCTTTTTGGGGATTGAGGAAAATTAAAAATAGAACTGTAATAGTTAAGAATATAATTCTATATAAAATGAGGTTGTCCGTCGTTATTATATTCATTATCTTCAAATGTATTTCAGTTGGAACCAGGCAGGCCTGTACCAGGAACCGACGACTACGACGACGATGACGACTATGGTTTCGATGAGGATGACGACGACGATGATGACGACTTTTTGGCCGACGACGATGACGACGACGACGAGGAGAACGATGTCGACTCCGGCGACTACACCGGGTTCAGTGCTCTCGGCGACGAGTTTCTCGATGGCTTCTTTGGCGGTGGATCGTCCAAAAAGAAGAAGAAGACGGTCACCACGACAGCCACACCAGTGAAAGTGGTCACCAAGAAGCCTAATGCTGCGTCGGCCACAACCATGAAAACTCAGGCCATCCCAAGCACCACACTGGCACCGGGTCTGTCACAAAGCACGACCCCAGGCAAGTCCAAGAATGTTAGTGAATCCACCGTAATGGGGGAAATGAACGAGGACACAACTGGTTCACCCATGGTTGTTACATCTACTGAGTTTTCAATCAAGGTAGTGCAGGATGGGAATACGATCGAGGATACGACCAACAACATCCCCGCTGGAATTCCTGAAAATACTCACAATGTGACAGCTCAGGGTGTAACCGATAAGATAACAACTCAGTCTCCCAAAGTTACGGACGTGAAGGACGAAGATGAGGATGATGACGAAGAAGAGAACGAAGAAGAGGAAGAGGAAGAAGAAGGGTCGACCGACGGCGGTCTGGTTGAAAAACCAAAAGAGAAAGAGGAGCTATTGCAGGCAAAGGACGACGATGAAAATATACTTGACGGTATTTTGGGAAGCGACGATGACGATGATGACGAAGACGACGATGAAGACGATGACACCACCAACAACAACAACAAAGAGGAAGAAGACGATGACGATGACGACGAAGACGAATTCCGGCAGTTGAGAAGCCACATCCCTCGAGGGCCGTACCACCCCATGACTCTTGAAGACCAGGAGAGGCAGTTCCCAGGGCTCTCAGCACTCATCAAGCCTCCATCAGTGCCCTTCATGAGTCTGCAGGAGCAAGAAAGACGGTTTCCAGGCCTGTCAGCACTCATCCGACCTCCTCCAGTTCCGCAACTACAGCCGGAAATCGCCTTTGACTTCCCTCCTGTGAGAAGCGCCAGGACTCACCGCAGAATGCGGCTTCCACCTCTGTGAAACACGGGGGAACAGATGAAACCTACCGAGTGCTCGTACAAAACTTCTAAGACTTCCTATGTGATCCCTTCTCAGCGTAATTTTCATTCGACCGGAGCCTCAGCGTAATTTGCAATCGAACAGTGCCTTAGCGTTTTATATCAGGCATAGTGGAGCCCTAAAACACTTTAATACTTATCTTCATGGCCTTGAAATAGAATCTTTTTCTCAGAAAGAACTATCTTTGGCCAAATCTCTACAAAGCCACAATTGCCTGGATTCTACAAGTGAAAGAAGCAAATGAGAGTTTTTCAAAACTTTTTTACTTTGTCACACAAAAAGCACTGTTTCTTATATGTTAAACCGGAGGGCGATTCAAGCCACATTAGAAACTATTATTGTCTGAGAAAAACTATTGTAAAATCATCAGCTGTAAAACCATATCAGAAACCTTCTTAAAATTTTGAATCAACCATCGTTTAATAACTCCCTCTTACACGTATTTCATGATTGTAAAAAATCATTTGTTATCAACCTGCTGAATATTCAAACTCGATTAAGTTTAACGACAATACCATTTCTAGTACTGCCATAATAAATTACGACTTTGGACTTTTCTGGTTTTGATTAGGAAAACTAACATGCAAAACGTATTTTTAAATTCAAGATGAACAAAATTGTATACCAAAATCATCAACATTGTTGATGTGGAGAGAGCAAAACATGTTATGAACTTGGGATGGGCTCTGATGTTGACAATAGCTTCGCATTGACCAAGCAGTCATATTTGATGATATATTTGGAGACTTCCATACTTTAGGCACTTTCTCTACTCCTGCAGTCTCAACGAAGACTTGCTCATCACCACACCTGTTCCTCCTCACACTGGATGATATTTTGAGTAACTAGATCTCCACGATCAAAATGCCTGGTGAAAATACAAAATTAGAGCACATAATTTGTAGTAATATTGTAACTCTTTACAATTGATTGAAAACAAAAGTTGCGATCAACATCAATCAGATCGACATTGCATTTTATTTTCAATGAGGCGAGTTGATCACAATGATCAATCTTATTTATCAGTCATTATTTTCGTTAAGTTTCCTAAGAAGTACTTTCTATTTATTTATTTATTGATTATTTACTGTAGATATGTCTTTGTAAAAATACCTTTTTTTTACTGGAGTAGTTTAGTTTTTTAATTTATTGTTTAAATATTTATTATCTTGAATAGTGTCTTATTTTCCTCTTTCCTTCGTCCACCTACCCTCTAGAGAGTGCATATTCAAGCACTTTGTATGCCTTACATCATATGCACCATTGTGTAAGTTATAACCTACTCAAGAGGACACGTGGCGGTTAAATAGCTGGTATGCTGGTGAGCTGGCAGCGATAGGCAGTATCCTACCTTGGCCAACAAGTTGTACGCTGCCTCTAGGGGACATATCAGGGACATGCTTTCCGACAGCAAATCTATCTCCGCCACCCAGTCATACTCTCACCTACATTGTTGGATAGGTCTGGGATGTCAGGCTGCTTCTCGTGCTCTGGAGTCAAACCTAACATTACGTTGTGTGGTAACGTCACCACTGTCACTGTTATTACGTGTCGTGTTATTATTCTCAATAGCGAGTTGTTGACTGTTCGGAAAGGTCGAGGCTAACATCTCAGTGTCAGTTGAGGAGTCACACGCAATAAAATTAAATGAATTTCACTTTACTTCAGCGTGTCTGGATGACCCTATTCCTTCGTATTGGCAAGGCAGAGTGACTCTAGTCAGGTTCAACAGTTTGAGAGTTGGGAGCATGATTGAGGACTTGGAGAGGTGACACATGACCGACTAATAATGATCGAAAGGCAATTAACACATTTAATTCTGTGACACATATCTTCCTCGTATCAATAACACGATTGTATAGATGATCCGATGCTAATCAACACCTCAATCTCCCAGTACTTGCCACTACCCTCCAAATCGGATGATCAGGGCGACGATGGCATTTACAGGGAATCTTCCTGATTGTGAATCACATTCACACAGGGGAGGGTCTAGTGTCCCTAACAGACAATTTTGATAGATAGTTATTGATGGTTTATAATATAATACAGCATATTATGCTGTAACACGCGAGTGGAAATGTTTAATTCGGAAGACATTTTAGCGACTTTTGGACAAAAACCAAATTTTCTCATCCATTCGTGTTGCACGAATGAGATTTTTTCTCACTTGGAAAAGTGCAAACAATCTTTCCGCTACCTTGGTAGACGCAGAAGCAAAATCCAAACCTAAAAGGGCGCAACTCGCACTATTCTCAAACATTTCGTCGGAATTACATGAACATGTGAAAGTCTTGCACAATACGAGGGTTTTTCGTTTGCTCATGCGCAGTAGTTACTAATCCGATCACGATGAAGTTATCAAGATCAAAAACTCAGCTCTCAATTACACTAAAAATTCGAGCGAAGGACAACAGTTAATCGTTGCAAGAATAAATTGAATATTTAACTTCGCTCAAACTTAAGGCAAACTCGGAAGCTCAACTTCAAAATGTCTTTTTCAAAAAATCTGTTCTACGTTACTATTTTATGCCAGAAAATACCGCAATGAAAGACCTTGGTCCCGAAACAGATAATTAGTTAGTTGAAATTCGGATGAGTGAATGAAACCTTATCAGATCCACTTGTGCTCGAGTGGGCACCTTGAGAAACACTCACTCTGAGAGTCGAGATTTGATAGCTCTGATATATTTGTCACAACGTTCCAGGTTCGTTCCAACAAAACCTTCAAATCAAAAATGCCGGGAAGATGGAATCGAGGTCATTGCATACACTTGTTCGACTATTTCATCCTAAGTCGAGGAATTATTATCATTACATCGCTGGCCTCGTGGAATTCTTTGACATCCCCAAAACCCTAAGTTGTGGAGTCGCGACTGAAATTTTGGCCATTTCGAATCGATTTCTACTACTTCTCCGCTGTTTGTTCTAGCGACTCCATTCTTAAACTCTTGCCTTCTCTAACCATCTTTCGTTTAATCAGACAATGAAAAACCGGGATTTAGTAATTTTGGATCTCAGTCGTCAGAACTCTGCAAATTCCTACAAGTCCACTACTTCCTATTTTCTGTTACTGTAATTCTTTGATTATTATTCATTATGTTGGGAAAATAGCCCTAAGAGCTTTAAATCAAAACAAAGTGACCAAAAATTGAATCGTATTCTATCACGAGTGCGATGTTTTCGTATAGTTGACTACGAGTACATTGTAGGTAATTTCTAAACATCAAACACTAAATATCTTGCACTACCCTCATAGAGGATCATCTATACCAACCCACATAATTCCTGAAAATTTCATCAAAATCGAATAGAAAATGTCGAGGTTATGGTTGTTACAAGGGAATTCACGTTTGCGCATGGGCATTGGCTGCTATCAGTTTGGGGCGATGATTTTCGTAAGGTACCATCTACAACCCAATCCACATAATCACTGAAATCGGACAATAACTTCGTATAGTTTAGCTCGTTACAAGGATTTCAAGACAGACAGACAAGGAACCAAAATTGTTCGGGAAGGCCTAAAACGTAAAACGTGACTGGAAATTTTGATTTTGGAGAATTTATTTATTTATTTATTTTTCAACCTAGAAAAGTGAAAACAATGCTTCCACTACCTTGGTAAACTCGGATGCAAAATTAAGTCAAACAAAAGAATACTACCTAATATGAGAAACTCTATTCCTACGCGTGAAAGGCCTGCTCTAACAATCGATTTGGGAGTTACAATACATATTCATGATATTTTGCCATTTACCTGACTTTCTGGTGATTCACATAAACAAATTATATAAATTATGAAAATCTGCAGCAACTCAATTCTGAAACCTGCTCCATTGTACCCAAAACTGCAATAAAAAAAACGTCAATATACGAGTGATGAGTTATTTATGGACTACTAAACATACCCTGCATACAGTATGTATGTTTTAATATTGTATACTGAAAATAGGAAAGAAATAACAATTTACGGGTGGGTACTCGGTTACGGGAGCAGGAAGTCACCTCTTGCCGGATGAAGAGTTTCAAGCTGAAGCCTCACACCCTTCAATACCTCAAATGGATGGAACCAACATCATGAGGCAAGTAAATGAACATTTGAATCAGTTCAAAGATAATACCTTAAGATAATACGAGAAAGCTATGTGCCCCACCTACTTGGCAGACATTTAAAATTTATTTTCAGTATACCGTACCGACATACTGCACAGACCTTCCCATGAAATCTCGAACAGAATATACTGCAACCTAAGGTCAATTCATTAACCAATATAATATGATATTCTGTTCGAGATTTCATGGGAAGGTCTGTGCAGTATGTCGGTACAGTATACTGAAAATAAATTTTAAATGTCTGCCAAGTAGGTGGGGCACATAGCTTTCTCGTATCAATAACCCGATTGTATAGATGATCCGATGCATAGCAGCTGATCTCAAAACATTAATCACTAACATAACCCTGCCCTCATAGAGGACCCCGCACAATCTCTGAATGTTTCTTCGAAATCGGGTAGAAAATTTGGAAGTTATGGCTATTACGAAGAAATTCACGTTTGCGCATGCGCAGTGGCTACTATCATTCCCGGGGAGATGTTTTTCATAGGAGACGATCACCCCAATCAGCATGATCCCTGAAAATTTCATCAAAATCGAATGGAAAATGTGGATGTTATGGCAGTTTCAAGGAATTCACGTTTGCGCATGCGCAGCAGCTACTATCAGTCTGAGGGTGATGATTTTCATATTTTTTACAAAGTTCTACGAAATTCAGTTTGTTACAAAACGCTGCAAATTATTACACAATGGTTTTTTTTTTATACGTAGATCACTCGTCTACAGAGCCACCAACCATCCAACATGAAGAAAAACATCGATCGCATTTCAGTCAGCTTTAATTTGAACGGAGATTAGGCCTCTTTTGCGATTCACACTCGTGTTTCTGATTTATCGCACGTAAAACCCTTAAATTCTCGTAGGGAGCGAACGGTTTGTCCTACAGGGCTCCGCGTGGTCTCAAAAAATTCAATAGAATCTCAGATTGAAGGAAAAACAATACTTTTACATCGAAATTTTTTGAGTTAGGGCGTTTTCGAAATTTCAAAATTCATTTTTGAACCTTTAGAAGTGACCTACATTAGCCAAAATCTTCGGAGCACAACTAGACCCCAGATGGAGCCTACATACAAAATTTCATCAAAATCGGTCAATGCTAAGTGGCAAAAGTGCCGCGTACGGCGGACGGACGGCTAAATTTTTATTCGATTTTTGAATTCTACGTAGGATTTTTGGATCCTACCTTAAAACGTAAACCATCAAATTTTGAGGGGGTGTTAAAAAAATTTTTTTGTTGGTCGATTCCAAAGGTTCATCATTGAAAATGATAAAGCAAAACTAGATCATCCTCCAACAAAATGTAACATGTATCCAACTTGCTTGCATTACCCAACATTGAAAATACCTTGATTTTAATGAGGACGTGTGAGTTTCAAAATAAGTTTGACAATACACAAAAGAAAACCACCAAATACTTGAAATATTTACAGCACCTACACGATTCTTGAGAAGTGTCTTTCAGAACCAACCTGGTCTTGTTTTTGTAGGGCGTTAAATGATCTCAAACCACACGTTTAAACAGCGTCGGTTATGATTACGTCGGAATCGGTGGAGACGTCCACAATTTTATCCGAAGCATCAGTTCTCAGGAGGGATTGGTGACAATGGAGCGACGTGAACATGACGTAGAACTGCTTTCTGTGCAAGTCGAACTTCCTCTCTAGAGCCTCATAGCGTTCTTCTAATGAAGACATTTCGTCTTTAAGGTAAGAAAGCTTCTCATTTGTTTTTTTTTTTTTTTTTTTTTTTTTTTTTTTAATTTTTGGCTTTATTTCAAGTATACAGCCGTTACAAAATAAAGTTAACTATCTAATCTATATATATATACCTATATGTATATACATTATATTACATTTATAATTTTACAATTTTATAGTTAATTCATCTTTTACAAGTTGATGTTTATTGCAAGTAGAAAATCAAAAATAATGCTGTAAACTTCCATGTCTTCTGTGGCGATGATTGTGTTGAGGTTTAAGGGATTTGCTATTAACGGGGTGATTTTGAGCAGGAACTGGTATCTTTCTTCCCTGTACGTAGCACATTCCAAAATTATGTGTTCGGCAGTTTCATTTTGGCTGTCGCATGATCGGCAGGCTGGTGAGTCAACCATGTTCAGCCTAAACAAGTGGGCGTTAGTACAGCCATGTCCACTCCGCAACCTTGTAATGGTCCTGTAGAATGACTTGGGATGGTTATCTGATACCAACTTAAACCAGGGTTGACGATTTATCACCTGAGGGAACAAATTTTTGTATGTTTCTCCTCCATTGTATTCACGAAAGTCGTTACTCCATATAGTTTTTACTTTCAGTGAAATTCCTCTTTTAAGATCCGATGGAGGGAAATCTGGAGAGGGTTGAGCATCCGGTAAGAAAATTGCTCTGTTGGCCTCCCTGTCAGCAGCCTCATTTCCCTCAATGCCGCTATGTCCTCTTATCCAACAGAATATTACTTGGGTACCACGTGATTTCAAAAGATTTATTTGATTCAGAATGTCCGCTTCAATCTTTGAGAACCTAGTGGACGGACCCATACAATGGAGTTTGGTGAGCATGCTTTTAGAATCAGTTAGGATGAGGAGTTGAGCAGTTTGGGTTTGTTCTCTAGCATAAGAGAGTGCTTTGAGAGCAGCAAAAGTCTCGGCTGAATATACTGAAGCTCGATCCCACAACCGAAATTGGCGCTTGACATCGAGAGAAGGGACAACGAAAGCACAGCCAGATCCCTGCTCCCTTACAGACCCGTCCGTGTATACAGGCAAGCTGGTTGGCCATCTGGTTTGACAATATTCTGCTGCAAGCAATTCGGTTTGTCCGGGGTTGTCATAGATACGTCGGGGAAGTTGTGCTGTGGGTACTGAAGTCTTTAGCAAGTTGAAAGGAACAGTTGAAAAGTAAGGCCTCGTGGATTGGCTCACCCATTGAAGCTCACTGCTCCAGTCAGTGAAGCTATCGCAGAATAAGGGAGATTGTTTTCTCAGCCAATAGCGTGAAACCAAGTTGTCAATGGATAAATCACGGATTTTTCCCATCATTTCTAGATCCTTCCCGTGTACTCTAGCAACAAAACGGTCGGTCAGCTGTTTTCGGCGAAGTTTAAGTGGAGGCTCACCTGCTTCTGCCAACAGGACATTCAGGGGAGTTGACCCCAATGCTCCCAGAGCTATCCTCAATCCTGAGTTGTGGATCCTATCGAGTTTGGTTAGCCAAGTAGAGGCTGCAGAACCGTAAAATTGGCATCCGTAGTCCAGGACAGCTCTGACTGTCGATCTGTAAAATAACAGGGCTGTTTGCGGGTCTGCTCCCCATGACGTATTAGTGAAGGCTTTCATAGCGTTGATGTAGGGTTCAGCTTTATTCTTCGTTTCGAGTATATGTTGGCTCCAATTCATTTTAGCTGTCAGAGTGATGCCCAAAAACTTTACCTTACGACTACATGGGAAATTCATTCCGCCCAGCGTTAAATGTTCTTGAAAGGGGAGGCGATTTCTACGGGAGAAAGGACACACAGCCGACTTCTGTGGGGATATCTTCAGTCCTAAAATGGTCAGGTATTCGTTTACTGTTGTTACTGCTGAGCTTAAGAGTGTTATGCATTCATCTGGGTTAGTTGTGGTACAATACAAACAAATATCGTCAGCATATTGAATTATTTTTATCTGATCGGGAATACTTTGTTCTATGTCTGCCACGTATATTATGTAAAGTATTGTACTTAAGATAGCCCCTTGAGGTAACCCCTTCCAAGTCACCCGTGGTCCTAGGAGTTGACCTCCACACCAGACAAATATGCTCCGTTCCTTGATTAGGTTAATGATGCTTGCGATGGCTGGGCTTGGTAAACCAATGGAGAACAGTTTAGAACATAGTACAGGAATTTCCACGCTGTCGTATGCAGAAGAGATGTCGATGAACAGACCTAGAGTAGTTTCATTATTTGTCAGACCCTGATAGATATCGGTTACCAAGGTCATCACAGCGTCCGATGTTGATCGGGAAGCTCGGAAACCGAACTGGCTATTGGGCAATAGGCTCTCTGATTCCAGCCACCACATAAGACGTCCCTTGATCATTCTCTCAAAAGTTTTAAGTAGGCAAGATGCGAGAGCAATTGGCCGATATGAGGTTGCGTCTTGTGACGGTTTGCCTGACTTTTTTACCGGAATCACTATGAAATCTTTCCATGATTCAGGGAACATTCTCATTTGTTTCTTTTCGGTCTGGCTGCTCCTTGTTGACTTTGATGAGAACCTCGCACTCGAGTCAGTTTTTGCGAATCTTTGAGGTCTTCTTCAGTGGAGAGTCGCCTCTTTGATGTTACTGATTTCAGAGTCGATGTGGCTGCTGAGGTTGACGTAGTTTTCTAACTCTCAGTCAGTCATGGAGGCTGTGAGTCGGGATTTGAGGAAGGCGTACTCGCATTGGGTAACTTGGGAGAGAAGTTGATCAAGGACTGTTAGAACTTCGAGTCCATCGTCCTCTCTGCTCGACCACTTCATGAACTTCTTGAGATGGTGGTTAATTCGCCGCTCGTCACCCGGTCCATCTCGATCGACGAGGAGTCTCTAACGAATGATTTCCTCCAATTCAACAATCGAGTCAGGATCAGCATCTACTTATCGGCGACGTTCGAACTACATGGAATCAGTCAAGAACAAAAGTCTGGTCATGGATGCCATGGGTGTACCCTTTCCAAGGCAATGAGAAACAGTTTCTTGAACAGTTTTCTGGCCAGAGTCAGGCCAATATTCGTACATGCTACTCTTTATTCATTGTCAGATGAACACAGACATGAAATGCGTCAAAATTTTGCAAAATTACAAAAATGACATGTAGGCTGTACAATACAATACAGGTATAGATTAAAAAATATGTATATATATAAATAAAAAACATTTAGGTAAAATTATAGTTAACTGTAGGTGAATATTGTAGGTCAAGACTAAAACAGGAACTCGTGTGTTTTTCGTACTGCCTGATCAAAAAATGGGAGAAAAGAGAAGGAAAAAAAAGTGATAGTCATAATAAAAGAGAAAAGAAAAGAAGCGGCTCCTCGGGCCGCCTCCTATCACTAGGAGACAACGCGGAAGTGTTTATACACAAAGGAAGAGGGGTCCGTCTACACGCCAACCGGTAAAATCCCTGAAAATTTCATCGAAATCGGACAATAACTTCGTATAGATTTGCCCGCTACAAGGATTTCATGACGGACACACTAACAGACAGACACGGAACCAAAATTGTTCAGGAAGGTCTGAAACGTAAAACGCGAGTGGAATTTTTGATTTTGGAGAAAATTTTGTTCATCTTTGGAAAGTTAAAACAAAGCTTCCGCTATCTTGGTAGACTCGGAAGCAATAACGGTTCATGTGAGGGTACTCCATGAGTTGGAGTACGGGGCATGGTGGGGTGAGTAGGGTCTCAGTCGGTCGCCGTTCGTTCCTTGTTCCAAAAGTTGTACCCAAATTTGAAATTTTCAAGGATTCATGAAATTCATTAGTGCATCTGCCTAGGGAATTGAAAAACTGAAAGAATCTGCCGCTAGAATCATCAAAATCGGACAATAATAATTGCCGGCCACATTTTCCCCTAATTTCACCGGCAATTCCCCAGGCAGTTGCACTAACAAATTTCGAAAATTTTTTTAAAATTTTGAGCGCCGGTTCTTGAAAGAAATACTAACCCGGAGAGAGGAACGATCGGCGACTGACTGAGACCTCCTCAAGAAACGCCTCTACAGAAAACGGTAAGCGTGCGGCCGCAAGCTTTTTATTAACGGTAGGGCTTCACGGATCAAATTGAATTGAAAAAACGCTGCAAATTATTACACAACGGTTTATTATTTTTATATAGATCACTCGTCTACAAAATCACCAACCATCCAATATGAAGAGAAAATTTTAAAAAAATAAAAAAATAAAAAAAATAAAGAAAAAAAAAATAAAAAAAAAAAAATAAAAAAAAAAATCAAAATCACCAACCATCGATCGCATTTCGGTCAGCTCTAATTTGAACGGAGATTAGGCCTCTTTTGCGATTCACACTCGTGTTTTGATTTATATATATATATATTTCAATATAAACCCTTAAATTTTCGTAGGGAGCGAACGGTTTGTCCTACAGAGCTCCGCGTGGTCTCAAAAAATTCTAAAAATTCTATAGAATCTTAATTTGAAGGAAAAACAATACCTTTATATCGAAATTTTTGTGAGTTAGGGCGTTTTCAACATTTCAAATTTGATTTTGGAACCCTTAGAAGTGACCTACATCAACCAAAAGCTTCGGGGCACAACTAGACCCCAAATGGAGCCTACATACCAAATTTCATCAAAATCGGTCAATGCTAAGTGGCAAAAGTGCCGCGTACGGCGTACGGCGGACGGACGGCCAAATTTTTATTCGATTTTTGGATTCTACGTACCTTGAAACGTAAACCATCAAATTTTGAGGGGGTGTTAAAATTTTTTTTTTCTTGGTCGATTCCAAAGGTTCATTATTGAAAATAATAAACAAAAAAACGTGATTTTTTAATGTTTTTTGACGATAAACTCGTTTACAACCAATTTCAAGTATAAGGACATGGGGTATGTTCGAGATCAGCGTTAAATTTCTCATAAGATAGGCTTACCAAATAGTTTTGAACCTAGATTGAGGTAGTATAGGTACTCGTTGTTGGGGGGGGGGGGGGGGGGTAGTAATAAACATATTCATGAAAAACTGAGGGAAATTATTGTGCGGGGTAACAATAGCAGCCGTTTTAAGAACGATCGAAGTGGAAGCTGTGGCTACTGAGAGCGCGAGAAACTGAGTCGGCGAGTTATTGAACACCTGAATGAGATGTTACTATAATCTTACTGTACTGTTTAATTTTTATCCTATTCGGCCAAAACAGTTCTTCTCACTCCAATATAGTTCATTCTGCTTGTTGATTCAACCACTGAAATGGAAACGTGCCTAGTCGGAGAAGAAAACGGTGCCCTCTCGAGGCGATCCACCAAGCATGTTTTTACTGGCTTTGTAATCACATGGCACATTACGCTGTTCGAAACTGCGGTGGACGTGGAACGGCAGGTACACAATATGTACCTAATAATGTACATAATATTATAAAGAGAGATTAGTTGTTGTTGTTTCTTTTTGATAAGTTGTCTGTTATCTCGTGTGATTATTGTTTGATTTTCAATATAATAAAATGAACGTGTGCGCGATTTACATTGAATTATTAATTAATCCCACAAATATTACAGAAACCATATATATATTTAAATGTTCGGAACCTACCAACATATTTATAAGTAAAACGCAACAAATTATTACACAATGGTTTATTATTTGTCTGTGAAGATCACTCGCCTGCGAAGAAGAAAGCTTTACCACTGTCACTACCTACCAATAATACGTACTACCTAAGTACTTACTTCAAAATCAGGTATATTTTGAAGAAATAAACACTTCACACTCAATTCGAAGAAATAAAAAGTTGTGCCTTCATTTGGAAATTTGATTACTGGTTGCTTAGGAAGGAAAACTGAGTACAACTTGAAAGACGAACAACGATCTCATGGTCAGCGAACATTTGAACGGAGCTTGGGCCTCTCTTGAGATCGTTCTGGTTTATCGTACGTCCAACCCTCCTCGTAGGGAGCGAACGGTTGGTCCTACAGAGCTCTGGGTGGTCTCATTCGCTTTTAAAAATTCAATACTATTTTAAATAGATGAGAAAACAATACATTTATATTGAAAGTTTTGAGCTAGGGCGTTTTGAAAATTTCAGCCCTTATTTTTCAACTCTTAGAAGTGAAAAACTATTTTTATAATTATTACTTAAGGGGGTCTCAGTCATTCGCCGTTCGTTACTCGTCAGTATTTCCCTCAATTTAAAGGGGCTCAAACTTTACAAGTTGTACCTAAATTTGAAATGTTCAAGGATTTTCGAAATTCACTAGTGAATCGGCGTAGGGAATTGAAAAACTAAAAGATTTACGCTGCAATCATCAAAATCGAACAATAATTGCCAGAGAAACATTGGAAAAATCGTTTATTCAGTTTGGTTTTGGTTTATTATTTTCAATAATGAACCTTTGGAATCGACCAAGAAAAACAAATTTTAACACCCCCTCAAAATTTGATGGTTTACGTTTCAAGGTACGTAGAATCCAAAAATCGAATAAAAATTTGGCCGTCCGTCCGCCGTACGCGGCACTTTCCACAGTTAGCATTGACCGATTTTGATGAAATTTGGTATGTAGGCTCCATTTGGGGTCTAGTTGTGCCCCGGAGATTTCGGTTGGTGTACGTCACTTTTAAGGGTCAAGAAATGAATTTTGAAATTTTGAAAACGCCCTAACTCAAAAAACTTTGATATAAACGTATTGTTTTTCCTCCAATTTAAGATTCTATAGAAATTTTAGAATTTTTTGAGACCAAGTGGAGCTCTGTAGGACAAACCGTTCGCTCACTACGAGAATTTAAAAGTTGGACGTGCGATAAATCAGAAACACGAGTGTGAATCGTAAAAGAGGCCTAATCTCCATTCATATTTCAGCTGACCGAAATGCGATAGATGTTTTTCTTCATCTTGGATGGTTGGTGGCTTTGCAGACGAGTGATAAATATAAAAATAATAAACCACTGTGTAATAATTTGCAGCGTTTTTGCCAATTTTGTAATCCATTAGTCTTACGCGCTCCACCCTGTATGAGTGGATCTCTGGATTTATCGCCAATTTCGGGGGTCGCGTTTTCAGGGCGTCGCGGTTCTGCTAAAACCCGCACGACCTGCGGGTCTTGAGGGCGAGGTAGCTCTGGGGCCCCATTCCAATTCACTAAACGCGCCAGTCGCTAACTTATCAACCGGTTGCTAAATGAAGCGATTTTGGCGGTATCACATTATTTTACCCCCCCAAATGCAGAAGGTATGTTAGGTAAGCTGAGAAGCACACTACTGTGTGGAACATAAGGCCAAATCACACTAGTCAACAGATGTTAGCCGCAGAAGAGGATGTGGGCTCAGCGGTTACTGTGGGTAGTGTGGTTGACCTCCAACTTGAAAAAATTATGAAATTTAACATGAATGACACGCCTATTGCTTGAGGTAACAATAAATCACAAAACAATAATACCCACAGTAACCGCTGACCCCACATCCGCTACCTATGTTACAGGTAACGTAATACAATTGAGATGTGAATATCAAAAAGTACCCACACGATTTTTCAAGTGGAGGATCTGCTTTAAGCATACCTAACATACTGTATGTTAGGATGGGGGTAAAAACGCAGCAAATTATTACAAAAAGGTTTATTATTTTTCTACATTGATCACTCGTCTGCGAACTCGTCTTACCACCAACCAACTTGAAGAAAAACATCGATCGCATTTCGGTCAGCTAAAATTTGAACGGAGATTAGGCCTCTTTTGCGATTCACACTCGTGTTTCTGATTTATCGTACGTCCAACCCTTAAGTTCGCGTAGGGAGCAAAACTGACTAGACTGTTGGAAAATTGGAGAATTTTCGATTGGAAAAACTCGAGGTTTCCCAAATAAGGTAAAATTTCCTTTTCGGAGGGATTTCGACCCTTGACCCAAAGATAAGACCAGGTGTCTAACCGATAGGAAATTTAATGCTCTTTCCAGCGGGTTTCATAAATTTGAAGTTACCCAGCAAAATAAGAAAGTCACGACCGATTTATAAACGTAAGGACAAAATCACGGAAAAATCGTAAAAAATGAAAAAAAAAAAGGAAAACAAGGGGTTGAAAGAACATAGCTAAGAGCAGCATTATGGTTTATTATTTTCAATAACGAACCTTTGAAATCGACCAAGAAAAAGAATTGTCGAACACCCCCTCAAAATTTGATGGTTTACGTTTCAAGGTTCGTGGAACTCGAAAATCGAATAAAAAATTATCCGTCCGTCTGCCGTCCGCGGCACTTTCTACAGTTAGCATTGACTTATTTTGATGAAATTTGGTATGTGGGCTCCATTTGGGGTCTAGTGGTGCCCCGAAGATTTTGGTTGATGTAAGTCACTCTAAGGGTTGACATTTTGAAAAGGCCCTAGCTCAAAAAATTCGTATTTAAAGGTACTGTTTTCCATCAATTTAAGATAGTATAGAATTTTTTAAGACCACGCAGAGCCCTGTAGGACAAACCGTTCGCTCCCTACGAGAATTTAAGGGTTGGACGTACGATATTTGAAACACGAGTGTGAATCGCAAAAGACGCCTAATCTCCATTCAAATGTTAGCTGACCGAAATGCGATCGATGTTTTTCTTCAAGTTGGTTGGTGGGTACAATGGCAAAGCCGTGTTCTTTGCAGATGAGTGATCTATATAGAAAAATAATAGAATGGACTCCTGCAGTATGGCAGACCTGGTCGGCTTACACCCTGTATAGCATTTACACGTAAAATTGGAGGTATCCATTCCCGATGCAATTCACTAATTCTTTCCAAAAATTCTAATTTTCTCCTTTTTTTGGCCACTCAGTTCCACTGTGCGGCGCCGTCTCTCCACCGGCGCCGTTGCTACAACTCCCCCCCCCCTTCTCTTTCTGTCGCTCACACACACTTGAGAGTCACCTCGCGTCGGATTTCCGACTAACGGACTCGACCTTCCCGTCTGTCCCCGAAATTTGAGGTTGTTGGAACACTCGAGATGCGCGAGGGGACGCGGGAGACGAAAGTCCACACGAGGGTGCGAAGGGAGAAAGCGACGGCGAATGGAAAGCGGCGCTTGAGAGGTGGTGGCGGGCGGCGTCCCTCAGGAGCC
Source organism: Apolygus lucorum (assembly GCA_009739505.2). Taxonomy (NCBI): domain Eukaryota; kingdom Metazoa; phylum Arthropoda; class Insecta; order Hemiptera; family Miridae; genus Apolygus; species Apolygus lucorum. The sequence continues at coordinate 89,276,279 of CM019167.2, forward strand.
GGTAGAAAGCCTGAGCCTGAGATCGGGATCCCTTGTCCGTCCGCCCTGCGTGCTTCCCATCACAATCATGTGAGTAGCCTCATACGGCCGTTTCAATAATGCGACATCAGTCCAGGGTCACCCACCGCCCTACATAGGGAGGACAAGTCCCCCCCCCCCCCCAACATTTTTTGGTTTACATTTCAAAGTACGTAGGATCCGAAAATCGAATAAAAACGCTTACACAATGGTTTATTATTTTTCTATAGATCACTCGTCTGCAAAGCCACCAACCATCCAACATGAAGAAAAATATCGATCGTATTTCGGTCAGCTTTAATTTGAACGGAGATTAGGCCTCTTTTGCGATTCACAGTCGTGTTTCTGATTTATCGTACGTCCAAAACTTAAATTCTCGTAGTGAGCGAACGGTTTGTCCGACAGAGCTCCGGGTGGTCTCACAAAATTCTAAAAATTCTATACTATCTTAAATTGAAGGGAAAACAATACCTTCATATCAAAATTTGTTTTCAAAATTTCAAAATTAATGTTTGAGCCCTTAGAAGTGACCAACATCAACCAAAATCTTCGGGGCACAACTAGGCACCAAATGGAGCCTACATACCAAATTTCATCAAAATCTTTTAATCTTTTAATCATCAAAATCAAAAATTTTTATTCAATTTTTTGATTCTACGTACCTTGAAACGCAAACCATTAAATTTTGAGGGGGAATTAAACATTTTTTTTTCTTGGTCGATTCCAAAGGTTCATAATTGAAAATAATGAACCAAAAACGTGAAAATAGGGAATGAGGGTGGAAAGTCATGAACACCTGGCATGTAACTACCTGAGTACCTGCCTGCCCACCTACCTGAGTACCTGCCTGCCCACCTACCTGAGTACCTGCATGCCCACCTACCTGAGTACCTGCTTGCCCACCTACCTGAGTACCTGCCTGCCCACCTACCTGAGTACCTGCATGCCCACCTACCTGAGTACCTGCTTGCCCACCTACCTGAATACCTGCCTGCCCACCTACCTGAGTACCTGCCTGCCCACCTACCTGAGTACCTGCCTGCCCACCTACCTGAGTACCTGCCTGCCCACCTACCTGAGTACCTGCCTGCCCACCTACCTGAGTACCTGCCTGCCCACCTACCTGAGTACCTGCCTGCCCACCTACCTGAGTACCTGCCTGCCCACCTACCTGAGTACCTGCCTGCCCACCTACCTGAGTACCTGCCTGCCCACCTACCTGAGTACCTGCCTGCCCGACTACCTGAGTACCTGCCTGCCCACCTACCTGAGTACCTGCCTGTCCACCTGCCTGCCCACCTACCTGAGTACCTGCCTGCCCACCTACCTGAGTACCTGCTTGACCACCTACCTGAGTACCTGCCTGCCCACCTACCTGAGTACCTGCTTGACCACCTACCTGAGTACCTGCCTGCCCACCTTCCTGAGTACCTGCCTGCCCACCTAAATGCCAACCTACCTGAGTACCTGCCTGCCCACCTACCTGTGTATCTGCCTGCTCACCTTCCTGAGTACCTGCCTGCCCACCTACCTGAGTACCTGCCTGAGTACCTGCCTGCCCACCTACCTGAGTACCTGCCTGTCCACCTGCCTGCCCACCTACCTGAGTACCTGCCTGCCCACCTACCTGAGTACCTGCTTGACCACCTACCTGAGTACCTGCCTGCCCACCTTCCTGAGTACCTGCCTGCCCACCTAAATGCCAACCTACCTGAGTACCTGCCTGCCCACCTACCTGTGTATCTGCCTGCTCACCTTCCTGAGTACCTGCCTGCCCACCTAAATGCCAACCTACCTGAGTACCTGCCTGCCCACCTACCTGTGTATCTGCCTGCTCACCTTCCTGAGTACCTGCCTGCCCACCTACCTATGTATCTGCCTGCTCACCTTCCTGAGTACCTGCCTGCCCACCTAAATGCCAACCTACCTGAGTACCTGCCTGCCCACCTACCTGTGTATCTGCCTGCCCACCTTCCTGAGTACCTGCCTGCCCTCCCACCTGCCAACCTACCTGAGAATCTGCCTGCCCTCCTACCTGCCAACCTACCTGAGTACCTGCCTGCCCACCAACCTGAGTACGATCCAAGGTTGTTGAGTAACGCCAGTAATGTGGGGTAATGGTGGTAACGTAAAAGAAGTACCCCTTGGAATTTTCCAAAACATTTTATCAAAGTCCTGGAAAAGTCGAAAATGTGAACAGCACGCCTCTGTACCTGCTCACACCTGTTTCTGGTTGAACGTTCTACTCCTCGTCCAAAAGGCCGTCCATTGAACGCATGAGTTAGTAAATACCAGGCTTTTGGTTCTGGTCGTAATTCGGCCACCCGAGTCTCGTGTTTGTAATTCATTGTTCGGGTGTAGGATTCTGGTGAGCAGCTCTAAACGATTCTTGGTCCTGTGTGTCCTGTGGGTCTTCGTCGGCGGATTCCAAGGGGGCGCTGATGAGCAGACGGAAGAAGTCGACGAGTCTGGAGAGCCGTCAACAGCGAATCCCACCACCCAAGGTACGACCTTCAATACTCACTCAAACATTTCACATCCATCGCAACTTTTTTGATCTCCCTAAAACACTGCTCTTTGGCACTCTCATCCTCCTTCATCTGATAGCAGTGACTTAATACTACCTACCTAATAGTTTTGGAACACATTTATTACCTCAATGATACCAACTCTCATTCTTGTTTTGTATTGCCCTATCGACGCATGTTGTAATACTAACCAGATGGAAGTGGAATCTACTTGCGTATGTTTGTCTCTACAGATGGGCACGGCGGTGACTTCAATGCGTACCTACTGTTGTGGACGGATAGCACTGTCACTCTTTCAGGGCGGGAGTCTCGGAAAGGGACGTCACCTAGCTGCTGACGAGGAAGGAATGGAAAGTGGAACACGGGCTGAGGAGGGGGGCGGCCCTGTGACGGGAACTGTAGGCCCGTGGTGGATTCATTCGTTGTGTGAGTGACCTGATTAAAGGTACCATTTTTCCCACAAGTTTTCCGTGTGTCTTAGTTTTCCTTAAGTCCATAAAGAGCCTAGAAAAAGGGATACAACAACTTGGCGCAGTCTACTACTCGAATTTACAGCTACAATCAGGAAACAACTATCTTCAAGTCGTTTCTTTTGAAGTGGGTAAGTACCTTCCAAGTTCTCTTACCTTTTCTGACTTGTTGATTTCCATTTTATTTTCTGATTGTGTCGCTCCCATATATTTTTTTTCTTTTCTTTCTCAAACTTCTTTGTTACTTAAATTAATAATTAACAAGCAACTAGTTATTTCATTTCACTTGACCACGACCGGCGTCTTCGAACCGCGCTCGATGGTGACCTACTTTTAACGCCGACGCCGTTTTTTTTTCTCTCTCGCGATCTTTAGTTGCTCGAGTAATTTATTCATCTTTAATTCATTTATTTTTCTTTTCTCCTATCCGTACGGCCTTTTTCGAATTTTAACGAACACGGACAACAACTGAAAACGGACTGGACCACGTAACAACGGAAACCTGTCACACGTGACTTGAACGTTATCTCTGCTATCTCGTATCACTGATTCCTTATCTTCTTCCTCTTCACCTTTGCATTTATTCGTCCCCGTCCACTCAACGGCGGTCATTGTGTTGGTGGTGTTGTGTTGCTGCGTTTCTTTCCTTGAACTTTTGAACGAGTTTTACCTTGTGGTTTTTTTCTCGTCCCTCACTCCTTTATATCAACTCTACTACATTACTATTTCATGTAATTTCATTTATATTATCATTATTATTTTTATCTGTTATAATTCATTGTTTGTTTTTTTCTTCTTTTTCACTCTCCTATTTTTCTTTTGTTTAGTTCACCTTATAGTTCATTTGCACTAATTGTCATGGAGGGTGCAGCACGTTCCCGTCCTTCAGGGTTAGGCCGCATGGTTGATCACTTTGGGGCATTCATGGGGGTTACCAATCGGTCCAAGTCAAGAGGTACCTCTCCCCAATCCCATGGTCTGAATGGACCATCGACTCCACCCCCTCCTGGCTACCCACCTATGCCCGATCAGGGAGACAATGACCTTCCACTGCATCCACCTTCACCACTTTCTCCCCGCTCCAACTTCCACCAGGGCATAGATTTGGATGGAGCTTGTTCAACTCCACGCCCTCACCGGGTGGATCCATTAGTTTTTGCAGGGCTGTCTGGTACCCCTTTAGAGGGGGGATCAGTTGACTACAGAGCCTCTGGGCAGCCCAACCAACCTATGGCGGCAGAGGGGAATGCAGGTGTTGTTGAGGGTGTGCTGACAGTGGTCAGGGACATGCAGTCAAGATTAGGGGCAGTGCTTCAGCTAGTAGCTACGGTCCAATCAGGCCAGGGGGCCCTGCATCAGGAAGTGCAGGCGCTTCGGGAAGAGTTCAGGATAGGTCAAGGCTCCCTTTTGAGGGAGATTGCCACACTGCGTAATGAGGTGCAGTCAAACCACCGGGCTACAACTGACACCATGAATTTCTTAGGTGATGCTTTGGCTGGTGTCTCTAGCCGGGTTCAGGACTTGCAAGTAGAGGTTAGAGAGATGAGAGATCTGATTGGGGATGACCAACAAGCTCACGCTGAGAGCAACGTGGTTGGTATAGAATCCACTAACCCATTTTTAGATGCCCCAAGGCCAGTGGTGACACCACCCAACCACAGGGGCCCTCCACCCTTGGTGCCGGGTGTGCAAGAGGGGGGGAGAGGCCACAGCACTCCAGCTGTCAGGGACAGAAGGGTGACATTTGAAGATGGCATTAACCGGCCTGGGCACATAAGTATTAACACAACAGCACCTGTAACCCACCAAAGTCAGGTTCATGCCCTGGGGCCAGCTAACATTGCAGCCCCATATGAGGCAGCCACCCAGAACATGACCCACCAAACAGACTATCACAGGCAAACCATGTTCTGCACCCCTGGAGACTCCCTTATTAGAGACTCGACAGGAGCGCCAAAGGGTGTAGACTACCTGTTGAAGCTGGCTAGCCAACTCGTCCCTACCTACACTGGCGATAAAGGGAGCGATATCGATGATTTTCTGACGAGACTCCAGCACCTTAGAGGTTGCTGTGAGGCACCAGATCATCTCTGGGTCTTCGTAGCAAAAGCCAGACTGGCAGGCCCAGCACGGGCCCTGATCTACAAGGAGCTTCTGCCTGCTCAAACTGCCACCCTCGAAGCTCTGGAGATTGAACTTCGCCGGAGGTTTGAGGGCATCCATACAAGTGCCTACTACCTGGAGCTAGCAACCCAGGCAAGGCTTAACCAAGGGGAAGCAGTGGAAGCGTTTGGGAGCAGAATCAGGGAGCTTTTAACTAAGGCCTGGGGCGCTAACCATCCATTTATTGAGGTTCATGGGAAAGACTACTTTGCCAAGGGGCTCCCCAAGGAGCAGGCTCGATTCATCTTCCAGGCTAGACCACTGACTCTGGCAGAGGCCATAGCCAAGGCGGTAGACTACCGGGAGGTTGAATTCCTTTTGGGAACTGGAGAGAAAGTAACCTCCTGTCCTCCTAAAGCACCCATTGTCCATACACTTACAATTACAGCTGATGGTAGAGATCCCCAACAAGGGCAGACATCTACTCAGCCACAGAACCTGCCCAGAACACCAACTCCACCCCCTGTCGAGACGGGGAAGCAAAAAACAGGGCAGAATGGGAACTGGAGGAGACCCTCCAGAATGTACTGCCCATTCTGCAACGTGAACCAGCATTGGCCAAGCCAGTGCGATTATCGCCATGATGGTCCCAAGGCAGGCCAAGCTCCCATAAGACAAGATGGGCAAGGCCGCCCAGCCAGCAAGTCCACAAGGAGCCCAACTAATTCTGGGGCCCCAAACGGGAAAGGCGGGCAGAACCCGCCACAAGCATAAATATACAAAGCAACCCAACAACTCTGCGGCGTGTGGTCCAAGTATCACTGGGAGGGGAGCCGCTGTTTGCCGTCAAGGGGAAGGTTGGAACCCACCATGGAACCATCATTGTTGACACAGGGTCAGAAATCACCCTGGTGGATCCCACAATTTGTACTGGCCCATTGGAACCTCTTCATGTGACTATACTGGGAATTGGTGACGCGCCCGTCCAGCCCCTAGGGGTTACCACTGTTCAGGTGGAACTTAATGGGGAGCAACCATTCCCAGTTAGAGCAGCTGTTTGTAGCCTGAACCGCCCTGCTCTCCTTTTACTAGGATGTGACGTCCTGAAGGAGAGAGGAGCTATACTCAACGTTCGGACTCAAACTGTCACATGGGGAGACAAGAGAACACAACAGTCTCATGTACCCCAGGAAGAAGCACGTGCAACTTCCGTCCTTCCGGGGGAGACAAAGACTAAAGCTACATTGTCAACAACGGTTAGAATACCGCCAAATTCAATTGCTCTTCTCTGTCTGCGGCCATGTACTCAAGAAGGTGACCAACACTTCCCCCCAGATGAAACCTCTCAGTTAGCAACGGTTTTCACCCCACAATTTGAAAACTGTGATGGCCTGTTGCTGGCAAGAACGGTAAGCAGCCGACTAAACCCCCTTGCCCTCGCTTTCAACCCTTCCAATGCAGAAGTAGTGCTGCATGAAAATGCATCGTTGGGGGAGGTTGAAGATCTTGACCACACACCCACTGAAGCATCAGAGCGAGGCTTCCAATGCTCCCTAGCCACTATGAACAATGCATCAGACTCCAAAGGGAGCACCACAGTGAGTAACACCAGGATATTGGCATTCCAGGAAGCTGTTGCAGCAAAGCTCCAACACCTTTCCACCAGTGACCAAGGCCTCCTTCTCACTACTTTAACTGAGTACCAGGACATATTCAGCTTTGAGGGGCATGAAATCCTGGGATGCACTGACTTGGTAACTCACTCCATAGACACCGGGACTAGCCCCCCAGTGAGAGCACGGCCCTACAGAGTGGCTCATGCCCAGAAACCCATCCTTCGCCAGTTAGTGAAGGAGCAACTGGACGAGAGTGTTATAAAGGAGTCAAGCAGTGCTTGGTCATCTCCTGTAGTCCTGGTCCCTAAGAAATCTGGATCTGGCCTCCAGTGGAGAATGTGCATTGATTACCGTAGGCTCAACGCAGTTACAAAACCCTCATTCTACCCCCTACCCAGAATTGATGAATACTTGGACAAGCTGGGGGGGTCAAAATACTTCACCACTCTAGATCTGAAGAGTGGCTATTATCAAGTTTCCATGTCTCCAGAGGATGCACCCAAAACCGCTTTTGTAACTGATGAAGGCTGCTATGAGTATACCAGACTCCCATTCGGATTACAGGGAGCCCCAGCAACCTTCCAGCGGCTAGCCATGATGCTTATCAAGCAACTTGGGTCACTGCACGCGCTCGCCTTCCTAGATGACTTGATCCTTTTCCATCCAGACTTCAAGTCACATTCCCAGGACCTTTGCCAAGTATTTCAGGTCTTGAGAAATGCTGGCCTCACCCTTCAGCTATCAAAGTGCCATTTTGCACAACCTGAAGTCCGTTATCTTGGACATATTGTCTCAAGCAAGGGCATCAGGCCAGATAACCAAAAGCTCATGGCAGTATCCGAATTCGCTACACCCTATAACCTCAAACAACTTCGATCATTCTTGGGCTTATGCTCTTATTACCGCCGCTTTGTTGAGAACTTCTCAAAAATAGCAAAGCCCCTGAATGACCTATCGAAGAAGGATGTACAATTCATTTGGACACCAAGGTGCGAGGAAGCCTTCCAAACCCTAAAAGCCAGGCTAGTCTCACCCCCTGTCCTTGCTTATCCAGACCTATCCAAGCCCTTCATCCTGGCAACGGATGGTAGCAAAGAGGGACTGGGATGTGTGCTATCGCAAATGGTTAATGATGAAGAGCACCCAGTGGCCTATGCCTCACGCCGCACGAGCCATGCAGAGGAAAGCTCATATTGTGCAACAGATCTAGAGCTAGCTGCCCTTATTTATGGAATTGATCAATTCCGTCACTACCTGTGGGGTGTTGAGTTCACGGTCATAACTGACCATTCAGCCCTTCGATATCTCAACACCCACAGGGATTTGAATTCAAGGCTTACTCGATGGGCACTAAAGCTTAGTGAGTTCCGATTTACTATAAAACACAAAGCTGGAACTGCCCATATGAATGCAGATGCCCTGTCTAGATGCTACGTTTGTTTCACAGCTGATGCACAGCACTGGCCCACCATCCAAGTGGATGAAATTCGGCAGAAGCAGGAAGAGGATGAGCCTACCAAATCCCTAATAGGCAGTTCTGACCTCTACAAAATGTCTTCCAATGGGCTCTTATGCCGGGTTACACCCTCAGGCTGGAAAATAGTTCTACCAACCACTCTGAGGCAACGTATCCTCGAATTGCACCATGACCTACCACAATCAGGCCATGGTGGTACCCAGAAGACATTGAGTAGAGTCAAACAAACATACTGGTGGCCTGGATTAAGAAGGGACGTTACCAACTATGTCAACTCATGCCACGCATGCTCTCAAAGGAAGCACTATGGGCGGAAAGTTGCCCCATTGGGAGAGATGTCAGAACCTTCCACTTGCTTTGACCAGCTGAGTGCTGACATAGTTGGTCCACTACCGCTCACCCCCAGGGGCCATAAGTACATTCTTAGTGTGCTGGACCAGTTCTCAAGACACATCGAGTTCTACCCCTTGGTGAATCAATCTTCCGAGATGGTAGCTCACGCTCTTCTACAACACTTTGGACGCTATGGTGCACCCAAACAGTTGCTCACAGATCAAGGAACTGATTTTACATCTGAACTCATGCACCACTTTTGCCAATTCTTCAAAGTAAGGCGCATTTGCACAACTGCATACCACCCCATGTCCAATGGTCGAGTGGAACGAATCCACAGGACAATGGCAGACATCTTGTCCCACTATGTCAATAAGGCGCAGAATAACTGGGACGAGTGCCTGCCACTGGTACAGATGGTTATCAATTCGAGCGTACACACAGCCACCAAATTCTCGCCCTACGAAGTGGTCTACGGAAGAGTCATGAACCTACCAGCACCCTCTGACATGGACCTGGGGGAAGATGTAGAACCTTACGTCAGCCATGTGGAACAGTTGCGAGCCACTCTGGAAGTACTATGGGAGAGGGTAAGGTTAGCTCAAGAGACATCGGCTAGGAAACAAGGCAATTACTACAACAGGAAAGCCACCAAGACAACTTTCAAGGTAGGGGATAGGGTATACCTGTATAACCCGGCAGTAAAGAAGGGCAGGGTGAGAAAATTCAATAAACCATGGCAGGGACCCTACAGAGTGGTGCAAGTACCTTCAGAACTAAACATAATTTTACATATTAGGGGGAAACAAAAAAGAGTCCATATTAACAGGGTGAAGATGGCAGTACCTCGCCGTACAGAACTGCTCCCTGATCAGACCAACTCTCCTTACCACTCTCCCTCAAACCAACGCACCGCAAGCCCCTTAGCAGCTACACAGGTGCAGAGGACAAATGCAGTCCTCCCTGCCTCCCAGCCACCTGATTCGATAATATCTCTGGATCACCAGACGCAACAAACCCCACCCTGTCCCAACACAGACGCTGATTACTCATTGACCAACATACCAGCTCTTCAACGGCAACCCACAATACCTCCTATGACGTATGTAGGGGAAAACAGTTTCTGGTGGGAGAATGAACAACAATCGAGCACACCACTAGTTCCCAACCAACCCCCCCAGGTAGTCTCCCACGACAACCCAACTAACTTACCATATCCTGAATCCACCCCTACAAGCAACCCCACTAAGCGATACGCTACTAGGGGTAAGAAATACAACTACAGGAAGCTAGCTGGCCTGGAAGACAGTTTTGAAACTCCTTGACAACCTTTTTTAAATTAAAATTAAATTAAATATCACCACAATTTAAAATCTTTTGCAAAATTTAAATTACCTAACCTGAAATGGAATCCGCATTTGGCCATGTACTAATGACTTTTATTTCCAGGTTACACTAGCAGCTCCTCACAATCAACATGATGCCACTGATGAGTATGTTCTTCATACCCCTGGTCCTCGTGACTGGTAGCCGGCCGCACCAGGGGGTGGTATTTGAGAGGGTGGGCGCAGCCATCTTAACAGACTCCAGCTGGAGGTTAGTAGCACACTACAACCTCACTGTCCTACAAGAGCTGGCGACACAGCTTCAAGCAGTGGTTCCCATACTGACTCAAGAGGTAACAAATTCTAATTTCTTCAAGGTGGGCAATGTCGACCCAAGGGCAGACACCAGGGTACTAGGGACAAGGGTGGAAGCCTTCACCAGGGAGCTGGAGTCACTTCAGCACTCCCTAGGTCACCCCACCAACCAAGGCAACAGGCACACTCGCTCCCTGATCCCTATCATTGGAAACCTATATTCGTACTTATTTGGGGTAGCTACTGAGGATGAGGTGCTTGACCTCCAAGAACAAATGGACACAATTACCGAAGGGGGGACCGGACACCATGCAGAGCTACAACTTTCAGTCATTGGAAGTATGGAGGAGCAGATTGCCAATAACACCAAAGCACTGCACTCAATAATTTCTGCACTTAATGGCTCTCAACAAATGGTGCGTGAAGAACTCCAACACTTCAGTACAGAATTGCAACAGTTGTGGGAGTTCTTGGCTTGGACTGAGTCGCGGCGCCGTGTAGAGACTGAGTTAGCAGGAGCTCAACACCAACTGACATTGCTCCATCAGGGCACTGAGGCGGCAGCCCGACGTCAGCTCTCGCCTAGTGTCCTCGATTACAAGGTCCTCCGAGCGGCGCTGTTGCAGGTCCAGACCATTCTCCACAAATCTGGTCGCACACTGCCATTCTCCCCTGATGATGAATACCTGTATGTCTACTATCAGCATGTTCAGGTGGAAGCTGCAGTGTCCAACGACGATTTAATCTTTGTAGTCACAATCCCAATAGTAGAGGAGGCAAGTGAATTCATGCTATACCGTGTCCACTCCCTGCCGGTCTTTGATTCAACAGTACAACAGTGGTTACAATGGGCACGGCTAGCTCCTTATCTAGGGATTGGAAAGAAGGGCCTAGATTTCATGGTGTTGGAGGAAGTACAGTACGGTCGATGCATGTCAACTCAACCAATAATATGTCCAGAGACCTTACCCCTCTTTTCCTCTTCCACACCGAGCTGTGAGCTTGGACTCTACTGGGGAGGCCATGAACACTGTGAAAGGGTCGTCCTTCCACCCCAGAGAGCCCCAGTCTTCAAGCGGGCTGGAAACAATTGGCTCTTCTCAACTGACCTCCCTGCACAGGCTGCAATCCAGTGCAACTCCACAGTAGCTAATCCCCAAACCCTAGTTACTATTTCAGGCACAGGTTTATTAGAGGGCTATGGCGATTGCGAGGTACAATGTAATGGAGTAAGGATGCTGGGTAAGGTGGTGGGAGAAACCCAGATTTCCCTGTTACAGGTTGATACTCACCAACCATTAATTTCAGCCTTCCAATCTCCCAACATTTCATTGACAACAGCTGCGGAAAAGGCTTTCTTAACAACCAACAACGAGGCCTTGGATAAGCTTGTTGCAGCACTCCCTGACAATAGCGTGGGGATGAGCCTGCAGGCAGCAATCCATACCCTTGAAAAGGACAACGAGCAAAGTAGACTCCATCATAGCCATACCTTTAGGGGATGGATGTCTACGGGCCTCTCATCAGCCTCCCTGCTTGCAGTAACTGTTCTTCTCATCATCTGTTCCGTGTCAAGCATCAGAGCAAGGTAAGGAACAGGATTTCATTCGCCATGGTTTTCCTTTTACACGTAGCCCTAAGATCTTGAACATTTTCCTGCTGACCAATTATGTTTGTTTTTGTTGTCCAATGTTTTTTTTTGCACCCTATCGCAGCTCCCACATTGCAGGGCTACACCGTCTACTAGTCACCAGGCGGTGACTTGATCAACTGTGTGGGGGGAGGGGTAGGCTGTTGGTATACATATATGTCCGTTGTCTGAATTTACCTTGCTTTGCATGCAACCCAGCGGATCCCTTCCTCACCCTATTGTAGATAAACTTCCTCATAAGTGTCTTGTATATGTGTTGTCACCGGTGACCGCAGCTGCGTTAAATTATCTCTATTATTTGTAGGACCCGTATGTTGTGACATAATATATACATTATGTTGTACTATTACCTTTTATTTGTATTATTTTACTATTATTTGTATGACATATATATTATGATATAATATATACATTGTGTTGCACTATTACACAAAAACTTACAGCAGTATTCATTGGTATGTAACAGAAATTTGAATTATTTTTGTGCGTCAGCGCTTTGCATCTATAATTTCATGAAGCGATAAGTATAGAACAAATTCACAAGGCTTCAATAAAATAGGTAGCAGGTTTTTAGGTGCAGGTTAACAATAATTGTTAAAAATAATTGAATTGTTGAAAAATTATTGAAAATTGTTGAATAATCAATTTCATCAATGAATTATTCATTGATTAAATTTCTCAATCTTGTCGAACCACCACGTGAGCCATAGGGAACCATTTTGGCCAGCTGTTTCAAAATTTTCTTAGCTTTTCCGTTTCAGGGACCCAGGTAACCGCCCACCTCGTACGATTTCCCTCCTGTAGAAGATGTACATCTACCCCAAACCTACAGTCGGGTGACAGAACTGGAAGAGACAGAACGCCCCCGAGAGTGACAGACATAAGCCCGGAAAAAGCAACAGGATCCACCAGAGCCAACGCCTCCATCACCTATTGCCTCCGCTCAGGACCAATGTGCTGCCACGTCTGACGAGACCCAGTGCCTTGCAGACCCCGAGAATGTGTCCTGGCAGGCAACCACCATGGCAGGCATGAGGCCATACCTGCAAGTCAAGCCGAGGGAGATGTTGTGGACGGATAGCACTGTCACTCTTTCAGGGCGGGAGTCTCGGAAAGGGACGTCACCTAGCTGCTGACGAGGAAGGAATGGAAAGTGGAACACGGGCTGAGGAGGGGGGCGGCCCTGTGACGGGAACTGTAGGCCCGTGGTGGATTCATTCGTTGTGTGAGTGACCTGATTAAAGGTACCATTTTTCCCACAAGTTTTCCGTGTGTCTTAGTTTTCCTTAAGTCCATAAAGAGCCTAGAAAAAGGGATACAACACTACCTACCTACCAACTTATCTGAATAAGTTGTCATTATTATTTCTTTCCTTTTTAATGGGATGCCATCATCAGGTTTGAGGTCGGTCCGTTTTTTTAAAGGTTTTTATTTTACCATTTTTGTATTTATTAATTTTTTATAGCTAACCGAAATGTGATCGCTATTCGTTTCTTCGAGTTGTACTCAGTTTTACGTCCTTAGCAACCAGTTATCGAATTTCCATAATTAAGGCACTCACACTTCCCTATTTCTTCGAATCGAGTGTGAAGCGTTTAGTTATTCCAAATAAACTTGATTTTGAAGGAGTGAAGGCAGTATGTAGTAGGTATGGGTACCTACTGTACGTATGGTACCTACCTATGGTACCTTTAAAAAAAAGGGAAAAAGGAGTGACAGTGGCAAAGCTGTGATCTTTGCAGACGAGTGATCCATACAGAAAAAAGCTGCAAATTATTACACAATGGTTTATTATTTTTCTATATTGATCACTCGTCTGAAAAGCCACCAACCATCCAACATGAAGAAAAACATCGATCGCATTTCGGTCAGCTTTAATTTCAACGGAGATTAGGCCTCTGTTGCGATTCTCACTCGTGTTTCTGATTTATCGTCCGTAAAACACTTAAATTCTCGTAGGGAGCGAACGGTTTGTCCAACAGGGCTCTGCGTGGTCTCAAAAAATGCTAGAAATTCTAAGGAAACTTAAATTGGAGGAAAAACCATACCTTTACATCAAAATTTTTTGAGTTAGGGCGTTCTCAGAATTTACATCAACCAAAATCTTCGGGGCACAACTAGAGCCCAAATGGAGCCTACATACCAAATTTTATCAAAATCGGTCAATGCTAAGTGGGAAAAGTGCCGCGTACGGCGGACGGACAGCCAAATTTTTATTCGATTTTTGGATTCTACGTACCTTGAATTTGAGGGTGGTACTTTTGAGGGGGTGTTAAAAATTTTTTGAGACCACGCAGAGCCCTGTTGGACAAACCGTTCGCTCCCTACGAGAATTTAAGTGTTTTACGGACGATAAATCAGAAACACGAGTGTGAATCGCAACAGAGGCCTAATCTCCGTTCAAATTATAGCTGACCGAAATACGATCGATGTTTTTCTTCATGTTGGTTGGTGGTAACAATGGCAAAGCCGTGTTCTTTGCAGACGAGTGATCTATATAGAAAAATAATAAACCATTGTGTAATAATTTGCAGCGTTTTATTCGCTTTTTGGATTCTACGTACTTTGAAACGTAAACCATCAAATTTTGAGTGTTAAAAAAATTTTTCTTGGTCGATTCCAAAGGTTCATTATTGAAAATAATAAACCAATAATAACCCTTTTTGAAATAATTTGCAGCGTTCAAAATAAACTTGATTGTGAAATAGAAAGGTAGTACCTATGGTTTGAAATATATTGCTGCGTTTTGCTAATAGCAACCACATTTCAGTCATCTAGAAACATTTCAGTCAAAATGAAAAACAATCACGTGATTCAGCGTCGAAAAATAATGAAGAAACGTGTGACGTACTACTTGGGATTATCAAAAACCTAATTTTGGTGCAATGGTGGGGTAGCGCAGTTTTGATCGTTCTATGAACCGGGTTGCAGGCAATAAGAAAAATCAAGTGCGGGGTCGAAAACTCATGAAATTTCACGTAGAATCAGAAAATCGAATAAAAATTTTGCCGTCCGTCCGCCGTACGCGTGACTTCTCTTAGCTACCATGGACCGATTTTGATGAAATTTGGTACCTATGTGGGCTCCATTTGGGGTCTAGTTGTGCCCCGAAGATTTTGGTTGATGTAGGTCACTTCTAAGTGTCAGAAAATGAATTTTGAAAACGCCCTAACTCAAAACATTTTGATGTAAAGGCATTATTTTTTCATTAATTTGATATAGTATTGAATTTTTTTAATCGAATGAGAACAACCAGAGCTCTGTTCGGTCCCTATGAGAGCTTAAGGGTTGGGCTTAGAATAAATCAGAAACACGAGTGTGAATCGTAAAAGAGGACTATTCTCCGTTGAAATTATATCTTACCAAAATGCGATCGATGTTCGTTTCTTCGAGTTGTACTCAGTTTGGCGCCCTCATCAACCAGTACTCAAATTGTCTAAAGAAGGCACCCACAACTCTTTATTTCTTCAAACTGAGTGTGAAGCGTTTATTTCATCCAAATAAACTTGTTTGTGAAGTAGGTATGCGGTAGAAAGAATGAATGAATGAATTTGAATGAATGAATTTGACAATGGCAAAGCCGTGTTCTGAAATGAACATAATATGAAATATATGAATAATAATAATAAATAAATAATAAAAATAAATGAATAATAATAAATGAACATAATATGAAGAGGCCAGCCAGGAGTCACCCAAAGCAGCTCCTAGGGATAAGGGGTGGTCGAGAGGGTTGAAGGGAAGAGCCTCCATAAAACCACCACCAGTTCAGGTATGAGCCGAGCAGGGCGTGGGTGGTGACACCCTGGAGTACACCAGTAAGCCCGTCTCGAGTAACTCCGTGGCAATTTTTCCACATCCCGCGCAATGATAAGGTTGAGCGAAACTCCCAAAATCTAATTGTTCAGTGTTTTGACAATGTGTGCCGTCACTCATCTGATACCATTACGACTGTGGAAAATTAAAAGATGTGTGACACAAAGAAATAAGAATTATACAGATATCTCTGCTACTTTTGTTTTTATAAGCCTTTCAAATTAGCAAAGTTAACTACCCCCACTCTATAGTACTTAATTCTTTCTCAGAAGGTAGGTAATTTTATTAGTTGCAGTCACTGCGAAGCCTCCGAAGGTGACTCTTGCGACGACGACAAGCCGACCTCGCGGGACGCCCTGCGTCTGCACTGAAGGAGCCTGTAAGTGCTGCACGGGAGCTGTGCTCAGCAGGTTCAACTACACGCAGAGGAACAAAGCCTGCGTCAACGTCAATTATGAGCCCGACGACTTCGAGTTCCACTATAAACTCATGTTCAACGACAGAGTCCTGCTTCAGAACAAAATATCAGGTAGGGAAAGCATGAGAGCTGAACATGGTGAGGTCAAAATCCGAGAATCTGTCTCTAGCCTCCGTTCTCAATTTTGCTTCCGAGTCTACCAAGGTAGCGGAAGCTTTGTTTTCACTTTTCAAGGATGAAAAAAAAAAGTTCTCCAAAATCAAAATTTTCACTCGCGTTTTGCGTTTTAGACCTTTCTGAACAATTTTGGTTCCGTGTCTGTGTGTCTGTGTGTCTGTGTGTCTGTCTGTCTGTGTGTCTGTCTGTCTGTGTGTCTGTGTGTCTGTCCGTCTGTCATGATTTCCTTGTAACGCGCATAACTATACGAAGTTATTGTCCGATTACGATGAAATTTTCAGGGATTGTGCGGGTTGGTGTGTAGACGGTCCCCTATGAAAATCATCATCCCCGGACTGATAGAAGCGACTGCGCATGCGCAAACGTGAATTCCTTGTAACGGCCATAACTTCTACATTTTCCATCCGATTTCAATGAAAATTTCAGAGATCTTACAGATTAGTATTTAGATGGTCCCTTGTGAAAATCATCATCCTCGGACTGATAGAAGCGACTGCGCATGCGCAAACGTGAATTTCCTTGAAACGGCCATAACTTCTACATTTTTCATCCGATTTCAATGAAATTCTCAGGGATTATGCGGATTAGATTGTAAATGGTCCCCTATGAAAATCATCACCCCCGGACTTATAGAAGCGACTGCGCATGCGCAAACGTGAATTCCTTGTAACGGCCATAACTTCTACATTTTCCATCCGATTTCAATGAAAATTTCAGAGATCTTACAGATTAGTATTTAGATGGTCCCTTGTGAAAATCATCATCCCCGGACTGATAGAAGCGACTGCGCATGCGCAAACGTGAATTTCCTTGAAACGGCCATAACTTCTACATTTTTCATCCGATTTCAATGAAATTCTCAGGGATTATGCGGATTAGATTGTAAATGGTCCCCTATGAAAATCATCACCCCCGGACTTATAGTAGCCGATGCGCATGCGCGAACGTAAAATCCGTTTAACAGCCGTGCGTACGTCACAACCTCAAATTCTACACCACTTATCGTCTGGCGCTCGTAGCACATGTACAGCGATTCATGTTGACAAATGAGAGGCCTCGGGTACGATTCCCGGCCGTGGCAAGATATTTTTGGATTTTTTGAGTAGTGACTCACTTACATTTTTCATCCGAATTTGATGAAATTCTCTAGGATTATCCAGAGTAGCGTGTAGATGGTCCCCTATGAGGGTAGTGAAAGGTACTTAGAGATTGGTGTTTTGAGATTAACTACTATGCATCGGATCATCTATATAATCGGGTTATGGATACGAGGAAGCTATGTGCCACACCCACTTGGCAGACGTTTTCGATTTATTTCGTGTTTCCCCTTAAGGGGGTCTCTGTCGGTCGCGCGTTCCGGGTTAGTATTTTCCGAAATTACCGTCGCTCAAACGTTGAAAGTTGTACCTAAATTTTAAATGTTCAAGGATTTTCGAAATTCATTAGTGCATGGGCGTAGGGAATTGAAAAACTAAAAAATTGCCGCTGGAATCATCAAATTCGTACAATAATTGCTATGTTTCGTGTGACGCAAAATAACGCAAAATGAAAAACTTGATTAGTTTTCCGTAGAAACGCATGTAAGTGATAATCCCATATTTTGGACTCCGTGGTAGAATTCAGTAGTAATGGTCGAGAATTCGGGACTTCATGGTAGTGAATCTCCATAATACTGGCCTGTACTTTATTCGTTTTTACAGGAATTATACCTTCTCTAATAATATTTCAAACATTTTTAATGAAGTTGATGGCTATCTTTTTATTTCGGCATGAAGAGTAGGTAGTTCAGAAGATAGTTACGTGCTTGAGAACTTCAAAAGCACAATGTGTTCGTATCAATAAAGTATTAAAATACCTTCATAATAATAATTATTGTCTTTTTCAGAAAATTGCCCGCCTAAAACTAAATCAAACTAAATCATTTCTCTCGAAGCTCATGTTTTGCTCCCAATATATAAGGAGAACCAAAAACGTTTTAAATAGGCGAAACGGGTGAAAAATGACCTTGAAGAGGAAAAACGCTGCAAATTACTACACAATGGTTTATTATTTTTTATTTTTCTATATAGATCACTCATCTGCAAAGCCACCAACCATCCATCATGAAGAAAAACATCGATCGCATTTCGGTCAGCTTTAATTTGAACGGAGACTAGGCCTCTTTTGCGATTCACACTCGTGTTTCTGATTTATCGTACGTCCAAACTTTAAATTCTCGTAGTGAGCGAACGGTTTGTCCTACAGAGCTCCGGGTGGTCTCAAAAAATTCTAAAAATTCTATAGAATCTTAAATTGAAGGAAAAACAATACCTTTATATCAAAATTTTTTGAATTAGGGCGTTTTGAAAATTTCAAAATTGATTTTGGAACCCTTAGAACTGACCTACATCAACCAAAATATTCGGGGCACAACTAGACCCTAGAAGGAGCCTGCATACCAAATTTCATCAAAATCGGTCGATGCTAAGTGGCAAAAGTGCCGCGTACGGCGGACGGACGGCCAAATTTTTATTCGATTTTAGTTTATTATTTTCAATAATGAACCTTTGGAATCGACCAAGAACAAAAAAAATTTAACACCCCCTCAAAATTTGATGGTTTACGTTTCAAGGTACGTAGAATCCAAAAATCGAATAAAAATTTGGCCGTCCGTCCGCCGTACGCAGCACTTTTGCCACTTAGCATTGACTGATTTTGATGAAATTTGGTACCTATGTAGGCTCCAGTTGGGGTCTAGTTATGCCCCGAAGATTTTGGTTGATGTAGGTCACTTCTAAGGGTTCCAAAATCAATTTTGAAATTTTCAAAACGCCCTAACTCAAAAAATTTCGATATGAAGGTATTGATTTTCCTTCAATTTAAGATTCTATAGAATTTTTTGAGACCACCCGAAGCTCTGTAGGACAAATCGTTCACTCACTACGAGAATTTAAAGTTTGGACGTACGATAAATCAGAAACACGAGTGCGAATCGCAAAAGAGGCCTAATCTCCGTTCAAATTAAAGCTGACCGAAATGCGATCGATATTTTTCATCATGTTGGATGGTTGGTGGCTTTGCAGACGAGTGATCTATATAGAAAAATAAAAAAATAATAAACCATTGTGTAATAATTTGCAGCGTTTTTTGTTCGTTGACAACTATTAAAGGAGAAAACTTGAATTCAAAATCAAACGTCTGCCAAGTGGGTGTGGCACATAGCTTCCTCGTATCCATGACCCGATTGTAAAGATGATTCGATGCATAGTAGTTAATCTCAAAACACCAATCTCTATGTACTTTTCACCACCCTCATAGGGGACCATCTACACGCTAATCTGGACAATCCTAGAAAATTTCATCAAATTCGGATGAAAAATTAAGTGAGTAGATGTATGTGATTGGATCAAAAAAATACTTAGCCTCGGCTGGGATTCGAACCCGCGACCCCTGAGGGACAGTTCTATGCTGCCTCTGAGCTATTGAGGCCTAGTAATGTATAGGATTTGAGAACCTCACAGGGGACCATCCCTCTATGAAAAACTATTCTCTATGATTTTCATAGGGAACCATGTAAACACTACTCTGTGACATCCTTGCAAATTTCATCGAAATCGGATGGAAAATGTAGAAGTTATGGCTGTTACAAGGAATTCACGTTTGCGCATGCGCAGTCGCTTCTATCAGTCCGGGGATGATGATTTTCGTAGGGGACCGTCTACACACCAACCCGCACAATCCCTGAAAATTTCATAGAAATCGGACAATAACTTCGTATAGTTATGCGCGTTACAAGGAATTCATGACAGACACGGAACCAAAATTGTGAGTGAAAATTTTGATTTTGGAGAACTTTTTGCTTCCGAGTCTACCAAGGTAGCGGAAGCTTTGTTTTCACTTTTCAAGGTCGGAAAAAAAAAGTTCTCCAAAATCAAAATTTTCACTCGCGTTTTGGGTTTTAGACCTTTCTGAACAATTTTGGTTCAGTGTCTGTGTGTCTGTGTGTCTGTGTGTCTGTGTGTCTGTCTGTCTGTCTGTCTGTCTGTCTGTCATGAATTCCTTGTAACGCGCATAACTATACGAAGTTATTGTCCGATTTCGATGAAATTTTCAGGGATTGTGCGGATTGGTGTGTAGACGGTCCCCTATGAAAATCATCATCCCCGGACTGATAGAAGCGACTGCGCATGCGCAAACGTGAATTCCTTGTAACGGCCATAAATTCTACATTTTTCATTCGATTTCAATGAAATTCGCAGGGATTGTGTGAGTTGGTGTGTAGACGGTCCCCTATGAAAGTCACCGACCTCGGACTGATAGTAGCCACTGCGCATGCGCAAACGTGAATTCCTTGTAACGGCTATAACTTCTACATTTTCCATTCGATTTCAATGAAATTTTCAGGGATGTTACAGATTAGTATTTAAATGGTCCCCTATGAAAATCACCACCTTCGGACTGATAGTAGCCACTGCGCATGCGCAAACGTGAATTCCTTGTAACGGCCATACCTTCTACATTTTCCATCCGATTTCAATGAAATTTTCAGGGATGTTACAGATTAGTATTTAAATGGTCCCCTATGAAAATAACCACCTTCGGACTGATAGTAGCCACTGCGCATGCGCAAACGTGAATTCCTTGTAACGGCCATAAATTCTACATTTTTCATTCGATTTCAATGAAATTTGCAGGGACTGTGTGAGTTGGTGTGTAGACGGTCCCCTATGAAAATCACCGACCTCGGACTGATAGTAGCCACTGCGCATGCGCAAACGTGAATTCCTTGTAACGGCCATAACTTCTACATTTTCCATCCGATTTCAATGAAATTTTCAGGGATGTTACAGATTAGTATTTAAATGGTCCCCTATGAAAATAACCACCTTCGGACTGATAGTAGCCACTGCGCATGCGCAAACGTGAATTCCTTGTAACGGCCATAACTTCTACATTTTCCATCCGATTTCAATGAAATTTTCAGGGATGTTACAGATTAACTTGTTTCGATGTTTTGAGATTAACTACTATGCATCGGATCGTCTATACAATCGGGTTATGGATACGAGGAAGCTATGTGCCACACCCACTTGGCAGACTTTTTTTCATCCTTGAAAAGCGAAAACAAAGCTTCCGCTACCTTGGTAGACTCGGAAGCAAAAGTCCCAATCGTGCACCAGTTAGTGGAGTAGTTAGTTAAATAACATTCAAGGAAATTTAATTTTTGTAAGCCTGGTTTGACTTCTAATGGTGAATTTCTGTTAGAAATCGGAACCACGCGAATCTGATGAAAGCCTTATCAACATTATTGAATAAAATACTCTATAGGAGCTCTCAAATGCAGTATTTTTTCAGGAAAGAGTCCACGGCCAGTTTGCATCCCAATAATCAGCAGGTTCTTCCCAGGGAATTTGTGTCTGAAATTCTCAAACGTTTACATGATTGGCCGCAACTTCCACGCGTGTCTCGAGCTGGACGGAGTGTGGAATGAACAAGAGCTGTTCGGGGTAAGTAATCCACACTGCCATGGATCCACCGGTACTCCTATCGTGGTTTTGCCAAGGAAAGGGTCGTAGGCATGTGTTCTGACTCCATTTTGGATACGAAAGTTTTTGTGAGTAGGACTGTTGGACGTTTGTGAATCATGATGGAAACTCTTTTCGGTTTATTATTTTCTACTAGCTAAAAGGCCTACTAAAAGCAGGCAAACACGATTCCTCCGACTCTCCCCGCCACCCACTCCCTCCAACTCCTCCCGCCCCCAACTCCTCCCGCCCCCAACTCCTCCCGTCTCCCATTCCTCCGAATCCCCCCCCCCTCCCACGACCCCTCAAACTCCTCCAACTCCCCCGATCGGCGATGTGCATACGTGCGTACGGTTGGCGTTTTATGTATATAGAAGATAATGAACCTTTGGAATCGAGTAGGGAAAAAAATTTAGCCCCGCTCAAAATTTGATGGTTAACGTTTCAAGGTACGGAGAATACAAAAATTTAATAAAAACGCTGCAAATTATTACACAATGGTTTATTATTTTTCTATATAGATCACTCGTCTACAAAATCACCAACCATCCAATATGAAAAAAAATAAATAAAAAAAATAAAAAAATAAAAAAATAAAAATTTAAAAAAAAAATTTAAAAAAAATCAAAATCACCAACCATCGATCGCATTTCGGTCAGCTCTAATTTGAACGGAGATTAGGCCTCTTTTGCGATTCACACTCGTGTTTTGATTTATATATATATATATATTTCAATATAAACCCTTAAATTTTTGTAGGGAGCGAATGGTTTGTCCTACAGAGCTCCGGGTGGTCTCAAAAAATTCTAAAAATTCTATAGAATCCAAAATTGAAGGAAAAACAATACTTTTACATCGAAATTTTTTGAGTTAGGGCGTTTTCAAAATTTCAAAATTGATTTTGGAACCCTTAGAAGTGACCTACATCAACCAAAAGCTTCGGGGCACAACTAGACCCCAAATGGAGCCTACATACCAAATTTCATCAAATTTTGAGGGGGTGTTAAAATTTTTTTTTTCTTGGTCGATTCCAAAGGTTCATTATTGAAAATAATAAACCAAAATGAGAGTCGCAAACGAATGTTCACAGACGGAAGTAGGCCAAATATCCTATCAAAATTCAGCCGATAATTTTTTTCTCTCTCTTCGATTTCTTTGTCCGAATAGTTTGAAGTCACCCAGTTGAGGTTCCTTAGCAACCAAGAACCAAATTACGGTTATGTATACGAGGCACCCACTATTCTCAGATAACAATAAATCAAAATAAACTAGTCAAAAACATGGGGGCTTTACGCACCAACACTGGGGAATTGTATTATAGCTTCAGGATAGGGATCGGAGAGGGCAAATGGTTTAGGACTGATGGAGGGGGGGAGGACACAAGGGGTTCCTCAGCTCGGAACTGCAACCGATTAGTGGGTGTAATTTTGGTGAGGGTTTCACAGCATCCATTTCTCCAGGAGCCGTGAACTATTCATGGTGGAGGCTGGCGACCTCCACCCTCATCTGTTAGCTTTACTGTGTTACTGCCCGGAGACGAAGACAGGCTTGAGAGCCCTTATGCCTTAAAATGTAGTATAGACAGAGGGTGTTTTTAAAATTGTGTTAGTCTATATTCGTGCTGTACCCGTCTAATAGAGTACCCACTCGGCTATTATTAAGTTAAATCGAACGATACGACGAACACGAGTTTACTCGACGACGCAGGTTCCCAAAATATAAAAGTTGTTCATTTCTGAACAAGTTTAATTAAAGGAAATTCTTTGTTGATTCCGAATGTAATCACACCATACTATCATTCAGACGGTAATTTCCACAGAAAACCCCTGAAAATACGTTCAGAACTGTTCAAAATTCCTGGCTAACGAACCCTTCTTTTCGTTTATTTGGAAAATATAGACAAATGAAATTTTTTCTAGTTAGGTACCTATTGCCCAAGCCATCGTCCGGAGTGATGATTACAGTGAAGAAAATTAGATAGATAGATATATGTTTATTTGGCGTCATTTTGTACACTTTTACAATAATGTAAATGCATGAAGGGATGCGATTTGCTCAGATTTCCTACCCGACGTTAGGCTTGGCCCGTGTTGAGGGTAGGATCTTTGCAAAATCGCTCCATATCGGTAAATAAATTGATATCTACTATACATCTATCTATATACATAAAACGCCAACCATACGTACGTATGCACGGAGGGGTTTGAGGGGTCGTGGGAGTGGGGAGAGTCGGCGGAATCGGAGACGGGAGGAGTCGGAGGGTGTCAGAGGAATCGTGTTTGCCTACTTTTAGTAGGCTTTTCAGCTAGTTACAGTAATAAGTAAATTACTAAACAATACATGATTGGACAGAAAAAAGGACGCATTTTGATAAATTCTCAAAATAATCCATGCTGATAAGTTTGAGTCCATGCAGTAACTTTCATTGAAAACTCGCTGAAACTACTGCTAGATGATCATTGAAGGTTGCATCCACTTTTCTTTCGGTTCAAACCAGCAGGTTCATTGCCCCCCTTATCTTGTCTTTGAGCAAATACCCAAAGGTCCTCAATCAAAGTTCAAAGGATATACACTCGCCTTTTTTTTTTTTTTTTTTTTTTGAGTTCACGAGCGAGGGAAGTGCCGTGAAGCCTATCACTAACATCTAGGTTGAGACGTGTCCTTCCACCCTCTCAGAAATCTGGTGCATACAAGATACCAATCGCATTATGATTTATTGAAGAAGTTTACATAGTAGGTAAAGTTTTGAAAAACCACTCACTTAAAACATATCGTTAATAAAGCTCAATTAGAAGAAAGAAAACATCTGAGAGGGTAGTAATTTAATCGTGTTATAGGTGGCATTTGACTGCTTCCGGATTGGCACCAACGGAATTGCTCTAGTGAAACCAGAGGATGGTGGAGGTCTTCCCACCACAGTAGTCGAAGAAGTGTTGAGCCCTGAAGAAGAGGATTATGACGACCAAGCCAGAAGTGACGCAGACAGGCAATGAAGAACTAGTGGAGCTGGAGAGCTGCCTGCCTACTCCATGAATAAAATACCTCGCCGCGAAATTGGTGTTAACATTTAGCGAACAACTCAAACAATACAAACATGCGTGGTGGCGTTGCCAGAGACTGAGAAGCTCGTCAACTGGGAAACCAAAGTTAAATTTAATGAGTCGTTTTCATTACCGAATTTCAGAAATCCATTCCGATCTATAGGATATGAACTCATAGAAATGTGACAAATATCGTTGGAATTGTCACAACAGCCGGCTGCAGTGGAAGGCTCAAGAATTGGCAACGCTGCACCTGCTTCCCTAATCAAGGTGAAGACTATTACAATGTAATAGTCATGTATGTCATGCAAATCGTAGTTGATTTAACTTTTTTAACACTTGAGGTTTTGACTGTGTTGCGGTGTAAGTTTTGGGGGAAACCACGTCCCCCCGTCATTCGGAAGGAAGCCACAAACTCGTCTAGATGCAAGTCGGAGGTTGGTGCTGCGATAAAAACGACTGTGCTGCTTTCTTGGTGCTGCTTTGTTGAATTGTAATTTTCTGAACAGTAAGAAGATTTGCTAGTCCCAAAACTGAATAGGTTAAAGTTAGATACATACAAAAAGCACGAGATTTACTAGGCTGGAATCAACCAACTCATAATTTTATTCGATAATTATCTTGGGGGGGTCTTTCAAAACTCCTTGGTTATCTACAATAAAATAACTTGCGGTAATACTACAGTACACTACACCGAAGAAGTGAAATTGTTTGAACTAGGCAGTTACAGCTCAATTCAATTTTACCTGTCTGCCGACACCTCCCTCTCTTGTATAAATTTCACAAATAAAACGCAGGGTACCTCAAAATGCACAGGTGTTCACAAAGAACTTGTAATGGCCGAGACTGGAGGCACCTGCTTCATACCTCCCCTTATCACCCGCCAACATCACTCGTTTAGAAGGACAGCTCGAGGTACCATCAGGATTCGCTCTACTTAAGAATCTTGTCTTAATAACTTCTCTCGCCTTACACGATCATTTAAGGGTAGAAGGAAAATTTGTTCCATATCGAAAAACGCCAAGAAAGTGGCCATATTCAAGTACCTTTTTCTCCGAATCAACAGAAAATATCAATTTGAGATTTTTAGAAGTTGTTTAGGTATTATTATGTAACTTTTAGTCAGACAACTTCTAATTAGTGCCATATTACACAAAAAATAAAAACTGCTAGTGAAATGTTGACTTTGAAAAATTTATTTTTTCAGAAGCGCTACAAATTTCAAAAAGTTGTCCGACTTAAATGTGTATCCGTATTTGGTTCACGCATGGGAAAAATTGCATTCAATTTAATTGATTACAGCCAGAGAAAAAGGTTCTTATGTGATGAAAAATTAATTTTTCAGGAGACGCGAATTTCGAAATTCAAGCTTTCCCGCCCGTTCATGATAGATAGATATTTTATTTCGCACTGTTGGTACATATTCGTACATAGTGTAAGTCAACATTTTCAAGCATAATTACAGTTCAATTCAATTTCAGATTTTCAGATTCGATTTCAGATTTTCTCATTCGATTCTAAAAATTCAATGGTAGGTACCTATCTTAAATTTGGAAAAAACAATACCTACCTCCATATCGAAAGTTTTCGAGATAGGGCGCCTTTGGAAGTTCCCTTCCGTTTCATCGCTTAGAAGTGACTGACATCAACCAAAAGCTTCGCGGCACAACTAGACCCCAAATGGAGTCCCTTATACCTACCAAATTTCATCAAAATCGGTCCATGATACTTAAGGAAAGTTCCGCGGACGGACGGATTTATTTATATTCGATTTTCAAAATCTACACGTACCTACCTCAAACGTAAACCATCGAATTTTGAGAGTAAACTTTTCTTTTGAAAATAATAAACCAAAAAAGGGAGACTCAGAATTTAGACTTAATAAGATGTGAAACCTTCATTCTACTATGTTAAGCAAATATTTCCAAATGTACAACAAGAAAAACGATTAGGTACAGTGAAATACAGTAAAATCGGGGACGGGACACCAGTCAAACTGCTACTATTTGCGGCGGCGAAAAAACGAACTGCTTTCCTTCCTTGAGATTATGTGGGTGGATATGTTATGTCTTCATGCGTGGGCTAATTAGCATCCATGGCTCACCATCCAAGTTTCTCTGCATTCAAGGTCACGAAACAGTTCCTTGGCTGTTTGCTATGGCTGATAGTGTGGTACTTGCGTCTCGCCGTCAAAGGACGAGCAGCCGATGCTGCGATCTAGCGGCATTTGTGAAAAGTAGGCTGCACCTCGTTTTTACCGTTCATTCCAACATTTTACGGTTCTACAATTCCCTGCAAGACTAGAAAACGAAAAAAAAAATTTTGGAAAAAAAAGTTTTTTTTTCAGTTTCGAAAGTTGCTGTGCCTAGTACCTACCAGTCTTTACAACGTATAGTTTATAGGGAGTTATCTTGTTCCCCGTAAACAATTTATATATGTTTTTCGAGAACAGTGAAGACAAATAGGATTATTGTATTGTTCACACTTGTAATTGGTGTACGGACGCTTTTGGTAGGGACACAGTGAACAATATTTTTTCTTCTTGAGGTCTTCTCTAAGGTTCCCCTATTATTTTACATGACTCTTGGGTGCCACGTGAGTATGCCATACTCACTTTTTATACACCGCTCAGGTGCCAGGTGAGTGTGGCATACTCATTAGGTTTCAGAAAAATGATACTTAACCCATTTCCGGCCGCTGATGCATTTTTGCATGTTCATAATACCTAATGATTTTTTGAATATTGAAATAGTGGAAAATCTTTGTAGAAGAATTTTTTCTCGTCCATGCTGTTCTTAAACCTTTCAAAAAACGTTTTCTTCGACATTCGGGAGCTCAATGAGATTTGGGAAATTTTTTTGAAAGAGAGGCCTTTTGGCCGAAATCGTGATTATGGTGGCTCGAATTCGATCCTGGTTGGGTGAGCGTTTTGGGCCATGAGTCGAAACAGATTCCGGGCCATAAATAGATTTTTACATTTTACCTAGATTTTACGAGATTTTTAACAATGAAATGGATAAATCATATCGATTTGGAAAACTGAAACCTCTCAAATCTTATAAAATGTTAAATTCATATAATTTGGAGCATTTTTGCTCTCGATTAGTGAGCAAATGATGCCTTATTTCGGCCGGCATTCTGTATGTATAATAGATCATCCTCCTCCTCCCATTACTCTGTTATTTCTACCCTCGGCTTGAAATGGGTTAAGGTGCGCAGGGTCCATGCAAGGGGGTTGCTCTAGCGGCAGTTGCCCAAGTTACGCCAATTTACATTGGGTCCTCAATCACGACTGTGGCGCAGGGCCGCCACCACAGCAGATCGAAAATCCTTAGTGAGTGTGACATACTCACATGGCGTGTTAAGGGTTAATTATAAGGAGAAGAAAACTGTTATTGAATTGTGGTGAACTTGTGAATGAATGGTGACGAATCAAGCAAGATGCATTATTATAGTCTGCAGAATTTTTACTAACGTATTGCTAGCAAAATTTCGCCCTAAACGGCCGTTATTCGATTCACACAAATTTCAAACCTCCACGATTCCATTATAAGTATGTACATTTTCATGAACCTTTGGAATCCAAAAAGTAAAAGAATGAATCAAAATTCAATAAGTAGGTAGTTTAGGTACGTTTCTAGGTAGTATCCCACTTTTTTCACGCAGTGTTGTGGGTAGAAGGTGCAAGTGCAAGGTGGATAACAGTTCCACGTTTCCCAACTGTGTTTTCCGACTTTTTCTTCTCAACTGACTCAACTTGTCCACTGATTGCTTCTCTGTCTGCCCTTCTTTTTAGTTAATTCTAATAGTTAGTTTCTTTTTAGTAAAGAGCTTCTTTGGGAAGTAATGAAAAATGAGAAAACAAAACTAAGCTCCGTCAATTAGGGAGAAGAAACAGATTTTCCGTGAACCTCGTCAAAAACTTGAAATAAAATCCAGGAAATTTGATCAGTGTTTTATTGTCTTGATTCCAGTACCAACATTAAGTTCTTTGATAACTTCCATCTGGCATAAATTGTATTGGAGTTGCTTTCATTAATTTAAAATCGATTTTATTTAATTATTATACATGGTGTATCGGATAATTTAGTTACAACTAATTAGCAACAGTAACATATTTTTTTCACTCAACTGTTTCATATCTTTGATTCAAGAAACGACTGCAGTGACTACTACCATAATTGATAAAGAAAGTTCAAATTTGAGGATACCGTTGAAAAGAGCATTAAATTTCCCGTCTCTCTGATGTAAAACTGCAATGCAAACTTTTTTGATGGACAAACAATATTCCTGAACATAGGATTTTCTCGAGAATGATTCTTGTACTGAGAACAGTTTACAACTTAACCCGGGGAAGTGTTCTGTGGTTATGTTCCATCGTTCGGTTAGCATATGTCAGTTCCCATACATTCTGGAAGGATCTCCTCTGTTTCGTGCGACTGAGACTATGGAACTGGGAGTCCTGTGCGATAGCCAGCTCTCTTTCTCCAGACATATTGGTGCAGTGGCGAACAGTGCCATGCGAACGCTGGGCTTCCTGAAGCGTCACACCCGTGAATTCACTGACATAAAACCGGTAATTGTATTGTACAAGGCCTTGGTTCTCCCAAAACTGGAATATGCGTCAACGGTCTGGAGCCCCATTTATTCGATCCACCGGTATGCCCTGGAAAGGGTACAGAATACATTTCTGAGATACGAGGGTTATAAACTGGGAATCCTGTCCGACGAATGAGGAATTTCACCATGTCGGAATTTCCTATTTTTGACCCCAAAATCGGATTCAGCACCTCAAAAAAACCCCTAAGGCAAACTTTCAGCCCGAACTTCCTAATTTACGAATAAACAAAACAGTGTAGAAAATACGAATGTTTAAAAAAAACGGGAAAATGACGTCATCCTGGAATAGTTCATTTATGGCCGCTTGAAGCGCTGAGATCGAGAAATCTATAGTCCCCAGATGCAAAATTTCACGAAACAGTAAAGTTCGAAATCGAAAAACTGAAGAAAAAAACAGAAAAAGCAAAAAGCGAGATGGGGAAAATTAGGTTTCCCCTGTTTTTGTTTGATAACTTTTCTCTTAGAAAACACGATTTCATCGTCCCAATGGGCAACACTGGGAGGAGACAGCGATCCGAACAGCCCAATCAGCGAGCGTTCCCGCTTCACGTCCATTTTCCCGGTTAGTTTTGAAATCAAAAATTTTGATTGTCTCCCAAAAATAACAGGAGACTTATTTTCCGAAATCAGCCCGATTTTCATCTATCCCACACCATTAGCTATTCAGGAAAAATGCAAACAGAATTCGGTGAAATTCCTCATTCAACTATCCCAACATGTTGGAGACCTGTCAACTGCAAACACTATATAAAAGAAGAATCATTGCTGATTTGGTGTTCCTGCATAAATTTCTCAATAATAAAACCAATTGCCCGTCTCTTTTCGCCAAGTTCCAGTTTACCACTCCTCGTCTCACCAGTCGCCATCCCACCTTGTTCCACGTTCCGTTTTCAGCATTAAATTATTTACTAAATTCCCCCTTAAACCGTATCTGCCGTTCAGCGAATCTTCTTCTTCATCTTCATCCTGATTTTGACTTTTTCCATAGTACTCCGTCACAACTTAAACCACTCATATTATCATCTCTTGTTTCATTTTAAATTTCATTCATCCGTCAATAGTATATATTTCTTTATTAATTCATTTCCTTCTAACAGTAGCTTTGTATCATCGTATCTCGTTTTTTTATCATGTAAATTGGGCTTGCCCGTATTATTATAAATAAATAAATAAATGATTCCTACTTTTGTCAGGCAGTTTCTGGTTTTTTTTGTGTATCTATACAGTAAAAACTTGCCCAAGATGTGACCTGCGAATCAAAAAATTACAACCGTTCTGGGCGAAATTTTCTAAAATTCAAAATTCTGCAGACGGTATTTTTTACTTTAATAATGCATCCTGCTTGATTCGTCACCACAGAAATTCAATAACAGTTTTCTTCTCATTACAATTTATAAGGCAAGGAAGTAGAACCGTCAAATGTTGGAATGAGTGGCAAAAACGAGGTGCAGTCTACTTTTCACAAATTCCGCTAGACCGCAGCATCAGTTCCAAAAAATGGAAATATAGGAGAATCTTCACAAAAATTAATTAATTTATTTTGCATATTTGTAGTAAGGCAAACAGTATTTACTATGTTTGCCTGGAGGAAACGCCGCTGTTCCGGGTCTTCGTAAGTAAAATGAGATACCACGATATTAGTGACATCCCTTGGTTGTTTTTCATCTAAACTGCTTTTTATGCCACTTTTGGATTTTAAAAAAGCCTACGGTTTCCAATCCGTATATCTGCTGAAGTGAAATTTATTGGTTCCGAGAGGTTTGACTTGTGGGAGGTTAATAGTGACCTCCAAAACCAAATTTCTACTCGCTCGTTTCAAAACTGACTGAAAATGTTTGTTTCTGCACTGTTCTATTCTGTATTCTATAAGTCTATCTTTCTATTTTTAGCTCTTCGAAGTTTATCAACTTTGATTGCTAGTAGTATATTACTCGTAGAATTAGGTAGGTATCTACTTTGTACAAGATTTTGTATCTACTGCTAGCAGTTCTATTCAACTTCGATGATTTTTGTCATCCTTTCATATTCATTTAAAATATATATAAATTCCTCCTTTAATTCAAATTTAAATTTTTCTTTCAGGTATTTTTGTATAATTTAAAATGTATTTTCGGAAATAAACTCTTTTTTATCATCGTAACAGTTTATTCTGCAAGCTCATCACGGACATGATATACCTACAGGGCTAATAGTGGAATGAAACCTCATCTTCATCCAGGAATGAATGAACGCCACATACTCGTCAAAGTAATTTATTGGTTGTTCTCAAAATGAATAAATAGGTACAAAAATACTTAGATGGTAAACAAATATTTCGAGGAAAAAATACTGTTTAGAATCGTGATGTTCAAAATATCGTCGCTTAAGAACAATAATGGCCTATCTCAAAAAACATCACTTTTGCAAAATGATGAGATAGGCCATAATCATAAACAAACCAAAAGATAATAGATAGGCCATTATCAAAAAACTGATAATATAGAAGTTTTCTAGCATGGACAGATAAAAAGTAAGGATACCAACGCACTAGAAATGAAAAAAATCTATTAAAGTACAATTTAAGCCCAAATCCCTTTTTTTTTTTAGATAGGCCATTATTGTTCTTAAGCCACGATAAGATTATTGTAATTAGCGGCTCGAAGACGAGATAAATTCTTGAATAACTTTCACTCAACGTACACAGCACAATCGAGTAGAACTCCAGACTAGTTACCACAGAAAAAAATAGCAGGCTTCATCCCTAAGCAGAACATTGTACTTGGAAACCCCTCTCTTCAATAAATTATTCAACATTAATTTGAACTTAGTTTAAACATGCAATACAGGTTATTGAAGGGTGGTACAGAAAAATGAAGATCATAGTACAAGATTTCCATCATCAGGTTGTTCAGGTTACTATTGTAAAATTAGCAAAGATGGCAAGAATGGGTAGGTGTTACCACAGTTAAACCAATTTTGGAACATAGGTACCTGCATATGACCTAAAACTGTGCATTTTTGAGTTTTCGTTCTCAAAATCATCACCAAAGACTAATGAGAAGTATTGAGATTTGAATAGTAGCTGCAACCTCGCTCGATAAGGCTGCAATCATACATAAAACATGGATAACACAACAGAAAACAGCAATGTTGAATGTATTAAGTAATATCATTTAGGTTTTTCAGGAACAGGTATGAAACGGCACACACAACCTCACCAACATAAAATCACAATTTTCAAGAAATTGACCGTTTCAACATAACTTACAAAGCTGCATTAAGGCCTTTCCCTAGGCTAAATCATAAAATTTACATGCCTTGACATGGTCCTTTTCATAATTCCTATACTATACAGGGTGTCTCGAAACAAATCAAAAATACTTCAGGAATCGATTCTATAACTAATTTGCAACAACTTACTCGTATACACTTTTTTCATCCCGCTTAAAATTGTTGTCCTAAGTCCGTTGGAAAGCTGATGAAATAAGCTTTGGAAGACCTCTCGAAACCGTTTTAGCAGGGGGGAAAACAGAAATTAACAAATATCGAGTTAGATCAGTTTAACCAGTTGGTAAGCGATAAAACTGTTTCACTCCATGTAATTTATTTATTACTTTAGGCAAGAAATAGTGACACCCCCCCCCCCCCACCCTCACCATTATCCACCATAAAATTTATATCGGCGTGGGAGCCTCGAATCTAAAGAGCATTTTAAAATCCATGATGTACGATACCCAACATGCGAATTCGAGTTCACCCCCCCCCCTCCCCGCCAACACCAATGATGCCAGTCTGGCACCAAAGAGGAAATACGCCGTAACGTTGAACTTTCATCAATTAGTTTTAGTAGGCAGTGCGTCGAGGTTCACATCCGTATTCAAGGTGCTTGTCAACCGCGAAATATGCGGTTCATGGTGTCCTGGCACCACTATTAGTTCCATGGTGGTAAAGAGAATAATTCATGAAAATCGGAGGTATAGTGAGAATTTTTCCTCAATTTCAAAGCTTGGGTACAACTAGTAAGCGACAAAGGAACCGAAATATTGAAAAATCAAGAATTTTGTGATATTATCCCCCCACTCGCCCCCTATCCTCGCGAATTTTGATACTCTGGTGAAATCATGCACAACTCGGAAGTTATTTGACCAAACAAAAAAGAAACAGGCAAATCGGTTGGAAATTGAGGGCTGGGCAGAGTTTACAAGATTATGCCCCAAAATGCACGTTTTTAAAGCTTTAACTCCCCTTAAAAGGCAAATTTCGAAATTATGGCGACGTAGTGCACAAATAAATAGTTTCCCGCATCGAAAAAAAAGAACCACGAAAATCGGTTGAGAACTAAGGCCTGGGCTGACGACACAAGATTTTGTCACACACATACACAGACATACACCTATGTTTTTTCGCGGATTTGGATTCAGAATGATCTTAAACGGATTACTGTGAGGTTATATTTTTCTTCTGTTGAGTGTTGTCCTCCTTCACCCCTGATCGATCGCATAAGGACGCCCAAGTCTTACTGGGGGACGTCCTAAAAAGTTGAATTTTGAGCGGGGCAAAAAAGTGCTAATACGGAAAAAGACACGCTGTATAGAACATAGGTTTTCATTTATCGCATCATTCACACATGCAAAATACAAAAGTTACTTGACTTGCAGTTCGCCACGTCGAATAATATAGAATCCACTTTATAATATAAAATCGACAATTTACAAACTCTTTGGCAGTCAAATTGCTACTGTCTTACTTTATAGCTATTGACACTTAGTGAATTATGATTGAAACTCGAAGCTCAAAATAAATTAAGGCTCGAGATAAACCTCCTCGAAATAACCCCACTTATTACGTATCAATAATAAGGTAAAAAGGGTTGGGGTTAAGTGTAAGAGATTCCACGGAAAATCACTAAACAGCTGGAAAGGGAATCACAATAAATTTTTCCAAATAAATGGATGAAACTAAACCTGGCCCGTCGACGGCGTTTATTCAACTTATAGTTTATTTAAAACTTGTTATGGAGCAGGTGGGACGGAGAAGTTTCGCTGTACTAGTACACACATGAACCAATGATACCGTTAACTATTAATTCTATCTATACAACAAACAATCAATTATATTAGGAGTGCAATAAAATATTAAATCAATGATATCAACAACAACTGAACAATTAAATAAGCGTTCTTGAAAAAGTCGCCATCGCATTTATCGGTTGATAGCAGCTCCAGCATTATCAACCTTTCAAATCACAAAACATAGTCAATACAATATTAGAAATAAAGACTAACATCACAAAGGTGCAAGAGAGGTGGGGTTTCCCCACTGAGGTCTGACGTCACCATGACACCACTCACTGAATTTCGCTTATTCGTCCAAGCCGTAACTGCTGAACCAGTTTTTGTTGTGTGAGTGAGATTTCACGATTTCAACTGTGGTTTTAACTGCGAAGTGGTTTGTGAAATGGAGTTTTCGGGTGTACCAATACATGATCAGCATCGAAAAAATTGTTGAGCGCTGTCTTATAGTGGGGAAACATCTCTTTGGGGAGCTCTGTGTTTGTGGTGCTTCTTAAGTGGGCAGTTGAAGTAGTTGGATGGTGAAAATTGGCACAGTACATAATTTTGGTGAGCTCTATCCAGTTTCAGCTTCATCTTTCTACTAGAACCCTCAAGTTGTCCCTTAAAGGGCATATGCCCTTTAACTATAGTTCTAGGCTTATTTTGAGCCGTAATAGGGTAGGACAGGACGACCTATTACAACCCCTTGAAGAAAACGTGACAGGTAACACGGGATTCCCCAGCTAAGCCCGAATGACTTTGGCTAACGTTGTGCAGCTCCGTCGCTTCCCCTCAGCCCTACCCTCCCGAGCTCAAGATCACTGGTGGGCAAAAAGCACCTGTCAAAGCCAAATTTCTTATTGAAATAATGGTGTTGCTCTCGCACACATTGTCATGGTGACATCGTGTGCTTCATACGGGTCGATTTTACATAATTTTTCTTTTAATCCATTCTAACTTTCTGTAATGGGCTGGATAGCGGGAATTGGCTAATGTCAGAAATTGCTGGCGAACTCAGCGTGCAACACCTCCTGAGGGGGGGGGGGGGGGGCATGATACGGAGGACAGTAAGAGGACACAGGACCCCTGGATGAGGAAAATTCCAGCAGAAAACACCCGTGTCGCAATAAATCAGTAGGTCACCAAGAAATGCTCGCAGATGCGTTTCCCAGAAATGCCAAACAATACCTTTTATGACGGGGCCAGACAAACCGAGCCATGTGGTGACCCCTTGCTTTTCCCCTACACCATGGAATCCAATCGTGGAAAGAAAAGCAGAGGAAAGAGAGCACAGGAAAGAGAGCATTCGGAAGGAAATCTTGGAACGCATTTCTGTCCATCCACTTCCTTGGCTCAAGTGGTAGGAGCCCCGATTCAGAATAGGAACGATAGGAGATAGATCCCTGGTCACGGGAAGTTAATTTTTTATGATACAACAATGTGGCGCAGTCAGTAGGAGACCAAATGGTCTCCTCAGCATTTCTCTGAAAACAATAATTCATTAAGATTAGTTCATCAAAACAACTCCCTCCCAAGAACGAGTCGAGCCACCGCCTATTCGGACAAACGTTGAGGCCAGCAGAACTCCTGCCCCGTCAATAAGGAACAATAACAAAAGCTCCGAAGCCAGTCAAAAAATATTCATTCTCACTGGGTTGTAAAACGCCGGCCAAAGCTGCCTCCCTGTCTCGGAAACGGAGAACCTAAGATTTCCTAAGAGGGGGAGATGTTGTGATCAGATGTTGTGATGTTGTCATCTTCGCATTTCTGTCCATCCGCTTTCTTGGCTCAAGTGGTAGGAGCTCCAATTCAGAATCGCAACGATAGGAGATCGATCCATGGTAGCGGAAAGTTAATTTTTGATGATTCAACAATGTGGCAATGGTATCTGAGCAAATCTCATCGCATCATGAATTTATCTTCTTGTAAAAAAGTACAATATGGCGCCAAATAAACATATCTATCTATCTAACAGGAAGGAACTTTTGGAAACTCGCTAGGATCTTCTGATCTCTTGATCTAATGGTGGATTTTATTCTGTGGTAACACGGATAGATTCTTCTAACCATTCAGCTCAATACTATTCATTTCCGCAAACCCATTTGAAGACGCGGGGGGAAAAACCACTTCTGTCCACTTTTGATGAAAAATGATATTCTGGTGCCATCTAGTAGGAGACGGAGCAAGGTTTCAGATGACCAAGCGACTGGGGAAGAACAACTTATGTCCACTCGGTCAGAGGGAAAAAACACGTTAGTCCAAAGTATGCCACTATTCCTGTGATTCACGGTAACCTTCCACTCCGCAGTGGGAGGTTTCAGTGTCATTAATCGCGTTGCCATCAATATTTTCTCTTCAACCTGTGGAATGTCTTTGTTTATTATTCAATGGGGTATTTTAGTCAATCTTTTTTTATTTTTTATTTCAAAAGAGTAAGGCTCAGGAGTAACGGTAATCGGGTCTGTTCGTCGAGAAAATGTTTTTTAAAAAATCAGAGAAGCTAAGGAAAGTTGAAGATTTGAATGGTGTGACGTAGCTAGCCAATCGTGATGTAGCTAGCCAACTGTCTTTGAAAAAAGTATCCATGCACAGAAACCCTCAGAGGACGTCTTGGATACTACAAAATACTACTCACACGCGTGCAGCGTAGTCCTTGCCTAGTGTGTGTGCATTTATAGCGGCCCGCCTTTTTCAAACGTGTGATCTCTTTAATTAATTTTTCTACTACATGTTATAGTATCATTGGGCTTAAAGTTGTTGTATATAGGTTTTCAAGGGTGCTGAATCCAAATTTGAGGTCAAAAACCTGAATTTCCGACCCACCGAAATACCCCATTACCATGATGGAAAGTGACGACTGCAGCAGTAGTGATAGTGATTTAAGAGGTGATTCGGTCAAGAAACGGAAGAAAACTGGCCGTGCTCGAGATGCCTTGAAGATTATGCAAGCATCTACACACGAAACGGGGCCCGACTGCAAATGCAAGCGTTTCAAATGCTTCTCTGCTGTAAGTGATAGTGATAAACTGAGAATTATCAAGGAATTCAACAAATTGGGGGAGTACAATGCTCAAAATCTTCATCTTGCTGGTCTAATGACGGCTCTTCCCGTTATGCGGAGATGTTCTCGATCAGAATCGAAGGCCCACAACTCATCCTTTGTTTATCGCGTACGAATCTCGAAAGATGGACAATTCACTGACCTTACAGTTTGCATGAAGGCATTTTCGGCTTTGCATGGTGTATGGGTCATTCTCAAACTAGGGGCAATAATTGAGTCCAACAGATCTTGGTCACCTACTGGTAATTATTCCTAGAATTTTTTTTTTCTCGTTGATTCCTTGCAGGTCACTGACTCAGAAAATCGTAATTTTAGCACTTCACCTGCATATTTCCTTTAATATTTCTGCCCTTAAAAGGGTCAAAATGCAATTACCGTGGGCGTCCACAATTAATTTTTTGCCCAATAGAGTTTGTTATAACCAAAATCTTTCTTTAGAGAGGCAAGAAGCTGTTGATTTTCTAAAGTTGAACTGTAGAGCATCGTGAAATAAATTGAAGAAAGCATAAAACAGCTTTTTTAGTCATTAGAAGACGTCACAAAATGTTGTCCTTAATTGTTGTGATATTATCATGGTGAACATTATAAACATCAATTCTGGCCCCAACAAACGGAAATTTTGGTTTGAAACCCGTTCCGTTGGCAAGCCTGGGGTGGCTTCCAGTGGAGAGGGAAGTTTGCAAACCACAACCATGCAAAAGTTGGTGAAAATCCCCCTCAGAAGGAGTAAGGTCAGGTGCGTACCTTTTCCTTTGCTATTACCATGTTTGTCTAAATAATGTTCAGCGAACATCATTATCACAATTTTTCTACCTCTACACCTTTCTCTTGATCTCCCCTTTCAGAATATGCATCAAACTTACGAGTATTTATTCATGCTATTCAATGAGTTGAAAATCGATCTCAAACAGTGATTTGCAATTACCATGTTTGATATTATGCTATTACCATGGAGTTTAGAAATCCACGGTAATTGCATTATCTACACCGTAATATCATTCCCATATATTTTGAAGTTTTTCTAGTATTCCAATGTTTTTATACCACACTACTAAGTGCATTTAACTATCAACTGAGAGTTTTGAGCTAAGAGAGGAATATAAAATCAGAAATTGTAAATAATTTTCCATATAGATCTAATGCATTGAAAAGTATAATCATCTTTTTTTGAATAATTTTTTTTGTTTTGTTTCCACGTGTTTTGGGAAATAGACTGGAAATAGAATACCTACCTATTATTATGATATAATAATGTTGGTTTTCCGAACAAAATTAATTCAACATTTTTCCTACAGCTAAGAGATGCCTCGTGGTAGGAAGAAATCAGATGTCTCCCGAGAGGAGAAGCTGCTTAAGGAAAGAGAAGCTGAACGTCAGCGAAGAGCACTACGAAAAAATGATCCTGAACTGAGGGAGGAAGATAGGATAAAGGAATATTTGCGGTATATCCAAAGGAAAAACGATGGGAGAATAAAGCTTCTGAAAGATTTGAATGAAAGAGATAGAAGGGGAAAAAGGAAAAAATTGAAGGAAAATTTGGCTGCTTTTCGTCTTAGACAGAAGGTCCTGGATCAAGCTCTCCGTAACACTCCTCCGCCTTCGCCTCCCCAACCAACTCCTGCACGACCTAATAGTTCAGATGGAGGAAGTAGCAGACGAGAAGCCGGAAGAATAAGGATTAAACGAAACAGGAGCAAGATATACAGAGAATATGAGAGACTGAAGAAACATAATAAGTCCTTGCAATAGGCTAAAGAACGTTACAGGAAACAGCTTGACAGACTGAGAGCAAAACTGGAAAAGCAGAAATTTTTGAGTCCAAATACCAAAGTGAATCAACTGTTGAAGAAAGATACTCCCGAAAATAGAAGAGAAGTAAGGAGAAAACTATTTTTTGCTGAAACTACAGAGCAGCAACTGACATACTCGTACAAGAACCTAAAAAACAGAAACATAAACAAGCGTTTGTAAAATTAATCGGGGGAGACATTTTGAAAAAATATCGCGCTCTGATGAAGGCTGGAAGTTATTTTTCCTATAAAATATATAGGTCGAATCGCCGTAGAAATCTCTCAACATTGCGGCTATTTCCTTGGAATTAGCAGAATTTGTCCACAGCACAATTTGTCCGGGGAAAAAAGACCATGTAAGAGTGAATAAATTGAAGGTGCGGAAAAGGTATTTGAACGACACGTTGAAGGTGCTGTACAGAAGTTTATTGAAACCACAACAGTTAAAGTGAGCTATTCAACCTTTTGTCGTTTTAGACAAAAAAAGTTGTGGCACCAAAACTCTCTGCCAGAGATACATGCTTGTGTGTGAAGCACATGCATTTTAAATTGCTCGTCACAAAATTGCACACGGGTAAAGTAGGTAATAGAGACTAATAATCCCACAATCCTGGTCCAACAGATGTGTTGTGAAGTGAGTTAAATTACCATGGCAACT
This sequence comes from Apolygus lucorum, assembly GCA_009739505.2. Taxonomy (NCBI): domain Eukaryota; kingdom Metazoa; phylum Arthropoda; class Insecta; order Hemiptera; family Miridae; genus Apolygus; species Apolygus lucorum. The sequence continues at coordinate 89,316,233 of CM019167.2, forward strand.
ACAGCTATTACCGTGGACTCAAAATTTTGAATTTTAATGAAATTGGGCTCAAATTTGAGAGTTTATTTGGGTACTACTCCTTTTCGTCTTCAAGATTGACCAAAGAACCACCCTGAATTTTTTCAAAAATTATCTAAGATATTCAATTTTTGAAATTTCTCAGACCAAAAGCTGCCCCCAGTCCGAGAACGACCCTTATCCGAAAACCGTATCAAAACTATTCGAGAAGCGATTACTTCCTCTGGGCAAGCACCAATGGACAAGCGAGGTATGCACACAAACAAAAAGCACACTACTCCTGAAGAGACTATTAACAAAGTTACCGATTTCATAAAGTACTTGAAGGGGAGAAAAGCTCATTATTCTCTCAAGAAGAGTCGAAAGCTGTACCTACCAGAAGAGTTAAATATTCAGAAATTGCACGACATGTACACAGATAAAAATCCGTCGAACCCCGTTTCGTACGATAAATTTCGTGAAGTTTTCAACACGAAATTCAATATTTCGTTTGGCTACCCTCGGAAAGACACTTGCAGCCAATGTGATTTATTGAAAGTGGAAATTGAATGTCTTTCCCGAAGAACCGAGAAAATCGCTGATGAAGGTGAGAAAGCTACTGTTGGGCGGGAAATGAATAAGAAATTATTAGAAAAGGAAGTCCACCTGAAGAAAGCTGAAAAATTTTACTCTCTGAAGAAGAAGTACAGAAAATTATCTGCCAAGAATGAAGACTTCGAGGCCAATATCAATATTCACGTACTGTCCAGTAATCAATCAATATTCTATACTTACGACGCATCAATCGCTAAAAAGGGCGCGGACGACGTTTCTCGATGTTGTTCAATTTCGTGCAGACCATCTTGCCAAAAAAAAGAACAAAAACTGATAATATTCTGCGATTCATGTTCAGGACAGAACAAGAATTTCACCGTGATGCGACTAATCCACTACCTTGTTCATCATGAATCTCGTTTCGAATATATAAAAATGATCTTTCCCATCAGAGGTCACTCATACCTTGAGTGCGATAGGGACATGAGCCTAGTCAACCAACAATCATACACCGAAGTGCCAGACGATTGGAGAGAGGTACTCCGCTCATCCAGGCAAAAACCGTTTCCTTTCACAGTCTTTGACTGTGGAAATGAATTCGAATTCCAGAACTGGTCAAAGTTTTTCGAAAGGTTCTACCCAAAAAAGAACCCTATTGCCACTCGACCAATAAGGGTCCTTGAAGTAAACAGAGACAACCCAATCTTTATTTTCTATCGAAATTTCTTTTCTGGTTCTTACCAAAAATCTGTTTTTGTAAACAACAAAAAGAAAGCGAAAACAGGGATGCAATCCAGAGCGAGAAATTCACTCCGAGACCCTGCAGCAACTGTTCCCAGAAAGCAACCTGGGAAACTTTATTCCCAAAAACTTGCAATTAAAGCTGCTAAACTGAATGATCTTCGCCATCTCAGCCAATTCTTGGAGAAAGAAAAATAAATAAATTCAGTAAATTCTATCAAGACTTAACTGGCACGCAAAATGAAGATGTAGTAGACCTCTACGACGAGGAGAATCTTTCAGATGTTGATGCGTACCCAGAAACCAGGGATGAGGCCGGTGAAGAATAACTTTTGTCCACAACCTTCATCAGAAAATTCAAATTGTCCTGATTGTAAATGAAGTAAAAACATTTTTCTCTATATAAACTTGTTCCCCAAATATGTATATTACTTATAAAAATGTTTTCAAATTTTTGATTTTGTATATACACTGTATTTTGAGTTATTAAAAATTTAAATTTGTTTTTCGCAAAATTCCATCTGATGGACTAAAGTGGTTCCGGGTCTTCATTTGTGTGCCGTCTTTCTGCGTAGTGTTCGCTGTCTGTGAAAGCTGCTGAGAACTGTAAGTAGATATCATAAACTTTGATCTCGTTCTGCGCTTCGGGCTGCCTCGTTAATGATTCAGTATAAGGATCGAAGCTCTGCTTCGATTTGGGATTAAGGGTTCAGGATATCATTATTTTTCCATTTCTATTGACGTCCCTGATGGAAAGGATTTGGACCTTCACCTCGGTACATATCTGTTCAAAGGGGTTTAAGCCTAACGTAGGAAACTCCCTGCGAGGAGGGAGTTAGGGTCCACGAGGGTAAATTCCATAGCGTTAAGGGTTGTCACTAAATTCTAGGGTAGTAGGATTAGTAGAACGAGCAACTCGTAAATTTCGTATTCGGTGTGTCCCCCATCCTCCGCTAATCTTCTGGGAGAGCTTAACTCTCCCCATTAGTCCCAAATTTTAGGGAAATATAACATACCCGGCGTTAGGGGTAAAAGCTCAGTTAGGTCTTGTCAGTTCTCCCTTTGTCCTGAGAAGCCTGAGTTTCACGCTCGTTACACTGGAAAAGGACCTCCGAGAGAGGTATACCAACCCTCGGGACTGACCCCCTTGCGGCGCTCCACAACGCTCGGCAACAAGCCGGTGAGAGTCTGCGTAATTATGCGGACTGTATCTAGCACCTCCATGGTGCTACCATGGTAGCACCGTATCCGCCTTCCTCCTGGTGACAACGAGGTGGAACACAGAGCTCTGGAGAAGGAAGCAGAGAGGAACTCTCAGACAGCCTTCCTGCAGGGACTAGAAAACGATGAGTTCGCCTTGATGGTGACCAACATAGCTACCGAGAGACTAGGGCCGACCATCCAGTGAGGAGACCTTGAGCTGGAGGCCTGTTGGGTGAGGGCCAAGGGCCATAAGGGGAACACCATGCTGGCTCTCGGGGAGGAGTCCGAGGAGGATCCCACTGTGGCCACCCTGCCTGGGAGGTATGTCTCAGGCAGGCAGCCAGGAAGGGGGGCATGACCCCTTGGGGGGACAAATCCCGTGACCCCGGGGGGCACGGGGCAATGGAAGCCACCTCGCCCGCCTGTGTCGTACAGAACATCCCAATGTTATCTGTGGTGGGCCGAAAAGGGACAGCCAGCAGGGGCCCATATGGAAGTCATAAAAGTGGAGTATGTGCCGATATAAACGGACCCCAGGGAAAAGAGGGCACTTACACAATCGCGCCGCCCCAGAATTCCGAGAAGCAAAACAACAGCACCGATTGAGGACGAGCTGGGACAATTCCAGATGGAGTCAGCAGGTTTTCCCCCACCGAGAGAAACGTTTTCAAGGGAAAATCTCGAAGGAAAGGAGAGCAGAGGAACCTTGGGCTCGGATCAGGAAGGACCTTTACGCTGGAGTAAGATCGGAAAAGTTTTGTGCTTCTCAAGACCCCCCTTTTATCAAGAGGGACCGATATAATTGTGGTACTCGATACCTGCCCCTTCGTGCTTCGGTGCGCCGTGTCCGCGTTCGCGAACAAGATCTCCGCTGTGGTGCCGGAATTGAGGACTGTAAGGTAGGAACTTTCCAATTTCTTTGGGCTTCTGGCGGCAGGGCTAGCTCGCTTCCTAGGCGCTGATTGAGGGGTACGATCCTCCGCTAGGTAGGAATTTCGCGGGAGTATTCCCATTAATATTAGTGTCCATTTTCCTTGGAGTTTTCCCTCTGTTGTATGTTTGTAAAGTACTGAGGAGTCCAGGAGTCTCGTCCTAATAACGGATTGGACCCAGACTCTCCACTAGGTAGGAAGTTCGCGGGAGTATTCCCATTAATATTAGTGTCCATTTTCCGGGGAGTTTTCCCCCTGTTGTATGTTTGTAAAGTACTGAGGAGTCCAGGAGTCTCGTCCTAATAAAGGATTGGACCCAGACCCTCCACTAGGTAGGAACTTCGCGGGAGTATTCCCCTTATTATTTACTGTATGGTGCTGTATAAAAGTAGGTTGCCGGGAGCCACTCGTCAGTCTCCCCTTTTCTGTGTCCCCCATCCTCCGTTAATTCCCGGAGGGGCTTATCCCCTCCCGCTAGGCTCCCCCTTGTAGGGAAATATACGCTTCCCGGCGTTAGGGATAAATTTCATCTGCGACTTGTCCGTTCTCCCTAAGTCCGTTCTCCCGGAACATCCGCTCATCACATTGGTGTCAGGTGTGGGGTACGTTTTATACATCCTCGGACAATTTCCGAGAAAAACGTACTAGAACGATCGAGCTGGACGGGATCGGACTGTAAGGGATAGCGATCAAGCGTAGTGAGTCACTGTACCTCCTGGTCACGGGAAGGGAGTTAGGCGCGGGAAAAATCTCGGGGCTATTAGGTAATAGGTACGGGAAGGCCCTTGACCTTGAAGGAAACTGTACGACGGTCGACTTGGGGGCGAGGAATTACGGGGCGCTGCAGTCAGCAAGTAAATTGACTACCGCCGCGCAGACCGTCGAACCGATAGACGTCTTCATTCCTGGTGTCGTTTTTTTTTTTCCTCCTTTTTCGCTCTCTCTCCTCCCTACAGTCCGTTTCTCTCATTATTTGTTATCACTGAAGGACGGCCCTCGGCGCTAAAGAGGTTGGAACCGGAAGGGGAAACGACGATCGGTGGTAAGTACCTGTCATCATATTATTATTTAATTCCGAAGGGGGGACCGTTGTCTTTTGTCCTGTTCTCCTCTCCTTTCTCTCCCCCACCGTCCCTCTAGGAATTTCTTTTGGGGACTTTTAAAACTTTTTTTTTGTGTTGTACCTTGCCGTTTTTCTTTGTTTGGGGAGTTTTGTCGTTTTGGGCTGACTCGAAGTTGTTCTAGTTAGGGTGGAATTTGGGCTTTACAGTTAGGATCTATATTGGGTACTGAAATTTTGGCCCCAAATTCATCTTTTTTTTTTCTCTTTTCGTTGTTGCTTCATTTTTTTTTTTTTTTTTTTTTTTTTTTTTTTTTTTGGGGTTTGTTTTGTCGGGCCCTATTACTTCTACCAGTGTTTCGTTCTCCTTCACAGCACCATGAATCGGGACTGGGATAAGGAAGTAAGCGACGAACAAATGAAGCAGCTTCTCGCCAAAATGCGGGAGGTGAAACTGCAACTAGCAGCCTCAGAAGAGCGGCGGGCGGCCGAGGCTAGGGAGAGGGCGGTGCTGGAGGAAACCATCAGGCGCGGGGGGACGGGGTCAGCCCCACCCCCCCGTAAAAATTTGGGGGCCCATACCCTCATCGAAGGAATGGGCGGCAGCTCCTCCGACCCGCCGGTCGGGGTGTTCCTCAACCAGGTACGAGAGGTGGGGGCGGCTAGCCACTGGGAGGAGGCTGACTACCTCCTGTACGGGAAGGGTAAGTTGGTGGGCCAGGCCGCCACCTACGTCCAAGACCGAGGTCCTTACACCACCTTCGCGGCATTGGATAAGGACCTCCGGGAGAGGTATACCAACCCCAGGGACCGGGCAGAGGCGCTGGCGGCCCTGCGTAGTGCCCGGCAACAGGCCAACGAGAGCCTGAGGGACTACGCGGACCGCATTCAGCGCCTCCACCGACGGTCCCTTCCCACGGGCGACAACGAGGATGAACGGAGGGCCCTGGCAAAGGAGGCGGAGCGGAACTCACAGGCCGCCTTCCTCCGGGGGCTCCGGCACGAAGCCTTCGCCCTGATGGTGACGGACATGGCCACAGAGCGGTTAGATCCGACCATACAGAGAGCTCTCGAATTGGAGGCTCGCTGGATGAGGGCGCGCTCGGAGAAGGAGGGCCAGGTGCTAGCCCTCCAGGAGGAGGATGTGACGGACCCCATGGTGGCCGCCCTACCAGGACGATACGTTCCGGGTGGGTCTCCGAGCCGGGAAGCTCGACCCCCTGGGGGGGCGAACCTCGGAGTCCCACGGATCACGGGACAAGGGAGGCCCCCGCCCGTGCCCTATGGGACGTCGGAGTGCTATAGGTGTCACCGGATAGGACATTTCGCTCGGAAGTGCCCTTATCAGCCCCAACCGAGGTCGGGGTACCCCACCCGGGCCCTAGGGGCCCCACCGGCAGCGTCGACGGAACCCAGTGGTAGAGCCGCAGCTAATCCTTGCGAGAGGTGCCAGCAGGGCGGGCACCACGCCCGCGACTGTACCGCCCCGGCCCCGGTGCGCTCGGTAACCTGGGACGAGAGCCCAAAAGCCAAAGGGACGGGGAAGGCCCAATCCCCGGCCCCGAGACAGTAAAGGGGCCGAGTCAGGATAGGTGGGTGACGACACTGGGCCGACACGACGATGGCCCTGTCGTCGCCATCCAGGTGGGAGGCAGCCAGCGGCTCCTGCTGGGTGACACGGGGGCTCAGATCTCCCTGCTACACCAGCTGGTCCCGCAGGCCCCACTACTCCCCTGCACTACCCGCCCTCGAGGTTTGGGAGGTTACCTCCACACCGCCGGGGAACAGGAGGTCGAGGTGAACTACGGGGGAACCTCCATCCTCCACCGGTTCGTCATCGCAGATGTCCGCATACCGGGGGTGGATGGGATCATGGGGGTGGACCTCATGACAAAGTTGGGGTCGGCCGTCTGGGGGGACATGGGGGGGCAGTTGGGTTTCAGACAAACCAGGACCCCACCGGACAATGAGAGGTCCCTACCAACGGCGGGACCACACCCCCGCCCCCAAGGGCGCTGGATCGCCCTGATGGTGCAGCGTACGGCTGAGCTGGAGCAACTCTACCGGCTTCCGCGACCATCCCGTGAGTTACCCAAAGGGGCGGAGGGGGCAGACGACACACCCCGCGAGGGGAAAGCACACCGCCGACGAAGGAGGAGGACCCGGAAAAGGGTCAGGGCAGCTCCGGACCCGATCGACGCAAAGGATGAGATGGGGGGGGGGAGTTGCTGGTGCGAGAGGCAACCGGGACTCCGCCCAAACCCGAAACACCCGGAGCAGGGGCGGAGGTGGGACCCAGCCCGCCCAGGACGGCCACCACCATGGCCTCCATCGTGGTACCCCCCTGGAGTGCAACCATGGTCCGGGTGCTGGTGGATGGACAGGAAGACGGGACCGTGCTGATGGAACCGGAACCACTATCTGCGGTAGGCCTAAGGGTGGGACGGTGCCTCACCACACTCGAACAAGGGAGGGGATGGGCCACCGTGGTCAATCTGACCCAGGGACCTCTGCGCCTAGACAACAGGACAGTCCTCGGCCGCACCTCAACCCTGGAAATGGATGGCCCACCCACCGCCAAACCCAGGGCAGTACGGGCCCTGGTGGAACTCCAAGCGGGGCGACACGATGCCGATCTCCGCGAGAAATTGGGACACCTCCCTCACCGGGAGAGGGGGCAGGCTTGGGATCAGCTCCGACGATATGAGGAGTTGTTCGATGCCCCTGGGCTTGACGGGTGTAGGTTACCCGTCAGCCACCGGATTCACACTGGGGATGCGGCGCCTGTCGTCAAGCGCCCCTACCCGGTGCCAGAGAGATTGCGAGATGAGATTCGCAACCAAATTGAGACGATGCTCGAGACGGGGGTCATCTGGCATAGCGACAGTCCCTGGTCGGCACCAGTGGTGCTGGTCCCCAAAAAGACCCCGGACGGGTCAGTGAAGTACCGTTTCTGCACGGACTTCCGGGGCCTAAACGAGGTGACTCGCAAGGACGCCTACCCCCTCCCTGCTATCAATGAGACCCTAGAGCGGCTCGGGAGAAGTAAGTACTTCTTAACTCTCGACCTCGCCAGCGGCTATCACCAGATTCCGGTAGCTGCGGCAGACCAGGCAAAGACCGCATTCACCACGGCCGGAGGACATTATGAATACGCGAGGATGCCCTTTGGGCTTTGTAATGCCCCCGCCACCTTCCAACGATTGATGGATCGCCTCCTCCATCAAGGAGATGGAATGCTTCGTCTACCTCGACGATGTAATCGTCTTTGGGGAGACAGTGGAGGAGCACCTGGAACGATTGGGACATGTGCTGGACCGGCTACGATCTGCCAACCTGAAGGTGAGCCTGCCAAAGTCGGTTCCTTCAGAAGGAGGTACAGTATCTGGGGCACGTGGTCACCCGTGACGGGGTCTGCCCTGATCCGGGGAAAGTGGAAGCGGTGAAAGCCTGCCCTCCGCCCCGGAATGTACGGGAATTGAGATCGTTCCTGGGGCTCTCCAACTACTATCGGCGATTCCAACCTGGGTACGCGGACCTGGCCCGGGGACTTTCCGGGCTACTGCGGAAAGGCCAGAAGTTCACCTGGGGAAAGGAGCAGAGCGAGTGCTTCCAGCGCCTCAAGGACGGGTTGTGTTCGGACCGGGTGCTGATCTACCCTGACTACCGGGATCCCTTCCTGGTGGCGACGGACGCCTCCGGCACCACCATGGGGGCAGTTCTTTACCAGATACGTGAGGGGGAGGAGCGACCGATATGCTTCGCCTCCAAACAATTCAACGCGGCTGAGATGAACTACTCGGCCACCGAACGGGAACTGAGGGCCGTGGTTTATGCAGTACAACAGTTCCGCTGCTACCTATATGGGATGAAGAACCTTAAGGACCCCTCGGCCAGGCTTACCCGATGGGCACTGAGACTGCAGCAGTATGACTTTCAGGTCACTCACAATCCCGGGAAAAGCCACACCAATGTAGACTCCCTCAGCAGGATGCCAGCCTCCTCCTCGCCACCAGAGGAGCCGGAAGTGAACCGCCTGTCGGGGAATGAAGCTGGGAAGTGGGGGGAACTCGACCCGGTGCAAGTGGGCCACCTGCCACAACTACAGGAGGCAGAATGGGGAGCCCAACTGAAGGGGAGTCAGTTCGCCCAGGACAACCGGGGAATTTGGTACCGTTTGGAAAAAAATGAGGGGTCCCCGGAAACCTGGCGGCTGTTGGTGCCACAGGAATGGAGGGACCAAGTAGTGGAGCGGGTGCATGCACCACCCTGGAGGGGACATCTAGGGCGAGAAACGACTCAAGCCATCCTACGCGCTCGATACTATTGGAACGGGATGAAGGCCGACGTCGCCCGAACCATTAAGCATTGCCCTTCGTGCAGCCGGTGGAAAAATGAGGGAACCAAGGCGCCAATCCAGGAGGTACCCATGCCGTCAAGGCCCTTCGACCTCATGTCCCTGGACATCGTGGACCCTGGGGTTCGCACCCCCGCAGGGAATAGGTACATCCTCACGGTAATTGACCACGCCACCCGATATGCCGAGGCCATACCTCTGAAGAGCCAGACGGCGGAAGAGGTGGCTAGAGCCTTTGTGAACCAAGTGATCTTGCGCTATGGGGCCCCACGGAGCATTCTCACCGACCAGGGCACAAACTTCATGTCCAGTCTAATGAGGGAAGTAAGCCGGGAGATGGGCATCAAGCAGTTAAGAACCACCCCGTACCATCCTGAGTGCAATGGGATAGTCGAGAGGTTCCACCCGACCCTGATGGGTATGGTACGCCATTATATCAGGGAGACCGGAACAGACTGGGATCGGTGGCTGCCGTATGCACTCATGGCATACCGGGGTACTCCACACTCAGCCACGGGATTTACTCCCCACTTCCTCACCTATGGAGAACAGTTGGAACTCCCGGGTGAAGAATGGGCAAGGGCAGACAGAGACCCCCCTCCGGATGAACGCGTCACCACGCTAATGGAGGATCTGGCCAAAGCCAGAAGGTTGGCACGGGAGTGTGTACAAGAACAGTGGGGGCGACGAGCCGCGCGATGTAACCGCCGCCGTACCCCGAAAACCTTTGAGGTAGGGGACCGGGTATACCTTCATGAACCCACCTTACAAACAGGAAAAGGGGCCAAGCTCCGCTGTCCGTGGAGTGGGCCCCACAAGGTGGCAGAGAAGGTGTCGGAGGTGGATTACCGCATCGACCTGGCCGCCGGAGGCCAGCGGGTCATCCACCTGAACCGCCTGAAGCCCGCCTTTCGAGGAGGGGCTTCCAGCGGGGAAGAGTCGGACGAAGACCTAGAGGCCCGACCCGAGGAACCCCGCCAAGTAACAGCGACCCCTCTACCCGGGGAAGAGGATCTAGAGAGCGAAGAGGAAGGTGCGGGACCCGGGGCAAGTGAGCAGCGGAACCCAGGTGGAAGAGGGGCCCAGGGGATAGTGTCCCACCCAGGGCAGACCACTGCCCGATCCCTAGCATGGGATTACGAATGGCCATCGCTCCCGGCCCCCACCATTCCCTCCTCCACCCCCGGAGCGGAGATAGGATCTGGCCCTAGGGCAGAGGCCCAGGAAACCCCGGGATTGTCCCCAGTAGAAGCAACCAACCATTGGAGAGCGGAGACAGAGGCACCATTGGGAATGCCCTCATCCCTGGAGACCACGCCGGAAGGTCTTCACTCTTCAGACGTCCCCATGTCAGGAACATCAGGAACGCCAGTGACGCCTCCCACCCCCTACTGGGAACGGGACCCCAGAGCATTAGGGCCCACCCCGACCAGTGGGGAACCAAGTCCCTGACCGGAGGGACCCTGACCCGGGGGGCCACCCATCAAGATGGTCCCCACCACGCCATTGACGGCCAACCCAGGGAGACCCAGGCGAGAGAGGACGCGCCCGGGACAGTTCCAGGATTTCCACCTGGACTGGACCAGCTCCTCGGAGCCCTCTGAATAGGAGGGAGATCGAAAGCAGGAGGGTGTGGGCAGAATGGAGGAGACACCCACTGGTCAATGCGGGACTGGGGCATTGGCTGACCCAGGGAAGGAGGCCCCCCCCCCCCCCCGGACCGATGAGGAGTCGGTCTGCCAGGTGGGGTCCTTGGGTCGCAATTCCGAAGGGGGACAGGCGGCAAGGGTAATCTTGGCATTGATGCCCTTTGACACAAAGATGTACGAAGGGGGGCACTCGCCGGCTTCGGGGTAGGTTGAGTTCCACATTTCCGGGTGTACGACGAATTGAGAGATGCGACCAACGATCCAACAGGAGGAGGGTTAACGGGGTACAAGGGTAAGAGGACATCGTAGGGATAATCGGATGCCAGGAGAAGGGGAGGTGCCTAGATTGGTAGAGGATGGAGGTGGAGGGTGGTGGTTTTGAGGAAAGTTTCGGCGTTGATGCCCTTTGACACAAGGATGTAAGTGAGGGGGCACTCGCCGGCTTCGGGGTAGGTTGAGTTCCACATTTCCGGGTGTACGACGAATTGAGAGATGCGACCAACGATCCAACAGATGTTCGGCTCAATGCTTGTTGCTCAAGGGTGTTGGGGACGCTGCTTGGTGGAATGCTTGGTAGGCTAAGACTCGGAAGGGAAAATGCAAACCTAACTCCCCCCCCCCCCCACGGGGACATTCGGTTTCAGGATCCACTCGAAGGATGATTAGCTGGATGTGGGCGTGGCTCCTTGTAGAAGCGTCCGCAGGGGCAGGACTCCGGGCAGGCACCGAGGCCTCCCCACCTGGAGTACTCTTCCTGAACCCCAAGGACCTGATTATCAGCGGCCAGGAGTGGAGGGTAATAGTGGAAGTCAACGCGACCGACTTGGTGGGCGAGGTGGGGAGGTTGGAGGAGGCCTCAGTCCGTCTGGAAGAGGACCTCCGGATGCTGCAGGAAGTCGACCCGAGGTTCCACCAACCTCATCAAGAGGTCCGGCGTATCCTAGAGTTAGTCCGGCAGGCCTTAACCGAGGCAGAGGAGATCGAGGCCTACCTTCCTCCACCTCGTCGCAGGGGCCTCGTCAACGTGGGGGGAACGGTAATCAAATTTCTGTTCGGCAACCCAGACGCCGATGACTTCGACACCATACAGTCGGGTCTAGCCCAAGCGAAATCCGACGCAGCCAAGTTAGTCCAGGTTGCCAAGGAGCAGCTAGTTATATCCCGGGGCATGAGTCGGGAGGTGACCGAGAACTCGCGGTGGGTACACCTGCTAATAGAGGGGCTAGGAAATATGACCAAGGGGTACATTGCTCACGCCAGAAAGATAGCCCAATTAGAAAACTTGGTGAACAACACTGTAGGTTTAAGTAGTGTGCTAAGGACCCTAGAGTTAGAAGTACGGAGAGTCAGGGAGGATGTACGAGAGTTAGCCCTGGCCATAGGTGAAGCCGCCCTAGGTAGATTGAGCCCACTGCTGAAGGGTCCTAGTGAGCTAGTGCGTGTAGTGGAGATGGTGGCGGCACAGCTACCCCGGGAGTGGACAATGATCGCCGGAGAAGATGCGGCATCGGTCTATGCCCATTACCAATCCGCGCGCGTGTCCGGTTGGCACATGGGACGAGCAATCCATGTTGCCCTCGCGTTCCCCCTAGAGCCCCGGGGCCCCCGGTTTGAGCTCAGCGAGGTGGTAACTTTACCATACTCCAACCATGGCCGCTTCGTGAAGTTGGACACGGCTGCACAATGGTTCATCATCAGCCACGACTTCGAGAGGGTCGCAGAGCTCGCTACCTTCGACTTCACCCCATGCCGACAGGCCCCCATATTGACCTGCCCGCCAACGTTCCCACTAGTACCGCGGAGTACCCACTCCTGCCTGGGGGAACTATACCGAGGGGAAAGCGACCCCCGGAGCTGTGACTGGAACCCTGGGGCGCTCTCCAATGTTATACCTGGTGACTGCAAGCGCCTCGAGGCGCTCTCCCCACCCTTACACAATGGTTCCCCTTAGTTTCAACGAGCTTCAGACCGTTCCAGTCACTTGTGGAAGCCATTTTTTTTACTGGCAGTCATTCCTAACAATATTCTGATCATTCCGCAGTTTGCCGTTTCTGATTCGGACGTTTCCTTTAGAAACTGCATAGTTCCCAAATTAGGGTAAGTAAAACTCCATTATCTTTACATTTGGACGTATAATTTAAACTTATTACTTAATAATAAGCTAATATATACCTATTTTTTTGCAGATGGCTCGTACTCGAGGAGGAAAAAAGAGGGCGAGTGAGGATCCACAACCCTCAACTTCAAGGTTTGCATATTTTTTACTTTTCACTAAAATTAAAATTACGATGATGAATTTGTATTGATTTTGTAATAATGATAATCATTGTAATAATGATTTTTTCAGGACCAAACAACCTAAAGTTGGTGAGCCAATGCAAAAAAAAGTGATGACTGACGAGGAACTTCTTCGTATCCTCGCTGAAGAAGATGAGGATGACGAAGATCTTCTAATCCTCGATTCCGACGACGAAGAAATCGATGATGCCAATTATGAAATTGATAGAGATGAATCAGAAGCAGAGGACGAGGAAGAAGTACTATCTACTGCACCTCCTGTAAGTGTTTCACGCTCTACCACCCCTTCAGTGACTAGACAATGGGGAAGTCAGGCGACTCCAAAAAATCCAATCCCGTTTGTTTTAAATCCTGGCCTAACAGTAAATCTTGATACTCTTGCAACCCCTCGCGAATTTTTCGATTTAATTTTTACCACCGAATTGATAAATCATATAATAAATCAAACCAATCTTTACGCCCAATTTTTGGCCCAAAAATCGACGCAACCAAAATCACTCATAAAGAAGTGGAAACCCATCGATGAAGATGAGTTCAAAATATTTTTCGGGCTTCTGCTTCATATGGGTACTTTTAATTTGCGTCGACTTAGTGATTATTGGAGCGTTGATCCAGTACTTTTTGGAATTCCTTGTTTTCGTCGAGCCATGAGCAGGGACAGGTTTTTTGGAATTTTGCAGGCTCTTCATTTTGCTAAAAATCCGGAACCAAATCAACCTGTTCCTACAGACAGATTATATAAAATACGACCAGTGTTAAACATTTTTCATGATACTATGAATAGACTAATTATTCCAACCAAAAATTTATGTATCGATGAATCAATGATGCTCTGGCGGGGAAGACTCGTTTTCCGCCAGTATCTAAAAAATAAAGCTCATCCTTACGGAATTAAACTTTATATGTTGAACGAATCGTCGGGATTAGTATTGCGTTTTATTGTGTACACGGGTTCAACCGACCAAGAAGTTGGGGGAAAAGGGCACACTGAATCTGTTGTCCGTAAATTGATGGAAGGCAAACTAGATGTGGGCCATTCACTATTTATGGATAATTTTTATAATAGTGTAAACCTGGTCCACGAGCTTCTTGAACGGAAAACCTACGTTACTGGCACCCTCCGAGCTAACCGTATTGGCAATCCACCAATTATTACCCAATCCAAGCCCAAAAAGGGCGAGGTTGTGGATGCATACACTGATGAAGGTGTTTGTGTTCTCAAATGGCGTGACAGACGGGAGGTTCTTATGATTAGTTCGGAGTTTTCAGGGGAAATGATTGACGTTACCAATCGTCGAGGCGTGGTTGTGCGAAAACCAATAATGGTTCAGAAGTACAATGAGTCGATGGGTGGAGTTGATCATTTTGACCAAATGATGTCGTATTACCCCATTGAACGTAAAACATTAAAATGGTCAAAAAAAAATGGGAATTCATTTGCTACACATTTGTATGTACAATGCGTTTGTGCTTCACAATAAGTATACATCGAAATTGGTTTTGTACGATTATCGGAACTCCGTAATTAGGACATTGCTTCCTCCTGTAACGGTGTCCCCTCAATTGAGCCGTCCTTTCAGAAGCTCGGGCAACAAAGGTTTATCGCCTCACTTTCCCTGTATATTCACTTTACCTGAAGGGGCCAAGAAACGACCGAAAAAGAGGTGCAGGGAGTGCCTGGCAAACAAAAAAAGGAGCGAGTCAACTTATTACTGTCCAGCTTGTCCTGATACACCTGCTTTATGTATCGAAAATTGTTTTGTAAATTTCCACAAATATATGAATGTTGATGGAAATTAATTGCTTATTGTTTACAAGTACTATTTACTACCTATGTAAAAATTTACGAACGATTTCTATGTTATTTACTGTATAAACACTTTTTTGTAATAAATACTTGTAATTTTATTGAAAAAGTTGACAAAAAATTGTTTTCCTCTCTTTATAATTACACCTTATTCAATACAACTTACCTTCTGAAAGTACGTTATGGATTAGTTTATTATTTTTGGCTTGAAATAATAGTTTCAAAATTCTAATGTGTCTAATTAGTGTATAAAGTGACGAGCGCCTCGAGGCGCTTGCAGTCATAGCTGTTTGTGTTTTGTATGATAGCCTACCTACACATTAGCTATGACTGCGAGCGCCCCGAGGCGCTCGTCAATTTATACACTAATTAGACTCATTAGAATTTTGAAACTATTTTTTCAAGCCCAAACAAAAATTAACTAAGCCATATACGTAGAAAAAGTTGTGCCGTCAGTGATGGCCGTTTATGAAAAACTATGCAGTACACTGCATAGGGATCTCAATATGGCCGCCGTATTGAATGGGCTAGGTAGGAATTTCGCGGGAGTATTCCCATTATTCGTTATTGTCCTGTCGTTATTGTCATTGTCGTTATTGTATTGTGTTGTATAATAGTAGGTTGCCGGGAGCCACTCGTCAGTCTCCCCTTTCCTGTGTCACCCATCCTCCGTTAAGTCCCGGAGGGGCTTATCTCCTCCCGCTAGGCTCCCCCTTGTAGGGAAATATACGCTTCCCGGCGTTAGGGATAAAATTGCATCTGCGACTTGTCCGTTCTCCCTAAGTCCGTTCTCCCGAATTCTCTGCTCATCACAGATGGCATCATGGGAGTGGACCTGATTGGGTGGCCATCGAACAACAGCTGGGGCTGAAGCCCGAGGTGGCCCCCTCTGGTGACTCCGCAGTCCGGGCAACTCAAATCTCTGCAGGCACCCGGATGGTAGACATGACAGGGGCGTGGTTCCTCCATACCATACAGCGACTGACAGAACTGTAGGTCCTGTACCAGGTTCGACATGATCCGTCCCTACCGAAAAGCGAACCCCAAGTGGTGACCCCCGAGAAAACATAGTCAACATGGGATCCCAAGAGGAGGGAACTTTTGGAAACTCGCTAGGATCTTCTAATTTCTTGATCTAGTGGTGGATTTTATTCTGTGGTAACACGGATAGATTCGTCTAACCATTCAGCTCAATACTATTCATTTCCGCAAACCCATTTGTGTGCCGTCTTTCCGCGTAGTGTTCGCTGTCTGTGAAAGCTCTGCTTAGATTTGGGATTAAGGGTTAAGGATTTCATTATTTTTCCATTTCTATTGACGTCCCTGGTGGGAAGGATTTGGTCCTTCACCTCGGTACATCTGTTCATAGGGGTTCAAGCCTAACGTAGGAAACTCCCTGCGAGGAGGGAGTTAGGGTCAACGAGGGTAAATTCCATAGCGTTAACGGTTGTCAATAAATTCTAGGGTAGTAGGATTAGTAGAACGAGCAACTCGTAAATTTCGTATTCGGTGTGTCCCCCTTCCTCCGCTAATCTTCTGGGAGAGCTTAACTCTCCCCATTAGTCCCAAATTTTACATACCTGAAGTTGGGGGTAAAAGCTCAGTTAGGTCTTGTCAGTTCTCCCTCTGTCCTGACGAGCCTAAGTTTCACGCTCGTTACACTTTCCAGCTGATCCTACCAGCTCCACCAAAGGTCCACCAAAGGCTGCTGTGGTGGTGGCCAACCCTAACCTTAGGGTGGTCCTGTTGGCACATCTAAGCAGTCTGCACGTATGTGTGGTGGTGGTGGAGGAGGACGGTCGGGCCCCTTTGTACCTGGTGTCGGCCTATTGTCAGTACTCGGACGGTATTGAGCCTTACCTCCGCAGCATCGGAACTGCCCTCACTGAGTTGAGGGGTAGGGATGTTGTTGTGGGGATGGATGCGAATGCCCGATCCCGATTGTGGCACAGCCACATTCTGGACCTGAGGGGCCCGGCGGGCACTCATCGGCGGCCCTGGGAGCGGGGTGAGGTGGTCGAGGATCTTATCCTTGAACACAACTTGACTGTTGTGAATGAGCCGGGCCAGCCTCCCACATATTGTGGTGCGGCGGGCGGCTCTTCCAACATCGATGTTACCCTTGCGACCAGGTCAGCTGCGGGTGTCCTGTCCCGCTGGAGGGTCAGTTTGGGGGACACATCCAGCCAGCATTCCACCATCCGGTACCAGATGGGTGGGCGCAGCAGAGGGAGATGTCCCCGCCCCAAGGGACGATTCAACTGCGCCAGGGCCAACTGGAGTAGATTTGAGGAAGCTCTGGGCTCCATGTTGTGTGGCCACACGCCGCCTGCCCTGGAGACCAGGGAAGAGATTGAGGACACAGTCGCCTTGATGGAGGGTGTCCTTGTAAGGGCGGCCTCTGAGGCAATCCCTGTGGCAGGGGCGCCTCCTGTTAAGGCTCCTTGGTGGTCTCTGAGTCTTGAGAGACGCAAGAAGGCGGTACTCAGGTTGAGGAATAGGGTGCGGCGGCGTGGTGTAAGGGCCACTCCAGAGGAGAGGGAGGGGCTGCGTGAACTGAAGACCGGATATGACACAGCGGTATGCAAGGCCAGGAGAGACGACTGGCGGCACTTTGTGACCAGTGAGGGTGTTGGAAGACCCTGGGGGAGACCGTATAGGACTGTCCGTAACAGTGGACTGACATACACCCTCTCTGCCCTGCGGGGGGAGAACCCCCTGTGCTGGGAGGAGGCTGCTAGAGATCTTCTTGGTGCCCTGTTCCCCGACGATTCGCTGGAGGAGACGGAGGACCAGGGGGTGGTGCGTGAGGTTACTGACCATGTGGTGGAGCCAGTTATTAGGGATGGAGATATGGAACATGGGGCAGAGATCTCTGATTTGTTGTTGAAGACTCTGGTCCACTCCATGAAGCGTGGAAAGGCCCCTGGGCCGGACAGAGTGGAGGCTGAGATGCTACGCAGGGGGTGGCCACTGTTGGCACCCTGGTATGCGGCGATATACAGGGCCTGCCTGCGGTTAGGGGTTTTCCCTAGTGCGTGGAAGGTAGGTAGGCTCTGTGTGCTGCGTAAGGGGGGGGACCGGGATCCTTCTGATCCCAAGGCCCTGCGACCCCTTTGCCTCCTCAGCATCCCTGGCAAAGTGCTTGAGAAGGTAATAGTGCGGGAGCTGGCACCTGTCTTGGCTCGGGGGTCTGACAGGCAGTTCGGATTCGTGGAGGGGAGATCCACAGTGGATGCCATCCTGGAGCTCCAGCGAAAGGTTGGCGAGTCGACAGCCAAGTATGTCCTCGGTGTATTCGTGGACATACGAGGTGCCTTCGATAACGTTTGGTGGCCTGCTGTCCTCATGCAGCTCCTGCGGCGTGATGTGACCCCAGCCGGGTACAACATCATACTCGATTACTTTCGTGACCGACGAGTGGAGTTCCGGGAGGGGTCGGGCTGTGCGAGGAAGAGCCTTACAAAGGGTTGCCCGCAGGGATCTGTGCTTGGCCCGAGACTATGGAACATCCTGTTTGATAGTGTCATTGAGGCTCTGGTAGCCTAGAGGGCTGAGGTAATAGCTTACGCCGATGACCTGGTCCTCTTGGTGAGTGGGAGTAGCCGGGCGGCGGTCGAAGGGGATGCAGGGAGCTTGATGAGAATGCTCTCTGCGAAGTGTGAGGCCATCAAGCTCACCATCGCTGCCCATAAGACTGTAACTATGTTGCTTAAGGGTCGGTTGGATGCAGCCAGACCCCCCAATAGTTCGTGTGGGCGGTGAGAGGCTTAACTATGTTACTTCATTCAAGTACCTGGGCATTACACTTGGGGAAAGAATGGGGATAGAAGAACATGTTAAGCAGGCTGGACAGAAAGCTCTGGACGCGTTCATGAAGGTGTGTCGCCTTGCCGGGTCTGGATGGGGAGTAGGCTACCGGGAGCTGGTTCTTATTTATAAGGGCCTGTTTCTCGGGGTGCTGCTGTATGGAGTCCAGGCCTGGGCACACTTGATGAACATCAGGCATTGGACGAGTCTAGGGCGATTCCAGCGCCGTGCCCTGCTGAAGGTCAACCGTGCCTACCGGACATCTGCAACGTCAGCCATGCCGGTGGTGGCGGGGGTCCTTCCTGTCAGATTCGAAGGGTGGCGCAGATGGGCGATGTACAGGATCAGGAAGGATATTGATTTTGAGATACCTGGTCTTGTGCAGCCGGGCATTGGTAGTCCCTCTCTCACCCGAAGCGAGAGGGTGAGAGGGTTGGGTGCGGCCATCCTGTCGGCCTGGCAGATGGAATGGGATGAGGCAACAACTGGGAGACTCACTCACCGGTTCTTCCCCCGGGTGAATGCTCGGATGGAGATGAGGTGGGTGGTGCCGAACAATGAACTCACCCAGTTCCTGGTGGGGCACGGAGAGTTTGCTGCCAAGCTACACTCCCTGGGGCTCCGTGTCGAGAACACGCCATGCTCGTGTGGTGGAGTAGAGCTGGCGGGACATGTGCTCTTCGAGTGCCCTGACTACGAGGAGCTGCGTATCAGGTGTGGTATCGTGGGCTTGTCCCCAACAAGTATGGTGGGGAGCCGGGAGGCCCTGGATAGCTTGCAGGCCTTTTGTGTGGAGGCAATCCCTAGACTGGCCAGGCGGCACCTGCTGCCGGCTGCCAATCTAACAACTAGCTAGGGTGTACATATGTGTGTAGGGACAAAGCTAGGGTGTACATATAGCTTTAGGTTAGGGTGTACATATAGGCATTAGGTTAGGGTGTATATATTATCTTAATTACTTGGATAGACATAGGTGGGTATATGTAGGGTAGGATGATGGCCACTCTTTCCATTCTCTGAGGGGTAACCCCCATAGAGGGGTGTTGTCAGGGCATGGGAGGGGTTATATATGGATAGGGTGTAGGTATGGCCAGCCTATACATCTTGGGGCACCACATGAAATGACGTTGTGGGCTGTTTGTCGCCTGCAACCGATTCCCCGACTACTTGTAGTTAAAGTGGTAGCACTTGTGCGGGCTCAGTATCAGGTGGAGCCTTCAAGGACTATGTCCACACCTGTAGACAAATTGGGGACCGTCTCCCTTAGTCACGCCCCCGTAATGCTCGGGATAGGATCTTATCCTATGAGGCTGTAAAGCGGTAGGATAAGTTCTACAGACTATCTACTAAGACTATCTGTTCCGGGCCTGTGACCAGTCATGGCTTCTGGGGCGCGGGCTGTGCCAGCACACTGGCCAACAGTCCTTCCCTTAAACTGGTACCGCGGGAGGGGGGAGCCCCAGGCTACAGGCACACTGACAAAAGTCAAAGTGCCACCTGTCTGCCCCCCAATTGAGGTCGGATTCGCGGGGGCCGTGGTTAACAAAACCCAGGCTGCAGTGCGGGTTCTGCAGTGCCGGGTAGGGATCCGAGGGCCATGGCCATATCATTGGCCTGGCAATCGGATCCCGGCATGTGAGGTTTGCGAATTATCAAAAACTCGGGCGCCAGACCCGCAAAGTCTGGAAGCATGAGCTATAGGGATGAAAATCGAAAATCGATTTAATCGAAAAATCGATTTTTTACCTCCGATTTCCCGATTTTTTGGAATCGATTAGTTGGACCGATTTTTTTTAGTGAAAATCGATTTTTGGAGCCGAAAATCGATTTTTTCAGGGTTGGGGGACCTTATCAATGTTGTTAACTATCACTATCATATCAGATTAGTTCGAGTTCATTCGTTATCTTTTATTTGTCAATGCTTAATCTAGTGCTTCGTTAATCGTTTCGATCATTTTCACTGTTTTTACCATGCCACCAAAGAGTAAGTGGTGGGCTTACTTTGAAAGAGTGGACGGTCAGTTTGCGAAGTGTAAAGCCTGCCTCAGTCTGATTAAAACGTGTGGAAACACCTCAAACCTCAAGAACCACACTGAAAAGCGGCACCCCTCGTTGGTATCCAAAGTTATTCCGTCTGTGGTCGATGACGTCGATGTCGAATCTGCCGATGAAGATGAAGATATTGTTCGCTCCCCCAAGAAACAGAAGAGTACAGCAGCTGCATCCCAAAATGTCCCACAAAGCTCAATTCAAGCGAAAATACAAACCTCATCACCTTCAACCAGCGCCACCACTCATCATTCTCAATTTCGACAGGGATCAATAAAAGAATCGTTCCAACTTATAACCGAATTCCAGAGAGGTGGAAACAAGAACTATGAGGTAACTGCTGCTATCGTATACATGTTGTGTAAGGACAACTTGCCTTTTACAACAGTAGAGAAACCCGGTTTCCTCAAACTCCTCAAAACTGTTGCTCCCCATTATAAAGCTCCGTCCCGCATCACAATAAAGAAGATGATTGAACAAAAATTCGATTTCATTGCCAACGAATTCAGAAATAAATTTATGGGTGTCAGTAGCTTCACCTTGACTACTGACATATGGACAGACACTCAACAAACACGCAGCTTCTTGGGTGTCACTGTGCACTTTCCCGATGAAGAGAAACTCGTTTCCTGTACTTTGGGGGTGCTTCAACTGAATGAAAGCCACACTTCACAGTATATAGCTGAACAGCTTTTGAGTACACTAGACAAATGGTACTTGAAAAAAGAAAACGTCCACTGTGCCGTAACTGATGGTGGCGCCAACATGGTGAAAGCCATCGAAATCGCCTTTGGCAAAAAAAACACGTTTGGTGTTTTGCACATATCTTGAATCTTATAGTGCAACGTTCGATTTCAAATGATCAGTTGAAAAGTTTGATTGGTAAAGTAAAATCCATAGTAACATGGTTTAAACGGTGCGTCAGTGCCAGCGATCAGTTGAGAAAAAGCGAACAGAACCTGAAGCTGATACAAGAAGTAGAAACTAGATGGAATTCGACGTACGCTATGATCGAACGTTTTTTGACACTCGCTCGAGAGATTAACGGCATAATTCTGTCACACACTTCGGCACCACCCATGACAACAGCAGCAGAAAATGAACAACTGAACGAGATCCTTGAATTGTTGAAACCTCTTGCCATGGCCACCAATGACATATCTGGTGAACTATATATGACCAGCTCTATAGCAATTCCAATATCTTCCAAGCTGCATGACAGAATAGAAGCCTCGCAGCCTAAAACGAAAATAGCTAGAAATTTGAAGACAGCACTGCTTGATGAAATTAAAAAAAGATTAGCTGACATTGAAACGGTCCCTCATCTAGCAATAGCCACAATACTGGACCCCCGGTACAAAGCTGTTTACTTCAAAAAACCTGAAGCGATCGGCAGAGTAATGATGGACGTAAAAAAGTTGATGAAACAAGAATCCGCTCATTCCCCATCACGTTCACCAGGTAAGATTTTCATGTCTGTTTCAGGCGATTCTCTCAAATATCTAGGTACCCACATAAAAAAATGGTACAAACTATGCCCTTTTGAGGTGATTAATTTTTTGTTTCTGCAGATCAAATTAACGCAATATTCATCACATTTTATCATGATTTTATAGGTTCGGCAACAGACAGCGATGACAGTGGTCCCAAGGATGACTCTCTCTTTGGCGATCATTCTAAAACTGTCCAAAGACATTGGAAAAACAGTGCACACTCGTCGGTCGACACCGGAATGCCTGATCAGTTAGCCCTGTACATGAAAGCGCCAGCTGAATGTGATCTCAAGAAGTCGCCACTCACGTACTGGGCGAATATGAAGCCTGCCTCCCCTGAACTCTCTCAGATAGCAATTCGCTATGTTGCATCTGTTGCCACCTCCGTTCCTAGTGAGAGGCTTTTTTCAAAGGCTGGACTGATACTCACTCAGGAGAGAAACAGACTGAGCAGCAAAATCCTATCCAAACTTCTTTTCTTACAGAGCGTTCCAGAACACTATTTTTTTTTGAAGTGTAAAAAAAAAACACGATAAACTGGACTGTACAATGTTTTGAATAAATACAATTTCTTGTATTCATCCCTTTTTTCACTAGCCTTCTTGGATATCAGACTCCATGATACAATTAAGTAGGTGTATTTCAAAAGTTATAGTTATATAATATATAACCCATAATAACCCATATTATGGGTTTTCTATGGTTTTAGGTAATTGTTTGCCAAAATCGAAAAATCGATCTTTTAGGGCCGATTAATCGATAACATCGATTTTGGTTGGCCGATTTTGAAATCGATGCTAAAATCGATTTTCGGCCTTCGATGTTTCATCCCTAATGAGCTAGGACATGCGGCTTCCACCTGTAAGAAGTAACAGGGAGATGCAATTATGCATCGACTCTGATTGTGTGAACAATCCCTCTCCGGAGGTGCTTTTCCTTTGCTGCTTGCAGTAGGGGGGGAGAGCATAAGGCTTGGCCTCAGTTCTCCTTAACCGATTCCCACATTGGGAAGAGGAATGACATTCAATGATCCTACCAGCTTAAAAAATTTTTAAAATTTTTAAAAAATTTTTATTTTTGTTTTGGGTTTGTCTCTTTGAGATAGACTCAAAAATAGTTGGTGGGGTATACCCCTCCCTCTCCACTAATCTGCTAAGGGACATAAACCCGTTTTATTATATCATTGTGTTGGGGAGGTAGTGGGACGGAAAAAAATCGTTGGGGGGTACCCCCTCCACCCTTAGATTTTGTCCTATGAGTATTGGGCTCCGAGACCGTTTGACCGATTTCGACCAAACGAACTCTGTTTAGTGTAAAACTGTGTCCTGAACAAGTTTTAGGAGGAGGGGTAAGCGAATTATTGGCAGATGCCATTCGAGCTCACTCTTCCAGGGACAAGGTACGTCGGGCCAGGGAATAGTCTATACGCGGGTGAGCCTACTTGCCACGTGGACCAGATTGCTAAGGAGCACGACTGGGCTTACCACTACGCAAGGTCAGCCAGCGAGGTCAGGAAAGCTGACAGGGCTGGTATCGCCGGGTTCGCCGCCGACTTAGTAGTGTCAGGGAACCCCGCTTCATTGATAGGAACTGTAGGTCTTAGTGTTAAATACGGAGTGGAGACGGTTACAGGTATTTTATACCCAACGGGACTGAACCGCTTCACGAAGAAGAAGAAGGAGCCTACTATTAAGGAGGTTCGAGAGTACCACCGATCGTTGGATGACGCTCGCGAGGCTGAGGACAACAACAACAGAAATAGGAAACGGGGAAGCGGCTTGGTAGTGACCCTACCCCCTGAGAGAGAAAATACTGAGCAGCAAAAGAGTACACGGTTGGCTGAACTTCCCAAGAGGAAGATACCCTCCCTGGTAGTGTCAGACGCGAGGAGAGGCGAGGTCTCGGCGACTAAAAGATCGACCGAGAAGTACTCTCCTTATAACGTTCCGCTGGGTTATAAGGAACAGGCATCTTGGAAGACGGTCACCGATCTTCCAGTTGGACCTGAGTTCTTCGGAAAGAAGAAAAAGGTTATACCGGTGTCCTGTGGGAAGGTCGGCTGTGTCAGCCAAGACACTTACTCTGCCAGTGATACCTGGGTGGCGCTGGCACCACTGGGAAAAGACTTCTTCTCCAAGCGTATCCAGTGGGATACCCCACCCCACTCTGATAGCGAGGAAAGAGTCAAAGCTCTAGCCCAGGAAGTTACAGGGACTAGGCACTTCAAGCCAGTGCAAGCAAACACTGTGGCATATCCTGTCAAGATGAATACCACGACGATTGCAAGCGACAGCATTGGGGCCTTCGAGGATATCCACGGGGTCTTGGAGGACTGGAAAGTGTTTGTGTCTAGCAGTGACAACATGCCACCTTCCAGGGCCAGCACCTGTCAAAGAAGATTCTTTGATAAAATAGATGTGGCTGCAACAAAGTTAAAAAAGATCATGGGCGAGCAGGCGACTGAGCTGGCGTTCTTACGGAACATTTCAGATAAGGTTGAGAGGCTAACGGAGGCAGTGGTGAACATCGAGGCAAGAAATGCCGCACCTGCTGCTCCGCTGGCCTCTGATGACGGTATGGCCATGATCGAGGGAATGCCTCAGGCCATAACCCTCCTTGAGCAGATCTTCAGGAATGAACTCACTACGACCAGGGACACATTCCTTGAGCGCCTTGCCCAAGTTGAGAGTAAGGTTCAAGGTATCAGTGGAGAATTTGAGAAAATGAGGCGTGAAGATCTTGTCCCTCTGGGCAGGAAGATGGATGTGGCAAATAGAAACATCAAGGATGTTGTTGGTGACGGTGCTGGAGCCAGGAGTCGTGGTATTGGGCCACAACCTGCAAAAGGAGCACCCGGCCCGTCGGTCAAAACTGGAGCCATCCCCAAGAGACTCGAGGTGACAAGACCCCTGGCGTTGGACTCAGACTCTGAATGGACCAAGGTCAGCGCTAGAAATAAAAGAAAAAGGCCTGGATCTTCACCCCAGAAGGAGGGAAAGAAGAAGACGAGCAGGTACAATGCTCCCACCTCGACGGCTGCAACAGATACAGATGGTGGCGAAGATATACAGAAGGTGGTCAGAAGGAGGAGGAAAACCAAGAAAGCGACGACCACACCGTCGGCTCGGTTGTATGCTGATGCAGTGAAGGCACGAGTAGAAAGAGCCAGCCAGGTGCCAGCAAAGCCCCGGGTCAACCCAATCTTGGTGACAAAGGTCAGGGACAATAAGCCTAAGGATAATCAGGGGCCAAACTACTCACCCCCATCCCTCCGCAAGAAGATTAGAGAAGAAGCGAACCCCGCTGAACTCAGCATTGGCTTGGACCTGTGCAGGCCTGCCTATGATGGGAGGCTTATGCTCAGGACCAGAAATGCGGAGGAATCTGAGACCCTTCTCAAGCGGCTGAGAGAGAAGGGATACGAGGCGAATCTCTCCACACCAGTGGCTAGGCACATGCTGCTCAAAATCCATAGGGTGGACAGGACAGTGGGGAAGGACAACTTGTGGGAGATTATCTGGAGTCAGAACCCTCGAATCAGTGAGAAGATGACCCAAGAGATGTTTAGGGCTGGATTCGTTCCCTCATTCCAGAAAGGGAACAGGGAGTTCGATGACACGATATGGGTCGTACAGGTCTCCAGGGGAGTCAGAGAGGTTCTCCGGGCCCTGGGACAGATACATGTCGAATTTGCCAGGTGTAGGGTGGCAGACTATATCGATGTCACCAGATGTTACAAGTGTCAGGGCTATGGCCATACGTCCAAGAAGTGTACCGAGAGTGCTGACACATGTGGGCACTGCGCAGGGGCCCACCATATAGATATATGTGCCAGTAAGCAGGTACAGAAACCTACCTGTATAAATTGTAAGCGAGCGGGGAAGCCATTTGACCACTCTGTGGCGGACAGTGGATGCCCTGCATACAGGTGGGCGGTCAAGAAATACGCCAGGTCCGTAGAAATATGAAAGTTCTACAGCTGAACATGGACAGGGCCAGGGTGGTCACGGACGAGATCAGGAATGGTTGGAACTCTAGCAAGTGGGATATTGCCATGATTCAGGAGCCCTATACAAGAGAAGGCCAGGTTGTGGGATTGGGGCCTTTCCGGGTATTGACGGGTACTGGTGATGGTCCCCCTTTGGCAGCCATAGTGGTGGCTAATCCCGGACTCAGCGTCATGCTGCTTGGGCACCTTAGTAGCTCGCACCTCTGTGTGGTGACGGTGGAGGGGTGTGGCAGGGGGGCGACATATTTCGTGTCGATCTACTGCCAGTACTCTGATGACATCGAACCATATCTGAGGGGAATCGAGAGGGTAATGGAAAGCCTTGCAGGGAAAGAGATTGTCATCGGTATGGACGCCAACGCCCGGTCGCGTCTGTGGTTTAGCCATGTATTGGACCAGATGGGTCCAGCTGGCACGCACAGGAGACCGTGGAATCGTGGAGAACTGCTTGAGGACACCATCCTGCGCTATGATCTTGTGGTGATTAACAAGCCGAACCAGCCACCCACATTCTGTGGGGGTGCTGGTGGCAGTTCCAACATTGACATCACCCTTGCAGCACACTCTGCTGCCCTGAGAACGAGGGGATGGAGGCTTGAGCCTGACAGCACCTCAAGCCAGCATGCGTCCATTAGATTTGAGCTGGCTGACAGGGGTGAGAGGTGTACTGGACCTAGGGCGAAGGGCCGTTTCAATTGTTCCAGGGCTAATTGGGAGAGATTCGAAGAGCTGGTGTCTGAGCGGCTGAGAAGACACCATTTCCGCCCACTGCAGACAAGGGATGATGTTGAGTATGCAGTGGACGTACTGGAGTCCACTCTTGTTGAGGCCGCGTCAGGATCCATGCCAGTGGTTGGGAATCCCCCAGTGAAGGCCCCTTGGTGGTCTCATAGGCTGGAAATCAAGAAGAGAGCGGTCCTTCGACTTAGAAACAGAAACAGACGCCTGAAACATCGGGCATCTATCGAGCAGAAGGAGGAGTACAAGACTGCTAAGGTAGAATATGCTAAGATGGTGCAGACTGCCCGTCGGAGGGATTGGCGTGAGTATGTTACGGCCAACAGCAGGGAGGAACCATGGGGGAAGCCGTATAGAATAGTAACGGCATCCAGGCTGCCATACACCCTCACGGCACTTCAGGGGAAGAACCCTACCAACTGGACCCAGGCAGCTACTGACCTCCTTGCGGCGCTGTTTCCGGACGATGATCGCAACGAAACTGCGCCGCAGGAGGAGATTCGTTCTGTGACGGAACACAGTTTAGTCCTAAGTAATAGTGATAGTTTAAGTGATAATGACAGTGTTAGTGACGGAGTGATAGAGACACTGGTGAAATCAATGAAGCGCGGAAAAGCTCCAGGTCCTGACAGAATAGAGGCTGGGATGCTGAGGAGGGCATGGCACCTGGTCTACCCATGGTATTGTGAGGTATTCCGAGCCTGCCTTAGATTGGGGGTATTCCCCTCTAAATGGAAGAAGGGCAAACTATGTGTGCTGAGGAAAGGCGTCGAAAGGGAGCCGTCAGATCCCAAAGGGTTGCGTCCCTTGTGCCGCCTCAGTATCCCTGGAAAGGTCCTGGAGAAGGTGATAGTGAGAGAGCTTGAACCCATTCTGGCAGCTGGATCAGGGTCTCAATATGGCTTTGTAAGTGGACGCTCTACGGTGGGCGCAATTGCTAGATTGAGGGAAATGGTCGACGTGGCGGACACGGCGTACGTCCTGGGAATATTTGTTGATATTCGCGGGGCGTTTGACAATGTCTGGTGGCTGGCCGTCTTGATGGGACTGCTCCAACGCAATGTGGGTCCAGCAGTATACAATATATTGTTGGACTACTTCCGTGACAGGTGGGTGGAGTTCTCTGAGGGAAACAAGACCGTGAGAAAGGCCCTGAGTAAAGGATGTCCGCAGGGGTCCGTATTAGGTCCTCGTCTGTGGAACATTATGTTCGACAATGTCCTGGAGGCTATCAGCGCCACAGAGACGGAGGTGGTGGCCTATGCGGATGATCTGGTAGTCTTAATTAAGGGGAACAGTAGGAGGGCATTAGAGATGGAGGGCAGTCGTATCATGAGTACCCTGACTGCAGAGTGCAGCTCAATAAAGCTCACTATTGCTGGGGACAAGACTGTCATGATGCTATTAAAGGGGAGTCTTAGCTCTGGAAGGCCTCCCATATTAAGGATGGGGAATGACAGGCTGAGATACGTGAGCACATTTAAGTACCTGGGTATTACACTCGGCGAAAAAATGCGTGTGGATGCTCACATATCCAAGGTTGGTACGAAAGCCTTGGCCGCCTTCATGAGGGTGTGCAGGCTTGCGGGCTCTGACTGGGGTTGTGGGTACAGAGAGCTTGTAATGATCTACAAGGGACTCTTCCTGGGAATCCTTTTGTACGGTGTGCAGGCCTGGGCGGATCTGAACTGGCTGAGACTGTGCCAGTTCACTGGCAGACAGTCTTATCTCAACACTGGTGCCGCGGGAGGGGAGAGCCCCAGGCTACCAATACAATGACTTTGTCGAAGTATCACTTGCCTGCCCCCCAAATGAGGTAGGATTTGCGGGGGTCGTGGTTTATACTGCCCTGGGAGACGAACTTCATCTGTATCCCCAGGAAGGGATCCATGTGTCATGGTCAGCGAGGATGGCCCTGATACATGGAACCCGACATGTGAGTTTTGTGGATTATCAAAAACTCGGGTGCCGACCTGCATAGTCAGTAGTGCGAGCTAGACGCGCGCCTCAACCTGTAGGTTATCACAGGGACTTGCAAATATGCAAGGACATTGATTGTGTTAACAATCCCTCCCAGGAGGAGTTTTTCTCTTGCTGCTTGCAGCAAGCGGGGAGACTATAGAGTCACAGGACCCCAGGAATCCCTTAATCGACCTTCACTCTGGCGGAAGAATAGTAGACATCCTCTTGATCCTACCAGCTTTTAAAGAGCTTGCTCTAAGAGAAAACCGAGGATCGATCCCCTGATGATAACTAAGGTCAGGGCTGAGAAACCCACGGAAGGTCAGGGCCCGAATTACTCACTGCCATCCCTTAGGAAGAAACTCCAGGGAGATGTCAATCTGGCCGAGTTGGGAATCGGCCAAGATGTCTGCCGGAAAGTAGGCGACAGAATCATGATTAAGGCTAGAAATAACAACGAGTCGGAGATCCTCCAGCAGAAACTGCAAACAAAAGGCTATGAGGTGACAGTCTCGACACCTGTTGTGAAGCACATGCTGCTAAAACTACACAGGGTCGACAGGACTGTCGCCAAAGAACAACTAGGGGATCTTGTCTGGATGCAGAACCCTCAGCTCAGGGAGGTGGTGACTGAGTCCGAGTTCAAACAGGGCTTCGTTCCCTCATTCCAGAAGGGGAAGAGGGAATATGACGACACCATTTGGGTAATCCAGGTGTCCCAGAAGATCCGAGAGACTCCGCTTGGCCTGGGCCATGTGCATATTGAGTTTGCTAGATGTAGAGTGGCGGATACATCGATGTCACTCAGTGTTACAAGTGCCAGGGCTATGGTCACACCACTCTGAGGTGCACCGAGGCAAAGGACACGTGTGGCCACTGCACAGGGCCTCACCGTATTGACGCATGTGTCAAGCGGCAGACGCACAGTCCAACCTGTGTAATTTGTCAACATGCAGGGAAGCCGTCCTGCCGTCAACATGCAGGGAAGCCACTCTGTGGCAGACAACAGCTGTCCTGCCTACAGGTGGGCAGTTAGAAAGTATGCCAGGTTGGTAACTGTATGAGAATCCTACAAATCAACATGGACAGAGCCAGGCTGGTCTCCGACGAGGTCAGGAATGAGTAGACCAAAAACAAGAGGGACATCCCCCTGATCCAGGAACCTTACACCAGTCAGGGCCAGATAGTAGGCTTGGGTCCTTTCCGTGTCCTAACGGGCCCTGGTGAGGGGCCTACATTTGCAGCCATAGTGGTGGCTGATCCCAGCCTGAATGTGATGGTTTTGGGGCACCTTAGTAGCTGGCACCTCGGTGTGGCGTCGGTTGAGGGGGCTGGGGGTGCACTGACGTACTTCATGTCGGTGTACTGCCAGTACTCCCATGACATTGACGCATACCTTGAGGGTCGGGTGATCCTTTCCCTGGGCGCTGCAAGGGTCGTCATCAGAATCGGCCCTCTGTGAGAAACTGGACAAGGTGTTGGCCAGGATCAATAGGGAGGAGAGGACAGCTGACAAGCTGTGTCGCAAGTGGAATCCCTGAAAAGGGAAGAGATGGTCGCCATTGGGCAAAAAGTAGACGTGCTCAGTAAGAGAACAAAGGAAGGCGAGATCAAAAAATCTCAGCCTGTGGTGACTCCCAGGGAGGATGGTTCGGGCACCTCTGCTATAATGGCAGGAGGGCTTGCACCCTTGCCTCACAGGGTCACCAACCTGAGAGGCCAAAAGGTCACAATAGCCTCACCAACGGAGTCAATGGAGAGTTCTCCTATTGACACCGATGAGGAAGAGTTTATAAAGGTAGAGAGGAAAAAGAGGAGGCGCGAGCCAGAAATTAGCCCAGAGGCTAAAAGGAAGGGTGACGTAACCCGACCAAGGCCGAGACCACCACCTGAAGATTCGACGGACACTGATCGAGTGAAGATTCGACGGACACTGATCGAGTGCCCAAAACTTCAGAAGGGAGAAAAGAATAAAGAAAAAGAGGAGTGCGGTTGCCCAAGTCAAGGCAGCCAAAGAAGGGCTACTAAAGCAGTATGCAGACGTTGTGAAAAACTACAACATCCGGATGGATAAGCTAGAAAGCGAAGGTAAATTGACAACCGTTGATTGTGTCAAAGGAGAGGAGTGAAGGTGTCCCTATGTCACCCACCCTCTATAAAGAGGTCACTGGGACAGCAGGTAAACCTGGCAGAGCTGGGAATAGAGCTGGCAGCCTGCCGCAAGCTCCCTGCAGCAAAGGAGGTCCTCGTGGTACCACGAAAGAGTGGTGACAGGAAAAAACTGGAAGAGGCGATCAGGGCAAAGGGATTTGCCGTGAGAGCCCCAAAAGGTATGTCCAGACCTCTGTTGGTGAAGATTTACCGTGTGGACAAGGAAATTGAAAAGGATAGCTTAGGCAAGAGTAGCTGGAATCAGAATCCAGAACTGCAAAAGCTAGTGACGGAAGGAGATTTTAAGGAGCAGTTCCATCCCTCCTTTGTGAAGGGCCGTTGAGAATTCGTCGATGTGATATGGGTAGCGAGAGTCAGTGAAAAGGTGAGAGAAGCGCTGCTCAAAGTTAGGATGTTGAACATCTGCTTAGACAGATGTCGGGTAGAGGACTACCTGGATGTTTCCAGGTGTTACAAATGTCAAGTGTGGTGGCATACCACCAAGGTATGCACCGAACAGAAGGAAACATGTGGGCACTGTGCCCAAGAACATGGAGGGAAGCTCGAGGATTGTCCGAGGAAAACAACGGCTCCCCCAAAGTGCGCAAACTGCGCCAGGGCGGGCCTAAACTCCAACCATGCTGTTGACACATTTAAGTGTCCAGCATATCAGAAAGCACTAACAAGATACATGAGGGCGGTAAATCCGAATATATGAAGGTTTCTTTCTTCTCTTCTTTCAATCTTGATCGATCCGCTACTGCGACGGATGAGTTGAGGGTATGGTTAGGCTCATGAAAAGCACAAATTGTGCTGGTACAGGAGCCATACGTAGTAAGGGGCTCCGTGTGCGGACTACAGGATCTCAGAGTATACTGCGGGAGTGGTGAAGGCCCACCCATGGCCGCTGTAGCAGTATGGGATGAAACACTACGTGTTACTCTGATAAGTAATCTGAGTAGCAGACACATTGTTGTGGTGGCGGTAGAGATGGATGGAGCCGAACCACAGTATATGGTTTCAGTGTATTTTCAGTTCTCCCTCGAGCTTGGTGGATTTCTCCGTAAAATGGACGGAGTAATGCAGACTCTAAGAACAGTGAGTGACGCGTAAGAACGGAATTTTTCTTGTGATTCGTGCTTTCATATCATGGAGTAATGATTAATGGAAAGAATGTCTCTTCATTGACTTGACAGTTGTCAATACACCGGCGGAAGTTCCATCCTTCCATGGGGCAGCCGGAGGCCAGTCAAATATTGATATTACACTGGTAACCAATGGATTATCAGATAGGTTAGTGCACAGGAACATGACAGCGAACACAACAGGGTCACAGCACTCCCTCATATCATTCATGATAAGGGAGAGGCGAACAGGGCCAATCTGCCCTGCGCAAAAAGGCAGATTCTGTGAAAAGAAGGCTAACTGGGAGCGCTACGAAGAAGCGCTAACAGAAAGGTTGAGAGCCACCCAGTTCCCGAATATAAGAACAAGAAGGGAGCTCGAGGATGCGATTAACGAGGGTAAGGGAATTATCGGCAGATGCCATTTGAGCTAACTCTTCCTGGGACTAGGTACATCGGGCCAGGGAATAGTCTGTACGCGGGTGAGCCCACCTGTCACGCGGACCAGATTGCGAAGGAGCACGACTGGTCCTACCACTATGCAAGGTCAGCCAGCGAGGTCAGAAAAGCTGACAGAGCTGGTAGTGCTGGGTTCGCCTCGGACCTTGCTCCATTGAAGAAATAGTTCGATGTATTCAGAACGACGAAAGGTAAGTTATTTATCGTAATTTTAAACATTATGGTGAGTCCTCCTGAAAGTCCGTGGAGGATGCCGTGGGTGGGGGGCTGGTGAAAGACCTCAAGCCACGGGCGTCCCTCGAAATCCGCGATATCGATTCCCTTACCCCAGCTGAGGAGGTAAGGGCTGGGATCGTAGTGTCTGTAAACTAGTGATTTCTGTAGATAAGGACTTGGAATAGTTCAATAATTTCTGGTTTTCATTAGTACATTGGTATAGGCTAGGCAATAATTTTAATAGTAAGTTTAACCCTCCAAGTACCAAGGGGACTTAGTTATAGGTACTTGAAATTCTGACCATAGCCCATCTGTTAGGGCTTGGCCTGTGGTGCACAAAAACAATTTATGGGGTATACCCCTCCTCCCCCCTTTTACGGCTACAGGGGGATAACTGTTTTTATTGCACCACTGGATAGAGCGGGTGGTGGAACGAAATAAACTTGTTGGGGGTGGGGGGGTACCCCCTCCACCCTTTGATCTCCCTGTAATTGTAGGGGTTCGTAATCCGCTGAACTGATTTGGTCATCGGAAGTTGCGTTGGAATCCAGGCACGCTCCCCTACAACTTTTAGGGCGAGGGGCTGATGCCCTTCGAACTTACATTGCCAGGGACGAGGTACATTGGTCCGGGCAACAGCCTATACGCGGGTAAACCCACCTGTTACGTGGATCAGTTGGCCAGGGAACTTGATTTTGCCTATCACTACGCTAAATCACCTAGTGAGGTGAGGAGGGCCGACAGGGTGGCCATTGCTGGATTTACAGGTGACATTGTTGTATCAGGTAATCCTGCTGTACTAACAGGTGCTGTGGGCCTAGGAGTTAAGTACGGTGTGGAAACTGTAACTGGCATTCTCTATCCAACGGGCCTTAACAGATTTGCCAAGAAGAAGGAGCCATCCCTGAGGGAAGTCAGGACATATCACAAGTCCCTGGACGACAGCAGGGAAGCTGAGGAGGACAATTGAAGGAACCTAGGTTCTGGGTTGACCGTCGCTCTTCCCCCTGTGAAAGTCAGTGGGAACAGAGCCTCCTCACCTACGCACCAGGAGAGGCCAAAGAAGAAGCCTTCGCCCTGGGCAATTGACAGCGGTAGCTGTAGTGAAGTAGGGAACAGAAGTGCAAGGGACGAGGTTTACACCCCGTACAACATCCCGCCGGGATACAAAGAGAGCCCTTCTTGGAAGAGTGCCCCGATACCATCTGTGGAGGGGCCCGACCTCTTCCAGAAGTCTAGTAAGAAGAAGGTGGTTGCTGCCTCTTGCAGCAGGTCAAGTTGTGTCAGCCGGGAGGCCTCATCCTCCGGCGAATCCTGGTCTGCACCAGCTCCCCTGAGCAAGGAATTCTTCGCTCAGAAGATAAAGTGGGGTGAACCTGACCTCTCCGATACCGATCCAGAAACGAGGGTTAGAGAGCTTGCCAAGGACTTGACAGGCCTTGATAGACTGGTGCCTGACACAGTCAGTGTCGTTGCCTGCCCCATGTCAGCAGAAAACAAAATGTCTACTTCAAAGGCCACGCCAAGCAAGCTGCCAGGCATCAGGTCTCCGGTCAGGACCATTGCGGACAGAAACGGTAGGATTGCTTTGCAGGAGCTCGCCAATGTGATCTCTGACTGGAAGTCATGGAGCAACATTCCAGACAATATGCCAGTTACGAGGGGACAAACTTGTCAGAGACGATTCTTTGACAAGATTGAAGAGGCCACAGAGGCACTGAGCCAGGTCTTGAATGAGCAGGCCAGTGAGATCTCCTTCCACAGACGGATATCCGAAAAAATGGACAGGATGGTGGAGTTGGTTGAGAACCTGGAGGGCAGATTGGCCAGGGAGGGTGCTGCCGGGCCTACCCCTGGTGACGATGAGGCGATACTGATGGGAGAGATGCTGCAGGCAATAACGCTGCTGGAAACTATCTTCAGGAACGAGTTGTCAACCACTAGGGACACCTTCCTTGAGAAGCTGACCCAGGTCGAGGCAAGGGTGAACGGCATCAGTGGGGAGTTTGAGAAGTTGTAACGTGAGGACCTTGTTCCCCTTGGGAGGAAGATGGACCTCACCAACAGGAGAATAACCGATGCTGTTACGGAAACAACAGATGGCAAAAAGAGAACTGGCTCCCAACTGATGGGGTCCAGTTCACTCAAGAACAATGGTGCCATTCCCAAGAGGCTTGAAAAGCAGGCTACTTTTACCTCAGACTCTGAATCAGAGTGGACTGAGGTCAGCTCCAAGAGGAAGAGGCAGACGGGTACCTCTCCCAAAGGTGTCTCGAAGAAGGCAGCCAAGAAGGTCAGGGCGCCATTGGTTGTCTCGACACCTGGTGTCACGGACACCGACGAG
This sequence comes from Apolygus lucorum, assembly GCA_009739505.2. Taxonomy (NCBI): domain Eukaryota; kingdom Metazoa; phylum Arthropoda; class Insecta; order Hemiptera; family Miridae; genus Apolygus; species Apolygus lucorum. The sequence continues at coordinate 89,351,187 of CM019167.2, forward strand.
GATGTATTAAGGACCGTCATAAGAAAGAAGAAGACGTGTAGGGCCACAGCCCCCCCGGCTAAACTCTACGCAGATGCCCTTAAGGCTAAGCTGAACAAGGGAGAATCAGAGACAGAGAAAAAGCCGAGGATTGGTCCCCTGATGATCACTAAGGTCAGGGCTGAGAGACCCACAGAAGGTCAGGGCCCTAACTACTCGCCGCCATCCCTTAGGAAGAAACTCCAGGGAGATGTTAACCTGGCTGAGTTGGGAATCGGCCTAGATGTCTGCCAGCAAGTAGGCGACAGAATTATGATCAAGGCCAGAAATAACGACGAGTCGGAGATCCTGCAGCAGAAACTGCAAATAAAAGGTTATGAGGTGACAGTCTCGACACCTGTTGTCAAGCACATGCTGCTAAAGCTACACAGGGTCGATAGGACTGTCGCCAGAGAACAGCTAGGGGAGCTTGTCTGGAAGCAGAACCCTCAGCTCAGAGAGGTGGTGACTGAGTCCGAGTTCAAGCAGGGCTTCGTTCCCTCATTCCAGAAGGGAAGGAGGGAATACGACGACACCATTTGGGTAATCCAGGTGTCCCAGAGGTTCTGCTTGGCCTGGGTCACGTGCATATAGAGTTTGCTAGATGTATTTGAGTTTTGGTAGAATGAAAATACGGACGACTTTTACTTCAATTGACTCAAAAACCTTCATTTTTGTGTTTCTATTTATTGTAATACACTAGTGGTGAAAGAAAGGAGTGTCGAAAAATAAATAAAAACAAACCAACTATGAAAACGACGTATTAACTTTCATGATCGACCCAAAAGTCGGTCATTCAAGAGTCTTCCTGTCCAAGAACAGCAGTTTTTCGAAGATGTGGTGAGTACTTTCGCCATATTAATTTTATAGTATTTCTTATCATTAAACGAAATTTTGCATGCCAAATACTTGCGACGGTAATGTGCAAGTGAGTAGTGATCACTATTATTTCTTTGACTAGCAAGCGACTTGGTTCAGAATATTGGTTGATGTACGTAAATAATCATAATAACGATCGGTAGAATACCTGATAGAACGTATTACCAAAAAGCACTCCTAAGAAACCAGCAAGTAGGTACCTACAGTAACTTATGTAGCTCAAATTGCTCGTAATACTATAGATGCATTCTTTTAAGTACTTTCTCACGTCTTCATCATTGTTACCTACTTCACAACTCTTTTTATCACACCCCATTCCTTTTTTTCAGGTGATTACCACGTTCCACTGAAGATACGTCTCCTATGTAGGGTGCTGCCCTGTTCCTAATGGTCGTTTCCTCCTACCTTCCCATTTTATTTTATCAATACAATATTATTCTGTAGGTATCAATTACTGTGTAACTGAGTGAAGGACCTGACTGACATCTATCTATTAAATGACTGTTCCTATCTCAAATCTATAATGTTTTGAGATATTCTGTATATTATTTCCTATATATTCACGTCAACCCCAACAACTTTTAGGGTGAGGGGTGACCTGCCCCCCCTCCACTGTGCGGCCGACTGTTGGAACTTGGCGACTGGTTGGCGCGCGGCAGCAAAGTTGGGTGTTTGGATTTGGGGTTGATTCTGAGTAGTTGTTGGGTAGGGGTATTGTGGGGTCTTTCCTTAGTCTCATATGTCTCCCCCCCCCCCCTTTGGTTTTGCCTGGCTGCAAGTATCTGGGGCCCTTCAACTCCCTATACGCAGGGAAGCCCACGTGCCACGTGGATCAGCTGGCCCGCGAGCACGATTGGGACTATCACTACGCTCGAAGCGCCAGTGACGTGCGAGAGGCTGACTCCCGGGCCATCCTCGGCTTTGTGTGAGATTTGGTAGTGAATCCTAACCCGTTCGCGCTCATAAGAGCGGCGGGTATAGGTGCCAAGTACCTGGTGGAGACTGCCACGGGTGTAATTTACCCGACAGGCTTTAACAGGTATGCCAAAAAAAAGATGGATAGTATTAAGGACATCCGTAGGTACCACAGGGACCTCGATGATGCCAGGGAGTGTGATGAGGCCAACCAGGTCAATAGAAGGAGGATGCATAGTGGGAAGGCCGATGGCCATAGACTGGTGGTGCGGCTACCAGAAAATGGAACGGCCAGGGATGTATTGGATGGGAAGCCAATTCTTCCCCCCATAGAGGAAGAAGGATCCCTTCCCCCAGTCGAACCCTCACACAGGGAACCTGGGAAAGGGGTGGAGAATTGGGGGAACTTCACGATGCGGCGCCAGGAGGAGGTGCCGCTAGGGAAGAAGTACGGATCGCTGGTCCACTGGCCGTATAACCAGCCGGTGGGTTATAAGGAGAGGCCGACCTTCGGGGACCCTATTGTGCTCCCAGAGGACTGGAGCTGGTTTGACAACCCCAAGGGGAAGGAGACTAGCTCCAGGTCCAAGCCCAGGTTGGTGGGCGTGACGGAGATCGGGAGGGCCTCCGGGGATGGAGTGGCAGTGAAGGGCACTTCTCGGCCTACTGCTGAGGAGACTCCCCCAAAAGACTGGGCTGTGATAGTGTCTGGTAGGGAGAGAGCAAGCTTGCTCTCTACTAGGCTCGAGAAGGGAAAGGATGAGTGGGTTCCTCCCAACCCGCGGGAGGGAGATAGTATACGAGGGGAAGGGTAAGGAGGACCTTCTCGCCTACCTGACTGCCCCAGCCAGAATGTCCAGACAGTCTGTCCTGCCAAGGTGGACCAGTTGGTGGCAGGGGGCTGTAGAGTGGAGGTGCCAAGGGAGGTGAGTGAGGCACTATCTACCATCAAGGACCTCATCCTGGACTTCCGAAGTAACAAGGACGTTTTGGCCGCTACTAGGAGAGCGAGGGCAGACACTCGGTACCTGGTCCCCATGGAAGCTGCGCTGGCTAAAGTCCGGCTGCACGTGGAGGAGCAGGCGAAGGAGGCCTCCTTTTGGAGGACCGAGCTCCACTCCAGGTTGGAGCGGCAGGGAGAGGCCATCGTTGCCCTGGAGGTGCGTTTGTCGGCCTCGCCCAACATCTCCTTCGAGGAGGGGGAGCTTCGGGGCCCCCCGCTGCAGCAGGGTCTCGTTTTGTTGGAACAGGTGATACTGTCCAACTTCAGAGCGATGAAGGAGGACCTAGGGGTAGTGGTGAGTGGCCTGGAATCGAAGATCTCCACAGTTTCGGGGGAGATGGAGAGGTTGCACAGGGAGGACTTGCTTCCCATGGGGCACGAAGTTGATGTCACCAACAGGTACATCAAGGATGTAGCCCAGGGGGGCGGGCTTAGTGCGGAGGGCTGTAGGAGGTTCCCCACCTTGTATGGGGATGAGGGGTCGATGTCAACTGGTCGTGCTTCGGGGGAAGGTTTGCAGCCCTCGGCGCTGCTGCAGTGCCAACTGCCCCCGACTCGGCTCCTGCTGCTACTACTGTGGCAGCTGCGGGGTTGGACGATGGGTCCCCCTTGGCCAGACCCATAGAGGGGGGAAGGATTCCGAACCACAGGCCAGAAAGGAGCTGTGGACTGATGTGGTGAGGAAGGGAAGAAGGCCGGGTGCTCCCACTGGCACTGCTGTAGCTGGAGGGAAGAATGGGGAGCAGAAGCCTGTTCCCACTCCCAGAACTGGCTTAGCAGGTACCTCCAAGGCTTCGAGTAGGGCGGCTAAGGGGAAGACTGATGGAGGTGAGACTGCTGGACCCAGGAAGGCTGGTTTTGAGATATTCTGTATATTATTTCCGAAAAATACACAAATGTACCTTTTTTATAATTTTTGTGACTTTACCTCTCTTGATTCCGTTCTTGAAATAACTACCTTTAGTTCATTGAAACTTGAATAAAACGCTGGAATATTTTCCTATTTTAATGTTCAAATTGTGAAATGCTTTTTCCAACTAGGAATTCCTTAAATTTACTGCATATTTGTACAGAATAACTTCTACACTAAAATTGTCAGTGAATAATGTAACATAGTTGAGCAGCTACTACAATATATTTAATAAAATTCAACCTCAACCAAAATACTTCACTGTGATGGGCCGAAAAGGGACAGCCAGCAGGGGCCCATATGGAAGTCATAAAAGTGGAGTATGTGCCGATATAAACGGACCCCAGGGAAAAGAGGGCGCTTACACAAGCGCGCTGCCCCAGAATTCCGAGAAGCAAAACAACAGCACCGATTGAGGACGAGCCGGGGCAATTCCAGATGGAGTCAGCAGGTTTTTCCCCCACCGAGAGAAACGTTTCATGGGAAAATCTCGAAGAAAAGGAGAACAGAGGAACCTTGGGCTCGAAACAGGAAGGACCTTTACGCTGGAGTAAGATCGGAAAAGTTTTTGCGCTTCTCAAGACTCCCCTTTTATCAAGAGGGACCGATATAATTGTGGTGCTCGATACCTGCCCCTTCGTGTTTCGGTGCGCCGCGTCCGCGTTCGCGAACAAGATCTCCGCCGTGGTGCCGGAATTGAGGACTGTAAGGTAGGAACTTTCCAATTTCTTTGGGCTTCTGGCGGCAGGGCTAGCTCGCTTCCTAGGCGCTAATTGAGGGGTACGATCCTCCGCTAGGCAGGAACTTCGCGGGAGTATTCCCATTAGTATTAGTGTCCATTTTCTGGGGAGTTTTCCCCCTGTTGTATGTTTGTAAAGTACTGAGGAGTCCAGGAGTCTCGTCCTAATAACGGATTGGACCCTGACCCTCCCCTAGGTAGGAATTTCGCGGGAGTATTCCCATTAATATTAGTGTCCATTTTCCGGGGAGTTTTCCCCCTGTTGTATGTTTGTAAAGCACTGAGGAGTCCAGGAGTCTCGTCCTAATAACGGATCGGACCGAGACCCTCCACTAGGTAGGAATTTCGCGGGAGTATTCCCATTAATATTAGTGTCCATTTTCCGGGGAGTTTTCCCCCTGTTGTATGTTTGTAAAGTACTGCGGAGTCCAGGAGTCTCGTCCTAATAACGGATTGGACCCAGACCCTCCCCTAGGTAGGAATTTCGCGGGGGTATTCCCATTAATATTAGTGTCCATTTTCCGGGGAGTCTTCCCCCTGTTATATGTTTGTAAAGCACTGAGGAGTCCAGGAGTCTCGTCCTAATCACGGGTTGGACCCAGACCCTCCATTAGGTAGGAATTTTGCGGGAGTATTCCCCTTATTAATTACGGTATTGTTCTGTATAAAAGTAGGTTGCGGGAGCCACTCGTCAGTCTCCCCTTTTCTGTGTCCCCCATCCTCCGTTAATTCCTGGAGGAGCTTATCTCCTCCCGCTAGGCTCCCCCTTGTAGGGAAATATACGCTTCCCGGCGTTAGGGTTAAATTTCATCTGCGACTTGTCTGTTCTCCCTAAGTCCGTTCTCCCGGAACAAAAGGGGGGTTAAGAACCACCCCGTACCATCCTGAGTGCAATGGGATAGTCGAGAGGTTCCACCGGACCCTGATGGGTATGGTACGCCATTACATCAGGGAGACCGGAACAGACTGGGATCGGTGGCTGCCGTATGCACTCATGGCATACCGGGGTACTCCACACTCGGCCACGGGATTTACTCCCCATTTCCTCACCTATGGAGAACAGTTGGAACTCCCGGGTGAAGAATGGGCAAGGGCAGACAGAGACCCCCCTCCGGATGAACGCGTCACCACGCTAATGGAGGACCTGGTCAAAGCCAGAAGGTTGGCACGGGAGTGTGTACGAGAACAGTGGGGGCGACGGGCCGCGCGATGTAACCGCCGCCGTACCCCGAAAACCTTTGAGGTAGGGGACCGGGTATACCTCCATGAACCCACTTTACAAACAGGAAAAGGGGCCAAGCTCCGCTGTCCGTGGAGTGGGCCCCACAAGGTGGCAGAGAAGGTGTCGGAGGTGGATTACCGCATCGACCTGGCAGCCGGAGGCCAGCGGGTCATCCACCTGAACCGCCTGAAGCCCGCCTTTCGAGGAGGGGCTTCCAGCGGGGAGGAGTCGGACGAAGACCTAGAGGCCCGACCCGAGGAACCCCGCCAAGTAACAGCGCCCCCTCTACCCGGGGAAGAGGATTTAGAGAGCGAAGAGGAAGGTGCAGGACCCGGGGCAAGTGAGCAGCGGAACCCAGGTGGAAGAGGGGCCCAGGGGATAGTGTCCCACCCAGGACAGACCACTGCCCGATCCCTAGCATGGGATTACGAATGGCCATCGCTCCCGGCCCCCACTATTCCCTCCTCCACCCCCGGAGCGGAGATAGGATCTGGCCCTAGGGCAGAGGCCCAGGAAACCCCGGGATTGTCCCCAGTAGAAGCAACCACCCATTGGAGCGCGGAGACAGAGGCACCATTGGAAATGCCCTCCTCCCTGGAGACCACGCCGGAAGGTCTTCACTCTTCAGACGTCCCCATGTCAGGAACATCAGGAACGCCAGTGACACCTCCCACCCCCTACTGGGAACGGGACCCCAGAGCATTAGGGCCCACCCCGACCAGTGGGGAACCAAGTCCCCGACCGGAGGGACCCCGACCCGGGGGGCCACCCGTCGAGATGGTCCCCACCACGCCATTGACGGCCAACCCAGGGAGACCCAGGCGAGAGAGGAAGCGCCCGGGATGGTTCCAGGATTTCCACCTGGACTGGACCAGCTCCTCGGAGCCCTCTGAATAGGAGGGAGATCGGATGCAGGAGGGTGTGGGCAGAATGGAGGAGACACCCACTGGCCAATGCGGGACTGGGGCATTGGCTGACCCAGGGAAGGAGGCCCCACCGGACCGAAGAGGAGTAGGTCTGCCAGGTGGGGTCCTTGGGTCGCAAGCCGAAGGGAGACAGGCAGCTAGGGTGTTGGTTTAAGGAAAATCCTGGCGATGATGCCCTCTGACACGATGATGTCAGAGAGAGGGCACTTGCCGGCTTTTGGGGTAGGTTGACTCTGGTGGGCACTCTCGCGTGACCCAGGACGTATCGTCCCATCCAGGGCCAGGAGGAGGGTGTTGGTTTAAGGAAAATCTTGGCGATGATGCCCTCTGACACGATGATGTCAGAGAGAGGGCACTTGCCGGCTTCTGGGGTAGGTTGACTCTGGTGGGCACTCTCGCGTGTCCCAGGACGTATCGTCCCATCCAGGGCCAGGAGGAGGGTGTTGGTTTTCAGGAAAATCTTGGCGATGATGCCCTCTGACACGATGATGTCAGAGAGAGGGCACTTGCCGGCTTTTGGGGTAGGTTGACTCTGGTGGGCACTCTCGCGTGTCTCAGGACGTATCGTCCCATCCAGAGCAAGGAGGAGGGTGTTGGGTTTGAGGAAAATCTTGGCGCTGATGCCCTCTGACACGATGATGTAAGAGAGAGGGCACTTGCCGGCTTTTGGGGTAGGCATCTTGAAAGGAAGGTGGACTGGCCAGGGAGGTACCTAGATCGGTAGAGGATGGAGGTGGAGGGTGTTGGGGACGCTGCTTGGTGGAATGCTTGGTAGGCTAAGACTCAGAAGGGAAAATGCAAACCTAACCCCCCCGGGGACATTCTGTTTCAGGAACCACTCGAAGGATGACGAGCTGGATGTGGGCGTGGCTCCTTGTAGGAGCATCCGCAGGGGCAGGGCTCCGGGCAGGCACCGAGGCCTCCCCACCGGGGGTACTCTTCCTGAACCCCAAGGACCTGATTATCAGCGGCCAGGAGTGGAGGGTAATAGTGGAAGTCAACGCTACTGACTTGGTGGGCGAGGTGGAGAGGTTGGAGGAGGCCTCAGTCCGCCTGGAAGAGGACCTCCGGATGCTGCAGGAAGTCGACCCGAGGTTTCACCAACCTCATCAAGAGGTCCTGCGTATCCTGGAGATAGTCCGGCAGGCCTTAACCGAGGCAGAGGAGATAGAGGCCTACCTTCCCCCACCCGCCCCCAGGCGTCGCAGGGGCTTCGTCAACGTGGGGGGAACGGTAATCAAATTTCTGTTCGGCAACCCAGACGCCGATGACTTCGACACCCTACAGTCAGGTCTAGCCCAAGCGAAATCCGACGCAGCCAAGTTAGTCCAGGTCGCCAAGGAGCAGCTAGTTATATCCCGGGGCATGAGTCGGGAGGTGACCGAGAACTCGCGGCGGGTACACCTGCTAATAGAGGGGCTAGGAAATGTGACCAAGGGGTACATTGCTCACTCCAGAAAGATAGCCCAATTAGAAAATTTGGTGAACAACACTGTAGGTTTAAGTAGTGTGCTAAGGACCCTAGAGTTAGAAGTACAGAGAGTCAGGGAGGATGTACGAGAGTTAGCCCTGGCCATAGGTGAAGCCGCCCTAGGTAGATTCTAGATTCCCTAGGTAGGACTCCCCTTTTATCAAGAGGGACCGATATAATTGTGGTGCTCGATACCTGCCCCTTCGTGTTTCGGTGCGCCGCGTCCGCGTTCGCGAACAAGATCTCCGCCGTGGTGCCGGAATTGAGGACTGTAAGGTAGGAACTTTCCAATTTCTTTGGGCTTCTGGCGGCAGGGCTAGCTCGCTTCCTAGGCGCTGATTGAGGGGTACGATCCTCCGCTAGGCAGGAACTTCGCGGGAGTATTCCCATTAGTATTAGTGTCCATTTTCCGGGGAGTTTTCCCCCTGTTGTATGTTTGTAAAGTACTGAGGAGTCCAGGAGTTTCGTCCTAATAACGGATTGGACCCAGACCCTCCCCTAGGTAGGAATTTCGCGGGAGTATTCCCATTAATTTTAGTGTCCATTTTCTGGGGAGTTTTCCCCCTGTTGTATGTTTGTAAAGCACTGAGGAGTCCAGGAGTCTCGTCCTAATAACGGATCGGACCCAGACCCTCCACTAGGTAGGAATTTCGCGGGAGTATTCCCATTAATATTAGTGTCCATTTTCCGGGGAGTTTTCCCCCTGTTGTATGTTAGTAAAGTACTGCGGAGTCCAGGAGTCTCGTCCTAATAACGGATTGGACCCAGACCCTCCCCTAGGTAGGAATTTCGCGGGGGTATTCCCATTAATATTAGTGTCCATTTTCCGGGGAGTCTTCCCCCTGTTATATGTTTGTAAAGCACTGAGGAGTCCAGGAGTCTCGTCCTAATCACGGGTTGGACCCAGACCCTCCATTAGGTAGGAATTTTGCGGGAGTATTCCCCTTATTATTTACGGTATTGTTCTGTATAAAAGTAGGTTGCGGGAGCCACTCGTCAGTCTCCCCTTTTCTGTGTCCCCCATCCTCCGTTAATTCCCGGAGGAGCTTATCTCCTCCCGCTAGGCTCCCCCTTGTAGGGAAATATACGCTTCCCGGCGTTAGGGATAAATTTCATCTGCGACTTGTCCGTTCTCCCTAAGTCCGTTCTCCCGGAACATCCGCTCATCACATTCACCACATTGGTAACAATATTTCTCGTTATTACCCATTAAGCTGAGCTTAAACGGCCATCAGTGACTGTTAAACTTTAGTCTTAGTTCAGCTCTTATCAGGAACTAAAAGCGTAGTTTAGGAATTGTACCCCTGCCCTAAACTGCATTCTCCGTTTAAACAGTAGTTTAATCGATGAGTGACGTTTAAACAGGTGTTGTACCCCCGGCCCTTAGTCTCATTGGATAGGGCTTGGGCCAAAACCCAGAAAAACGTTCGACGGGGTTAACCCCCCCCCCCTCCAGTTTTTCGCGTTTAGCTGGGATTCGATAGTCGATCAACATACAGCAACGGGATTAAGTGGGTTAAGTTTGGGGCATTGTCCCAAACAACTTTTAGGTTGAGGGGTAATTCCCCCCCCCTCCACTTTTTGGGTGCCCTTGGCGGGTATCGCGTGTCTGTCAGGCACGTACAACATTTTTTTAGGTGGAATTGGCAGCATTGAATGGTTCTGGGAATCACAGATTCTCAGTACCTTCTCCCCCTCTCATCTTTGATAAGCTCCCATGATCAGTTGATCCCTAACCTTCGTGGAGTGCTGTTTAGTCAATTGTTCTTTGAACCTACAGTGTCCCACAGACACGCAATACCCGGTAGTGCTCAATACAGTTCAGTGTCCCCTAGGCACACGATACCTGATAATAAAGGTAAGAAGTTTTCGTTCCGTAACCATCATGTCCAAGCGCGGAAAAAGTAGTGGCAAGGAGTTATTTTCACACTGATGACCCAAATTTTGTTGAAAGAGTACAGCAACTGTTGATCAATGAGGATGAGGGTAGTGATGAACTTTCTGAAGATATTTCAGATGATGAATCAGATCCACATTTTCAACCCGATTCTGAAGAAATGAGTGATTCGGACAGTAGCGATATTGAATCTGATACAGACTCAGATTCAAATGATGAGATTGAACGTGATAGGATGGAAATATTTGAAGAGTTAGGGCTTGAAAGGGGAGATACCTTCTGAACAAGAAGTTGAAGTACAGGCAACCCAAAGTGAAGGGGTGCAGGATGGAGCAGGAGGGCATGGTAGAGCTGTAGCACATGGATTATCCGAAGCTACAGGGATCATGGAGGAAACAGAGCAGGGTGCAGGGGCTCAAACCATTGCCTTAGCTGACAGACCAAATACATCGTCACTAAATATTCATGCTGCGTCTGGCAGACCAGGGACCTCCTCACAGAATGTACGAGTAGATATTTCTGTTGCTGACAGACCAGGAATCTCCTCACAAAATGCTGGTGTGCCAGCTCAACCTGAATTCTACTATGGAAAAAAAACCAAAGCAGTTCCACGTCCCTTCAAGTGGTCTTCCAGTGAGCCCTCTACACGTGCTCGTACTCCCGCTCATAATATCTTGAACCTTGGTCGTTTGCCTGGTATGACAGCTGAAGTAAGAAGACTTGGCCCCAAACCAGATCCTGTTGACATCTGGTCTTTATTGATTCCAGATGCAATGATTTTGGTCGTTGTGGAATGGACGAATGTGAAACTCAAAACAATGAGAGTGAAGAAAGCGTCTCGAATTCGTGACAGCCAGTACAGACCGACAAACTTGATTGAGATGAAGGCTTTGTATGGTTATCTGGTCCTTACTACAATATACAAAGCAAATCATGAAGCCCTTCGCAAAAATTATACATCCAATACCCTTGGCAGGAGAATTTACCGTGCAATACTTTCATCGAAACGATTCGAAATTTTGATGGCATCTTTGAGCTTTGATGATCCCACCACAAGAAAAAGTCGGAAGGAATTATCTAAGGCAGCTCCGATTCTTGAATTCTTTGAGGCATTTGTGGCCAATTGTCAGAAACATTATTGTATGAGTGAGTATGGTTGTATAGATGAACAGCTGATTCCATTTCGAGGGAGATGTGCTTTCATTGTTTACATGCCGAAAAAACCATGCAAATACGGCATTAAACTTTCCAGTCTTTGTGATGCCAGAACAAGCTATTTTTATAATGGTTACATCTACTGTGGGAGAGGGAGTGATGGACATGGTTTGTCTTCTGCGGATAGGAAATACCTAGTACCTACTCAATCTGTATTGCGTTTGATACCTCCAATTGTTGCCAGTAATAGAAATATTACCACTGATAATTGGTTTACCTCAATTGAACTGGCAGATGTTTTGAAGGAGAAAAAACTCACGATTGTTGGTACACTGAGAAAAAATAAGAAAGAGATTCCCAAAGAATTCCTTCCAAATCGGCGACGAGAACCTGGCTCTGCTTTATACGGGTTCAGTCAGAACAAAACTCTCCTCAGTTATGTCCCGAGCAAACATCCCAACAAAGCAGTCTTATTTCTATCCACAATGCATCATGCCAAGGCATGGGATGAAGAGGAGAACAAAACAGAAATCAACTCCTTTTATAATAAAACCAAAGGAGGAGTAGATAGTCTCGATCACAAATGTGCGAATTATTCTTCGAGTCGACGAACACAACGATGGCCGGTAGCTGTCTTCCACCGTATTCTCAACATTTCATTGGTAAATGGATTCATACTTTATTTGAACTTCAAAGATACCGAAAACATAAGAAGATTCGACTTTGCTGAAATGGTTGCTCTGAGTCTAATCAAGCCTCACCTTCGTGAAAGATTGACAGGGCCAAACTTGAGCAACGAATTGCGATCTCTCATTCTGGAAGTGCTTGGAGGTGAACCTCCAATGACCAGCACTCCAGACAGTGACCGTTTGGAGAAAAAAAGAAAATGCAGCCTGTGTCCTTACCAGAAGAATCGTAATACTGGATTCATGTGTATTTCATGCAAAAAACCAATATGCTTGGAGTGTTCAAGAAAATTGTGTTTGGCTAGTCTTCAACAACAACAACAAAAATGATTCATGAGTTTAAATGGAAAATGAAAAATTTCCATAAAGAAAATTCCCTTTATTTTTGTTTTCCTTTTTGAAACAACATTTTTGTCATACATGCTACTAAAATAACTTTTTCACATGTATATTCTTATATATGTATAATATAAAGTCATTGAAATCCATTTGCTCAGAAGTTTTTCTATTATTATATGTTATTTTAGTCCTTTCCTGATGATACCTTGGTTAAAAAAGTCATTGCTGCATCTTTAAGATTCTACGTGTCTGTCAGACACACGATACCCAATAGAGGTGGAAAATAGGCGATACCCGCCAAGGGTACTCGACAACCGTTCTATGTACGCCAGCGGGGGTAAGTGGTTTAGGTTCAGGGCATCGACCCCAACATCTTTTGCGGTGAGGGGTGACCTACCCCCCCTCCACTTTTCAGGTGACTATTGGAACTCGGCAACCATTTGGCTGGTGCCCGGCTGCAGGTATCTAGGGTCTTTCAACTCCCTGCACGCGGGGAAGCCTACTTACCACGCGGATCAACTGGCCTGTGAACTGGGACTAACAGTACGCTCGCAGCGCCAGTAACGTGCAAAAGGCCGACTCCAGGGCCATCCTCGGTTTTGTTTCGGACCTCATGGTAAACCCAAACCTGCACTCATAGGAGCAGCGGGCATTGGTGCACAGTACCTGGTAGAGACAGCGACCGGCATGATATACCCTACGGGCTTCAACAGGTACACGAGGTGGAAGATGGATGACATCAGAGACATAAGAAGGTACCACAAGGGCCTAGACAATGCTAGGGAGAGCGCGGAAACCATTCGAGATAACAGGAGCAGGGAGACAGCCAGTCACAGGCTGGTTGTCCAACTGCCCGAGAAGCACGCGGAGTTGACCAACTCTGAGAAAGGGAGGATGGATTCCATCTTGGAAATCCGGGCCTACCATAGGGGCCTCAATTCCAGGGAGGGGATCGGGGAGTACCTTAGGGACCTTGACGCCTGGGAGGGATCCAAGAGGGGGGGGTAGCAGTGGGGTGGTCGATGGCCATAGACTGGAGGTGTAGCTGCCAGAAAATGGAACGATCAAGGATGAGATGGGAGGGAAGTCAATGGTCAAGTTTCCCCCTATAGAGGAGGAAGGATCCCTTCTCCCAGTTGAGCCCTCACATAGGGCACCTGGGAAAGGGAAAGAGAATTGGGGCAAGAACTTTACAATGCAGCGCCCGGAAGAGGTGCCGTATGTGAAGAAGTATAGCACACTGGTCCACTGGCCATATAATCAGCCAGCGGGATACAAGGAGAGGCCAACCTTTGGGGACCCTCTCGTGCTTCTGGAGGACTGGAGCTGGTTCGACCACCCCAAGGGGATGGAGACCAGATCTAGGACCAAGCCCAGGCTGGTGAGTGTGAGGGAGATCGGGAGGTCCTCCTAAGATGGGGTGACAGAGAAGAGCGCTTCTCGGCACACTACCAAGGAGACTCCCCAGAAGGACTGGGCTACACCCCTATCGGGAAAGGAAAGAGTGCAAGCTTGCTCTCTACTCAGCTTGTGAAGGGAGAGGATGAGTGGGTTCCTCCCACCCTGCCGCAATCAGCCTGAGGCGACGGGGAGGAAGTCTACGAGGGGAAGGGTGACGAGGACCTTCTCACCTACTTGACTGCCCCTGCCAGAATGGGGTGGCGACACCAGGTCCAGACAGTCTGTCCGGCCAAGGTGGACCAATCAGCTGTGGGCGGCAGTAGGGTGGAGGTGCCAAGGGAGGTTAGGGAGGCCCTATCCACCATTGCGGACCTTATCCGGGATTTCCGTGGTAACAAGGATATATTGGCCGCCACCAGGAGGGGGAGGGCCGACGATGAGGAAGAGCAAAGTAGATATATCGTCTGATTAAGAGATAGAGTCTGAACCTCTCTATGCATATGAGAGTGAAGATAACGCAAGCCATGGCCAAGAAAATGACTTTAACTGATATTCTTAACAATGAAGAAGACTGCATTGAAGAAAATCCTGGAGTACCAGTCGTTGAAACTATTGGCTCCCCGACAGAGGCAGTAGTAGCTGCAGAGATTAACAAAACAATGTTCCTGAACTTACAGATGAGGTGAAAGTGTCAATAACCAACGTGGAAATCGATATTGCAAATTAAGCTGATTCTGTCATAGTGGACATTGAAAGAGCTCTGATGGCTCTCGAGATGTTACGGAAAACAAAGATGAACACAATAATTATGACGGAGTGTTGTCTTTGGAAAAAGGTGATTTTGTAGTTTTTCTCAAAACAAGGACTATTAAGAAGAGGAAGGCCTGTCAAATCTTGGAAGTGACTGATCAACAACAAGCCGTGGTGAGGCAGCTTCGCTGCTGCAACGGGTTTAAATGTATTTGTAGCCAAAGATGAGGACAAACTCGTTGTTAATAGTGATGATGTGATAGAAAAACTTCCGACTCCAACCAGTATTGGCACTGAAGGAAAGTTCTTATTTAACAGCACTATACTAGTTGATTAAGACTATCATGAATTATCTGTACATTAAGCACTATTTTTACTCTCAGAACGAATTTCTAGTCTAATTCTAAGACTAATGTGCTACAAAAGACTGAGTCCTTTCGAACGCAGTTTATTTTAGGTTTGGATTTCTTGAATAAATTCAAGGTGTGCCTTGATTATAATAAGCAAGTTGTTTGGTTCGGGGATTTAGGTTAGGAGTTTACTTTCCTTTATGTGAACAATGATGTTCATTTGTTAGCCGAGGTCAGTGATGGTGTTGCGTTTGGTTAAAAAATTTCGGGAAGGAAAATAATTGTTCCTGTTTGTGATCAGGTATATCTTGGAGACAAGGCCAGGAGTCAGCAGTTATGATGCACTTTGTTCTGCTTTGCGTCATTCAGGCGTCAAGAAAAATTTAACGATAGAATTGCGAAATGGTTTTGGTTTGCAGGAGAAAACTGTGCGATGGGAGCCTGCGGATTTGGCGTGTTTAGAGAAGCAGAGTGGCGTGGATTTGACAGTTGAAGATTACGCAACGAATTCTGTGGTTTTGTTAGTATTCAAAAAACGGAAAGGTCGGGTGATGGCCACTTTGGTATACCAATCGTATACATACGATCCGAGGAAAACAACTGACAATTTTTGGTGTCATGAATATGTATCTCGAAATAAGAGCTGCGGATTCCAAGTTGTCGGTTGAGAGGCAAAACAAGTTAAGGGGTTGTAAACGTGTGCGGTTAAATGTTATGAAGCTTTCGTTCGCTGAGCGAAGCAGTCTAGATTGCGTTTTGCTGACTGGTATGAAGTTGGTATTCACCGGCAAGGTCCTTCGACAGCCAATGTCAATGTCGAGAAGCAAAAGAAAGAGTTTGTATTAAAGAATGGTCAACAGGCGTCTATTAATCCTTCGTTAATTGATGAACATAATCCAATCATTGATTTATTAGAAGAGTATAAGGATGTGTTTTTGGAGGAGCTCTTCTGCGAAGTGGACGTGAGGAGGCGATTTTGGAAGAAGAGATTGCGAAGCTAATGGAAATGAATATAATTGAGGAAGCAGAATCGGAATTTACAAGTCCTGTGTTTATAGTAAAGAAGCCAGAGTTGACTCCAACTGGGGAGCCAGCATGTTATTTATTTCGTTACAACATCCAGACTCCAACGGAATCTTCAAACACTTTCACTCCACCCTCATTGACCTCGTAAGAATTCTCGACAACTACCATGAAATTTGCAAATTACTCATTCAAATTTCGAACATTTACGGGTTTTCTCTCGTTGTGTGCGCCCTTCTTGAAAGTTCGACGTCAAAAGTTTCGACTGATATTGCGGCGATAGTACTACGCGTGTTGTACGAATATAATTTACTTGGGATCCAGTTAGGAAGTGCCGGTTTCGTCGTTCTCCCTGCCTCTCGTGAACCGAATAATTTCCATAACATACCCAGTACCTACCAACTTATTATCTTTTTTTTTAAGGGTAGGAGGCACCCTTACATAGGTGGAGGGAACTCCGCAGTCACCACCCTACCCCCATGCATGGCTGGACCCCGCCGCCCCTCCCGCGAATGACCTCCAACTCCTCAGCACGTGCTAGTACCCCTCATGAAGGTTCGAAGGTTAAGCCAACTGCTCATGAACACTCTAGTGGTGATCCCTCTCATTGTGCCTATGGGCACTCCAATCTTCTTAAGTGCATCACAACTGGCCCTACACCATACTCCTCTCCAACTAATATTGCAGGCAATCACCTCAATTCCTCCTGGGTTAACATCATGTCTTGCTCCCACTGCACAGAGAAGATCAGCCCTCTTGTATTTGCCTACTTTAGCCTGAAAAACATCTCTGAGGCCATGGGATGCCGAAACAACTTGCACATCAATTACCTTACAAGTCCCTCTGTGATTCACAGCCACTAAGTCTGGCTTGAGAGCCTCTCTACCCAACCGGTAAAGAACCTCTCTCTCCACAGACCAACCACTTGTGTCGCAGCTAGAAGTCCCACTACTGCATCATGTCTCTTGATCCACCTGCCGTGAGTTAGAGGATACATTTGGACCACATGTGCTGGAGTCTCTGTAGGTGCAGCACAAGCTCTGCATGTCTTCTCACCACCGCCAACTCCACGCCTCGTGTGCACCTTGGTTGGCAATGCTCCTATCCTCGCTTGGTGGTAATGACGGTAGTCAGCAACTGGAATGTCCTCTGCAGTCTGGTAGATCCAAGTTGTAGACGCACCACACTTCGCCGACTCCCTCAACTCTCGTCCATCCACTGAGCCATGCAGCCTTGAAGCCATCTCCTTCACCGGGTCTGGAAGCCATCCTGAGAGAACTCTGTTGCACCATGTCAGGTCCCTGTGTACGACTGGTAAATGCGCCACCACTCTTGCCACTTCCCATGTAGACCACTCCAATACCTTCAAATGACTCTACCTAAACCGAGGAATACTTAACGCCATCGCACTTACACCTAAACCTCTTTCCTTTGTGAGAGCATAGAAATAAGCATTTGGGACATCCTTAGGTAGTCTTAGCCACTGATGTACAGCTGCACGAACATGGATATCAATACATCGTAACCTAGCCAGTGCTACCCTACCAAAGGTCAAACCATATGATAACTTATGAAGGAGGTAGCAAGTTAATAGTCTAAGTCTCTGCTGGGGTTTAAGCGGGGCACGCAAAACATGCTGGATCATCTCTTCTAAGTACTGGGCTGGTGCTCTTGCTGTGGTGGCACCGGCAAAACCCACCCCCAGATACCTCCATACTTCCACAACAGATCTTGCCAGAAGCACCGCTGTGGAGGCTGCTGTTTCACTAACTGGCACCAATAAGCGGCCCTCTACAACTTTTGTCTTTTCATCCCTCCCTGAAGGCATAAGGGACAGCGAGGCACTCTTACTAACATTTAAGCTCAAACTGCACTTGATTAGCTGATCCATAAACCTATCCAAAGCCAGCTGCATCCCCTGTCTCGTTCCTACAAGAAGCACCACATCATCCGCAAAGACAAGCGACCTAACCCTGGTTCCCGACACCGCACCCTCCTTAATATCAAAACTGACATCCAGAGGTAGCCTCGCAATTGCACTGTCGATAACCAAGTTGAACAGTAAGGGGGATAACGGAACTCCCTGTCTCACCCCACGCCCAGCCAAAATGTCACTGCCCAATCGCCCACCAACTTAAAGAACACTGCTTCTTCCACCACAGTGATAGGCCCAACCATAATCATCACCAGGGATGGGTTCACAATACTAGCTGGATTCACTACCGGATGCGGGCAAACACGCCCCACACCTTCAAGGACTAGTCTCCAGTATAAGTCAAACTCACACTTGTATTAATGCTAACATTAGTGTGGACCTAATGTTAAGTCCACTTGTATTAATCCCTGAGTTAACATACATACATTCTGGCAACTTCTGTACAAAATACCTCACACCTATTGATCACCTCCATTGCACAGAACCTGTTGGCAAGTATCGATCATAATGCAGTGAGTGATTCTTCTTCAACTTGTGCATCATTGGTCTGATCAATAAGATTGTTCAACTTCACCATTATCATATCTAAATCCTGTTGCAATTTCAAGGAATACGATGTTTCACCACAAACATTACCCTTCTGCCAGACTGAAAAATCGCTGGGACTGGGGAGAGTCCAAGAACTTTCTTCTTGTAGGAGCAGTGGAGTTTGAAGAACCTCAAGTTTAGAATGGAGAGGTGCGATGGGTGTGCTCATGAAAATAGCAGCTTCGTTCCGTTTAAGACCTCTCTAAAACAAAAAGAGACAAGTGATAAATTTCTTACATGAGGAATTCTCCTGAGAAACCATGGATCATAAAATCAAACTTTCCGATCCAAGTGGTCTCTGTTTTATCCTTAAGTTTGAAACATGAATATTACAAAATGACGGATAACAAGTCATAATTTCGCGTTTGAAGCAGCTTGGGAAAATCACTTACAACTTTTTTTAGTATTCCAACAGTATATACGACCATTAAGTACATTAAGGCCATGAGGGACGACAAGTGTGCGAGTGAGAGGGGGATGCCAGTAGCAATTAACACTTATCTCAGCTGTTGGTTGACCGATTTCAAAATGTCAAAGTGATCTCAGTTCATCTCAACCAAACAAATGAAACTTTAATTGCCGATTTTGCGAGAAAAAATTTAATTGATTAAATTTAGTTTTCTAGGAATTAGTCAAATAGTTGTCAAAAACATGTCCAGCCCATATGCTCGTATACTCATCAATGTAAGCGTTTGCAATCATGAGCACAAGAAAATATTGATTAGCCTAAGCGGCTGTTGGTTTTTAATTGAAAAATCGCTCAATTAGGCAAATAGCAAGGGGTAACTCAGCCAAGAAAGGACTGGGAAGAAGGTAGGGTCCTAAGTGGATAGGTACCTAGGTAGATAGGTAGAATTACTTACGCGTAGAATTACGTCTTGCTTGCCAAAGAACTGGAGAGAACCCACACAGGTCTGAAATGTTGCTCTGTAGTCGAAGAATATCAACATCTTTGTTCAAGATTATAGTTGAATTATAGAATTTATAGAAGAATAATAGGATTGTAGTTGATGATTTCGCCTCCAAATTTAGGCGAAATCTGGCCGTTATCTAGTCGTTGTATAGCAAAAATTCCGATCAAAATCGGTATACAACAACACCATTTATCACAAACTTGTTGTTCAAGTCATCATTTCAAGTTTAAAAACTATTTCTGCAACCAATTTTTTTTCTCAAAATTTTACTGGTTTCATTTTATACGTTTTATAATTTGTAATAATAATCATGAATATTGTGTATTCCTCATGTCAATTGGGAACTGAATCTGAATACCTTTTTTTAGAGAAAAGAAACAATTCAAGAATTAAGAAATTATTCTAGTGATTCAATTATCTAATCGGAACATATCCAGAAGACCTGTCCTACCAATAATGACCAGCACACACCCCGTTGTAAATCTTCCTCAACTAGGTTTTATTCATCCTTGAATAGAAGTGACATTACTGACAACAACTCAGGGAACTTTCGGCGGCACCTTTTCGCGCTTTGGGAAGTTCGTTGACCTAACTGCTCTATGGTTAGGATAGAATTTTTTCACCACTTCCAGCTAGGGAACCTGCGAATGATTTGTAAATTCACCAACGTATAACGATGGTGTATCCTACACTTATGATAGCTATTATAGTCATACCATCTAAGTATGTTAGAAGGACTCCTGAATAATTCCTTCGATTTGATGGAAGACACATTTTATGACAAACTTGATTGTGAAGCTAAAATACGGTTAGTAGGTATTGACAATGGCAATCTGTGTTCTTTGCAGGCGAGTGATTTATACAGTAAAAATAAACCTTTGTGTAATAATTTGCAGCATTTTGGTTTATTATTTTCAATAATGAACCATTGGAATCGACCAAGAAAATTTTGTTTTTTTAACACCCCCTCAAAATTTGATGGTTTACGTTTCAAGGTACGTAGAATCCAAAAATCGAATAAAAATTTGGCCGTCCGTCTTAGCACTTAGCATTGACCGATTTTGATGAAATTTGGTATGTAGGCTCCATTTGGGGTCTAGTTGTGCCCCGAAGATTTTGGTTGATGTAGGTCACTTCTAAGGGTTCCAAAATCAATTTTGAAATTTTGAAAATGCCCTAACTCAAAAATTGTTGATATAAAGGTACTGTTTTTCCTTCAATTTAAGATTCTATAGAATTTTTTGAGACCACCCGGAGCTCTGTAGGACAAACCGTTCGCTCACTACGAGAATTTAAAGTTTGGACGTACGATAAATCAGAAACACGAATGTGAGTCGCGAAAGAGTCCTAATCTCCGTTCAAATTAAAGCTGACCGAAATGCGATCGATGTTTTTCTTCATGTTGAATGGTTGGTGGCTTTGCAGACGAGTGATCTATATAGAAAAATAAAAAATAGTAAACCATTGTGTAATAATTTGCAGCGTTTTTTCAGTTGGAAAAAGTTTCTTCTTTTCCATCAAACTCAAAATAATTAGCAATAAATGAGAAGTTACTATATTCCAAGATGAGTGGGTTGTGATTCAAGTTTATTTGAATTAAAGATAGGAGTACCCGAACTATCATTTGTTGGATGATATCAGAAAAGAAAATCAGTCCATGGTCCGCAGGTTCTTTTAAAGTACTTACTCAGTATCAGGGGCTTCTTAGGGTCAATTATGAACATACTAATTAGTACGTGACGAATAATATTTAATTATTTTCTTTTGACAGTTAAAAATACATCATAGATACAAAGAATAGGATAAAAACAAAGTCTAGTTAGTGAACTTTCACGTAGAATTCAACTTAGACATGAAAAACATGAGTTTTGTTCTGAGTGAGTGAAGCGTTCCATTTCCCCTGAACACAACAGCAAGTCTCCAAGTAGTGAAATAAGTTGTTGGAAGGTCTCAGGTAAACCAAACTCGTTATGTGAAAGAGGTGGCCAGACAGGTAGCTTGGAGAGTTCAAGAAGGTACCTGCCTCCTTCATGAAGGGAAGCGACTCATTCTGATGCCCTCAATAAATTAATTTCCCATTCACCAATTCAAGATAATTTTATATTTCGTCAGCCGTCGCCAATAATGGTTTGATTTTATTTGGGTTGGTTTGAATGCTCATGGAAATGATATAAAATTATGGGCAGTACATGATTCACCTCATAACACTTAATAATAAAGAGATACACGAATTTAATCGAAGTTGAAGTGGAATACCAAAAAAACTACTATTAGAGCCAACCCTTCAACCTTCATTTATAAATTCTGAGCACATTCGCGATTTCCGATTGAAAAAAGTTCATAACTTTCGAAGCAGAATCTTAATTACTTTTGACCCCCCACCACACCAACACCACTTATTTTTTAGGACGTCCCACAGTAAGACTTGGGCGTCCTTAAGCAATTGATCTGGGGTAAAGTTGAAGAACACTCAACAGAAAAAAAACCACACACTTTCCGTTTTAGACCATTCTGAATCCAAATCCGCGAAAAACCCATAGGTGAATGTCTGTGTGTGTGACAAAATCTTGTGTATTCTGCCCAGGCCTTAGTTTTCAACTGATTTTCGTGGTTCTTTTTTGTTCGACGCGGAAAACTATCTAGTTGTGCACTACGTCGCCGGAATTTCGAATTTTGCCTTTTAAGGGGGGGTTAATGCTTAAAAAACGTGTGTTTCGGGCATAATCTTGTAAACTTTTCCCCAAGCCTCAATTTCCAACCAATTTGCGTGTTTCTTTTTTTATTTGACACTGAAATCTTCCAAATTAGTTATTATTTCACCAGAGTATCAAAATTCGCAAGGGGAGGGTGAGAGTGGGGGGGATAATATTCACAAAATATCCCATTTTTCAATATTTCGGTTCCTTTATAGCTTAATAAATGTACCCAATGTTATTGTTCATTTGAAATTGAGGAAAAATTCTCAATATACCTTTGGATGGTTGCGGATAGCCGGGCTCGTTCGCTGGAGCGTTTTTGGGTCCGAGACACGAACCGATCCTTGCGGGAGATCGTGAGTTCAAATCTTGGGTGCCCGGCGCTTTTTCGACCGTTAGCGGCTCGCCGCCCCCCTCGTCATAACACAGGGCGATGAGGCAACGGGAAGCCATGAGCGAAATCCTCAGAACGAATTCTGATCTTCCCTTTGGAAGACAGCTGATGACGTCCGCGGCGCCAGAAATAGCAGTCGGACGAAAATCCGGTACTTTTCCGTTATAACCCCCCCCCCCCCCCCCCAGTCAAAAGTCTCTTCAACTCGGCCGCCTGATGTTTCTCGGCCCCAGTAATGAACCCTTCCCACAACTTAAATAATGAATGGTCAGTTAGAAACAATAAAGATTCATTTTCACTCCTTGGAATAAGAAGAGGGGACGGCATTGTCGTTGGGTCCAATGTCTTCCCGATGAACCGGTTGGTTTATTGCTTCGCTTTGCACAAAGGTCAGAAGATAAGGAGCGTCAATGATAATTGCAAAGACGGGTCATTAGTTTATCCTTCAGTCACAATGGAAGTGCCAACAAGTGTATTCGACCTGTTCGTGAAGTCCCCCGATTTGGAATTTTGTGTGCGTCTCTTTCAGCATTTCAAGATTATTCCAAATGAAAAACTATGTCCCCGGGGGCATTTTATGACCGCGAACGTGACGGAAGCCGTGCAAAGGTGGCGATGTAAAAAAAAAGAGAATGTCGTACAGAAGTGTTCATGCGTAAAGGTACTTGGTTGGAAGGTTCCAAGTTGCCATTACCGACAGTTTTATTGTTCATTTATTCGTGGGCATTTGAAATGACATCGGTTAAGTTTTGCGAAAGAGAGTTGAAAATGAACCATAACACCATTGTTGATTGGAACAATTATATGCGTCAAGTTTGCGCCGAAATGTTGATGAAACAAAATAACAAAATCGGTGGTCCCGGTCTCCATGTCGAAATCGACGAAAGTGTGTTTGTTCGTCGGAAATACAATCGAGGCAGAATTTTGAACCAACATTTGGGGGTATTTGTCGGGAAACTCGTGAATGCTTTTTATGCACAGTCAAGGATCGGAAAGCATAGACATTAGTGCCTATTATTGTGGAGAAAATCGCCCCTGGTACAATTATCATTTCCAATTGTTGGGCAGTATATAATGGAATTCGCACTTTGGAATGTGATTACGTCCACCAAACTGTTAATCACAGTCAAAACTTTGTCGATCCACTTTCAGTAGAGCACACACAAGGAATTTAGCGCCTTTGGAAGTCCGCAAAAATGCGCAACAAAAGACAATGCGGAACTGCTACTTCCTTACTCGACACCTATTTGAGCGAATTCATGTGGAGGCAATCAAACGACAACAACGCCAATTTATTTGAAAAAATCCTCACCGACATCGGCAACTTCTGAAAACATGGTAGGTACTTAATTTTAAAATTTCCCTTCTTTTTCAAAAAGACAAAAATTGTCCACAGCTTGAAATTGTCAAGAATTTCACGTAAATATGTATTCTAAGTGAGAAAGAAGGTCTGGAAACATCGGGCGGCAGAGTTGAAGAGACTTTTGACTGGGAGGGGGGGTATAACGGAAAAGTACCAAAATCCAACCTGAAATGGTACTTACATACCATGGAACTAATAGTGGTGCCACCATGGTGCCAGGGCTCCAGAAACCGCTTATTTCGTGGGTTTTTGTTTGTTTCACCTTCAATACGGATGTGAACTAATAGGGACTACCTAAACAGATGAAAGTTCAATGTTACGACGCCAGACTGGCACCATTGGTGGTGGTGGTGTTGGTGAACTCGAATTCGCATGTTGGGTATCGTAGATCATGGATTTTAAAATGCTCTTCAAATTCAAGTGTCCCATGCCGCTAGAAATGTTATGGTGGATTAGGGTGTGGGAGGGGGGGGGGGGTCTCTATTTCTTGCCTAAAATACTAAATAAATTACATCGAGTGAAACAGTTTTATCGCTTACCAGCTGACCTAATTGACCTAATTCTTATCCACTGGGACGTCCCCTGAAATGCATGCATTACTAAACAATATGTTTGAGAATCACACTAAGTGGCCGTCCACCATAGCCTCAAGATAAAATTTTCAATAATTTGTGAAAATGTACTCTAGAAATTAACGTGAACATGAAAAAATACATCTTGTGTTGTTGGGTTGGTAAATCCAATCAAATAAGACATCAATTCGCTCGTCATTTTTGTGTCAACGAACAAAGGTAATTGAATATACCTTTTTCCTAATCATTTGATGGATACAAAATTATTTCCCAACGACTTTATTAGGTTAATTTTTAGTCATAACTTTTCATGAAAAAATAATAAATCATCATGTTCTAACATACCTTCAAAGATTTGAGACAATTCAACTGCTCATTGAGGAAGGATGTATGTTGCTCGATCACCTCAGGAACTGCATTACTTTTGACTGCTTTCGTGAAGTTCCTAGAAACAAACATAAAGAATTACCCTATAGTAAATAATAACGTGAGAATATTTTAGAGACATAGGTTGTGAATACACACATGTTCCTTACGAAGTTCAGTCACCCTCGTCCCAGAAATAAATTATTTGTTTATTGGGCAATCAAAAATACAACATAGATACAAAGAATAGAATAGAAAACAAAGTCTTATGAAAAAAGAAAACAAAATAGTGAACAACGTTAATAGTGAACAACGTTAACGATGTTCATTAAAATGAGATCCAATAAACACGTTAGAGAGCAGAGCAAAAGTGGCCAGTACAATCTCTGATCTCACAGATTACGTATATTAGGTGGAATGACGTACGGCAATGATGGGAGTTAAAGTTGTTTTTGATTTTCACGATGTTGGCTACTGCGCGACAGCCAGCCAATCACATTCTCCAGTGTTTTTGACGTGGCGTTTCGCGGTATTGATAAACTGATAATTTTCCTTACGACCTGTAATTTTTTGGGGGGACTATTTTTGTGTGAGAGCCTAATTTTGTTTCTTTTCAAGACATTTTCTTTAAGAGAAAAATAGTAAACAAATACGTGCACACACCTCATTCATTCGAAGGTTTTTTTTTCAGACTTGTCCAGTTGAAGGTCACTCTATAGGAGCTTACTGTCGTGCCTTCAACTCAAACATTGTCGAATTTTCAAGTAAACATGTAGTGATCACCAACCCCCCAACAGGGAACCCAGCAACAAAGGATTCCAACTTCCCAAACAGTCAACCAAGATCCTCCTTCTGACCACCTCCCAAGTACCCGTCAGAAATGCGTACTTGAGAGAGAGAGAGAGTGAGAGAGAGACGGGGGATCATCCCTGATGCTGCTCCATGAGGACAGACCAAAAATCTAACAAGCAACTCCTCCTTAAAAATCCTTTATCATTCTGCTAGGCAACTTTAATACCTCAATATAGCTAACCGGTAAGCTGGTTTTGTGTAGATCAGAAACCATCATCCTTCCTCTTAGTAACCCGGTTTTGTGCAGACCAGATGCTAATATCTTTACCAACATTTCACGGAACAACCTGGTTTTTTGTAGACCAGAAACCTAATTCTCTTCTATTTTCCAAACCTCTTAACCTCTACCACTTCACCTCGAATTTTAGTCAGACAAAGAAATCAGTTTCAGTAAATTCAGTCTGTCAGATCGACTGTAGCGGCCAGAGGCCTATTTGATAAGCTAATAAATAAATCTTGTTTTGGTGAACTCAGGTCCCTAGTTCGTACACTCCATCCCCCCTCTCGAGCTCCAACTTGGAAACTAGTCTCTTACTGGCCCGTTAGCTCTCCTCAAGAAGTAAAACCCGCGATAGTCTGCACCGCCCTTTCGAACCGTTCAATACTATTTCTACTACCGCAGAAATGAATTTTGTTTTCATTCTTGAAATACGCGGTGTAGTAAACGGAGATTCCATCTATCCAACTGTGTCCACTTGCCGTCGGTCGCCTTCATTCCTGGTTCCTGGTAGTTTCCCCGGCTAGGGAAGTCAACGCTCCAGCGAAAAATTGGTGAGTATTCACTAAATCAATTATTTGTGGACACAGATCGTTTCCCCCTCAAAAACCCTAAAAATTACAGTCCTATTGCGCATGCTATATTTCATTGCTATTCATTCAATATATTTCATTTCTGCTGTCGATTCAATTTCAGGCGATATCTATACATAAAGGATTCTTAGATCCTTTTTCCAGCCCAACAATTCAAATATAAAGGGTATCTGGTTTCCCTCCCAACTTGAAATTTCTAGCCCGAATCATACACCCTTTCTCATCGACAAAAATACATTTTTCAAGTATTAGCTATATGAGCTTTGTTTGAGGTCGCCGCTCGCACTCGCTACTGACAGAACTTCGGCTACTCTGCCAGCTGAACAAGGAACATCGTCGCTTGCCCCGCTCATCAATGATCAGAGCAGGCAATCATAGCTGGTAGTACCAATGAACAAACTCGCCCACCACGAAAATCGGACAATCAACGACTCCAAGACACTTCATTCACTTAGTTCGGCCTACGCAAATTCGAGTCCTCCAGACACTGGAAACATTCCTACACAACTCAATGAGGTCGTGGGTGACCCCCACAAGTTGGCAGAATTCGCTGGATGAGTTTTACAGAGTTCCAACTTTACCTATTCTAGTCAACCTTCCCTAGTCATCATTCCCTTTTAGAATAATGACTATAAGGAATCGGAATTCCTTATTGGTACCAATTTGTAGGGTACCAGTCCTGGGAAACGTGGATCTCACTAACGCCTCAGTGAGACCCACCATCCACGACCCAATGTCCACCCTACATCAGTCAAATTCAGTAACTGCTTTATTCCAAATGATACAGTGACTCAAACAACAAAAAATACACAAACAAACAAACAAATACGCAACACTTATGAAGATGAACACTGTGATGAAGTACGACTTTCCACCCTTCAGTCGAAAATGAACGTTGAAATCTTCTAAGCTTGTTGGTTTACTTGTAAGAAATAACCAATTCAGAGGCTTGTTTTCACCTTCGATTGTTCGAAAAAGTCGAAAATGAACGTTGAAATCTTCGAAACTTGAAGGTTTACTTGAGAGAAATGACCACTTCAGAGGCTTGTTTTCAGCTTTGATTGTTCGAAAATGTCGAAAATGAACGTTGAAATCTTCGAAACTTGTTGGTATACTCGAGGGAAATGACCACTTCAGAGGATTGTTTTCACCTTCGATTGTTTGAAAAAGTCGAAAATGAACGTTAAAAATCTTCGAAAGTTGTTGGTTTATTCGAGGGAAATGACCACTTCAGAGGCTTGTTTTCACCTTCGATTGTTCGAAAAAGTCGAAAATGAACGTTGAAATCTTCGAAACTTGTTGGTATACTCGAGGGAAATGACCACTTCAGAGGCTTGTTTTCACCTTCGATTGTTTGAAAAAGTCGAAAATGAACGTTCGAAATCTTCGAAAGTTGTTGGTTTATTCGAGGAAAACGACCACTTCAGAGGCTTGTTTTCACCTTCGATTGTTCGAAAAAGTCGAAAATGAACGTTGAAATCTTCGAAACTTGTTGGTATACTCGAGGGAAATGACCACTTCAGAGGCTTGTTTTCACCTTCGATTGTTTGAAAAAGTCGAAAATGAACGTTAAAAATCTTCGAAAGTTGTTGGTTTATTCGAGGAAAACGACCACTTCAGAGGCTTGTTTTCACCTTCGATTGTTCGAAAAAGTCGAAAATGAACGTTGAAATCTTCGAAGCATGAAGGTTTACTTGAGAGAAATGACCACTTCAGAGGCTTGTTTTCACCTTCGATTGTTCGAAAAAGTCGAAAATGAACGTTGAAATCTTCGAAACTTGTTGGTATACTCGAGGGAAATGACCACTTCAGAGGATTGTTTTCACCTTCGATTGTTCGAAAAAGTCGAAAATGAACGTTGAAATCTTCGAAACTTGTTGGTATACTCGAGGGAAATGACCACTTCAGAGGATTGTTTTCACCTTCGATTGTTCGAAAAAGTCGAAAATGAATGTTGAAATCTTCGAAACTTGTTGGTATACTTGAGGGAAATGACCACTTCAGAGGCTTGTTTTCACCTTCGATTGTTTGAAAAAGTCGAAAATGAACGTTAAAAATCTTCGAAAGTTGTTGGTTTATTCGAGGAAAAAGACCACTTCAGAGGCTTGTTTTCACCTTCGATTGTTCGAAAAAGTCGAAAATGAACCTAGAAATCTTCGAAACTTGTTAGTTCACTCGAGAGAAATGACTGCTTCAAAGGCTTATTTCACCTCCGATTGTTTGAAAATGTCGAGAATGAACGGGCAGCGTTCAGTGAAGGTGGGTTCACAACCGTGTGACTCTCCGTTCTGCCCGCTCATTGGCCCCTTGCCGTCTGTTCTTGGCCAATCAGCGGGCAGAACGATGGTTGTACTCCAGCCACTGGATTAGGGCCTCAACACGCGAGAGAGAAAAGTTGCTTCAACAAAAACTGGATGAATCTAAACTTGCTTCGCTTGGATAATCGTACTTTACATTAGGTAGTAAGTGATGCAGTGGTGTAAATTCTTACCTCGTCTCAAGTTCAATACGTTCAATTATGACGTTCAACTGATCTTCGGGTTTTTGTAGACAAGTTGTATCACTCCACCGTTGTGGAGAGGGGCAGGTTGTAGCGTTAGCAATCGTAAACGTTGAGTCAGAACTAGAATTAAGGCAAAATGAGCTTGGATAAAATTTCACAATTATTAGTAAAATTACTGTCCATCATGACTGTCATCATAAAGGTGGCCATTCACTGTGCTCCATCCAGCCAAATGGCGCGGTGGCATGACAAGGTGGTTGAGTGAATAGCCTAGCATACACGAACATTCCAATCCAGCGGTTTTGGAACGTCGTTCCAAAACCGTCGTTTTTTCTGATAGTCCAGGCGCGCGGATTTCATCAAAAATCCGACCTGTCTGTTAGTGGTCGATGGCAGTCTTGATCCGCCGCTTTAAAACTGCGGTCTTTACTGACAGTCCAGACCCTCGGTTTTTGAACCGTTGTACTCCACTGACGAAGAGTTTCAAAAGTTGGGGAACTCGTCCTTACGTCCATAACCGTTCGTTAGTGGAGAAGTCACAGTTTTTTTCGGCGGAAAACCGTCGGTTTTGGAGTGTCCAGCGTGTTGGACAGTCCAGAGGCCAGAAGTAGAGGTTTTTTCTCAGTGCACCTACTATACCCTCGTCGGAGATGGAAGAAAGAACTAAAAAAATCGTAGCTGCTGCAGGTGGCATGTACGCCTTGAGCGTATTAGTATCTCGTAAAAAGGATCACAAAAAGTGGGAGAAGGAATGGATTTCCCGAAGAAATGCCCATAGCCATATGGGTCTCGTGAAGGAACTTCAAGCTGAAGAACGTGAAGACTACAAGAACTAATAGCCACACTCCACTGACTAGAGGTGGGTCGGTACAGCTGTACCAGGACTGTGGAACTGAGTATCAACTTATCGGTACCATGAGTGACAAAAACTCAGTCCTTACCAGGTACCCAACCGCTGGATTGGAATGTTCGTGTATGCCAGGTTTGAGGATGGACGAGGCCAGCAGTGAACCGTCAGTTTCGGACTGCGGTTTTTTCCCTCCACTGACTTACAAATTTGAACTGCAGGTTTTTCGAAAAAACTGTTAAACTTGAACCGTCAGTTTTGGACTGCGCGTTTTCTCATCCACTAACGTAGATTCCAAATCTGCAGGTTTCCTAAATAAACCGTCAAACCGTCGGAAATCCCGCTCGTGTATGCCCAGCTAATGGGAAAAACCACCGCAATTCCGATGGAGCGGTCCGACCAGTCGGCTTAGTTGGATATCTGCGCCGTCCAAAATCCACCGCGCCGTCCGAAAACCACCGCACCACCCCATTTGGCGGGCCAGTCAAACTCACGTGAATGGGAAATCCTACGCGCCACGCCAAACGGGTTTCATCATTCACTGACACGCCAACGTTCCAAACTGTGAAACTCCAAGAAAAAACCGTGAACTGAAAAAACGCTCCATATTATCATATAAAGGTTCATAACTTTTCTCTATCTAGATCACTCGCCTGCAAAGAACACAGCTTTTCCACTGACTTTACATATCAACGATATTTTCGCTTCACAATCAAGTTTATTTTGAAGAAATAAACGCTTCACACTAAATTCGAGTTGTCGCTTCTCAGTCAGCTAAAATTCGAATGGAGATTAGGCCTCTTTTGCGATTCACACTCGTGTTTCTGATTTATCTCAAGTTCTCATAGGGTCGAACGATTTGTCCTACCGAGTTCTGGGTGGTCTCATTCGATTAAAAATCCAATCCTTTTTTAAATTGATGAGAAAACAATACCTTCATATCGAAAGTTTTTCAACTAGGGCGTTTTGAACATTTCAGCCCTTAGAAATGACTGACATCTACTAAAAGCTTCGGGGCAATACTAGACCCCAAATGGAGCCTACATACCAATTGTGATCAAAATCGGTCCATGGTAACTAGGAAAGTGCCACGTACAGCGGATGGAAGGCAACATTTTCATTCTATTCTTGGATTCTACGTACCTTGAAACATAAACTAACAAATTTTGAGGGGTGAGGGGTTTAAACAACTCTTGGTGGATTCCAAAGGTTCATTTTTAAAAATAGTAAACCAAAAATGAAAACTCCAGCTCTTCAGAATTCATCCCAGTGGCTAAAAATCTCAGGGTAGACACGAGCCTCTCTAGAGAAATGATACTTTTCCTCATGGGCGTATCTTTCTTTTGAATCAGTGTAGATATCAAACGAAGTAAGACTGGTACGACTCCTCATCCATCCTCAAATAATTTCTCTAGTCTCCAGATTCGAGTACTAGGTCATTTAATGAGTTCACATGAATGAACTGGTTTCTCTTGAGAAGCCATTGTTTTACCCATTTACTACATCTCTTTTTAATCTAGAGACAGACCGCTGGGTAGTACAGGAGAGCAACGTTATCCATGGCAAAATTGTACTTACACGCAATAGGGTTGAAACTCACCACACTCAACACTTTGGCGGTCATATCAGCACCAGAGGCATGGCGTGGCGTGGCGTGATGATGAATGGCAAATCTCCTACGATTTCTCACCGCGTCATTTGGCTAGGCGAACGACGCGCCACGCCATTTGGAGCACTAGTGAATGGCCAGCTTAACACAAGTTGAATCCTTTGATTAAAATGAACAGTTATTCCGATTCTGAGTTTAGAATCGTATCCATAACCCTTAAAAATCACCGTCTACACCTTTTTTCTGACCAAAAATCTGAGTAGATTAGAAAAAATGACTGTAAAAAAGAATTTACGTCAAAGGTGAACAAGCTCCCTCATACGGAAGCAAGAAGATGAATAGGATGCCAATTTGTAATTACAACCTTGCTATCTCCTGCCCTCGTTTCATCCACTTCCTTTCAATTCCGGCCCATCATATTGGACCACTATACACACTATACCACTAAACAAATTGTTTATTCTATCGTTGAAATTTATATATAAAACATAATACAGTAGATTCCGTTTATAACTATGCAGGATAAATAGTAATAGGTCAGATGTAACTATGGGATTTGCTTCAGAACAAGCATATTTTTTATACAAACCCTGTCTTTTTCTGTTCCGAGTAAAGTGATGTCCCCTTGTAACGATATTAACATTACAGTCCCTTGAGCATAATGGGGGGTGCGCCTTGATTTTTTTTAGATTTTTAATCGAAAGTAGACTACATCCTGAGAAATTTGACACCAACCGCGACCTTCTAGCGTGAACAGATCTGTTTCTATGATTTTTCAAAGTTTCGACCGTTTATGACGTCACGCGCCCCTCTCGCCTGGGCGGGACCCCCCAGCCAACTCTGCCCTCCTTAGTAAGAACGTCCTATGTCCATTTTTCAAGTTTCGAGAAAATTGCGTTTTAGTTTCGGCTTCTGCGCCACCCAAACCATTGAAGCTTGAGATTTCGTTTTTTAACCATCACCTCAAGCTGACCAAAACGCAATCTCAAGCTTCAATGGTTTGGGTGGCGCAGAAGCCGAAACTAAAACGTGATTTTCTCGAAACTTGAAAAATGGACATAGGACGTTCTTACTAAGGAGGGCAGAACTGTGACGTCATAAACGGTCGAAACTTTAAAAATTCATAGGAAAAGATTTACACACGCTAGAAGGTCGCGGTTGGTGTCAAAATTCTCAGAATGAGGTCCAGTTTACATTAAAAATAGGAATAAACAGCTTTTCCGACCCATGCGCACACCCCATTATAAACAGAATCTACTATAACCCCCCCGAAATCACGTGTTTCCATGTAAATTTCGGTAGACTGGCAAACAATCCACAATAGGAAAGATGTCTGGGTTGAAGAAAAACATGAAACCGGAGATCAGTTGAGAATTGAGAACTAAGTAGCGCTCAACGTATTGTCAGCATGCACGAAAGAGAAAATTCCCTCCCATTCCACTTAGTTCACGACTAGATCCAACCACAGAAATCAGTTGGAAGACTTGGGCAGAGTACCTCTGCAAGATTTTGTCACACACACACACTGATATACACTTAGGTATCGATTTGGATTCAGAATAGTTTCATACGGATTTGTGCATGGTTATCTTTTTCACTATTGAATGTCGGTCCTACTTCACCGGAGTCATTTTTCTCGAGTACTTACTTTGGAGCAGGATCGCTTGCAACAGCAGGAAGATACTGAAGCCTAGACGTACTTCCAAATATCCTGCCTATCATTCCTTTGACATACAGCAGTAATGTTTCGCAAGGACTCGCCTGGAAATAATGGGCAAATGTTAGTGGAAGAGTAGATAATTACATACTTGATCATGGTTGATTAGAAACCCTCTCAGTAATAAGATTCAAAGAATTAAATTGTTCAGTAATAATTCAATGAGGATTACCCTCATTTTTTTATTTCCCTCGACCACTGCAAAAAGATTCAATTTTTTCTAATTCCACTTTTACCGAATTTTCAAGGAGTTACAGCAATGACCTCGAGATTGTCGAATGTTTTAATGGAATAATTTATCCAGGAAATCTATTTTGGAACATGCTAAATCGATTGATGAAATCCAACACATTTCATCAAGTACCTACCACAAGTACCTATGTACTCGTTTGTACGAATCACTCTGGATGGTATCAGACCCTAGGAATTATTTAATTACCCTATGAAAATTATTACACAACGATTTATAATTTCAAGTACAGATCATCCATCTGCAATGTCACTGCTTTTTCATCGCTCAATGGGGTATTTCAGTCAATTTATTTATTTATTTTTTTCAAAAGAGCAGAGGTTAGGGATGACGGTAGTTGGGTTTGTTCGTCGAGAAAATGTTTAGAAGAAATTAGGGAAGCTGATGAAAGTTGAAGATTTGAATGAAGTGACGTAGTAAGTTGCTGACCTTGGAACGAGACATTCCGCCGTGTGGTCTCGAACGTCTTGTGGCCTTGGATACTACAAAATACTACACACACGCCCGAGGCATAGTGTGTCTGCGTTCATGGAGGCCCGCCTTTTTCTCAAACGTGTGATTTCTTTATTTAATTTTTCTACCACATGTTATAGTCATCAATGAGCAAGAAAAAAAGCTTCGGGGCACAACTAGACCCCAAATGGAACCTAAATACCTAATTTCAACGAAAACGGTCCATGGGAACTAAGGAAAGTGCCGCATACGGCAGACGGACGGCAAATTTTTTATTATATTTTTGGATTCTACCTTGAAACGTAAACCAACAAATTTTGAGGGGGGGGGGGGGGGGTTCAATTTTTTTCTTGGTCGATTTCAAAGGTTAATTATTGAAAATAATGAACCAAAATTGGAATATAGTTTCCAGTGGTTTTGAAGAAAAATCTACTGATAGAGCTAAAAATGAGGAGTTTGAACTCAAAATTCAGGCACTAACAACATTTGACACAGTGATGGTACAAAATTGTATTTTTGACCAATTTTTCAAGTGTAAATAAGGAGTAAGTACCCAAAATTTAAGATAAATTGCTCAAATCGTTCAAGAGAAGATGCTAACTAATAGAGCGTGCGCAGAGTGAATATCCGGTCTGCAGGTAGATTCTGCAACTCGGTATAATAGCGACAACGAAATGACGTTATGATAACGATAACGATCAATAGTGACGATTACGATTCTGCAGGCGCGAAATAGCGACAAATGTCGTCCAGTCGTCACTATTTTGTCCGAAAAGTGACGTTACCATCTGGACGGCTCAACACCCCCCCACACAGGTGAGGAAATCAACGTATGGGTCGTCAAGTTATTAACGTTCTATAAACTCTTCATAAATCTATTCATAGGTATGTAAGTAAGTAAAATAAAACGTCTGCCAAGTGGGTGTGGCACATAGCTTCCTCGTATCCATTTCCCGATTGTATAGATGATCCGATGCATAGTAGTTAATCTCAAAACACCAATCTCTAAGTACCTTTCACAACCCTCATAGGGGACCATCTACACGTTAATCTGGACAATCCTAGAAAATTTCATCAAATTCGGATGAAAAATTAAGTGAGTAGGTGTACTATGTGATTGGATAAAAAAAAAGTCTGCCAAGTGGGTGTGGCACATAGCTTCCTCGTATCCTTAACCCGATTATATGGATGATCCAATGCGTAGTTGTTAATCTCAAAACACCAATCTCTAAGTACCTTCCCCTACCCTCATAGGGGACCATCTACACGCTAATCTGGACAATCCTAGAAAATTTCATCAAATTCGGATGAAAAATTAAGTGAGTAGATGTATGTGATTGGATCAAAAAACGTCTGCCAAGTGGGTGTGGCACATAGCTTCCTCGTATCCATAACCCGATTGTATAGATGATCCGATGCATAGTGGTTAATCTCAAAACATCAAAACAAGTTAATCTGTAACATCCCTGAAAATTTCATTGAAATCGGATGGAAAATGTAGAAGTTATGGCCTTCACAAGGAATTCACGTTTGCGCATGCGCAGTGGCTACTATCAGTCCGAAGGTGGTGATTTTCATAGGGGGCCATCTAAATACTAATCTGTAACATTCCTGAAAATTTCATTGAAATCGGATAGAGAATGTAGAAATTATGGACGTTACAAGGAAATTCACGTTTGCGCATGCGCAGTGGTTACTATCAGTCCGAAGGTGGTGATCTTCATTGGGGACTATCTACAACCTAATCCGCATAATCCCTGAAAATTTCATAGAAATCGGGTAGAAAAAGTGGAAGTTATGGCCGTTACAAGGAAATTCACGTTTGCGCATGCGCAGTGGCTACTATCGATCCGAAGGTGATGATTTTCATAGGGGACAGTCTACACACCAACCCGCACAATCCCTGAAAATTTCATTGAAATCGGATGGAAAATGTTGAAGTTATGGCCGTTACAAGGAATTCACGTTTGCGCATGCGCAGTCGCTTCTATCAGTCCGGGGATGATGATTTTCATAGGGGACCGTCTACACACCAACCCGCACAATCCCTGAAAATTTCATTTAAATCGGACAATAACTTCGTATAGTTATGCGCGTTACAAGGAATTCATGACAGACAGACAGACAGACAGACACACAGACCCGGAACCAAAATTGTTCAGAAAGGTCTAAAACGCAAAACGCGAGTGAAAATTTTGATTCTGGAGAACTTTTTTTTTTCGTCCTTGAAAATTGAAAACAATGCTTCCGCTATCTTGGTAGACTCGGAAGCAATACTTAGCCTTGGCTGGGTTTCGAACCCGCGACCTTAGGAGCTCAGATCAAGACTTTATCCTCTGAGCTTTCTCACAGGAGACCATCCCTCTATGAATGAATCCCTCTATGAAAAACAATTCTCTGTGATTGTCATAGGGGACCATCTAAACACTACTCTGTAACATCCCTGAAAATTTCATTGAAATCGGATGGAAAATGTAGAAATTATGGCCGTTACAAGGAAATTCACGTTTGCGCATGCGCAATGGCTACTATCAGTCCGAAGGTGGTGATTTTCATAGGGGACCATCTAAATACTAATCTGTAACATCCCTGAAAATTTCATTGAAATCGGATTGAAAATGTGGAAGTTATGGCCGTTACAAGGAATTCACGTTTGCGCATGCGCAGTCGCTTCTATCAGTCCGGGGATGATGATTTTCATAGGGGACCGTCTACACACCAACCCGCACAATCCCTGAAAATTTCATAGAAATCGGACAATAACTTCGTATAGTTATGCGCGTTACAAGGAATTCATGGCAGACAGACAGACAGACAGACACACAGACACGGAACCAAAATTGTTCGGAAAGGTCTAAAACGCAAAACGCAAGTGGAAATTTTGATTTTGGAGAACTTTTTTTTTCGTCCTTGAAAAGTGAAAACAAAGCTTCCGCTACCTTGGTAGACTCGGAAGCAGAAAATAAAGACAAAAAACCTTTGATTGATGACAGACTGACAGACAACGGGACAGGTGAAACTAAATAAACGCTTTTAAGGGGGTTCACTACTTATATGGTAATATTGACCATTTTTCGGTACATTTATCTCGGCCCTCACTCAACCGATTTGAATGATTATTTTTTATTAAAAGCTTTTATTTAGTTTCACCTGTCCCGTTGTCTATCAGTCTGTTTGTCTGTCATTAATGAAATTTTGCAAGTTAAATTTGACCCACTTCCCGGTATCCGATTGAGCTGAAATTTTGCACGTGTGTAAATCGCATGACA
This sequence comes from Apolygus lucorum, assembly GCA_009739505.2. NCBI lineage: Eukaryota > Metazoa > Arthropoda > Insecta > Hemiptera > Miridae > Apolygus > Apolygus lucorum. Next base: position 89,388,010 of record CM019167.2, read on the forward strand.
ATGCAATATTATTAACTTCTGAAACCAACTTCCAATTCATAGGGGACCAACCTCCATCTAATACATAAAACCCCAACCGTACGTGAAAGTTGCCGATCGGGAGGGGGCGGGACGAGTCGGAGGCGGGAGGGGGTGGAATCGGAGGCGGGAGGGGGTGGAATCGAAGGCGGGAGGGGGTGGAATCGGAGGCGGGAGGGGGTGGAATCGGAGGCGGGAGGGGTGGAATCGGAGGCGGGAGGGGGTGGAATCGGAGGCGGGAGGGGGTGGAATCGGAGGCGGGAGGGGGTGGAATCGAAGGCGGGAGGGGGTGGAATCGGAGGCGGGAGGGGGTGGAATCGGAGGCGGGAGGGGTGGAATCGGAGGCGGGAGGGGGTGGAATCGGAGGCGGGAGGGGGTGGAATCGGAGGCGGGAGGGGGTGGAATCGGAGGCGGGAGGGTGTGGAATCGGAGGCGGGAGGGGGTGGAATCGGAGGCGGGAGGGGGTGGAATCGGAGGCGGGAGGGGGTGGAATCGGAGCCGGGAGGAGTCGGGGTTGGGAAGAGTCAGAGTCCGTGTAATATCCTCCCCCCCACCCCAGCTTTTGTTTTTAGTCGTAAATTAAAAATTAAAGGAAAAAAACCTTTTTTAAAATTAAGGTTTTATTTATTGTTAATTAAATGAACTAAAAAGTTAAAAATAAATTACCTCTAACAAGAAATATAACACTTTATAGAGGTAGCACTTTATCACAGTCACAATTTTATGAATAAAAGCGTGTTACACTTAGCACCTTCTTTTTCCTTTCGCTATCACAATGTAACACGCTTTTATTCATAAAATTGGGACTGTGATAACGTGTTAACTCTATAAAGTGTTATATTTCTTATTGGAGGTAATTTATTTTCAACTTTTAACCAAAGTGTTCATGAAGATCTAAAACGTAAAACACGAGTGGAAATTTCGATTTAGAACTTTTTTAAAAAATACTTCTGCTACCTTGGTATGTATGCACACTTTGCATCCGGTTCTCATTACTCAAGCCCAACAACTCCAATGATATCCACTTAGCAAAATAATTTATTCTTGACAAACGAACAAGAGGAAATGCATACGTACCTTTGCACAATATTCTCTTATCTCATGCTGGGCGAAGTGGCGTTTTGATTTTTGTCCAGTGAAAAAACAGTGTTGACACATATCATAGTTGATGCACCTCATACAGATGTATCTCAATCCTTTGATGGGTTTAATGGAACACACAGCACATCTGACATTGTGACTCACTGTGAACAGATAATGAATGAATGAGTGAATCATCAAAAATGCATAAGATCAAAATCGCTAGTTTACAAACATTCTATTCGCTATTCTATTCGCAAAATTACAAACATTTTATGTTCCCAACTTTGAGCTAAAGTGAGAAATCGTTACTTTCCACCGCCTGCCACGAAAAAAAAGTATCAAAGCTTAAAAACCTTCGAAATGAACGTCGTAGACCACCTAATTCTGCGCCGAAAAGCATCTACAGTTCAATTTCTGGGCACAATTACACTCAAGAGGACAAGAAAAAGGAAATTCGGTAATAAATGAAATCAGCTCATTTCTGGCTATAACTTCGAAAAGACGCATTCAAGCGTTACGATCACTATAATATAACAAAATGAAAGGCAGTTATATTATGCGTCGAATGAGCACATCATGTATAATTAGATCTACAGATTGAGTCAAAATCCCTAATTGAAAAATGGCAATACCTCACTTTTCTTCAAGTAGGAAAAATTGGTCATTTTTCAACTGGCAATATTGAACTTATTTCTAGATCAAATTATTAAGAGGTGGTATACTCATTCGACGCAAAATTTAACGGGACTTTGGTTTATCATTTTCAATAATGAACCTTTGGAATCGACCAAGAAAAAAAGGTTAACCCCCCCTCTAAATTTGTTGGTTTACGTTTCAAGGTACGTAGAATCCAAAAATCGAATAAAAAATCTCCGTCCGCTGTACGCGACACTTTCCGGCATTTTAAGAGGAAAACCAATACAACTACAAAACTTTCGAGGTTTTTGGCTCCCTTGAGTTAAGCTCTCACCAAGGGACCGTACAAAACTAGGATACTACTAACAGACTACCAATGAGAGCCAGAAAGGCAGGCCTAAAATGCTTAAACATATGCTTTTGCTGCTAAGGGCAAGGGTGCGCGAACACCCCAACAGAAGATTGAACAACTATTCCCGAAGATGCCATCCAGAAGACTTAGGAGCTGGATGACCCGGGCGAGCTAAGTGAATGTTTTTCCCTTCAAAAATACTCTATTCTACGTTCTACCTGTAGACCATAGAGAATAACAATATAAGAAAACTCATTCTAAATTTCATGGTCACCAACATTGGTGGTGGTGTTCAAAAACGAGTTATGCAAAAACGTTAGGAGCCATACCACGAATGAAGTTAATTCAAGATGCCTTTCAGATTAAACGATCCCCACACGGACGGGGGTTGTGCCCTATTACATTCATAGTTTCTAGGGCGTTGACAAAATTATAATGTAGAAAGTTGACTGCATTTTGATTAATTATAAAATCATATGAAATAAGTTGCCATGAGTCGATAAAAGAAGGCACAAAAATTTGAAGAAGAAAAACTGAGTTCTGTGTAGTTGGTACAACGAAAGTTGTTTGTGTGATTAATAAATCGTTTCGTGAAAGTTCCGCGTTGTCACATCAGTACAATAACAATCATGACAGAAGCAAAGGTAAGTAGGTACCAATCGTCCAACAGTTCTCACTAATTAAATTTTCTAAACATGAAAATTAACACTTCTTCGAAATAAATCAGGTAAACTATTTTTATAAAAAATCAAAGGAACGAACCATTTTCTGATGCTTGAACTCTGTACAAAGTGGAAAGCCAAATCAGCAACTGTGGTTCTTGAACAATCCAACAAATGAACTCGGATTCGGACACGCCCAATTCTGAGCTCTGCAACAAAGTAATTGCAATGCATCAAGTGACATCAAAATTATCAATTTGTCGAAAACAATGAGCACAGTTACACAAATTGTTCAAAAGTGCAACAATATTATAACAAGACATGAGCAGCATTTAAATACTTGTTCAGAAAAAAATACGTCTAAGACCGTCATAAATGTGCGGGAAGAGGTATTTCTCACTGCTGAAAAAGCTCAATAAATATTTGAGACCAATTTTTCAAATGTTGGGAGGCATATGGTCCAAAATCCTGCTCGCCCCCATTCATTCTTCATCAATTTTACATCTCAAAACAAACAGGTAGGAATCGCCGAATAAAGTCAGTAGGTAGAACCAATTTTTCCACAAAAAACGTCATTCTACGTAGTACTTATTAGCTCTTTTCAGAGAAGTTCCTAATTGTTTGTACATACAAAAATTGTTTCTCATTAGTCAGGTACCTTTTTCTAAAAAAAAATTAAGTAATTGGAGTTTTTAAATATTATCTTCCAAACAATAAAATTTCAGTATCACTAACGTCACTTTCACTGACTTTTGCTGACTATTTCAAGCAGTAGGATCACATTGGTCTTATATTTTGGGTTTGATGATTCGATAAGCTAATCACTCACCTCTGTTCAGATCAATTGAGTCCACGCGAGTGAAATGAAAATGGGAGGAAAGGCATCAATTTATAACAGTTTGGTGGTAAACACTACATAACGTGACAAAATACTTTTTGTTATTGCAGGTAATTTGAAACTTCATCGTCGGGGTTCCTGCGTCATCGCCGTAGCCTCTCTGGCTTCTGAGCTTGACAAGCATATCGCATTTTACACAAAGAAAGTTTAAAAAACCAACAAAATCGAATTTTCGAAAAACATGACGACCTTCACTTCTGAAAAAACTGTCGGTAGTGTCAGTTCCTTCAGCCAGTCGAAGAGCCTTGGTTCCCTGCTGACAATAATTTACTCCCAACAGGTACCGTCCTCTCTCCACGACTGGACAAATTCTACAGTTTTCGTTCAAGTCAACGAACTTGGATTATGTTACTAAGATGTTATTATGACTAATATTTACCTTCAAGAAACAGGAGTCCAATGTTGAATCAATGTATGAAATGTTGAATGAGTTGAACTCTCCGAGGAAGCAAGGAAGACGAATAAGGGACACTAATAGTTGTTTTACTCGTTTTCGGCTTAAACAGAGATTATGATCCGCAAGTTGAGAGAATAAATAGCAGTATTTCTCATTCAGAGGGGCTGAGCATAAGCAAACCAGGCCTACTTTCAAATCCAAAATGTTCAATCCATCGGTCGACCTGAAACACGTGACAGGCATTGTGAACTTGATGTACAGAATGCAAGGTTCATCTCATAAAATACTGACACGATACGATTTCATAATCTGAATAATGTGAGAGATGGATTGACCCAGGTTGAGCGCGGAGGTCTCAGCTCCAAGTTTTCACAGTAAGAACCTACTGTATCGATTGAAACGGTGGTTTTGATTTTTTTTTTTTTTCAAGTACTTATCTTAGGTACTCATACAGTCAGGAAGCAAAAATGACTAGTTTTGTTTAAAATTCAATGACCATGACCCCAAAACCGACGCTATGACAGTGTATTGGTGAAAGTTGAAATAATATGTTTAAAAAAATTAGGACCATTTAACAGATAACAGCACAGTAAGGGGAATTTACTCTCATTCCAATGATAATAACTGAATTCGTAACTGTAAGTTGAAATGCATTCAGAATCACAATAGCAAGAACACCCAGATTAAATAAATTTCAGAATAATTCCAAAGCAAACGTACTTGAAAACACTGTTCAGGAAGAGGCTCGTCAACTCGATTGCTTTGTCAACATCAAAGGATTCGCCCGTCAATTTTGACGCAGCAAACAGGATGTCATTGAGGAGGAAATCCACTTCATTGGGCAACAATATCACTCGAGCATCTGTCACTAAAATATGGTGATGCTTAAATATATTCCGAACCACGCTGAGTGTGACGTAGTCGACTGAAAAAATAAAGAACCAATGATAAGAATAAGTTCTGGTCAATAATGAACAAGAAACACATCTACAGTAAATTCGAAGCAGTATTAAATAGTCCGAAATACTTCCAAAGACGCAGCACATTATTACACAACGATTCATATTTTTTTCTGGAAAGATGCAACTACTTCAATACTACTACTACTAGAACTACTACTGCTTCAATAGTTGCCATCGGCAATTTTTTCAATCTTACAATATTTTTTATTTTTTACTTTTTTAGTGGTCCTTAATTTAAATCTGACATTAATTTATCCGCAGTTTTTCGATCAGTTTACGTAATGTAGATCTATTTTATATAGTGGATCCGTTTCTGTAAGGTGACAAGGAAGCTATGTGCTACACCCACTTGGTAGAATACCCTCTCATCAACTAACAGTACTAAGTATATCCCTCATATTTGGTATGGCACTATGCAGTTCTGACGATCTCCTAGACTATTACCTACCCAACTATGTTATGAATGATGAGGAAGCTATGTACTTCACCCGCTTGGTAGAATACCCTCTGTACTATATCCCTCATATTTGGTATGGCACTATGCAGTTCTGACGATCTCCTATACCATTACCTACCCAATGGGGAATTTGCCTCAATTTTAGATTCTGGAATTTTAAGTCAACTCCTATAATAGGGCCCTAGAATAACGTTTAACACTAGGAATAACCAAGGGAAAAAATTACCGTAGGAGAAAATGCCTAAACTAGTGAAGCCTCTGTTACAAAACACCGCGAAAATCGAGGAATATTGTTGATGTCATACGAAAAAAAAAACGACGCGAAAACAACTCTGAACAACAATGAAAATTTCATTGAAATCGGACAATAACTTCGTATAGTTATGCGCGTTACAAGGAATTCATGACAGACAGACAGACACACAGACACTGAACCAAAATTGTTCAGAAAGGTCTAAAACGCAAAACGCGAGTGAAAATTTTGTTTTTGGAGAACTTTTTTTTTTCGTCCTTGAAAAGTGAAAACAAAGCTTCCGCTACCTTGGTAGACTCGGAAGCAAAATTAATTTGGAAAAAATTGTTCAAATTGTACTGGATGTTGGAGAATTTGAGTAAAAAGGAATTTACAATATTAAAGAGGAACAGGGTAATCACTCGTGTCTGTAGGGTTCTTGATTCAACCAATATAGATTTTTGATGTTGAAAGGACAATGAGCACCTCATTTTGACCGTAATTTCAACAGTCATTTTCCCCACCTTTTAATTTTCACTACTCATGTCAAAGTCTTCCAAAGTTATGTCAAATTGTGGTAAATTTGAGTAAAAATTTAGTTACAATGTCAAAAGGGAACAGGGCAACAACCTGCATAATAATAATAATACAACCAGCATAGATTTTTGATGTAGAAATGTCAACAAGCACCTCAATTTGATCGCTTTTTCTACATTTTCCTCATCTTTTTATTTCCACATCAATCCATCGTTCATGTCAAAGTCGTCCAAACTTATTTAAAATCGTAGAAAATTTGAGTAAAAATTAAGTTACAATATTAAAGAGGAGCAGGGTACACCAATCAACATCATTATGTCAACGAACACCTCAGGTTGAGGTATTTTCGGTTGTTTCCCCAAACCTTACAATTTCCATAGGTGTAAAAAGATGCCAAAAACATATTGTTTAGTAATGCATGCATTCCAGGGGACGTCCCATTGGATAAGCATTAGATCATTTTACCCAGTTGTTAAGTGATAAAACTGTTTCACTCGATGTAATTTATTTATTACTTTAGGCAAGAAATACTGACCCCCCCCCCCCCCCACCATTATCCACCTTAACATTTCTAGCGGCATGGGAGCCTCGAATCTGAAGAGCATTTTAAAATCCATGATCTACGATACCCAACATGCGAATTCGAGTTCACCCCCCCCCCCCCCACCTAACGCCAACAATGGTGCCAGTCTGGCACCAAAGCGGAAATACGTCGTAACTTTCATCTGTTAGTTTTGGTAGGCAGTCCGTCGAAGTTCACATCCGTATTCAAGGTGAAACACAAAAAAAAAAAAAAAAAAAAAAAACACGAAATAAGCGGTTTATGGCATCATGGCACCATGTCCTGGCACCATGGTGGCACCACTATTAGTTCCATGGTGGGACAGAGAATAATTCATGAAAATCCGGAGGTATAATGAGAATTTTTCCTCAATTTCAAAGCTTGGATACTATTAGTAAGTAGTATAGGAACCGAAATATTGAAAAATCGGATATTTTGTGAATATTATCCCCCCACTCACCCCCTCCCCTTGCGAATTTTGGTACTCTGGTAAAATCATGTACAACTCGAAAGTTATTTGAGTCAAACAAAAAAAGAAACACGCAAATCGGTTGGAAATTGAGGCCTGGGCAGAGTTTACAAGATTATGCACGCAAACGCACGTTTTTTAAGCATTAACCCCCCCTTTCCCCCTCTTAAAAAGCAAAATCCAAAATTCCGGCGCCGTAGTGCACAACTATATAGTATTCCGCGTCAAACGAAAAAAGAACCACGAAAATCGTTCGAGAACTAAGGCCTGGGCAGAGTACACAAGATTATGCCCAAAAACGCACGTTTTTCGAGCATTAACCCCCCCTTTCCCCCCCTTAAAGGCAAAATTCGAAATTCCGGCGACGTAGTGCACAACTAGATAGTTTTCCGCGACGAACAAAAAAAGAACCAGGAAAATCGGTTGAGAACTAAGGCCTGTGCAGAGTACACAAGATTTTGTTACACACACACATACACACACACATACACACACACACACAGACATACACCTATGGTTTTTTTCGCGGATTCGGATTCAGAATGGTCTAAAACGGATTACTGTGTGGTTATTTTTTTTTTCTGTTGAGTGTTGTCCTCCTTCACCCCAGATCGATCGCATAAGGACGCCCAAGTCTTACTGTGGGACGTCCTAAAAACGCTGCAAATTATTACACAATGGTTTATTATTTTTCTATAGATCACTCGTCTGCAAAGCTACCAACTATCCAACATAAAGAAAAACATCGATCGTATTTCGGTCAGCTATAATTTGAATGGAGATTAGGCCTCTTTTGCGATTCACACTCGTGTTTCTGATTTATCGTACGTCCAAACTTTAAATTCTCGTAGCGAGCGAACGGTTCGTCCTACAGAGCTCCGCGTGGTCTCAAAAAATTCTATAGAATCTTAAATTGAAAAAAAAATAATACCTTCATATCAAAATTTTTTGAGTTAGGGCGTTTTCAAAATTTCAAAATTCAAATTTGAACCCTTAGAAGTGACCTACATCAACCAAAATCTTCGGGGCACAACTAGACCCCAAATGGAGCTTACATACCAAATTTCATCAAAATCGGTCAATGCTAAGTGGCAAAAGTGCCGCGTACGGCGGACGGCGTACGGCGGACGGACGGCCAAATTTTTATTCGATTTTTGGATTCTACGTACCTTGAAACGTAAACCATCAAATTTTGAGGGGGTGTTAAAAAAAATTTTTTCTTGGTCGATTCCAAAGGTTCATTATTGAAAATAATAAACCAAAAACGACGCGAAAACAACTCCGACAACAGACAGAGTTCTAGCACCGCCACACAAAACGATCCAGTGAAATGGCTACTCGAATAATGTGATTCAAATCTTGAAACTAAATAAGAGAAGATGAAGACTAATAATGCTTGATAAACTAGTAGGTAGAATCGTAATGTAAAAAAGTGAGTAATATTGTTTCTTTTGGTAACTTTTGTGTCTTGAGTTCTGCCCTCCTTCCTAGTTCACACACTCTTGTGTTAATCCTTGTAAGCTAAAATTTCGTGTATGTTCCGCTTCTGTGGTAAGCGCCACAGAACCTCCTTTGAAGTCAGATTGGTTGAATATCCGTTACGTTTCAAACATGGCTGCCTCTTACACATTGCCACCACATTTAAAATTTCCATCTTCCTTAAATTCTCAAAATTTTTTGGATGCGTTTTCGAGCAGCTCACTATGGTTTTATTCCATAAAAATAAACCCTCATTCGAAAAAAAAAAAAAAAAATGTGAGGCAAATTCCCCATTGTGTTACTGATAACGAGGAAGCTATGTACTACACCCGCTTGGTAGAATACCCTCTGTACTACATCCGTCATATCTGGTATGGCACTATGCAGTTCTGACGATCTCCTATACCATTACCTACCCAATTGTGTTACTGATAACGAGGAAGCTATGTGCTACACCCACTTGGTAGACTACTCACTCATTACATACATAAATTTGGTTGGGTACTTTACCGTTCTGAAGACCTTCTGATACCCATTGCTTACTTACACATGTTAATGATGAGAAAGCTATGTGCTACACCCACATGGTAGAATATCCACTCGTCACCTAACTGTACTATATCTCTAATATTTGGTACGGCATTATGCAGTTCTGACGATCTCCTATACTGTTACCTACCCAATCATGTTATTAGTAATGAGGGAGCTACACCCACTTGGTAGAATACCCTCTACATCTAACTGTACTATATCCCTCATATTTGGTAGGAAAACTCACATACTTGAGCATTCATAAACACGTTTGATATGGCTCGTGCAGGTTCTGAGCGAATAACCCACTATAAATTTCCCCTTTCTCTTCCCCGCAGCACCTTTAGTTATCATTCTAAAGCATACAATCAGACTTTCAATTTGACTATACACAAATTGTCCGTCATTGGCTCAGTCGGAAGTCACAGGGGAAGAAGAGTGAATGCGGACCAATATTCCCGAAAACAGGAACCACGTTTTTCAACTTCTTTCACCAATTTTCAATACTTCTAACAAAGCAAAATGAAATCTGTTTGAAACGAGACCACCACGGATACTGGTAGAACACATTTCAAAAAGAATCAGACAGATTGGTACCGGAATAAAGAAATTCAAGGTGTTCGGACATACAAAAAAATATATATATATTCGTCGTCCCACAACCCAAATTGAGTACCTCCTCTTTCGCGCGCCTTCGGTGCGTTGAAGTCGGTCAAAAAACTTTCGGGGAACAGGGAGACCCAAAATAGTGCCGATATACCAAAGTTCACTAAAATCGGACCAAATTAAATGAGTTAAGTGCTCGGATTTCCTGCTCACCCTAAGATCAATCGCATAAGGATGTCCAGTCTTAATGAGGGACCTCGTAAAACATCAAGGGATGGAGTCGATGCCATCGGTAGTTCTAATAATGACTATATTTATATTTAAAACATATTGTTAAGTAATGCATGCATGCACTCCAGGGGACGTCCCTTTGGATAAGCGGTAGATCAATTTAAACCAGTTGGTAAGCGATAAAACTGTCTCACTCGATGAAATTTATTTAATATTTCAGGCAAGAAATAGTGGTCCCCCCCCCCACCATTATTCGCCATAACGTTTCTAGCGGCGTAGGAGCATCGAATTTGAAGAGCTTTTGAAAACCCATGATCTACGATACCCAGCATGCGAATTCGAGTTCTACCCCCCCCCCCCCCCCTCCACCAATGGTACCAGTCTGGCACCAAAGAGGAAATACGTTGTAACGTTGAACTTTCATCTATTAGTTTTGGTAGGAAGTCCGTCAAAGTTCACATCCGTATTCAAGGTGAAACAGAAAAAAAAACACGAAATATGCAGTTTATGGTGTCCTGGCACCATGGTGGCACCACTATTAGTTCCATGGTGGTACAGAGAATAATTCATGAAAATCCGGAGGTATAATGAGAATTTTTCCTCAATTTCAAAGCTTGGGTACAATTAGTAAGCAGTAAAGGAACCGAAATATTGAAAAATCGGATATTTTGTGAATATTATCCCCCCACTCACACCCTCTCCGAACGAATTTTGATACTCTGTTGAAATAGTGTGCAATTTGGAAGATTTTTGAGTCGAAAAAAAAAGAAACACGCAAATCGGTAGGAAATTGCGGCCTGGGCAGAGTTTACAAGATTATGCCCGCAAACGCACAATTTTTAATCAATAACCCCCCTTCATCCCTTAAAAACCGAAATTCGAAATTCGGCGACGTAGTGCACAACTAATGTAACGTGACGTAGCTAGCCAACTGTCTTTAATAAAGTATCCATGCACAGAAACCCTTGGAGGACCTCCTGGATACTACAAAATACTACTCACACAAGCGGACGGCATAGTGTGTGTGCATTTATGGCGGCCCGCCTTTTTTCAAACGTGCGATCTCTTTAATTAATTTTTCTACCAAATTTTATAGTATCATTGGGCTTAAAGTTGTAGTATATAGGTTTTCAAGGGTGCTGAATCCAAATTTGAGGTCAAAAACCTGAATTTCCGACCCACCGAAATACCCCATTACCTTTGACTGCAACACACTTTTCCGATCGCGTCTTTTATTGTTCAAAACATTTTTGGTATTCATTTAATGGAATGAGCTGGAGACCATCCGGCGATTTTTGTTTCACATCTTTCACAGCCGAAAACCGTTTTCTTTTCAAGTCCGTTTTGAGTCAGGGGAACAAAAAAAGTCGCGGAGGGCGAGATCAGGTGAATAGGGGGGTAAACAATCGGTGTCATGCCATTTTTCGTAGGAAACTGCTTCACAGACAGGGCAGCGTGTGCGAGTGCTTTGCTCGTCTGTGAGAAGGTGTGGGACAAATTTATCTGCAACACTTCTCATGCACAAATCCTACGATAAAATTCTCCGGATTAAACTCCATGACATCCCCAGACATCTCAACCAATTGATCAACCGTTCGACAACGGTCTTCGCGAATCATGATGTTGATTTTATCAACGTTGTCGTCAGTTCTTGACGTTGAAGGGCGGCCAGAACGAGATTGGTCTTCAATCCTCATTTGCCAATTTTTAAAACGTTGAAACCACTCTAAGACACGTGTCTTGCTTAATGCAGCATCCCCTTAAGCAGTTTTAAGCATTACGAGAGTTTCAGCCGGCGTTTTGCCCAACAGAAAACAAAATTTCACGGCCGCGTGTTGCTCCACGCAGTCTGCCATCACACATTTTCGCCAAAACGGAAAAAGCTGTTTCACTAGAAAAAATCTCAATGACGAACCGTTAAACTCACAGCATCCCAACTTCGCACACTGAAACGTGAGATGTGTCCCTTTATACCCCCCACCTGCCAACCAGCCAATCACACCTGTCTTTCGCCTCCAGCTCGATTCCGGTTACTTTTGGGTCCCCCTTCAGTTTTCCGCGTTGAACAAAAAAAGAACCACGAAAATCGGTTGAAAACTAAGGCCTGGGCAGAGTACACAAGATTTTGTCACACACACTCATACACCTACACACACACGAACAGACATACACCTATGGTTTTTTTCGGATTTGGATTCAGTAAGATCTAAAACATCATTAGTGTAGGATTAGTGTGTGGTTTTTTTTTTCTGTTGAGTGTTGTCCAACTTTACCCCAGATCGATCGCATAAGGACGCCCAAGTCTTACTGTGGGACGTCCTAAAAAGTAAGTAAAGTAAACAACCATCTCAGGTTGGATTTTCGTCCGACTGCCATTCCTCGCGTCGCGGACGTCATCAGCTGTCTTACAAAGAGAAGATCAGAATTTACTGTATTTATATACTTACAATATAATGATTTCTGCCAAATCCTCAGCTTAGCAGCAGTTCGATAAGCAGCATATTTTATATCGTTGCATTTCTGAGTCCTATCAGAAATCTGATCGAATTCCAATTGGATCTCTGAAAAACAACAAATTAGTATAAACATATTATTTAGTCATTTCAAACATTATGCGATAACACGTGAATATTTATTTACCGTTCTCCTGCACAGAACAGTTTCACCAAGGTAATGTAATTTAGTTATTGAAAAAGTACCATATCATATTAAATACGATATGCTAAATTTTAGTATTATGAGAACCCATAATTAACACTTGATCTTTCAAAATGGAAAAAGTCACCTCACGACCATAACTATTCTAGCGACATACTACAAGGATTTCATGAAAGACACGAAACCAAAATTGTCCAGGAAGGTCTAAAACGTAAAGCGCGAGTGAAAATTTAGATGAAAACTTTTTTTTTGCAACCTTGAAAAGTGAAAACCAAGTTTCCGCTACCTTGGTAGACTAGGGAGCAAGAATCTCTTTATGTTTGAGACAATAATTAAAATAGAAAAGGGTATGGGATATCGAAATGAATAAAGAAGTGTACGAAAAATCGGAAAAATTTACCACGAATGAGAAAATTGTAATAGAAAAGGTTATCCAGTTTTAAAAATCCTATTCTAAAAATTGAGGAAGAGCAGCTTCTTCAGGTTTCATCCTGTGATTCTATTTCGTTGACAGGTTGAAATATTAAATTTCCCGCTTGCGAAAAAAATCAATGTTTTATCTATATCGATGTTGCTAAGAAATATCGACATCGATGTTTTCTGTTCCCGTCCCTAGTGAGTCTTTAGTCAACGCGATCGTTGGGTTTGGAAGATGAAGGTGAAACGGACAGGGTAGGCGGAGCCTCGTATCCTGTGCACAGAATCAGATAGTGTAAAATGAACTTAACGCAACGAGTGTAGGAAGGAAGCTTTGAACACGGAAGTACTGATTAACTAAATAAGTATAATTTTCTTTTTATGAAGAGTACATGAGAGGTAAAAAATTTGCAGAAGTCGAAACGAAAAGGAATGGAAGCGCAGACTAGCGGCAAACAGCGAAACAGTCTTATCAGTCTATCATCAGTAAGTAGAGATCACAATAATAAGGATACAAGCCAGTGAGTGAGGTTAATCCTACAACGAGGATGAAACATATTGTTTAGTAATGCATGCATTCCAGGGGATGTCCCTTTGGATAAGCGGTAATCAATTTAAACCAGTTGGTCATCGATAAAACTCTTTCACTCGATTTAACTTATTTAGTATTTCAGGCAAAAAATAGTGGTCTCCCCCCCCCCCCCCCCCCAAACCCTTATCCACCATAACGTTTCAAGCGGCGTGGGAGCATCGAATTTGAAGAGCTTTTGAAAACCATGATCTACGATACCCAACATGCGAATTCGAGTTCTACCCCCCCCCCCCCCTACAATAGTCTGGCACCACGTTGAACTTTCATCTATAAGTTAGTAAGGTCCGTCGAGGTTCACATCCGTATTCAAGGTGAAACACAAAAAAAACCACGAAATATGCAGTTTATGGTGTCCTGGCACCATGGTGGCACCACTATTAGTTCCATGGTGGTACAGAGAATAATTCATGAAAATCCGGAGGAATACTGAGACTTTTTCCTCAATTTCAAAGCTTGGGTACAATTAGTAAGCAGTAAAGGAACGGAAATATTGGAAAATCGGATATTTTGTGAATATTATCCCCCCACTCGCCCCCACCCATTGATACTTTTGATACTCTGGTGAAACATATTGTTTAGTAATGCATGCATTCCAGGGGACGTCCCATTGGATAAGCATTAGATCAGTTTAACCAGTTGTTAAGCGATAAAACTGTTTCACTCGATGTAATTTGGTTTATTACTTTAGGCAAGAAATATTGACCCCCCCCCCCCCCTCACCATTATCTACCAAAACATTTCTAGCGGCATGGGAGCCTCGAATATGAAGAGCAATCCATGATCTACGATACCCAACATGCGAATTCGAGTCCCCCCCCCCCCCCACCGCCACCACCACCATTGGTACCAGTCTGGCACCAAAGCGGAAATACGTCATAACATTGAACTTTCATCCATTAGTTTTAGTAGGCGGTCCGTCGAGGTTCACATCCGTATTCAAGGTGAAACACAAAAAATAAACAAACAAAAAACACGAAATATGCGGTTTATGGTGTCCTGGCACCACGGTGGCACCACTATTAGTTCCATGGTGGTACAGAGAATAATTCATGAAAATCCGGAGGTATAATGAGAATTTTTCCTCAATTTCAAAGATTTGGTACAATTAGTAAGTAGTAAAGGAACCGAAATATTGAAAAATCGGATATTTTGTGAATATTATCCCCCACATGCCCCCTCCCCTTGCGAATTTTGGTACTCTGGTGAAATTATGTACAACTCGGAAGTTATTTGAGTCAAACAAAAAATGAAACACACAAATTGGTTGGAAATTGAGGCCTGGGCAGAGTTTACAAGATTACGCCCGCAAACGCACGTTTTTTAAGCATTAACCTTCCTTTTCCCCCCCTTAAAAAGCAAAATTCAAAATTCCGGCGACGTAGTGCACAACTAGATAGTTTTTCGCATCGAACAAAAAAAGAACCAGGAAAATCGGTTGAGTACTAAGGCCTGGGCAGAGTACACAAGATTTTGTTACACACACAAATATATAAACACACACACACACAGACATACACCTATGGTTTTTTTTCGCGGATTTGGATCCAGAATGGTCTAAAACGGATTGCTGTGTCGTTTTTTTTCTGTTGAGTGTTGTCCTCCTTCACCCCAGATCGATCGCATAAGGACGCCCAAGTCTTACTGTGGGACGTCTAAAAAGTGTGCAATTTGGAAGATTTTTGAGTCGAACAAAAAAAGAAACACGCAAAGCGGTAGGAAATTGTTCACAAAATAATATTTTGTCGGATATTATCCGATTTTTCAATATCTGGGTTCCTTTACTGCTGACTAATTGTACCCAAGCTTTGAAATTGAGGAAAAATTCTCATTACACCTCCGGATTTTCATGAATTATTCTTTGTGCCACCATGAAACTTATAGTGGTGCCACCATGGTGCCAGGGCACCATAAACTGCATATTTCGTGTTTCACCTTGAATACGGATGTGAACCTCGACGGACCTTACTAACTAATAGATGAAAGTTCAACGTGGTGCCAGACTATTGGAGGGGGGGGGGGGGTAGAACTCGAATTCGCATGCTGGGTATCGTAGATCATGGGTTCTCAAAAGCTCTTCAAATTCGATGCTCCCATGCCGCTTGAAACGTTATGGTTATGGTGGAATGCATGCATTACTAAACAATATGTTTTAGTCATTAACCCCCCTTTTCCCCCCTTAAAAGGCAAAATGCGAAATCCGGCGACGTAGTGCACAACTAGATAGTTTTGCGCGTCGAATAAAAAAGAGAATCACGGAAATCGGTTGAAAACTAAGGCCTGGGCAGACGGCACAAGATTTTGTCACACACACATACAGACATACACCTATGATTTTTTTTCCAGAATGGTTTTAAACGGATTAGTGCGTGGTTTTTTTCTGTGGAGTTTAATGGGGCCATTATACCAGATTTCATCAATTTCAGTCACTGGTAAATTGGTAAGTGTCTCATATGGCAGTCGGACGGAAATGTTTTCATTTGACTTCCGGATTTTACGTAGGAAACTAAGTTCGCAGGAATTGAGCGGACCAGTCTGGGTTCAGTGGGTCTTTACTGAGGGTCTTCGTAACAAGTCAACCTCCTCAACGAGGTTATGTCGAAAAAGTCCATTCATGCAGCATGAATTAATGAGCGAATTTTCAAAGAAATAATTCAGTAGAAGGTGTGGTTAAGAAAAGGAACAATGGTGTTGCAATTTCTTTTAGAAAGTTTTTTTTTACACGATTCTTGGTTTTTTCGATTTTTATTATAGCATACGAACATACTGCATGCACCGGGTTTGCTTTGAAGATGTTAGGAGTGCTATTCGGAAAAAAAAATATGCTTAAACTGTCAGCTTTCAAAATGGTCTATAAATTTTTCTTTTTAAAATTCAAATTACACGAGTAAATCAAGTTTGAATGCAAAAAACGCGTGTTTTACAAGAAAATCGAGTGTTTTACGTGGTGCATGGCCACCTTCGATCTCAAAATGACTTGACGAGTTTGGTACCATTTCCTAAGTAATTTTCAACGTTGAATGCAATGGTAATACTTCTAAACAATTCTGACTGCTAGAAAGTGGATTTTTCGAAGATAACCTTTATTTTTTCAACATAAAATACGCATTATTCGTAGATATGGCTGAGAACATAAAGTAACACTTTTCTACTCAATAAAAACCATCAGACGGTTTTTTATCTGTGTTATGTTAAAGTTCAATCTTATGAGACTCAAACAACATCAAGGTTCAGTAGACAAAACATGGCTGAGATCATCATACCTTGAGTTCAGAGGTTCTTTTCATCAATCCTCTTCCGTTTTTTCTTCGAAAAATCCACTTCCTAGCAGTAAGAATTATTCGGAAGAATCACCATTACATTTAGCGTCAAAAATTTCATAGGAAATGAAACACTCGAAACACTCGATTTTCTTGTAAAACTCACGTTTTTTTTTTTTTTTTGGCATTCAAACTTGATTGACTCAATTTGAATTTTAAAAAGAAAAATTGTTAGACCGTTGGAAAGCTGACAATCTGAGCATGTTTTTTTCCGAAGAGCGCCCATCGAAATGGGCAGGGATTCAGAGTAAAAACTTGGATCCAAAAAGACAAATTTCGAGAAAAAAAATATATTAAGTTGACTTTTTAACTTGATTTGTTAAAAATGTTTTATTGCTAAAAGATTTTGGCTTTGCACCAGGTAGCTTGGAAATTTAACGCTCTTTTCAACGTTGTCCTCAAATTTGATTTTACTTGGTAAATAACAGGAGTTATGACAATTTTAATGACGTAAGGTCGAAAACACGACAAAAATCTTTAAATTGAAAAAGCATGGAAAAACAAGGGTTTAAAACAAAATTGCCAATAGACATTTTTGTTGGAAATACTTTGTAGAATCGAACCCTGAGGCTAAGCCCAACTTAAGTGTACACACCCTGTATTTTCGGAAAATTTTGAGAAAAAAAATTCCTTAATTTTTCGTTATGTTCGTGGAAGAAGACAACTAGATACCTACTCCGTTATTGTTGAATTGAGTTTCCACAACTTTGTCGGTGCAACACTTCTTCGCACAAGAAATAAAGTCTTAAAGGGCCTTCAACTTCGATATAAGTACATAAGATGTCCGTCAAACGACTCAGGGGAACATTGGCAATTATGGACTATTTCTAAGAGGTCAGGAAACCACGTTTTACACTCATTCCTCGACATGTTACAGTGAAAAATGAAATTCGGTTGAAACTGATTCCAGGAGAACAAATCGCAAAAACAATCATGAAATTTGTTACCAAAATAAAAAAGTGTTAGGTGTTCAACATCCGAGAAAATAGTAGTCCCATGACACGAGGCCGACTCCTTGTGTTTCGAAGTCGGTCGAAAATTGGGTTTCAGGAAAATAGAATAGGAATGCCATGTTCTCATTAGTAGATAAACTAGAGCAGCCACCATCCAGGAATGGTTGCTGGCTCCTAACTACCCACGTTTTCATAGATAGGTACATGTGTGTGATTAGGAAAGTCTCTTGGCATACATGTATGTCTTGGCATACATCGTTCCTTTAAATCCCATACGTGCCTACACCTGAGTGCACAGGCGAATTTTCAGTTTCCATTTTTTTAACTTCAAAAACCTCGGAAAATACTCTCCAAGTCACCCAGAACTCATCGAGTACCCACTCACCTATTATTAAGTTATGTATTACGTTTTTGGGTACAACGAATATACACATCACTGAACCACAAAATACAATTAACACGTTTTTGACCTTTTTTAACCTTCCGGTGGGCGCGTGGCAGCACTCAGTGCTGCCACGCTAAAGTTCATGTGATAAGTGGTACTAGTTTTTTTTTAAACGGCTGGGGACTTTCAGTACCTGCAGTTGGCTACACCGGGAACACAACGCACGTGCCACACGTAATTTTCCATTCTCGTAGCAGTCACTAGTTGAGGTCCAAATGTAAGGACTCCACTTTGGCAGCACTCAGTGCTGCACGCGCTCACTCATGTAAGTAATTTTACTTTCCGAATGTTGATGTGGGTTATTGTTTTACGAGATTTTTTGGCTCTATATAAGGTGTTTTATTGTTGTACAACGATTTTATCATAATTATTTAGTAGAAGTAAGTAGGTAGATCAACTGTTTTTCATGCAATCAACAAAATTTCATCAGTATGATGGGTTACCTGTTTCATCTATTCATATCAGCAGTGTAATGAAAATATTATCATTGCCTACCTACACTGCAACTACTATTTATATTTACCTATCTTTTACTATTGGTCCTATGCCAAAAATTTATATAAAAAATATATATATATAAAATTTATATAAAAAACAAATAAATAAAAAATTTATATTGGTACTATGCCAAAGAGCCAAATATATAGTTCAGATCGTTTATGAGAGTTGTTTCAAATGATTTTACCTTCTTTACCTCGAAAACATGAGCAGAAAAGCCAATTTTCTGGAGGCAGCACTCAATGCTGCACGCGCCTCCTCGTGTGAGTTTCGAAGGCGCGCCCACCGGAAGGTTAAATTCTGATCCCTCTGAGCTGTCCAAAATTTCTTGCTAACGAACTCATATTTTCGTTTGTTAATGTAAACATTTAGGCACAAACTTGGATTTTATGCTAAATAATAGTTACCGTCAGGAGTTATGTATACGCCAGGAATCGTTTTAGAATATTCAAAAAGGAATTTTTACAATATTTTCAAAATTGTCGATGCAAAAATTTTGAATCCATTACTATAGCTTCATTTTTTCCAAAAAGCCACTGAATATCATAGCCGTAGTAATTTGACTAGAAAATATAACAGAATGAAACACAACCCTTCGAATTGTCTATCGCTTCAATCCCCCGTTTATAAAAGGTGGGCAAAACAAACCTTTGTAAATATTTATCCGATTTTTAAATGTTCAACGAAATGTCCACCGCACACATCAAATTAATTCCAAATTTCCCAAGCTTATAGCGAATTATGAACATAGAGAAGAAACTTGGGCTGAGATTACTAACCTTGCTTGAACATTTCCTCTCTGTTGATCCGGAAAGCGTGCAGGATGACGATTGAGAATCAGCTATTCCTCGAGACTTCACTACACGAGAGTATAGCAACGATCAGCAGAAAGATGCGGTAGGAAAGAAATGCGAATTCAGCACAAGCAGAACTCCCCTGACATTCGAAATACGACGTTAGGAAATGAAATCCGGCGGAAGGCGGGCATAACCCAACGGAATTTTGTTTGTATGGATGGATGGATGTCTTCTTCTAGTTCTTCCTCTAGTTTAAAATGGATGGATGTCAATATAAATGTAACAACATGGAGTGCTGGATGCCCTATGGAACGGACTACACTGACCACGGATGGTGTAAAACACCCAAGCTCTGACATCAACAAAGGTTTGTTTGGACAGTCAGTCCAGAACCAGTTCGGGATCGAACTAGTCCGAGACAGAACTGACTGGGGAGGGGATGAGAACCGTTCGGAACTCACTAGCTGCCCATACGCGTTTAGAACCAATTCAGAACTACAACTGACACCTGTCCGTCATGTCCTTCGTCGCGACAGCTAAAATGAAAGAAGAACAAGTCAACAAAAGGTTTGTTTGGACAGGCAGTCCTGAACGGTTCAGAACCGACCACGCCCCTTTTGAGGCGTATGGACAGCGCCAGAACCAGTTCGGGATTTTTAGTTCGGTGTATGGACAGCCAGTCCAGGACTGTTTCGAACTGGTTCTGACGGTTCGAGATTTTTTTCAGAACCACTAGTCCAGAACTTCTTCTTCTTTTTTTAATCCCCTCGCCATGGATTTCTCACTTGGCCTTCTGACTTTCTTGAGGTAACAACAAAGTTGTGTCTGATAAAAGCTAGGCTGTGATTTTTTCGGACAAGAAGATTACCAAATATTCATCAAATTGAGCACCATCATTGAAATTGTTCCATAGTTCCTTCAAAATATATTATTATACAAAATTTGTTAATTTTACTTGTTTTTTTCCTAATTTTTTTTCTTCATTTTTTGGTTTTTATTTGTTGTTGAGAAAACTGTGATTGCTACAGGTATTTATTTATTGGTATCGTGAGCAAGTTTTCGTGACGATTTTTCAGTTTATGTGCCAAAGCAAAGACATGAAAATGTCAAAAGTGCCAAAATTAGCGCCAGATTTTCGGGGTTGCAAGTTTGGGATCATATCAACATAATCAAATCGTAGATCGCGTTCGCAATGTTCAATGTAATTGAATATCCGCACTGCGTTGGAGAATCCATGAGATTTTAACGGTGCCTTTTTTGTTCTTCTATGAGAAAGTGCACTTCACGACGAGCGATCAAAAACTGAGAGGTAAGAAGGTAGAGCAGAATAATTCCGTCGAGGTAGAGTAGGTACCTGAAACAATTATTATGTGTGCGTCCAATGACGAATACATCTTGGAAGAATACCTCTAGGTGCGCACAATTGTGATAGAAATTTAATCCAGATTATACTGGTGTGTAACTACTGGTGTAGTCTACTTAGTTCCATTGGAAAGTTCATAACAACACCTCATTTCTTGTAATTGTGATTGATTTTTTTCAATTCCACCATTGATAAAGCAGATGGTTTCATCTTGTTTTTGCTATAATTCATGCATGTCTAGTAAGCAATTTGCTGTGAGTTGTCCTATTCTCACCTGTGACCCTTCAGCCCAATTTCCTTCGATTTTATTATGATGAATGGATTCAAGAATACCTACATATTTTGAGAACCAAATATGCTCTTTTGGCGGTAGTTTATTTCGTAAAAAAAAAAACAGGGAAAAAAGCCTAGGTAGGTAGGCTACTTATGCAATATCAGAACAACTACAAATTTTATGTACTTTTTTGATAGATGATTAAAATGCAACGAAGTAAATGCGAATAAAAAAACAAATCCTGTGTTATCCTGATTTGATATTGACAAGAAATCAGCAAAAAGTTAATCCCATACTCGGTCCAAGGACATCAAGGATGTTTTTACATGGAGAAATCCATTCAAAGTGTAAATCATCCATGTTAAGCATGGACCTAGGTCCATGATGTTAGTAGGATTCGGAATTATATTACCATGGAATATCCTACTGCCTTGCATAACCATGGAATGAAGAGTTACTTTTTTCAATGGTGATAACACTATCACTGAATAATCAGACGTAAACAAATACTCCGCCTGAAAGCCTGTGCAAAGAATATAAATAAATTCTGTTCTGTCTGTAGGTTGTTACATTCTGTTTCACATCCAAAAGCAACTGACAAACGAAAAATGAAGATTACGCAGTTGTTGAGAAGTGTTGAGGTAAGAAAATTAGTTTGCTATGTAATTTAGAAAATAATGTTCACATAGAAACTATTCGTGCATTACATCGAAACCCATAATGAACAATTTTAAATTAGATCTCATTTAAATTTGTCTCATATAAGCGTTCAAAATTCATGTTTTAGCAAATTTAATCTTTTTTCTCTATAATCTAACCGCACGATTTTATCGAACTACTGTATTCAGGGAATAACGAAGAACGAAGTTACCGCAAAAGATGGAAGTGGAGGACTGCTCCAGCAAAGTTATCCAAAACTTTTACCTATGGAATTTGAGAGTTTATGAAAGTTTAATTTAGGTTTTGTAACTGTTCAGTGAAAGGGAAGTTGGTAATTAATCGACGAACACAAATAATTAGCGACATGAACTTCCATATTCGCATTCGAAAATAATAATAAAGAAATTAAATATCACCTTAACGTCACTTCACATGGTAACCTACTTCAGGTTATTTCAACCAGTAGTTATACTAAATAAACCATTCCTTCTGAACATCATTACTTCCATTCACATCCCCCAGTTTTTAGATGCCTGAGAGGGTGGAGCGCTTAGGAGGATCACCAAACAACCTCTGGCCGTTCTGTATCCTCCCTGCGATGATGGGGTACCAACTGGTGACTGCCCTGCCTTTGGGGATGGAGTACCTGCGATGTTAGGGCTTGAGATTGGTGTTAGAGCAGGCTGAGCCATCTGTTGGTTGGCTAGCAGATCAGGTGGCAACCCAGACGTGCACTTAAGTGGAGTTTCCGGTTTCAGTGGTATTGGAGGACTGGGTTCCACAGATTGTCGCTCATGTCTTGGTTGCAGGAACCAGGAATTCCTACGGTACTTGGCTCCTTCTGCCGTCTGGATCATATAGGAGTTGTACCTAGTTTCCATGTCTGGCGATGATCTCAGCTGGGACCCAATTCCTCAAAGATTTCCTCCACAACACTTGGTCACCAGCCTGGAACAACATGGGCGCGTTCTTGCCTTTGTCTGCTTGCCTTTTCTCTTTGTCACGCATCTTCCCCAGTGACCTACGGACTTCTTCTGGTTGGAACTCATTGATTACCTCAATGATACTCACTCTCATTCCTGTTTTGTATTGCACTATCGACGCATGTTGTAATAATAACCAGATAAAAGTGGAATCTACTTGCATAATATGCAAACATATTATGTTTGTGTCTACAGAAGACTAGAGTCTACAGAAGACTCTGTAGACTCTGGTTCAAATTTTAGCTGACCGAAATGCGATCGATGTTTTTCTTCATGATGGATGGTTGGTGGCTTTGCAGACGAGTGATCAATGTAGAAAAATAATAAACCATTGTGTAATAATTTGCAGCGTTTTTTGTTAAAAAGGTTTTTATTTTTTCATCTTATAATTTTTTTCTTATAATTTATTTAATCTTATAATTTATTTTTTCATCTTATAATATTTTTTATTTTTCACTTCTTAGTGGTCCTCAATTTAAATCTGAAATTAATTTACCCGCAGTTTTTTGATCAGTTTTCGTAACTTAGATCTATTTCCATACTGTAAATCAGTTTCAGTAAGGTGAACCAGAAGCCGTAAAGTGGACCACATTCTGTAATCCGGATCAGTTTCCATATGTATAGATGAGTTTCCGTACTTTGGATCGGTTTCAGAAGGTATTTGGGTCTTTTTCCTACTTAGCAATCTACTCTCTTATCCCCTAACTGTTTGACTTCCCTCATATTTGGTAGGTACCTACTTTGTAGTTCTGACAACGCAATTCAACCACTCAACTATGACATGATTGACGAGGGAGCTATGTGCTACATCCACTCGGTAGAAAACCCTCTCATCACCTAACTGCACTATATACCTCATATTTGGTTCGGCACTATGCAGTTCTTAAGACCTCCTATAACCATACCTACCAAACGAGAAATGCAAGAAATGCAAGGTGTTGACATACAAAAAACGTCTACCAAGTGGGTGTGGCACATAGCTTCCTCGTATCCATAACCCGATTGTATAGATGATCCGATGCATAGTAGTTAATCTCAAAACATCAAAACAAGTTGATCTGTAATATCCCTGAAAATTTCATTGAAATCGGATGGAAAATGTAGAAGTTATGGCCGTTACAAGGAATTCACGTTTGCGCATGCGCAGTGGCCACTATCAGTCCGAAGGTGGTGATTTTCATAGGGGACCATCTAAATACTAATCTGTAACATCCCTGAAAATTTCATTGAAATCGGATAGAAAATGTAGAAATTATGGACGTTACAAGGAAATTCACGTTTGCGCATGCGCAGTGGCTACTATCAGTCCGAAGGTGGTGATCTTCAATGGGAACCATCTACAACCTAATCCGCACAATCCCTGAAAATTTCATCGAAATCGGGTAGAAAAAGTGGAAGTTATGGCCGTTACAAGGAAATTCACGTTTGCGCATGCGCAGTGGCTACTATCAGTCCGAAGGTGATGATTTTCATAAGGGACCGTCTACACACCAACCCGCACAATCCCTGAGAATTTCATTGAAATCAGATGGAAAATGTAGAAGTTATGGCCGTTACAAGGAATTCACGTTTGCGCATGCGCAGTCGCTTCTATCAGTCCGAGGATGATGATTTTCATAGGGGACCGTCTACATACTAACCCGCACAATCCCTGAAAATTTCATTGAAATCGGATGGAAAATGTAGAAGTTATGGCCGTTACAAGGAATTCACGTTTGCGCATGCGCAGTGGCCACTATCAGTCCGAAGGTGGTGATTTTCATAGGGGACCATCTAAATACTAATCTGTAACATCCCTGAAAATTTCATTGAAATCGGATAGAAAATGTAGAAATTATGGACGTTACAAGGAAATTCACGTTTGCGCATGCGCAGTGGCTACTATCAGTCCGAAGGTGGTGATCTTCAATGGGAACCATCTACAACATAATCCGCACAATCCCTGAAAATTTCATCGAAATCGGGTAGAAAAAGTGGAAGTTATGGCCGTTACAAGGAAATTCACGTTTGCGCATGCGCAGTGGCTACTATCAGTCCGAAGGTGATGATTTTCATAAGGGACCGTCTACACACCAACCCGCACAATCCCTGAGAATTTCATTGAAATCAGATGGAAAATGTAGAAGTTATGGCCGTTACAAGGAATTCACGTTTGCGCATGCGCAGTCGCTTCTATCAGTCCGAGGATGATGATTTTCATAGGGGACCGTCTACATACTAACCCGCACAATCCCTGAAAATTCCATTGAAATCGGACAATAACTTCGTATAGTTATGCGCGTTACAAGGAATTCATGACAGACAGACAGACACACAGACACTGAACCAAAATTGTTCAGAAAGGTCTAAAACGCAAAACGCGAGTGAAAATTTTGATTTTGGAGAACTTTTTTTTCGACCTTGAAAAGTGAAAACAAAGCTTCCACTACCTTGGTAGACTCGGAAGCAAAAATCGTCGTCCTACGATAACTAGAACCTCTTCCGCCGCGTCAAAAATGAACATGACCTCATCCAAATGAGCGACAAAAAACATGAAGGGCACTTACAAAAATGGTACATAATAGATTTCAATTTCCATTCGTCATCCATTGTACGAGGCTTGTCCCAAAAGTAAGGTCTCCAAGCTTGTAGCGGACAAGGGAATTTTTTTTCTTCATAAGTTGGCAACAGTGTCGTAAAGATTAGTTCCTCCCCTTACAGGTTGCAAAAAAATCAACCGGATCGGACCGTTAGTGCAGTTTTGACAAGCGACAACAATGAACGTGTCAAGGCCATCTTCGTCCACTACCCTCTCAGACTACGCTCCGTGCGAGGTCCATGCAGTGATCCGGTTTCTTCATTCACGTGGTGAGACCCCATCAGCCATCCATCGACAATTATGTGACTGCTATGGATCAACCTGTATGTCCATTAAAAATGTAAGAAAGTGGTGCAGAGAATTTTCAGAAGGGAGGAAGAATGTTCATGATGAACCCAGAAGCGGAAGGCCATCTTTTTCTGACGATTTCAAGGAGCATGTCGAGTCAGCAGTTCGTGAAGATCGACGATTGACTGTTCGAGAACTTAAAGAAAACCTTGGCATACCCAAATCCTCGATTAACAGAATCCTGAATGAATTGGGATACCGAAAATTGAGTGCAAGATGGGTGCCAAAGATGCTTACGGAAGATCACAAACACCAACGTCTTGAGACGTCCCACAAGGTTTTGGAGCTCTATGGTGAAGAAGATGAAGCATTCTTGGACTCCATTGTGACAGGTGACGAAACCTGGGTCTACCACTTCACCCCTGAGTCAAAACAACAGTCAATGGAGTGGAGGCATTCATTTTCCCCCAAAAAAAGGAAGTTTAAGGTGACTCAATCTGCAAAAAAAATCATGGCAAGTGTGTTTTGGGACAGGAAAGGAGTCCTTCTCATTGACTTCATGCCAACTGGGACCACCATAAATGCAGCAACTTACTGTGAGACCTTGAAAAAATTGAAAAAAGCCATAAAAAACAAAAGACCTGGGATGCTGACAAGGGGAGTGTGCCTTCTGCATGACAATGCTCGACCCCACGTGGCCCGGGACACAAAAGCCCTTTTGGATCTCTTCGGTTGGGACATTCTCCCCCATCCCCCGTAGGTACAGCCCAGACCTCGCCCCATCCGACTACCACTTGTTTACTAACCTGAAGAGACATTTGGGTGGAAAAAGGATGGAAACCGACGAAGAAGTGAAGGCTGCAGTGAAGGAATACTTCGATAAAGAGGTGGACGGAAAGTTCTACGATGCAGGGATAAAAAAGCTGCCAGAGCGACTCAAAAAGTGCATCGAAGTGAACGGCGACTACGTCGAAAAATAATGTATATATACTGAATATAACTATGCAAAAAAATTTTAACAACTTTTTTTTTCGATTATTTAAAATTGTGGAGACCTTACTTTTGGGACAAGCCTCGTATCATCACAGTAGACGGAATCGCAAGTTCGATATCACCAGCCTGGGAAGTCTCGGAAGTAAAAGTCAACTTGAAGTCATGTTTGTTTTTTTTTTTTTTTTTTTTTTGCTTTACTTTTGTGGTAGGAACTTATCTACATTTTGGTTATCGGGGGTTTTCAAAATTAATTTTCATTTTCAGTAAATTACTACCTATGTATGCCTTAGTTTTGAGTTTATTACTAAAATTGTAAAATAAAATAAAAATGTTCTTCCTTTTCAAAAATGAATTTAGATGCTTTATTTCTCAGCTCTATTAGACCATTGAAGCACCGTTTTGTGGGATTTTTCGTATACCTAAGTAGTATACACAAGCTGTCATAGTATTTCATGTGCAGATTTTAAAAACCTTGTTTCGAACTGTGTTTAAAACAGTTTTAAACAACCTAAAAAAAAATTGTCTCAAAGAGGAAAAAACTTTTTAAACTGATTCAAACACCCAAAAAAACTTTCTTTTGTATTTAATATAATTAAAAAATGTATTTTTTAAAAACCCTGGTTCCAGACTCGGTTTTCCATCCGTATTGCAGTTCTAATAATTTGGATTAGTCGTTTGCCAAGTCATGGGAGTAGGTACTAAAGAATTGTTAGGCACACGCTTGTTTTCTGGTTCCTTCTGTTGATCAGCAAAGTACACATCACGGGAGTGAACAATTTTACGCTTCTCCTTATCAAACAATCTGTATGCGTTGTGAGCATATCCAACGAAAATGTACTTGCGAGCAAGAGGTTCCAGTTTCGTGGTATCCGTCAGGACTTGAGGGGTCTCAGTCGCTCGCCGTTCGTTCCTCGTTCCGGGTCAGTATTTCACGAAATTGAAGGCCCAAAAACTCAAAAAAATTGTACCTAAATTTGAAATTTTAAAGGATTTTAGAAATTCATTAGTGCACGGCCCTAGGGAAATGAAAAACTGAAATACTGCCGCTGGAATCATCAAAATTGAACAACAATTGCCAGAGAAAAATGGGGAAAACCGTTAATTCAGTTATGTTTTTCCCATACAATGTACTAAACTTGAAATTTTCAAGGATTTTAGAGATTCATTAGTGCTTAGGCTTGGGAATTGAAAAACTTAAAGATTGCCGCTAAAATCATCAAAATCCAACAATTATTGCCAGAGAAATATGGGAAAAACTTGGGAAACCAGTTTATTCAGTAGTTTTTCCCATTTTGGTTTATTAGGTATTTTCAAGCTAATGCTCGTAGGTGCAGTGATCACAGGACCATCAGCTTGATGAGCCATGCTCTCAAGATTCTACTGCGAGTGCTCCACTACAGGTTGTGGCGGAAAGTGGAGGCTGAAATTGGGGATACCCAGTTTGGATTCCGGAGCGCTTTTGGAACAAGAGGAGCCCTATTTGCCATGCAGGTGCTGGTCCAGAAGTGTCTTGAC
The DNA here is from genome assembly GCA_009739505.2 of Apolygus lucorum. Taxonomy (NCBI): domain Eukaryota; kingdom Metazoa; phylum Arthropoda; class Insecta; order Hemiptera; family Miridae; genus Apolygus; species Apolygus lucorum. The sequence goes on from CM019167.2 coordinate 89,416,453, forward strand.
CAGCAATGCCCAGTTTTTGCTTGTTTTATCGATTTCGAGAAAGCATTTGATAATGTGAAGCATGTGCAGCTTATTCGTATCCTGGAAGAAGTGGGTCTTGATTTCAATGATCTGAGACTAATCAGGAACTTGTGCTGGGGGCAGAAGGCACAAGTTCGTGTGGACGGTTCACTCTCTGACCAAGTGGCTGTTGCCAAAGGGGTCAGGCAAGGCTGCACGTTGTCGCCATTGCTCTTCAATATTTATTCAGAGCAGGTCTTTAAGGACGCCCTGGATGACTGTGATATTGGCATCCCTGTAAATGGATTGCCTGTGTCCAATTTAAGATATGCGGATGATACGGTGTTGTTGGCCCACTCCGAGGTGGAGCTCCAGGCTCTCTTGGACAGGGTGACAATTGCCTGTAGGAAATATGGCCTGGCTATCAACGTAGCAAAAACGAAATCGATGGTCATATCGAAGGCAGCAAATAGTGGCATCAGGTTGGCAGTCAACGGGCAAAGCATCGAGCAGGTGGCACGATTCAAGTACTTGGGGCAATGGGTGACTGAGACGTGGTCGTTGGAGGGGGAGTTGCGCGGCCGAATCGAAATAGCACGTGGGGCGTTTAACAACATGCGTAGTATATTGTGTCGCCGGGATGTAAGTTTCGCGTTGCGCTGGCGAGTTGTTAAGTGCTACGTGTGGTCTGTACTTCTGTATGGTGTAGAGACGTGGACATTGAAGGCCAGGGACATGAATCGGCGAGAGGCTTTTGAAATGTGGTTGATTCGGCGTATGCTGAGAATCCCCTGGACCGCAAGACTCCGCAATGACTACATCCTCCAACAGAACTCCCTGAAACGTGAACTGCTGATGACCATAAAGAGGCGCAAAGTGTCGTACTTGGGGCATGTCTTGCGTGGGCCCAAGTACAGTTTTTTGCAGGCAATAATGATGGGAAAGATCAGTGGACGTAGGGGAGTGGGACGGAAGCGCGCGTCATGGCTGTCGAACATACGTAGCTGGACGGGAATTAACCGAGCAGCCGATTTGTTTCACCTGGCTCAGGACCGTGAGAGATATGCAGAATTGATCGCCAACCTTCGATGACGGAGACGGCACTTGAAGAAGAAGAGGTATTTTCAATAATGAACCTTTGGAATCGACCAAGAAAAAAAAGGTCCAACGACCCTCAAAATTTGATGGTTTACGTTTCAAGGTACGTAGAATCCAAAAATCGAATACAAATTTGACCGTCCGTCCGCAGTACGCGGCACTTTCCCCACTTAGCATTGACCGATTTTGATGAAATTTGGTATGTAGGCTCCATTTGGGGTTAGTTGTGCCCCGAAGATTTTGCTTGATGTAGGTCACTTCAAGGGTTCAAAAATAAATTTTGAAAACGCTCTAACTCGAAAAATTTCGATATAAAGGTATTGTTTTTCCTTCAATTTAAGATTCTATAGAATTTTTAGAATTTTTTGAGACCACGCGGAGCCCTGTAGGACAAACCGTTCGCTACCTACGAGAATTTAAGGGTTTTACGTACGATAAATCAGAAACACGAGTGTGAATCGCAAAAGAGGCCTAATCTCCGTTCAAATTATAGCTGACCGAAATAGGATCGATGTTTTTCTTCATGTTGGATGGTTGGTGGCTTAGTGTAATAATTTGCAGCGTTTTCAACGATCTGGTAAACTTTTCCCTCAGTTTTTTGACCTGTACCATTACTGTACTAAAATTTAAGCTGAAAAGGGAGCTAACGAGTTTTTCAGTTTCTCATTTTGGTTTATTATTTTCAATAATGAACCTTTGGAATCAACCAAAAAAAAAAAATTTTTAACAACACTCAAAATCTGTTAATTTACGTTTCAAGGTACCTACGTAGAATCTGAAAATCGAATAAAAAATTTTCCGTCCGTCCGACGTACGCGGCACTTTAGCCACTTAGCATTGACCGATTTTGATGAAACAAGGAATGTAGGCTCCATTTGGGGTCTAGTTGTGCCCCGAAGATTTTGGTTGATGTAGGTCACTTCTAAGGGTCAAAAAATGAATTTTGAAAACGTCCTAACTCAAAAAATTTTGATATAGAGGTATTGTTTTTCCTTCAATTTAAGATTCTATAGAATTTTTAGAATTTTTTGAGACCACGCGGAGCTCTGTAGGACAAACCGTTCGCTCCATTCGAGAATTTAAGGGTTGGACATACGATAAATCAGAAACACGAGTGTGAATCGCAAAAGAGGCCTAATCTCCGTTCAAATTTTAGCTGACCGAAATGCGATCGATGTTTTTCTTCATGTTGAATCGTTGGTGGCTTTGCAGACGAGTGATCTATATAGAAAAATAAAAAATAATAAACCATTGTGTAACAATTTGCAGCGTTTTTCTTTGGGAATTATTGTTCGAGTTTGATGATTCCAGCGGCAACATTTCAGATTTTCAATTTCCCGGGGCCGTGCACTAATGAATTTCTAAAATCCTTTAAAATTTCAAATTTAGGTACAACTTTCAAGTTTTTGCGCCTTCAATTTCGCTAAATTCTAAAAACGAACGGCGGCCGACTGAGACCCCCCAAAAATTTGAAGCCTTGTTAAGTCTGGCGTTTTACCATACTATATTTCAGCTGGAGTTGTCTTCACGGCTGCAGAAGGAGATCTGTTGTACAAAAATGTACTCGTCACTAGTGCTTCTCCCCACTTTTTCATTTCAAGTTCACTTTCATATATGCTTTTTTCAAGTTCGCTTTGCTCTTGTACGGTCCATAAGTGTACGACCTAATCTTTCTGCACTGGAATTAAGCTGTGGAGTGGAAGGTGGAGTAAAGTCCAATTCGATGCCTTTGGACTGACAAACATTTTTAAAATCGCTCGATATATCGCCTGGTGAGAACTACAAGGGCATAACTCAAAATTCGTAGTTTTGAGATAATCGCATTGGAAGATTTGGAGACTGGAAAAAAGTGTGAACTCGGCAGAAAACCTTTTTACTGCCTCCGTCTTTCCAACACTTAATGTTCTATCCTCTTTCAGCTTAAGATTCATGCACTTTTTCAGTCTTTAACTGATCGGAAATATTTTTAAATAATTTATAAAAGGTATCTCAGTGCGTGACAGGTGTCAACAAAGTGAGTGTCAGGCTGAATTATTACGATGTAAATACGATGTAAATAAATAAATTATATTAAATCATTTAATGTTAAATATTTTATTTTATTTAAATCACATGTTTTTCGAAGGAATATTACATATACAATGCTATCTGACTAAGTTAATAACTTCAATATGAAAGTCAAAACTCAAAATTGAGAAAACTCGTGATAATGTTGGTACAAAACTTCTAACTTACAAAAATATCAACTAGAAAAACTAGTTATTATAAATTATTCTCACTTATCTAGTAGTAAATAGTCGAATCCATCACAGTCGTTGACTAAATTAATAAATTTTCCTCAAATTCACACAAAATGGTAGGCTTTGCTTGCAATATTTTGTTTACTTAAAATCACCTGTCGCAAAGTTACTCAGTTCAAAAAGAAAATGCAATTGGTCATTCCGAATCCAAAAAGAAAAGTTTTTTTTCGTCCACAATAGGTACCTACCTATAGGAAGTTTGAATGGAATGTTTTTGAATTCAATGAAAGATGTTGATGAAAGTGGCTCGGTCCCATTGGTCCAGACTTCCCCCAACTGATCTGAGTCTGAATATTGCAACAAATTGAACTTAATTAAGTAGGGAAGCTGCTAAAATGAATTGTTCAATAGGCAAGGCAACTCATGAAATTTAAACTTTGACGGCTCAATAACAAAAGCACGTTTCAACAACTAGGTAAGTAGTCACTAGTTACTGCCCATTTTGATTTGTACTCCTTGGTTACTTGTCTGATTCAACAAGACAACAATCTGAAACAAACAACGTAGGTAACTACATAAAAATGCTTTGTTTAACAACTATGTAAATCATTTCAACCATCTGCCTGAAGCTGGTGTGCTGTAGTTCTTTGGATCAAGAGGGTAAAACAAAGGAAAATTTCTGATAACAATCGCCACTTTCTAACAATACAAGAACAATTAAAGAATGAAGAATTCAAACTTCTTGCAGTCCCTCAGAGACAAGGCAAATAACGCCCAATACCACCTCATTTACCGACACCTCGATGTCGACCACGTAGAAAAGAGGAACCCTTATGATGCCATGATAATAGCTAGGTGCCGAGGAGAACTGCTCAACGTCAATTGGCAGCCATGGTTTCAAGGAACCGCAGTACCTTCCTTTGCTCGATAGATAGAGTAACGCTGTGATTGATAGATCCTGATAGATCTTAGCATGCTCAAACGTAAAACTCCCGTAGCATTTCGACTGTAACCATGTAAAACTGCGTAAGTTGAAAAAATGAAAATTTTCAGGAAACGTTAAAAACATCTATTTTTAAGTCATTTAGAAGTTTACGCCTCCTGAATTTTTTTTTCAACTTACGCGGTTTTACATTGTTTCTGTCGATTTATATCTTTTACATTTTCCATCCGAATTCGATGAAATTTTCTGTTTTGCAAGTTGGGTGGCCCCCTATGAAATTAATTTCTCTCGGATTGACAGCAGCTTCTGCGCATGCTCTAACCTACCTTGGTAGACTCGGAAGCAATAATTGGAATTTCAATCGTTTGTTATTAGATCGTCATTATATCCTTTAACGAGCGAGGGATTTCTTCAGATAATTACGTGGAAACGACTCACAGGACAGAAACAACGATAATTTGCAGACACATCAGAGGGTGTCCCAGCGTGGCAGGAAATTCCTTCTCGTCTTTCAGCGGTCCTCAGCTCAGCTTTCTGCTTACGTTTCTAAAAGGGGTGAAGTCAGCTCGGGCGAGTCGTCGGTGGTAACTTCTCTTCAAATTCCGAAACAATAAAAGACGATTACCTTGAATTTTCGTTGGCGATCCTGTGCAGTACTTGTAGTAAGCGGGGATGTTGTCCAATTCGAACTTGAACGATACTCCGGAGTTCAGGTTCTTCGGGGAAAATAAGTCGATTGGATTATGTCGATTTTTTCCCAAGTCCAGAAATTTGGAGGTCCTTCGTGGCTGGGCCAGATAAATTTTTGGTTGAGCGAATTTAGTCATTTAAAAACTTTCATTATCTAACCGCAAAGATTATATTACAAACTATTATTTTCAAGAAACTATAGTAACATGATGGTAGTAGAGGACTCCACCAGCAAGGGAGTTTTCTCAGAGATGGCAGCTCGTACTAAGGGGAGAGAATGCACACGCTGCATTGACATTCATGAAGGCAGCAATTTCAGAGAACTTGATCTGCAATGTCTTAATTTTTCTCTTTATTTTCTCACTATCATTTGTTCGTAAAAGTTGTTAACCTACCTTTTTCTTTGTATCAGCAAATTATGTCGGACTCTTGTTTTTCAGGCTGCCAAGAGCCGCATACCTTCTATTAAGTTTCGCGGTGGTCTACAGGGTCAGCATAATCAAGGTAGGGTTCGATAATTTCAACAACAAAAATTTTCAATATTCTTTATTGCACCAAGTATAATTTATTAACAAAATTATTTTGAAAATGGACAAATATTCAAAACTAAGATATACATCACTGAGTTTTGTTGATTATGGTGGATGTTTCACTTCACTGCTTCACAAGTAAGCTAGGTCAAGTGGTTTGGTACGCTTCAATCTTCTGATGATATCACTTGTATCAAGGAGTTGGACAGCTTCCTCGTTGATGTGACATCTTAGTCGCTGTAGGTGTCTCACAGCTTGTCGCTTTATAGCATCGTTCATTGTTTCGATCCGAAGCTCATGATGGAGTACCATGGTGCATTGACCACCGTTCGATTTTCTGATTTTACGCACCTTGAAACGGAAATAAAAAAATTTGTTTGCTCGATTCCAAAGGATTATTATTGAAACCGATGTAAAACAATTTGATGTGGTACTTTCTCAACTTACTAACTAAATTACATTAGATGAAACTGTTTTGTACAGTAGAAAGGCAAATAAAAATGTATGTTTTGATGCTCATTTCTTGAAATTGAACTAAGCCTTGTTCAATGGGGCGCTCCCTGGTATGCATGCATTACAAGACAGTATGTTTTACACATACCTAATGTGAAAATGAGAAAATAAGAATCGGGCGCCTTTCTTTCATTGCAGGTCGACCAGGAGGATCTCAAAGTGGTGGATCCAAGCAGTCTTCTGGCAGTGGGCAGATTTACGAAGACTTCCAGCTTCCACGCAGATTCAAGAGACAGCTTATTGACGAACGTGAAATCGATGCCATCAATGTATGTTCAATTACGTATCATTCATTTCATGTACAGTCAGTCAGGAGTGTCCCTGAAAATAATTTTGCGCAAGGGGGGCAGGGTGGTCGGAGAAGAAAACGTAATTTTCGCTGTAGGTAGGTAAAATTAAATAATTAAATATTTGTTAATATTGTTAAAAATCATCAATGTCAGAATCAACTTGGTGTCAACAGTAATAAAACAAGCAACTGATAGGAACAAAGGAAGACTGAGAATTTTCTGAGAACAGAAGATGTTTGGTTGTAAAGATGGATCAACTGTTGAGGTACCGCACACCATTTTCCCTCTCTTGAGAGACCCTCTGTCTTCACTATTCTTCCATTTTTTCTTCAATCTATCCCGTTTACCGTCATCCGTTCTGAAATTTCTGCCAGCAACACAGTTCCTCCGAAAATTACGAATTTTTGTCATTCGATTCTTTCGTTTTTGTATACAGGGTGTTTCTCGAAAAGGTTACACTCCCCTTCATTTTCGCAAAATACAGCGTAAAAAATTTCGACCATTCTTCATGATTTTATGTGAGGATCTCAGGAAAAATACTTTTGCGCAAAAAAGTTGCGCGCAATTGACACTAACTTCATTCTTTCAAATGGAACCCCCCTTTTGGTTTATTATTTTCAATAATGAACCTTTGGAATTGACCAAGAAAAAAAAATTTTTAACACCCCCTCAAAATTTGATGGTTTACGTTTCAAGGCACGTAGAATCCAAAAATCGAATAAAAATTTGGCCGTCCGTCCGCCGTACGCGGCACTTTTGCCACTTAGCATTGACCGATTTTGATGAAACTTGGTATGTAGGCTCCATTTGGGGTCTAGTTGTGCCCCGAAGATTTTGGTTGACGTAGGTTAGTTCTAAAGGTTCCAAAATCAATTTTGAAATTTTGAAAACGCCCTAACTCAAAACATTTTGATATAAAGGTTTTTTTTCCTTCAATTTAAGATTCTAAAGAATTTTTAGAATTTTTTGAAATCACCTGGAGCTCTGTAGGACAAACCGTTCGCTCACTACGAGAATTTAAAGTTTGGACGTACGATAAATCAGAAACACGAGTGTGAATCGCAAAAGAGGCCTAATCTCCGTTCAAATTAAAGCTGACCGAAATGCGATCGATGTTTTTCTTCATGTTGGATGGTTGGTGGCTTTGCAGACGAGTGATCTATATAGAAAAATAAAAAATAATAAACCATTGTGTAATAATTTGCAGCGTTTTTATTACAGATTCGGATTCTACGTAAAAATTCATGAAAAATTCATACCCAAACCGATTTTTTTTATTGCGCGCAACCTGGCTTTTTGAACGCTCTAAGTTGCGCAACTCCACAATTGCGCAAAAATTAGGTTTTGGAGAACCCTAAGTGTGGCACATGTTATTTCATCATTTTTTTACGCTAAATCACATGGTGTCATCCGTTTTTCAATTTGACTGGAATTTTTCTAAATGGCGGCCAAAAATTCGGTTGTTATTAGTGAAAAAATCGCTCTTTTTAAATCGTTATGAGTTTTTAGGCAATTTTATTCAGTTCAAGCATGATTGTGCTGCCAGTTTTTATTTTTAACTCCACCGTAGACGGCCCCAAGCCTGTGGTTCAAGAGGAGGTGAGAGAATAAAAAGTAAACATGATTTCGACCACAAAACTGATGTTTTCGTGAAAGAAATGTTAATTTTTCCTCTTGAAATCTTGGTCTTCCTCAAAACGGATGATACCCTGTGATTCAGCGTCAAAAAATGACGAAAAAACATTTGCTACACTAAGGGTTCTCCAAAACCTAATTTTTGCGCAATTGTGGAGTTGCGCAGTTTAGAGCCTTAAGAAGCCAGCCTTAAAACAAATCGATTCGGGTATGAATTTTTCATGAAATTTGACGTATAATCCGAATCTGTAATAAAAAAGGGGGGTTCCATTTGAAAAGACGAAGTTAGTGTGAATTGCGCGCAACTTTTTTGCGCAAAAGTATTTTTCCTGAGATCCTCACAAAAAATCATGAAGAATTGCGTTGATCGGAATTTTTTACGCTGTATTTTGCGGAATGAAGGGGGGGTGTAACCTTTTCGTGAAACACCCTGTATATAATAATAATTTAAGAATATTCTAACTTCCAAGCTGACACGGGACAACCAGGATTTTAGGAGCACGTGAATGCATTTTCTAATTCTTCTGTGAAACTTCGTATTTGACCTCTTTGGATTAAGGCTGTCCCCGATTTTAATTTCTTTTTCGCCAGAAAAAATTGGAAACTGCCATTCAAACACTAATTATGTTAGACTACTTTATCATAAATTATGACCAACAACCATGCAAACAAACCGCTTTTATGGCAACATTTGGAGAAAATTCGCAAAATATGGAAATTGAAGGAGGGTGTAACAGTCAGAATCTGAAGTTTTTACAGCTTAAAATTGAATTTTTAGAATCGAGACCTTCCAGAGCTCTGTAGGACCAACCGTCCTCTCCCTATAAGGGTTGGCGACGTAATAAATCATTTTAAAAAAATCAAAAATCATTATTTTCACTGACTGAAGTAGGCCAAACCACCGAATAAATTTCAGCTGAATTTTAAGCTTCAAAAGCTGAATCAAAAAAAAAAAAAAAAAACAAAACTCAGCAACTTCAAAATTCAGCTTCTTTTAAGCTTTTTTTTTCTTCTAACAAAGCTTCATGCCACTCAGCTGTGCTTCAGTAGCTACTCAGAACCATAATTATTTCGTTTTCGCGACACCAAAAACTCCCGCATAACGATGCTTTTCCTGATAGGTACTCGACCAATGGAGAAGTCAAGCCGTATTAATGATAACCATTTGCAGCGTTTATTTTGTATTTGTTGATTATTATTCGAGCAACAGCTAACCAAACACTTTTCATTTCTGTTGCAGTCGGGAGGCGCTTATTGATTCTTCAGTTAGATCTCATCTTTCGCTAAAATGTACCTAACATTATTGTTACTGTAAGTGAATAAACCTTATGTAAAGAAATGTATAGCTTTAATTTACATAGTTCACTTTCCACCGCCTTTGATTACACTTGTTGGAAAACACGTTTTTCTGTCTTGTTATTTTCCTATTCCTGTATACTATTTCTAATTACTATACTTATATTCCATGCTCTACTCGTCAGTACGACGACTGAAAACTTTTTTTTTTCGATTTTCAGGGTACCATACCATCATGCTGTATGCACAGGGTATATTTTGAAAATTTCAGGACTACATATTCATGTTCTACTCGTTTCTATACGGCCTAGCTCTAAAACTCTCAATATTTGAGCTAGAGCGTTTTCAAAATTTCAACCCTTCGAAGTGACTGACATTGTAAAACTCGACTAAAATCAATCTCAATCTCGACTAAAAACGGGTCAGAAAGGCTTCTGAGGAAGGCCAGAAAATAATAAAGGAGAAGAATAACGGGAGTACCAGATTGATCACAAGTTAATTAATCAAAATGGGCAGACAAATCGAAAACGTTGCGTGGAAAAATGTAGGATGAAAAGGATGAACACATTCCGTTCAAAAGTCACAGACTAATAGAAAACAGAACACAACGCTAACACGCGGTCATGGAAGGTGGAAGTAATTAGGGATGTCGGATACCTACTTCAAAAGTATCGATATAATATCGTATCGATACATCTAGAAAGTATCAAAAAGTATCGATACTTTTCGATACTTCTACAAAAATGTGTGAAAATGCCTTTTATGTTTCTCTCCATTAGTGTGACATCTTTCCATTGCGCATGCGCAGTCGCTTCTATCAGTCCGAGGATGATGATTTTCATAGGGGACCGTCTACACACCAACCCGCACAATCCCTGAAAATTTCATAGAAATCGGACAATAACTTCGTATAGCTAAGCGCGTTACAAGGAATTCATGACAGACACGGAAGCAAAATTGTTCAGAAAGGTCTAAAACGCAAAACGCGAGTGGAAATTTTGATTTTGGAGAACTTTTTTTTTTCGTCCTTGAAAAGTGAAAACAAAGCTTCCACTACCTTGGTAGACTCGGAAGCAAAAGAGATAGCATTTTATCTAATGAGAGAGGTAAAAAAGTATCGCCTCCGATACTGGAAAAAAAGTATCGATACTACGATAAATATCAGGAAAAAAGTATCGATATGTATCGATACTTTTGCTTCCGAGTCTACCAAGGTAGCGGAGGAAGCTTTGTTTTCACTTTTCAAGGACGAAAAAAAAAAGTTCTCCAAAATCAAAATTTCCACTCGCGTTTTGCGTTTTAGACCTTTCTGAACAATTTTGGTTCCGTGTCTGTCTGTCTGTCTGTGTGTCTGTCTGTCTGTGTGTCTGTCATGAATTCCTTGTAACGCGCATAACTATACGAAGTTATCCTCCGATTTCTATGAAATTTTCAGGGATTGTGCGGGTTGGTGTGTAGACGGTCCCCTATGAAAATCATGATCCCCGGACTGATAGAAGCGACTGCGCATGCGCAAACGTGAATTCCTTGTAACGGCCATAACTTCTACATTTTCCGTCCGATTTCAATGAAATTTTCAGGGATGTCACCGATTAGTATTTAGATGGTCCCCTATGAAAATCATCACCTTCCGACTGTTAGTAGCCACTGCGCATCCGCGAACGTGAATTTCCTTGTAACAGCCATAATTTCCACATTTTCTACTCGATTTCGATCAAATTTTCAGGGATTATGCAGATTGGGTTGTAGATGGTCCCCTATAAAAATTATCACCCCCGGACTGATAGTAGCCGCTGCGCATGCGCAAACGTGAATTCCTTGTAACAGCCATTACTTCCACATTTTCCGTTCGATTTCAATGACATTTTCAGGGATGTTACAGATTAGTATTTAGATGGCCTTCTATGAAAATCACTACCTTCGGATCGACAGTAGCCACTGCGCATGCGCAAAATTGAATTCCTCGTAACAGCCATAACTTCCACATTTTCTACCCGATTTCGTTGACATTTTTAGGGATTACGCGGATTAGGTTGTAGATGGTCCCCAATGAAAATCAAGGCCTTTAAATTTACAGAAGCCTCTGCGCATGCGCATACGTAAAATCCTTGTAACAGCCATAACATTTACATTTTTCATCAGAATTTGATGAAATTTTCTAGGATTGACCAGATTGCGTGTAGATGGTCCCCTATGAGGGTAGTGAAAGGTACTTTAAGATTGGTGTTTTGAGATTAGCTACTATGCATCGGATCATCTATATAATCGGGTTATGGATACGAGGAAGCTATGTGCCACACCCACTTGGCAGGCGTTTTCAAAACTATCGATACTTTGGGGACATCCCTAGAAGTAATACAACCAACTTGAAGCAAAAAGGATCACCTATCATCCATGGTTGATGATCGATACATGGAAGTAATTAATTACTCAGACTCAACAGACATCAACCAAAAGCTTCGGGGCACAGCTGGACCCCAAATGGAGCCTACATACCAAATTTCATCAAAATCGGCCCATGGGAACTAAGGAAAGTGCCGCGGACGGCAAAATATTTATTCGATTTTCAGATTCGACGTACCTAGGTAGGGTAAAGTCGTGTTCCTTGGGTCAGATGTACCTTGGGTCATTTCCAAGATCTGTAAGGACTGCTGAAAAAGATTTTGTGTTCACAATAATCTGAACTGTTCATCAAGACAATGAAATGAGAAGAAGTTTCATCTTCACAGGTTTTGCGCAGGATTGAAAAGCGTTACCTAAAGTTTTTCTAAGTTTATCGGAGTTAGCTACTCCACATTTTGATGGTCCCCAAAGAACGGCAAGTGTTTTTTTCTTCTTATTATTTTGGTTGCAAAGTGAAGTAAAACAGTCAGTTAATCTGATGGTGTATAGTTTTGTGGTTAGTTACGAGTGATATCTAACTAGTCATTTGATGTTTTGTTTTAATTGGTGCTTTCGTGTACCTTGAGTCATTTTTAGGACGTCCCTCAGTAAGACTTGGGCGTCCTTATAAGGACGCCCGAGTCTTCGCATAAATGCGATCGATCTGGGGTAAAGTTGGACAACACTCAACAGAAAAAAACCGCACAATAATCCTACACTAATAAAGTTTTAGATCTTACTGAATCCAAATCCGCGAAATAAACCATCGGTGTATGTCTGTTCGTGTGTGTGTGTAACAAAATCTTGTGTCGTCTGCACAGGCCTTAGTTCTCAACCCATTTTCGTGGTTCTTTTTTTGTTCGACGAGGAAAACTATCTAGTTGTGCACTACGTCGCCGGAATTTAGAATTTTACCTTTTAATGGGGGAAAGGGGGGATTTAATGCTTAAAAACCGTGCGTTTGCGGGCATAATCTTTTAAACTCTGCCCAGGCCTCAATTTCCAACTAATTTGCATGTTTCTTTTTTTGTTCGACTCAAAAATCACCCTAATTGCACACTAGAGTATCAAAATGAGTATCAAAATTATCATGGGGAGAGGGGATAATATTCATGGGGAGAGGGGATAATATTCATGGGGAGGGGGGATAAAATTCACAAATTTCTAGATTTTTCAATATTTCGGTTCCTTTATAGTTTACTAATTGTACCCAAGCTTTGAAATTGAGGAAAAATTCTCATTATACCTCTGGATTTTCATGAATTATTCTCTGTAGCACTATGGAACTAATAGTGGTGCCAGAACACCATAAACCGCATATTTTGTGGTTTTGTGTTTGTGTTTCACCTTGAATACGGATGTGAACCTCGCCGGACTGCCTACCTAAACTAACAGATGAAAGTTCAACGTTACAACGTATTTCCGCTTTGGTATTGCCGTAGGGTGGGATGGAGGGGCGGGGAGGGTTTAACTCGAATTCACATGTTGGGTATCGTAGATCATGGATTTTCAAAAGCTCTTCAAATTCGACGCTCCCATGCCGCTAGACGTGTTATGGCGGATAAGGGTGTGGGAGGGGGGGGGGAGAGACCGCTATTTCTTGCCTGAAATACTAAATGAATTACATCGAGTGAAACAGTTTTATTGCTTACCAACTGGTTTAAATTAACCTAATGCTTATCCGATGGGACGTCCCCAGGAATGCATGCATGACTTAACTATCTGTTTTCTTGTACCTTGGGTCACCCAGCTTACGTTGTTTTTTCGTTTAATTCAAATGCCTCGAAGTGCAACCGGTATCAAACCATTCCAGTTCCACCGAAAACGCTTGCAGAAGCTGTGGATGAGATAAGAGGAGGGTTTTCCATCCGTCAACCGTTGACCATGGACAGGCAACCGTCTGATTCACCCCAAAAAAAAGAGAATTTTTCGTTTGGCAAAACGTAGAAGATTTGGAGACGTAAACAGAATCCTGCCAGAGCCAACCGATGAGGTAAAGTTTGCAATTTCATTCGCAGGCATTAAGGTGTTTTAATTTCGTTTAATTGTCAATGAGTAGCTTCCAATTGTGGTTTATTATTTCCTATAATAAACATATGGAATCTACCTTGTTTATACCTATTTTCTACTTCATGACCTGTTTATAAATATATTGCCATTTATGTAGTGATTTTCTTTATAAGGAATAAGTAGTCAGAAATAAAAACTTTTAATGTGAAAACAATAAGATTTCTATCAAAATGTCATACTATTCTAATAATAATAATTTTTAATGTGTTTCTTGGCTGTGAGTTCCTAAACAAGAGTTCAAACACCGAACACGTAATTTCTCACTAATACATGTGTTTTTTAATAATTTTTTTTCAATTTCTGTATCGACCCTAGGCACAATTTCCGACTCAAGGTACAATCATTGCTGACCCAAAGTACATTCAGGATGTACCTTGGGTCAAATTTCAAGTTGAAAAAATCACTACCTAGATTAAATAAAGAGTGATTTCAGCTAAAACTCTTTTTCTCGTCAGTTCCCAAGTTGTCACCCTACAATTTAAAAACAAAACGGGATTTTTCCGAAGGTTTTTTGAACATTAAATTTGAGTTTGAAAAAAATGACCCAAGGTACACGACCTTACCCTACTTTAAAACGTCAACCAACAAATTTAGTGGGGGAGGGGGCGGGTTAATTTTTTTTCTTGGTTGATTCCAAAGGTTCATTATTGAAAATAATAAACCAAAACTGTTCAGGAAGTACTAAAACGTACCTACCTACCTAAAACGACAGTGGAAATTTTGATTTCAGAGAACTTTTCTTCCAATGAAGTAAAGTGAAAACAATACTTCCACAACCTTGGTAAACTCGGAAGCAAAAAGGTTCAATTCCAAATGAAAAAGGTTTAACTAAAAGGTAAAATACTAGAATATCAAAGTATGACATCTTAAAAACTAGATTTAAACGCTGGGCACGATAAGATATAGTTCCTCCATGGCTGTTACTCACTCAACAGAGCTTTTCACTGCATCTAGCAGGTTTGGTTACTGCAGGAGAGGAATGAAACGTAGGTCTTTCAATCTCTTCTCAATGTAAACCGAAGAAACGTAGGTATTTTCTCACATACGATTTTCATATTTCATCCCCTGGCGCGCATATCGTCATGATTATTCGTTGTCATTGTTGTAATCAGTTGTTGAGTAATTCGTTGTAATTAGGTGTTGAGTAATTAGATCTCCGTAGCTTTTGCTCTAATAGATCCAAGTTACCAGTTTTCAGTTTAGTTTACGCCCGAGTTTAGGGTTTTGCTTTCATCTTGAGTGTTTTGTCGATAGTTTTCAGAATAGTTGCATTCTGAACTAAGTTTTCTTGTTAATTACCACTCCTATTTCTGGGCTGAAACGATCATGCAGTGTGGTTCATGGTAATTTTCCCACGATTCATGAGTTTTATGTTTGTGAGTGAATCAGTTCATCGGATACCAGTGGTTACAGTCAACAGAGGCACAGGGGTATGTTCCTACCTACTTAGAAATAAATTACTATTGATGTGTGTGTGGGGGGGAGGGGGTGTAATGATTTCCATAGGGGACTGTCTACACTCCGATTCATAATCCCTGAAAAATTCATCAAATTTGGATAAAAAAAAGTAGGAGTTATCGGAGTTACAAGGAAATTCTCGTTTGCGCATGCGCAGTGGCTAGATACTTACAGTACAGGAGCGATGGTTTTCATAGTGGCCCATCTGCACCCCAGTCCGCATGATCCCTAAAAATTCCATCGAACTCGGATAAAAATGAAGAAATGCAGCCTGTGATAATATCTAAGCTAAGGGTTCCACGAGGTTCATTCACCCAATATTGGGGATTACGAATAACTAAATTTCTAGAATCCCCGACACAAATAAACTACTGTAAGTGAAATACGAAGATCGAATTCAATTAAGAAGCGATAGCCATTCAGAAACACTGTCTCATCAGAGTACCCCTCATCAAACCCCAGTTTGACTCGATTTACTATCATGGTAACTCAATAACAATCCAACTCACAAGCATCGCCAAACCCCTCCTTTAAAAATTGTATTAGTCCATATTCATGCTCTCCTCGTCACCCCGAACTCATAGAGTACCTACTCACTCGGCTATTGACTTTTTGGGTACAACGAATTACAATGTTTTATATCAGAAATTTTGTGTTAATCCGAATGTACCATAATATTACCTAGGTACTATAATTATGATGGTAATCTCAACAAAAACACGTTTTTTGGCTAATTTTTTGAAATTCGGGCTCAGGGTGGTCCAAAATTCCTGGCTGACGAACTCATCTCGTTTTCGTTTATTATTACATTTTGCAAAAACTTGAAAGTTTCGCAAAAGAATTACCTACTAAAGTTATCAACAGCAGAGCATATATTATGTAATAGCATAATATACTAATATATTAATAGCATATAATATACTTAGTACCTAACCTAGCTATATGTTTGTGTCACGTATAATTTTTTGAAAAACTTCAGGAATCGTTTTACAATGTTCCAAAAACGGGTTTCGGTGGGGAATAACATCAAGAGTCCGTGGTAAACATTTTGAGTCCAATGCAATCGAATTTATTTTGGCAGAAAGTACCTACCTACCTGCAATATCATCATTATCCGGGGGTTCTGAGTACCTTCATAACAAAATTTGGTTCCTGGTTGCTAAGGATCTTGAAACGAGGAAAAAGTTCAGCCACCTACTGCATTTCAGTTAGCGAGGTAAGCGCACACTAGAGGCGTGTCGGGTCGGGCCGCATCGCAAAAATCATAAGTTCAATGGGATTTGAACAGAGGTGCGCTCACTGCAGTCGGGGCGGAGCGCATTTCTCAAGGCGTTTTTCCCTCCGTCAAATGTGACCTGTTGCGATGCGATGCCCCTAGTGTGCGTTTGCCTTAACTAGAACCTTCAAGTGAGGATTGCTTGATTGGCAGCAAGCAACTCTTATTTCTATTTAATGTCTCAATCAACCCTGAATAAGTGTAATGGCACATTGTGCTGAAAACCACAAAACGCATCTAGTTGCAAGCAAGTGTTTCCTTATGGGCGATGACAAATAAGGAAAACCGCACTGCGGTGCGGTTTGAATGGGAGAACCCAAAGAAACAAGTGCCTAGTGACAAATTGGCCGGAAAAACCGCACGCCGCATCTTTTCATCTTTTGTGTACTATTTGCTGTTTTTGCTTCCGAGTCTACTAAGATAGCGGAAGCTTTGTTTTCACTTTTCAAGGTTGAAAAAAAAGGTTCTCCAAAATCTAAATTTTCACTCGCGTTTTGTGTTTTAGACCTTTCTGAACAATGGGGTATTTCGGTGGGTCGGAAATTCAGGTTTTTGACCTCAAATTTGGATTCAGCACCCTTGAAAACCTATATAATCCAACTTTTAGCCCAATGATACTATAACATGTGGTAGAAAAATTAATTAAAGAGATCACACGTTTGAAAAAGGCGGGCCGCTATAAATGCACACACACTAGGCAAGGACTACGCTGTGGACTACGCGGCGGGCCTGTGTGAGTGGTGTTTTGTAGTATCCAAGAGGTCCCCCAAGGGCACAGAGTACCGGAGACAAGTTAAACCCAAGGGTTTCTGTGCATGGATAGTTTTTTCAAAGACAGTTGGCTAGCTACGTCACGATTGGCTACCTACGTCACACCATTCAAATCTTCAACTTTCCTTAGCTTCTCTGATTTTTTAACCCTTCACTGGTAGACCCCGGAGCGCGGCGCTCCTTCAGCCCATTTTTTGAATACTGTGGTTCACAGTGGCTATCCTGAGGGCTGTGATTCACAGTTCCCTCCTAGAAACCACCTCTACGCAGGACCGTACCCTCCGCTCTGTCCCCAAAACCGCTCAGGGTTAGTGAGAATCGGTTTCTTGCACTAAAACGTGAATGTGTCAGATCGCTCTTAAGTCTGAGCGCTCTTCTGATCCCAAGAAATGGCTTCAGTGGTCTGAGGGCGATTCTGACGATATGGCAGAACGTACATCTGACTGAAACGGCTTTGATTAGTTAAATTTTGATTGCTCAGTTATTTGTATTTCAGAGTTGAGCAAAACCTATTTTTACCAATACGTATTTCTGAGTTCAATAAAAAAAACTTTTTTACCAATGTTTTTCATTGAAATTTTTTAGATACACCAGGAGATGAGTTCAGTATCTCACTCTGACCAAAAACAATTTAAAAATATGATAAATATTGATTTTTTCGGGAGGAAGTACCGAAAGAGCGCTGCGCTCCTGGGTCTACCTTTTGCGAGATGAGATTAGGTCTACCACTGGAGGGTTAAAAACATTTTCTCGACGAACAGACCCGATTACCGTTAATCCTGAGCCATACTCTTTTGAAATAAAAAATAAAAAAAATTGACCGAAATACCCCATTTTGGTTCCGTGTCTGTCATGAAATCCTTGTAACGCGCATAACTATACGAAGTTATTGACCGATTTCTATGACATTTTCAGGGATTGTGCGGGTTGGTGTGTAGACGGTCCCCTATCAAAATCATCATCCCCGGACTGATAGAAGCGACTGCGCATGCGCAAACGTTTTTTAATTGCTTCCGAGTCTACCAAGGTAGCATAAGCTTTGCTTTCACTTTTCAAGGTTGAAAATAAATAGTTCTCCAAAATCGAAATTTCCACTCGCGTTTTACGTTTCAGACCTTTCTGAACAATTTTGGTTCCGCGTCTGTCTGCTTGTGTGCATTTCAACACAGGGCAACAGCCGTGCATGTGTGACGCGAGAATCTCAAATCCTATTCATTACATTACTAGGCCTCAACAGCTCAGAGGTAGCGCATTAGACTCCCCCCCCCCCCAGTAGTCCCGGGTTCGATTCCCAGCCAAGCTAAGTAATTTTTTGATCCAATCACATCTTTAACCTTTGACACTGTTCTCAAACCCCTAGATTCGTACTACTCACTTAAATTTTTCATCTGAATTTGATGAAATTTTCTAGGATTGTCCAGATTAGCGTGTAGATGGTCCCCTATGAGGGTAGTGAAAGGTACTTAGAGATTGGTGTTTTGAGATTAACTACCATGCATCGAATAATCTATACCTACAATCGGGTTATGGATACGAGGAAGCTATATCCCACACCCACTTAGCAGACGTTTTTTCTTTCGTAATGACAATATTACAACAATCCTACAAAAGTAGTAGTAGTAAATTCGCTGTTTTTTTCATCAAGAGTTTTTTATTAAAATTTCAAAATTTTATTAATCAAAATTCGGATGAGTTATGGTCGTTTCAAAGAATTCACGGCTACTATCAGTCTAGGGAAAATTTATTATTTTCGTAGGGGACCATCTAAACATCAGTAACAACAATCCTACAAATTTTCACCAAATTCGAATGAAAAATGTAGGTTTTATGGCTGTTACAAGGATTTAACATTTGCGCATGCGAGAGGTTACTGTCAATTTGGGGGTTGTGATTTTAAAAGGGGACCATCTATACGCCAATCCTTATGATCGCTGAAAACTTGATCGAAACAGGATGGAAAGAGACCTATCTCGCGATTCCCCTCACCCACCAAACTACTACCCCATTGCGGTTTTCTGCACAATGTGTCATGTAGCTCCAAACGCGGTTTTTCGCTGAGGGTTTGCGGCTGCAGAGAACCGCAAACCGGAGCCGCATAATGTGTCATTACACTAAGTTGGATTAAGTCCGAAGTGGAACCAACGGTTGGTCTCATTCAATTCTAAAAATGCAATCCTGGTCTAAACTGATGAAAAACACTTTTTAATTTAAGTATTTCATATTTTAAGTGAATTAAGATTTTTTAGTTCGTATTTCTTCATTATACATTTTTCAAGTAGACCTATTAGAATTATGTTTTCTGTATTTTTAAAAATAAACAACGTTGAACTTTAGTATTGTTTTACATAACCACAGCTCCACATATTTACAACAAGAAAACCTCTTATTGAGTGTCTCTTCGTTTCTAGTTTGACTATCATTCGTACTGCAGGTGTTTGTACAAAATTAACCTTTGATATTATAACTCTGTTGTGAACCAGTCCGGAGTTGAAGTAAAATTGATCTAAAAGCATTTTGAAAATAATAATAAAATGAAACAAAAGGAAAAACGACAAGATAATAATCACCTCATTTTCTTAAAAAATACTTTATTACACTCATTTGAAAAACAATGAATGGGGTATTTCGGTCAATTTTTTTTATTTTTTATTTCAAAAGCGTATGGCTCAGGAATAACGGTAATCGGGTCTGTTCGTCGAGAAAATGTTTTTAAAAAATCAGAGAAGCTAAGGAAAGTTGAGGATTTGAATGGTGTGACGTAGCTAGCCAATCGTGACGTAGCTAGCCAACTGTCTTTGAAAAAAGTATCCATGCACAGAAACCCTTGAAAGACCTCTTGGATACTACAAAATAGTACTCACACACGCGCGCGGCGTTGTCCGCGGCGTAGTCCTTGCCTAGTGTGTGTGAATTTATGGGGCCCGCCTTTTTCAAACGTGTGATCTCTTTAATTAATTTTTCTACCACGTGTTATTGTATCATTGGGCTTAAAGTTGTAGTATATAGGTTTTCAAGGGTGCTGAATCCAAATTTGAGGTCAAAAACCTGAATTTCCGACCCACCGAAATACCCCATTCCTTTACAATATACAATCTCTCAATTTCACAATAACCCCATATTTTATTCACGCAACAACAAAAAAAGCTTAACGAATTAGTACAAAACAACTAAGCCTCTCAGACACAATTTTGGCTTTCAAAATATCCTGCTCAAGTAAACGCCCTGTACAACGTGACATTGGTAAAATAATTTCATATAAAACATAGAGAGCATCCACATTAAAATCACAGTCTTAATTTAAAACTACTGAATCCTATGATACAAAATATGGCCATGGTTCAAAAGTATGGCAATCTATGTAGTGGAATGTAAAATATTCAATTATGTTCAAAGAAAATGCTCATATACGCGAAATAACTAAAACAATTCTGTACATACAAGATACCTAATAATCAACAAACTCATACTTTATGTACACGTACGTTCCTTTCATATTTACATCGAAAACTTGATTATTTACACTGCATGCTACAAGAACATCCACAGGATTTAAACTACACAAACTTCTTACGGTACCTGATTCATCTAAATGTTTCGAACAAATTGCGTTTCAAGTAGGTTGTTACGTCATCAGTGTGCCTACTGAGACAAAAACCTCAGAATAGAGGATCTGACCATAGTGCGTTTTTGAACATAGAATGATCAGTAAAGAAAGAATAAAACAGAGGATACAGCACAATCAAGGTATCTGCGATTGATGGGGGGGGGGTTGGCTCACGCGATTGATCATTTTTATTCAACCTGGGGTCCTACCTACTCTCTAGGCCTTAGTAGGGACAGTGGAGCATACCAGGTACCTACATAACGGTGGGTCTGACTCAACTTATTGTAAATATTATGTACAATACACGTTCAACAAAAAATAGTTTTTAATTCATCCACTAAATTAAGCAATTTGTTGTTGTGTTGTAAGAAGGATAAGTATTAACAATGAATTTCTAACTATTTTGATTCGGCTATCCGACCAAGTTATCAAAGATACGTAATTTTGTTATTCTCTGACAGGGACAACGACTTCTGGCTCGACAGACCTCATCACGAGAGGTCTGAATGTTGAGCGGCAGAGTAGGGCTACCTCACCAATGCCCTACGGCACAAAGCTTGGGTGACCATTAGAGTTCAGTAGCAATGCTAGCTCATAGCTTCTGACATCCACGAAAGTCGCAACAATGTCGTACTCATGTGCAATAGGAGTGATTCCATTCTTTAAACAGGTACGTACTCAAAACTCTTTACGACTTTTCCAGTCTAGTAACTATAATACATCAACATTACTCAACAGAAATTAAAACATCGATACGTTCATTCAATGCAATACAAATTTGTTAACATCACGCCATCATCATTACAAAGGAGTATTATCATTATAGAAGAGGGAGTTGAACTCCCAGTTATTGGAATGGTATTCAACTGGTGAAACCTTGGAGTATTCCTGTGTCACGATAAACAGGTTGCACAATATAATAATATATCCTTCTACACCAATAATATACAGAAAAAAGACAGCCTATGAGATGAACGAAAAACAATTTTTTTAATTAACAATGATATAATCGGCAGAAATGACGAATGTTCTAGTTTAACAGACCAGCTGTCAATCAAGTTACACTCAATTCAACCATTTAAATCCGACAGGCGAAATATTATTTACATTGGGTTTTAAATTATGAAAAATACTACTGGAATTCGACCTTTCTGCTGGTCATTCGACAGCATGTTTTTACAGAGCAAAATGCGGAACTGGGAAATGATACGTCCAGGCAAAGAGCGAACAAAATTGTTAAGGATGCAATTTTCGGAAATTCCTTTCCCGAACTCCTATTCAACATGGCCAAAATTGATTCGGAATAAGTGAATTCCGAACCACAATTGAGAGAGGCTTCCTGAGGCGGAGAAGGCGACAACGGAGGAACTGAAGGCGATTCAGTCCAACACTTGGTCACTTTGCAGCCCATCTCCTGCTACGTGAACCAGAAATTCGAACATGCCCAAAACTACGAAAAACTCTCCGGGAGAGTTGAACAAGTTCACCACGAAAATCCTTGAACGTTGTTGAGGTGAACACGTTGTAGTAGCTGTGTGCAATCCTCCTTCCTTCATCATGTGCTTCTTCGAGACTTACTACGAGTACAAGGAAGTCATCATCGCTCACAAGTGAAAGTCGCAAACGATACATCCTTTGAGGATATCACCTTTTACAACACAGGTGGGGGAGAAAGAAGGATCTAAATTGGGTTACTGGTAACCCTAATGAGTCTCATTTCAACGACGTTTCCATTTTGAATGAATCTTCTTGTTCACACGCCATCGATAACGAAGTGAAAGTCACTCCTATGACTCCTAGTTTGAATAGGAAGACAGCTAAGACAGCAATTAACGCGCATTCCTTAATAATTACAGAAAATAGTCTTCCACTTTGGGTCATGGGTGATAGGAGTGAATCTAAGGACGGTGGAGTAGTGAGACTGATGTGTCCCTCGAAAACCTGTTGGCCGAAGGTTAGGCCATTGACAACACCCCGGGCCGCATCGCATCCGTGTAGTTTTTCACGAATAATCAAATGATATTTTTGACTTGATTATTTTGATCGATGAAAATTGATATCTCCTGATGGTGGAGGGAACTGATCTTATAAGACATCAAGGAATGAACCAAATAACGCTTAGTTCCGTTAATTAAATAGGTTAATTTGAGCAAAAACATCTGGAAACACTTGATAAATACGCAATAGCAACAAATAATTGATTTACGGTGCTGGAATGTCCTAAAAATACACTATTTTCCTAAGAAACCAATGCACACCAGTAAAAATTGATTATTTAATCAGGAGCTTCACCGTTTGGTTCAGTATGAAAAGTTACTTGGAAAATGATAAGCGATTTCCCATGATTGCCATTGTCAGGTCGAGTCAAGTATTTTACAACACCCTAGAATACACCGGATTTCACTAGTTATTCTTTAGTGTTTTTTACCAGTTTATTACTGGAAAAAAAAATCATTGAGAAGAGCTCCTGCCTACCCCAACCTACCCAGAGAGGATCTTATTTAGAAAATTGTGTAATGTTTAATAATAAATTTGAATACACATGTATGGAATATCTTGAGTTCTTCATTCTATTCAAGTTTTTTAAAAAATCTCTGATTGGAACTAACAGGCGTAAGAGTATACACAGGATGAACATGAAATGATAGCCCCTTTTGTCCGCTGCGATGCGGCCCCATGTGTGCGCAGCAACAACACTGCGATGGGATGCGGGTCGGGTCGCATCGCATCGCTAAAATCCGCCTGAATAGATTAATAGGATTTGAACAGAGGTGCGCACACTGCAGTCGGGGCGGAGCGCATTTCTCAAGGCGTTTTTTCCCTCGGTCAAATGTGACCCGTTGCGATGCAGCCCCCTCTAGTGTGCGTTGGTCTTAATAGAACAAGTTTTGTCTCAGCTTCCAAACAGCGAACCTCCTCCTTCTTGTTTTGGTAGCAGCTTGGCCTTATGTTTACCCAAGCAAGAACGCAGCTAGGAAGGTGGAGCTACGAGCATTCTACGAAAATCAACCAATTCTGAGTATCCAACCATAGCCCACCCAAACAGCTTGGCTACTAGACTTAGCTTACACCCAGTGAAAGACTTTGACAGCCATTCAAAACTAACTGCTGAAAGCGGTATTACAACAGTTAGGTGGGGTAAAAAAATCCCCCATTAGTAACAGCTATTCACCAAAGGAAGTCACCCGTAAATAAACTGCGAAATCTACCAACATAACGAGTAACGAGGCAAGTACCTACACATTACGAGTTCTAGCACCTACCTAGGTGTGTCGTCTCAAGATTAAAATACAAGTTTGCAGCATTAAAAATTACCTACATCAGCCCGGCATCAATCTTCATACAAGCAAACGACGTCAGAACAAATTCAACAATTTCATCAATCACAATTCCGAAAAGTAAATTGCATCACTCACCAATCGCTTTAGCGAACTATTGTACCAAATCGACATACAAATTCAAACATAAGCTTCACTTTCAGAGAAAACCCTATCTTTTATGCTGAAATTCAGAGGAGACAAAAAGTTTCTCGTAAGGCTGAAAAACATTTGTCCTGGCAAGTTTACCATAACAAAAACCACAACAATTAATACAGGAATAAATCACACAAATGTAGATCTCATTCGATTCTGTTCTGTTTTTCTTTTTCATTTCCAACAGAACACCAAACAATAATCTAACTAAATCCGTAAATATTTTTGATTACTGTAGATGCCTTAGCTACAGGCATTATTTTGAATACTCGGAACAGTATTCATTATTCAGGTACTTGACGTTCGTTGAAGTAACAGTCATCAGAGTATATTGGACATTCAGTTTCAAAAATTACCTGGTTTCCTACAATAGACTCTGGCTGTTATAGTACGTAACATCTCCAACATTATACTGCATGGCATAATTCTTAAAAAAAAAAAAAAACAACATCAGATGTAAGTTTTCTTCACTTTCGTCAGAGTTTTATTATTGTCTGAAGAGGTATTTGCATTTTTGTCGATGGTGTTCTTCGGTGGGACGTTCACAAGTAGGTTGATGGACTTGTTGTTGGCACATGGTGATAGGTATGAGGCGCCTTCACCATTGAGTGTGCTGAAAAGAAGTGAAAACGGTTGAGTATTTCCAATCAAGATACCCGAGTACCAAACGGATTATGCAGCAGCTGAATAGCGTTATTTAAATACCCTCCAAGTTCTTTTTTATTGCATTTAGAGATAATCGTAAAAACAACTACAAACATAGCGTTGCAAACTTCCACTAAACACATTCTCGTATTTTCCAAACATAACATGTGCTTCGCAGGTTTGCACTCGACCGGGTCAGTCACCTCGTCACACTGACGCTAGGCCAATGCAGGACATTCCTCTCCCAATCGAGTAGGGAATCGCATTTATAAGGACGGGCCAAGAGCCCACCTGCGCGCATTCAAACCGACTTGTTCTTTTCTCTCAAATCATATCATCAGGGACATCTTATCCAGCAAAGCAAATCATTAGAGACATCTTCCTTTCTAGATAAAAAGCATGCCCCCCTTCATTACCTACATGATTTATCCAAGACCTTTGATCATTGAGAAACCGATCCAAATCAATTGGACAATAATTCAAAAATCGAGATTTTATGAAGTTTCTGGAGAATGTGGAATTAGTAGGCAGCAATCCAAGAGATGATGAACTACTACGGCAAATAGATTGATTTTTTTCCTCACAAGCACTATTGAATGATATGCGTCAATTTACATCATTTGAGGTTCATGGAATTGAGAGAACCGGCAACTCTCGTGAAAAAAATCGTTAGTTTCAATTTACACTCAGTTTTTGCAATCCCTTTACCTGCCTACACTTTGTTAACGATCTAATATCGAAGTTTGATATCCACCAAATTCATACAATACACCAATCCAGATCTGTAGAGCTATAATGATTGACGACTATCACGAAACAAATTGTTAATTTTATTAATATTAATACAATTAACAGAGATTTTGAATCCCTTCCCTCAGCCTATGCCTTATCAATGGTCAAGCTTTGAAGTTTAACATCGACGTACTTGAACATAACACACTTGGATCGATTCAGATCCAACAGCAGAAAAATGAAGACTATCATCTTTACTTCAACGATGGGTTTTCATTACTCTTACGTCAAGTAGCTCTGGGGTAGTATCTGGGTTGGTTCCTTTCTGCTCAATGCCATCCTAATAAATCAGGCGAAAGCACAACGTTTTCATACATTCTCCTCGAAATTGCGAACCAAAATATCCTGCATCTACGGTTATATTAGCCCTCCAGATCAATGACAACCGATAACGCGTTGTTTTTAGCACTAACTATATCGATTTCTGGGATCCAAGGGCGAGAAAGGCATCGTGAAGCCTCGATGTATGGGAATATTTTGAACTAGGCAACAAAAAGTAATACATACCTGTTGTGCGGATTATGCAGAGGCATGTTGGTGTAACTCGTGTCACCTCGAAAGTGCCGCGAACAGAAATACCCGGCAACGAATCCAATCACCAGAGTGGCAATCACTGAGCTAGTCACGACCATGCCCAGCGTGTCTGCAGTGTAAATGACGATTTTTTCCTGTCCGATAGTATTTTCTCCTGAAATTATAACATACGATGGTCAGAATAACTGTATAAGAGAAAGGAGAACGACAGTAAGGGAGGGAGGAATCAACGACAGTAGCACTAGCAAACCTGGTCAGTAACGCTTCAAATCTATCGATTCACTGATCCTGCAATCTAATGTTGTGTGCCGGATAAATTGAAGAGTTTTCTTTCAAACGGGCTTGTATCCATTTTTACATTTTTCGAGTTTTCCACGGATTCTGAATCTTTGGGATAATGCCTATCTCCTCACAAGTTGTATTCCTTCCGAAACGGTTTGTATCCCGCTTTAAAAGCTTGCTAAAAATCGGGTTTGCCGACAAAACGGCTTATATCCATCCCGTTGTTTTCAATAAACACTTTTTTTTTACTTTTTAATTCGGTTTTTGGATTTTGCATACCTTGAACCGTAAACCATCAAATTTTGAGGGGGTTAGAATATTTTTTCTTGCTCGATTCCGAAAGTTTATTATTGAAAGTAATGGGTAAACCAATAAAAGAAAATGAGATTTTTCTTCACACAATCATAAACTCGCTTTTTCATAAAATGTGCTTATATCCAGACAAGAAATGGCCGTGTCCCCTCAAAACGCATGCCAATATTTCGAAATTTGGTCCAACAATCAAAAGTTCTGCGAACAAGCTATTTGGAAAATTTGAGAACCCTAGACAACTTCCTTCACCATGAAATTAGTTTTTCTCAATTTCCCACAAAACATTCCAAGTGGAAGCCCATTTGAAAGAAAACTCCTCAATTGTGAGTTCGGCGTTCCATAAATTTGGCAAACAAAACAGTAAATGAGTGACACTGTTACTCACGCACATACTGTTTTGTTTGCTAAGGCTATGGCTATAATATTACATAATGTTACATTATGGCGACAGTTTTCTGGGACTTCAAGGGATTTTG
Organism: Apolygus lucorum; assembly: GCA_009739505.2. NCBI lineage: Eukaryota > Metazoa > Arthropoda > Insecta > Hemiptera > Miridae > Apolygus > Apolygus lucorum. The sequence goes on from CM019167.2 coordinate 89,443,763, forward strand.
CTCATCAATTACCTCCATCACAGTTCCATAATCAATTCTGCAAGATATTGTGAGGTTTTGAGACGATTGAGAGCCGCAATCAAGCGCTTTTTCCCAAATTTTTAAATTGTTATATATTTTTCCTATCCCACAGAACCTTTTGTTTTGGCACGCCCCTCGTAGTTGTGGGGTGTTGGTTGATTCGCCTAGATTAGTGTTTACTTTAGTTTCTTTTTTGCAGATATAAAAACGTGATTGTCTGATAATACATATTCAAATAAATATAGAAATAAACGAAAAACAGTGACTTCATGATCGCCAAGAAATGAATTTTTCTAGATTTCAAACGCCATCAAGACAACATAGTAGGTAAGTATTGTTGGATTCTGTTTCATCTCTCAGCTGTGCGAGCCAAGTTTTTTTTTTGATATCGTGAAATTATGTGGAAAGTAATCAAATATATTAGATGATATTCATTACTTCATTTCCAAACAATAAGTAAAACATAGAATTACCTAGAACATAGAAGCAAATAATAGGGTGTGCGCACGTATTTTTAAAAAATTTTTCTTGAAGAAAATGCCTTGAAAAGAAACCAAATTCGGCTCCCACACAAAACTAGACCCCCACAAAACATTAAAGGTGGTAAAGAAAATTATCAGTTAATCAATATCGCATATCGTCACGTCAAAAACACTGGACGCCGCGGACTTCATCAGCTGTCTTCCAAAGGGAAGATCAGAATTGGTTCTGATGATTTCGCTCTTGGCTTGCCTCACCGCCCCAAATGCCCGCAAACACGCCAGGTGACCGAGACTTTAACTTACGATCTTTCCCGCAGAGATCGGATCTCATCTCGGCGCCGAAACGCGTCGGCGAACGATCACGGCTACCGGAACCCCTAATTAAATAGAGTCAGTAAATACAGCGACAGCGGGTTTCTAGTGCTGACCTTGAAATAACAAAAACAAACTTCATGGTGGCATTCAGAACTTACCTTCTGTTTTTCTGACCACTCGATTCACTCGTTCTAAAATACATACTACATCATCTATGAACGGGATATTTTCGCGAGTTCCTTGCAAAAACCCATCTTTAACTTTCTTCCGACGCGCCATCACATTGTTGGTTGAAGGGAAAGGACCACACAGTCGCACAGAAATAGTTTTGAAATCTGAAATTTGTGAGTACCAACCTCCTAAATTAATTAATCTCCTAACACTACATCACGTCTGAAAACGATCTGACGTAATGTAAACAAAATGAAATGCCAACTTTGAAACACCAAAATCCCACTTTTGCAGTGTGCGATTTGCTGCTGTTGAATCATCAAAAATTAACGTCCCTCGACCGGGGATCGATCTCCTATCGTTCCGACTAAACTATATTTACTCTTCTGAGTCGGAGCTCGTTACCACTGAGCTAAGGAAGTGAATGAATAGAAATGCGAAGAGGTAGGTGATCACAACAGTGCCGTGTAGCGGTTGTTTCACATCGAGTTTCTGCTAGAGATGACGCACTTTGGGGGGGACAGTAAACCGCCAAACTTTCTGAATGCAATCCCTTATTCATGAAAACATTTTAGGTTATTATCTCTGGCTTTTCTGAATCAGAGGGTTCCTAAGAACAAGATTCATGCGTTTTTTCCCCAGATTTTCGTTTCATGCGCACTCCCTATTATTTGAAAAATCAACTTCGCAGGTAAATATTTCCTATCACAACAAACCAACAATATCAAACGCTCCTGACAGACTGATCGACGTGTTCTGAAGGTCACGCGTGAGTAGACCATGTGGGAGGAGAGTTGGGGGAAGCAAATTGGCATGACATTGACATCCAAGTTGAAAATTGGGTGAAGGCCACAATGTTTTCGTGTTTAGTGCACACAGGGCTATATCGCCTACTACAGGGGGTTATTTTTATTAGGTAGGTACTTTCGACTTACCAGGCGAGCATGGGTTGATGCTGCATTCGGTACACTTTGGGCACATACTTCCTTCCTTGGACCCCATATCTAGGCGAAGCACAATAATTAAAAGTACGAAAGAGGTAATTGAAACATCGATTACAGACGTTCAAAGTAAAAATGCGAATGGTGTATTGTTTAATGAAATGCGTAAGTACTGATTTTTGTGACTTATAGATTGTCGCTATCAATAATTGAAATTTAACAAAAACGTAGGAAGTTAGAAACCATTAGAAAGTTTAGCTTACCCATATCATCTTTTTCAAATGGGTGAGCCGCAACCGCAGATACCACATGACCTGTTGATGTAAACGAAAATAATTGATGAATAAACGAACTTGCGAAGTTCATTTATAATTATATCCTGAAGGGCACTTTGGGACATTAACATGTAGTAGTTTTAGGATAAGGCGTATTTTCTCGAAATTTGGAAGATTAGGTAGGTAGGTAACCACCTATTTTCGAAAAAGCGCGCAAAATCGCGCTTCCATTCGAAAAGAGAAAGGATAACAGCTTCCAGCACCTCTGAGAGGGGTCAGGGTAGCCACCCTGATCAACTCCCGCTTCCCTCCCACGCTGGCAACACTGCTCACTAGTTGAAAGATTCATCCAGCCGCACCAGTCCTCCAACACAAGGGAATTGGGAAGAATGGGTGGGCTGTAATGTCCCAAAGTGCCCTTCAGGATATAATTATAAATGAACTTCGCAAGTTCGTTTATTCATCAATTATATCCCTCTTGGCACTTTGGGACATTAACATGTAGATGTTGAAAGGAACTCATCGCTGGAGCGGCTGGTCCTGAAGAGAAACCCACGCTCAAAAAAGAATCATACTCCTGCTCACTGGGAACCATAGGTTCTGGAGCCTGAGTTCCACCCCTCTGATCAACTTTCGGCATAATTCCCCCCCCCCCCCTTTCTCCTCCTCCTCTAAACCATGAAGAGGCAAGGTTGATAGCTTATCACCTGACAAGTCCTCGCATTATTATAAATATAGACAATTACTTACCAAATAATTCAGCAAGAACGTAAATGGTGCAACATAGGAATTCAATTGAGTGATCCAGGAAGGATAAAGTGTGAAAGGTTGTAAAAACACCTCTCCATTTGAACGAAACTGAAAAATGGACATACTTTATTAAGAAATAATGTCTTGAGCTTTACTAGCATCGTAGAAATTATATTGAATTCCAATCAACTAAAAGTGAAACCAAATTGTACTTGAATCACTGTGAGAAAACAAAGTATCAAGATTCGTTAAAACTGGTATAGTATCAGAAAAAATTTTACAAAAAGCAGTAGGTATATCCCAATGAAGGTGATATAGTTTGATAAAAAACCATTACAATAGATTATAATGTAGTCGAAGAACACAGTAAGAAGTTAAAAAAGGTATTGGCACGTGGTGGCATATGAGAGTTATTCTCCTGGCATACCCCAAGATAAGGTCCACAGGGTGTCCCTGTAATAAAAGAAGAAGTCTCTTACTATATGTTGGTTGGGGTTCCTGGGAAAATATGAGAAAAAAGGGTATTATTTTGTGAAAGTGGCCTGTTATAAAATTTTGCAAACATTGTTGATTTTTCTGACCATCCTGCTGATTTGAAAATCGTATCAAGGGAAGCCCCCGCCCTGGCTGCTGCTGACACAGCTGCATGCCTAGTGGAGTGAGGCCTAAAATCTTTACTTACTCCTGCCTCCTGCAGAATACCCCCGACCCATTTTGATACAGTTTGGCGTGAAGCCGCTGTGTATGGTTCCCTGGCTATTATGAACAAGGCCGATGTAGAAGAGGATCGTAGAGGGGCCGATACAGAAAGATATTGCCGCATAACAGATGCCACACACAGGAGTGGTCGTTGAGGGAAATATGGAATTTCAATAACTGGTTGATGCTTATAAGCTGCTGAGGTCTTAAGTTTAGCGGCAATAGAAATCTTTAGTCCAGAGTCTGGATCAACCATTACCTCTTGTACTTGTATAGATACTATAGTTTGGAGCCGCTGCCCTGTTGCTAGGAGAAGTAAGATTATTAACTTTGAAGCTATTTGTTGTAGTTCCGACACTGGTTTTTCCAGCCACTTTAAAACTATATGGGGATCCCATGTCATGCTATATTTTGCCCCTGGGGGTCGCAAAGAAGCTACCCCTTTTAGAAATCTGGTAACCAGTGGGTCTGATCCCAAAGGTTTTGCCGCGATCAGAGATAAGGCAGATCTGTAAGTATTGAGGGTGGAGTACGCCACCCGAGTTGACTCCATAGTTTTTTGTAAAAAGTGAATAACTTGTACAGGTCGTGGGTCCCAGAAATCAACGGAAAAATCATTACAAAATTGCCACCACTTACCAAAACATGTTTGATACTGCGCATATGTTGCATTTGACAAGGCCGATACCATCGTTTTTGCTGCAGGAGCAGAAATCCCCCTTCTCATGAACGCCTGGCTGACAATCTCCCTGCAATCAATGTTAGCGTCTGGCATTGAGGATGCGTGATGTTCCTGAAAGGCATATGTAGAAGTTCTTTATCAGGACCAAAGTATAGAGGGTCTCCAAGCAACAGTTCAAAAAATACTGGGAACCAAGGTTGCGTAGGCCAATTAGGGACAATTAAAATTCCTTCTGCCTCATCTGACACCACCTTTCTGAGAACCCTCAGGATGAGGGAGAATGGAGGAAAAGCGTAAAAATATATGTTTGACCACGAGTGCGTGAAGGCGTCGATACCCACCGCCCTAGGGTCTGGATGCCATGAGAAAAACCTGTCACATTTTGTATTGGCTGCTGAGGCAAACAAATCTATAGTTGGGGACCCGAAATGCTTCGAAATTATCTTAAAAATTCCGTCGTGAAGAGACCATTCAGTCTCACCAGGCATGATGCGTGAGCATTCGTCAGCCACCAAATTGTCACCTGACGCTATGTATGATGCAAAAACGAAATTGTCTCTAAGCTCACACCAATTCCAAATTCTTCTAGTGACTTCAAATAAAGAGGCGGATCGCATTGATCCTTGCCTGTTTATACAAGCGATAGCTGTCGTGTTATCAGCTCTAATCAGGATCCTAGCACTAGTGACATCACTACAGAAATGTTGAAGAGCCAACTCGATGGCTCTCAGCTCCAAAACATTTATATGCCAGGTGGCTTCCTCCAAGGACCACCACCCATGTATTTTCGTCTGCCCATCAGAGGCTCCCCATCCTGACAAGGACGAATCTGATGTCAAAACAATGGAATAATCGTCGTTTTGTAAACGTTTATAAATAAACATGATATTGTCGCGCCACCAAGTCAGATCAGGTAAAATACACTTTGGAAGGGACACCCTTGCCTCGAAATTTTCGTCACTGTCCTTAAGGAGTTTCACCTTCGTTGCTTCAAGATGCATAGTGTATAACTTACCATAAGGTGTGGCTGGGCATGCTGCCACCAATGTACCTATTATCTGGGCCAAACGTCGTATCGAACACCTTTTAGTTTCTTTGAACGCACACAACATAGTATGTATGCGTGATCGCTTTTCCGAAGGAAGAGCGATTGTCATATCGACTGTGTTGAACATGAAACCCAGAAAGGTAAAACTTTGAGATGGTGTTAATACTGATTTCTCCTCATTCACTATGAACCCCAAAAATTTTAGTAGCTGTATTAGCTGGTCTACATTATGTTCGCATTCCTGTTGTGATTTTCCCAGTATTCCAAAATCATCAAGATAATTAACCAGCTTGACCCCTCTAGAACGTAAATATTGCACTATTGGGCGCATAAGCTTGTTAAATACCCATGGGGATGACGACATTCCCATTGGAAGGGACTTAAATTGAAAAAGCTGGTCCTGTATTATGAAACGGAGGTAAATTCTAGAGTTCTCCGCCACTGGACATGTATAATAAGCATCTTTAAGATCTACTGTCGCTCCAAAACAATTGGGAGTGATGAGATCACGCATCGTGCGATGGTCCTCTAATTTGAAGTGAGGTGCATCGATGAACTTATTCAGATGTTTTAAATTTAAAATGAAACGTTTTTCTCCTGAAGGTTTATCGACCAAAAATATGGGTGAGACCACTTGACTTGGATGAGGCACACATGGCTCTATAATCCCTTGGCTCAATAATTTTTCCACTGAAAACTTCAGACTCTCCACGTCTCGTGCCACCGATGGTGTATGAGAAAGTGGAGTGGGGGTAGATATGAAGGAAATTTCATAGCCCCGCAACCAGGATAAAATTACACCATTATCTGTAATATATTTCCAATTTGAAAAAAATTCACATAACCTACCTCCGATTGGAGGTGGAATTACCTGTGAAGGAGTTGAAGGAGGTGCGACTGCAATCCTCACTGGCGATATCCTCTGGTCTGACGACGTGAACCTCCCTGGTTCGTCCTGAATGGATGAGGGTTGTTCCACTGTGATGACCCCTGGTCCTGGTATTGTGGTTGGAATGCTTGGGGTTTGGCCTTGCTGTGAGTCTGCCCCCCCCGAGCAGCTCGGCCTCTCCCGTTTCCCGAACCCCTGGTCTGCAGGCTTACTTGCCTCTGCGGCTGTGGTTTTTTAGGAGGGTTCGGGGGCGGCTTCTTCAAGGACACTAGTCCCTTGCAACTTGATTCCAACCCCAGTCGGGCCCGAAAACGGGATCCCAACTCATCACCGAACAACCACTCCGAAGGAGGGACGTCTCGGGAAATCGTTGTCAGAGTATTCGTACAACAATTCTGGATAATCCTACGGCGGGTACGACTAATATCAAAAAACAACGCCGTCATGGCTCGGCCTGCGTCACACAAGTTTTGATAACTTGGTTGCATTATCGCTGTGGCTTCGCCTCCTTGCTCAATTATTTTTGTTAATCCCATGCCCAACGCCGCAATGGCAGTGGAGCATTGTTTCTGTAGTGAAACATATTGTGCATCCACGGATTTTTGAGTTGATCCAACAGAGGCCACGATCTCCGGGTTCAGCTTTGGAGGAGACAGTAATTGTAAGTTGGCCGGAACCGGGTAGGTTTCCTTTATAGATGTGAAAACATCCGCCGGCAAACCATGCAAAAGATGGTGTTTCCACCTGTCCGCCACACTCTCGTGCAATGCAGGGGCGGGGGGTGGAGGAACCAGAGGGTTCTCCCCCAACGCCTTCAACAACCCCGGGTCTATCCCCGAATCGAAGTTTTTGGAAACTTCGTCGGTCCCCGGCATGGAGAAACCCGCGAAATCGGGTGAATCCGCCATATCTGGGGCCTTGCGTTCAGACGCACCATTGCCCGAACTCTGGGTTCGGGTCACGGTAGCCGATGGCATAACATCGCCCAAACTCTGAGTTTGGGTCGATGTTCCGGGTTGTTGGGTCCTCAAATTCGAGTGTTCAAATTCGTCGAGATAATCGTCGGCAGCGTACGAACGTGAAGACTCGGAGTCTTCATCGTCCGTACTGTGATAACGACCGCGCTCGGAGCTCGGTTCGGTCACCCGCCGACGACGCCACGATCGATCTCGATGCAGCGGAGACCGCGATCGATGACGTGATCGTTGAAAATTTGATTCGCAATCAAATTTCGTGCGAAGGTATCGCGAATTTTCGTTTGATCGTTCCATACCCGCGTCGGAAGAACCCCATCTGGCTTCCCGGTTTCGGGAAGGGGATCTCCTGAACATATCAAGTGTAAGAAAAGCCACTTACCGGTATTTCCGTGGAAAAACTCGTTTCTTAAAAAACAAAATCAAAATTAAACCAATTCGGACCAATTTTTTGCTAAAATTGAACAAAATTTGATGAGAAAAAATCTTCGTGCGAGAAGGACGCCGTCTCGAAAAACAAGTGAGCAGTGTTGCCAGCGTGGGAGGGAAGCGGGAGTTGATCAGGGTGGCTACCCTGACCCCTCTCAGAGGTGCTGGAAGCTGTTATCCTTTCTCTTTTCGAATGGAAGCGCGATTTTGCGCGCTTTTTCGAAAATAGGTGGTTACCTACCTACCTAATCTTCCAAATTTCGAGAAAATACGCCTTATCCTAAAACTACTACATGTTAATGTCCCAAAGTGCCAAGAGGGATATAATAACTAACTCAATCAGAAATATGGACAACAATTTTATTTTAATGGGTAACACGAGATAAAGGGCAACAATGATTTGTACTTTCAAAATAATCTAGCACATCAGTTCAAAACAAGCAAATCCACTCCCTAAAAATTTAATGAAAATCGAATGTAATTAAATAACATAAAATAAATGTAAATGTAAACGTAAAAATGAAATTAGAATTTAGAATTTTTTGGAACGTATTGTTTAGGGTGCTGAATACGAATGTAAGGTCTTTGAATGAATAATTTGGATTAAAAATCAAATTTTTAAAAGAAATGGCTGGTATATGAGGTGAGGAGGATCACAACGAATTAACATAAGACTGGCCAGATAATCAAATCGTTATTGGAGTTTTACATAAGCAGGCAATCATTTCCAAAATTATTCTTACCAGGTGGTTGACAGGACGTGTGAACTCCACGGAAGACATTTTGTACTAAATGCTGTTTGTTCCCAATAACTTCGCTGTGGGCGACACAAACGTTGGATAAAGTGTCCCAGGCGCAGTAAGGGTCTTGAATGCCAACACATTCCCTGAAACGATCAGATAACTGGATGAAACATCATTAATGAGTGACATTCATTACCGAGGAGGATCTCTGTGCTGAAAGTCAAATACCTAGTTTAAATTTGATGATATCGGTTTAATTATTGTTCATGGCTGCATGAATGTAGACGTCTCTTGGAGGTACCAACTTTCTAGTAATTCGCGTTAAATTAGAATGTTTGACAAATTAAGAAGAAAGATTCTATTCTAGTGATCCGCGAGAATAAGTAGCGGATTAATAATAAAAATGGAGTAAACGACCAAAGGAAAACAATTACAATAAAAATATAAAATAATAAAACATTGTTCGATAACGCATGCATTCCAGGGGATGTCCCTTTGGATAAGGATTTGTTCAATTTCAACAAGTAAGCGTTAAAACACACCTTATTAACATTTCTACTACACAAAACAGTTTCACCCAATATAATTTAGTTAGCACGAGAATGTTGGGGATGTACCACATATAATTTTCAGCATTATGAGATCCCGAAACTTGAAATTTTGTTTTCGGAATATTGAAACCCCATAACAGTTCTAGGGAAATGACAGTCTCTAATTTCAGAAGCATTAGTTACGATACCCAGCATGCGAATGGGGGGTGCGTCTGATTTTTTTTTAATCGAAAATAGACCTGAGAATTTTGACACCAGCCGTTCTCTTTTTGGATGAGTAGATCTTTATCTGACTTTTCAAAGTTTGGAATGTTTATGACGTCACGCGCCCCTCCCGCCTGGGCGGGACCCCCCAGCCCAGTGACGTCATAACCATTCGAAACTTTGAAAAATCACAGAAAAAGGTCTTCTCACGCTCGAAGGTCGCGGTTGGTGTCAAAATTCTCAGAATGAGGTGATTCCACCCCCCCCCCCCCACTAGCGTGGCACCACAGCTGTTTTACGTCGTAACGTTGGACTGTAATCTGTTGGCAGGAATTCCCCTCTGTATTTAAGGCAAAACACCAAAAAACGCTGCAAATTATTACATAAAGGTATATTATTTTTCTGTACAGATGCCTGCAAAGATCACAGCTTTGCCATTGTCACTACCTATCCACCTTCACAATCAAGTTTATTTTGAAGAAATAAACGCTTCACACTCAATGCGAAGAAATAGAGTGTTCTGGGTGCCTTCACTAGGAAATTTGAATACTGGTTGCTAACTAACTCAAAGAAACGAACAACGATCGCATTTCGGTCAGCTAAAATTTGAACGGAGATTAGGCCTCTTTTGCGATTCACACTCGTGTTTCTGATTTATCGTAAGACTAACCCTCAAGTTCTCATAAGGAGCAAACGGTTTGTCCTGCAGAGCTCCGCGTGGTCTCTAAAAATTCAATACTATCTCAAATTAATGAAAAAACAATACCTCAATATCAAAACTTTTTGAGCTAGAGCGTTTTGAAATTTTCAACCCTTACAAGTGACCTACATCAACCAAAAGCTTCGGGGCACAACTAGACCCCGAATGGAGCTCATATAGGTACCAAATTTCATCAAAACCGGTCCATGGTAACTAAGGAAAGTACCACGTACAGCGGACGGACGGCCAAATTTTTCGATTTTTGGATTCTACGTATTACCTTGAAACGTAAACCAACAAATTTTAAGGAAGGGGGGTAAATTTTTTCTTGGTCGATTCCAAAGGTTCATTTTTGAAAATAATAACCCTCCAGCGAGGCTTTTGGGTTCCTGGCCTCCAGCCACCGCTGATTTCTCCCATGGGGCTTCAAAGAGTAGTTCATGAAAATCCAGAGGTATATTGATTCATTCCTGAATTTCAATCCAAGTGTTCCATTAGTAAGCCTTAACAGGAACAGAAATAATGAAAAATTCTGTACTTTGAGAATATTATCCCCCACTCACACCTCCAATATGCTATTTTCGATACTCTGGTGAAGTAATCTGCAACCGGGAAGTTGTCTGAGCCGAGCAAAAGAAAGTCGCAATTGGTTCAGAACTGAGGAGTCGGTAGCGCGCTCAAGATATCGTCAGAATGCACCTCATTTTCAGTAAATATAGCCCTTGAACATCCCCCTTAAACTCAATTCCGGCGATGTAGTGCACAACTAGATAGAGTTGTCCGTCGAACAAAAAAATAACCATGCAAATGCAAAGGCCTGGGCAGAGTAAACAAGCTCATGCTAAATAATGCACCTTTATAAGCATATACCTATTTAAACACACACACACATCTATACACCAATGGTTTTTCGCGGATTTTGATTCAGAGTGGTCTAAAAAGTCATGTATTCGTCATTTAGTCATTTTTCTATTTGTATTCGTCAGAGCGTTCATTTTTCTCTCCGTTGAGTGTTGCCTCCTCCCTCCAATTAATCGCCCAAGTCTTACTGTGGGACATCCTAAAAACGTCTGCCAAGTTGGGTGGGCAGTATAGCTTCCTCACTCATTGTAACATGGACGTATAGAATCAGTTGGCGAAAAAATTATGATTCAAAGAGTTATTGAATACCAAAATATTGGCGATAATATGCAGGATAGGGTTGCAGGTATTAATGTTTATAATAGTGTTGTAAATAGTTGTGGTATATAAACCACTGAAATAAAAGAACGAAAGAGTGTAGGTATAAAATAAAACTACGAAGTTATGACGATAATGATTATTATTATTCGATACTAAAACTATAATAGGTGTACGTATTAGGATTATGGGTATTAATTTGTTATATACTCGTAATTTGAGTTTTGTTTAAAATTAAACGTAGAATTTTATTATTTTATTTAGCGGTCCACCGTCTAGGACCTAACCCACACAATCCCTGAAAATTTCATCGAAATTGGTTGAATAGTTGCGGAGTTTTGGTTGTAACAATAAATTTAAAGTTCGCGCATGCGCAGCGGCTATTGCTCGACCAATTTGATTGAAACTTATAGGGTGTCTCTTAGAAGTTAGTCCCTAACTAACCTCCAAATTTGAGCAAAATCGGTTCATTAGAAATGAACTGAAATTGATAGGGGACCGTCTAGGACCTAACCCGCACAATCCCTGAAAATTTCATCAAAATCGGACCCCAGGTTAGTATAGTTTTGCCCGGGACAAGGATTGACCACAGACAGACCGACAGACAGACAGACACGGAACCAAAATTGTTCGGGAAGCTCTAAAACGCAAAAAGCAAGTGGAAATTTTGATTTTGGAGGACTTTTTTTCACTTCTTTCACGAATACAAAGCTTCCCTACCTTCGGTAGTGAGGAAGCAAAATGAATGTAGGAATGACAATTTTTTTGTATTAAATTAAATTAAACGTGGAAATATTCTGGAAAATTATGAAAATGATGTCAAATTAAGAATTTTGTACACGATCTAGGTATTGGTTGGGAAATCCGTGCGCTCGCTGAACAGGTAGAATGCTATTTAAAGAAAAGTCGATTGTGAAGTCAAATTTTGATACACAACTATAGAATCATAGATCACCATTAAGGGGGTCTCAGTCGTTCGGGTCAGTATTTCACGAAATTGAAGGCGCACGGCCCTAGGGAATTGAAAAACTGAAAGATTGCCGCTGGAATCGTCAAAATCGAACAATAATTGCCAGAGAAATATGAGAAAAACATGGGAAAAGCCGTTTATTCAGTGGTTTTTCCCATTTTGGTTTATTATTTTCTATAATGAACCTTTGGAATCGACCAAGGTATTTTTTTTAACGCCCCCTCAAAATTTGTTGGTTTACGTTTCAAGGTACGTGGAATCCAAAAATCGAATGAAAAGTTGGCCGTCCGTCCGCCGTACGCGGCACTTTCCCCACTTAGCATTGATCGATTTTGATGAAATTTGGTATGTAGGCTCCATTTGGGATCTAGTTGTGCCCCGAGGATTTTGGTTGATGTAGGTCACTTCTAAGGGTTCAAAAATTAATTTTGAAAACGCCCTAACTCAAAAAATTTCGATGTAAAGGTATTGTTTTTCTATCAATTTAAGATTGTATAGAATTTTTTGAGACCACGCGGAGCCCTGTAGGACAAACCGTTCGCTCCCTACGAGAATTTAAGGGTTGGACGTACGATATTTGAAACACGAGTGTGAATCGCTAAAGAGGCCTAATCTCCGTTAAAATTATAGCTGACCGAAATGCGATCGATGTTTTTCTTCATGCTCGATGGAAGGTGGCTTTGCAGACGATTGATCGATATAGAAAATTATTAAACCATTGTGTAATAATTTGCAGATAATTGTTCGATTTTGATGATTCCAGCGGCAATATTTCAGTTTTCCAATTTCCTAGGGCCGTGCACTAATGAATTTCTAAAATCCTTGAACATTTCAAATTTAGGTACAACTTTTTAAGTTTTTGCCTCCTTCAATTTCACGAAATACTAAGAACGAATGGCAACCTTCTGAGACCACATTAACAGCTTCTCCAATCTCAGAGGTGTCCAACATCTAGTCTACTTTTACCTGAAATTCTCATTAGTTCCAAAATTACGTCTAGTTATTACTAAAGCTCCATAAATCCAGCTTATGTATCTTTTCTTGGAGAAGTTTTTCCAAACAAGAAAATGTATAGGCTAACAAAAATCTCTCACAGAAAATGAACCCCAATATTCGGATTTCTCACTCCAAATACTCCCTTGATCCAAATCTCTTTACACTTTGGTCCTATCAGGCTCACCTCTCAGGCTCTCTTGATCAAGTAATTATGAACATTGGTATATTCTCCCGAACATTATCTAAGTACTAACCTGCATGTTTGTATTTTCGAGCACCTATAGAGTGGAATGGTTTCAACGTCATCATTGGTTATAATAACGAGCTTCGGGGCTGTGTAACTTGTCCTGGCGATTGACAAAGTTTTGATGGGCGCATGCCTGGCGTTCACTTGAAGTTCTTCAGAAAAAATTGACCCACTTTTTCCTCTGTTGATTGCCTTGACCACTCTCCCGTCATCTGGAAACAGTCGATGAACCATTGAATACTTGCAAGATAATATTGGTGTCACCTTCCAGGCTAATCTACATAAACTGTGCAAAAACATCGTGTTTTATATTATCGAACGATCAAATTAATACTTTTGATGGCCAACATAAGAAAATCATCTCAAAGTTCAACTCATAGCTTATCAATGCGCAGGTTGGCAAACGGCCAATCAGAAATCAGGTTAGCCATAACCAGAGATGAGCGTAATCATAATCATAATTACGATTACGATTATAATCACAAGCATAAAAGGTGTAATTACGATTATGATCACAAGTATGATTGCGATTATACTGTAATCATACGAAAATAGTATTACCATTACCTACCCCATGTTGGGCTTACCATTACAATTGGGCTTCCAATTTTGTCGTTTTGCCCATGTTTTATACGGGAACTGATTTTCACCGGCACTTACTGCTATCGATCACGTTCCCTTGAAAATTCGATAATCAATGTTTAAAAAACCCACCAATTCTGTTTTAATTTATCTTTTTTTGCTATTCAGTGCTCGTTAAAATATATGCTTCTTTTTTACTTTAATGGTACTATCGGATTATGTTGTATTGTTTCGAAGTAGGTACGTAGGTAATGTCCAGTCATTTACCCAAAGTGCACTCTTGTTTGAAAACAAGCTGCTACTGGGAAAGGAATATAATCGCCCGCAGCCAGAAAGTTAAATGTTTTGTTTTTATAAAGGAACGCTGAGCCGTTATTTAAAACTTCAGTGCTCGCGAAAAACATAAGGCAAATAATGTATGTCTAAGGAATACGCTCCCAATTTCAAGTCGATAGATCCAACATTGCCTCCTGTTCGCGGCGCAAACAGACAAACCAAAAGCAGAAGTAAAAGCTGGGCCGTTGAACGTTTCTATAATAAATTAGAAAGCTATCAAATATAAATTATGTTAATCAAACAGATATGATTTGGAATGGAACCTTGCACTACTCTCTTAGGGAACCATCTACACCCCAATCCGCATAATTTCTGAACATTGTTGGAAAATGTAGAAATTAGGGCTGATACAACGATTTCACGTTTGCGTATGCGGACAAAATACTTTCAATTGGGGGCCATAATTTTCATAGGGGGCCATCTACACACCAACCCGCACAATCCCTGGAAATTTCATTGAAGTAAGTACCGGTGAAAATCAGTTCCCTTATAAAACATGCGCAAAACACGACAAGATTGGAAGCACAATATGGGGTAGGTAATAGACGAAGGACAGTTTTGACGTCCTGAGGGCCTTTAAACACCCTGAAAATACGACTGTAATCATACGATTTTCGTATGATTACAGTATAATCGCAATCACACCTGTGATTATCATTGTAATCATAATCGTAATTACACCTTTTATGCTTGTGATTATAATCGTAATCGTAATGAGGAATTTCACCGAATTTTGTTTGTATTTTTCCTGAATAGTTAATGGTGTGGGATAGATGAAAATCGGGCTGATTTCGGAAAATAAGTCTCCTGTTATTTTTGGGAGACAATCAAAATTTTTGATTTCAAAACTAACCGGGAAAACGGACGTGCAGCGGGAACGCTCGCTGATTGGGCTGTTCAGATCGCCGTCTCCTCCCAGTGTTGCCCATTGGGACGACGAAATCGTGTTTTCTAAGAGAAAAGTTATCAAACAAAAACAGAGGAAACCTAATTTTCCCCATCTTGCTTTTTCTATTTTTTTCTTCAGTTTTTCGATTTCAAACTTTACTGTTTCGTGAAATTTTGCATCTGGGGACTATAGATTTCTCGATCTCAGCGCTTCAAGCGGCCATAAATGAACTATTCCAGGATGACGTCATTTTCCCGCGTTTTTTAAACATTCGTATTTTCTAAACTGTTTTGTTTATTCGTAAATTATGAAGTCCGAGCTGAAAGTTTGCCTTAGGAGGTTTTTCGAGGTGCTGAATCCGATTTTGGGGTCAAAAATAGGAAATTCCGACATGGTGAAATTCCTCATTATGATTATGATTACGCCCATCTCTGGCCATAACTAGGGGTAGCAAAACAATTCCGAAACAGACCACGTGAGTTTTCAAATACAGTAGATTTCATTTATAACAGTTGTGCCGGACATAGCGATAGGTCGGATGTAACGATGGGATTTGCATCAGAGCATGCATACTTCTTATACCAACCTCTGTCTTTTTTCTGTTCCGAGTAAAGTGATGTCCGCTTAAAACGATGTTATATAGCAGTGCCTTGAATATTGTTAAACGGAATTTACTGTATTTGGAAAAACTGGAGCGGAGCTGGACTGATAATTTGGTTAAGCAAGATTTTTGAAATGTAGATAGATGATGGGGACTGTAAGAAACTGTTCCCAATAGGTGGGTAGGTACTCAACTTCAATATTTTTTTCTAATTTTTCGTCTGTCATATTGAACAAATGTTCGTTCCTCAGCTTCTTTTTATTTCTCAATTTGGTGCCCTGAGTAGAATTTGGCACTTGGCAACGAACAACTCACAAACAGTGATGTCATGCTACAAGATAATAACGAATTAAAATGAAATTGTGGTCACCTGTGCCGATGAATAAAACGTCCATTGGAACACCATCTAATGTTCTTACTTGAGGATCGACGGTTATAGCAACAAAGCGGTTTCTGAAATAATTAAAAAATGAATGAATGACACACCAAAACCAACATCTCAACATTTAAGAGACAATCCGGTCCGGGGCACACAGAATAGAAACGTTCATATTTGTTTGGAGTTGGTCAAAGAACGAGATGATATTTATCAAGCAGAGAACAAAAGTGACACAATCAGAAGAATCACATTATGTTCCAGTTAGACACAGAGATGAAGCGCTATTTTTCTACAGAAAATTGCCAGGTGAATAGTTTTCATAATTCCTGCATGATTCCTGATGTCACTCTTCTAGGAGCCAACAACTTATTGTTTGTGAAATGCTTCAACTTTTTGAAATTCTCTATTTAGAGATCAAACTCATTAGATTCGCTGGGAGCACGTATATACGTCATTGTGGTTCATAATAGCGCACAGCAGTGAGCGCTGATTCCAATTTATATTAGGTAGGTAACTAGTTCATAAACCAGTCATCGCCGAATTCATAGTGTTTTTTTCTGAAGAAATATTTTTCTATTTCAAAAGAAATCGACGTAGTATTCAAGTATTGTAGATGTAAGAGAAATCCTCATAGTGGTGACACAAAGAAATGTAAAAAAGATGGAAGAACTCAAGTTTCTAAAAGTCCGTGATCACAATAAACTAAAACAATGAGCTACGAACGGTTCTTTGTATTACCTCGGACTGATCCTGACAAGTAGGGGTTGGTTGAATGACGGGACGGCTTGATCCATCAGACTGTGGGTTTTGATGAAGTTGACAGCAACGTCTGGCAACGTTCTGCTGTCATTCACACATTGACCTGGGCGAGGCTCCGGTATCTGAAAATGGATCGTTCAAATGAGTGGAGGTGATTCGAACAAATCAAGACTACTCTATGTTTATAGCATACTAGCATGTCCACTCTCATGTAAGTTAGTGTATTACAGTTACACCCTACAGGTTAGGACTGCATGAGAGAAAGGGGAAGGGAGGTGGACCCAAGCCGGCCAACTCGTCTTTTGGGAAGTTAGTTGTGCAGCTGACGTGTTGCCTGCAGTGTCGCACCACCTCCTCCAGCATCGCAAAAAAACAGTTCATTTTTTCCTGGGTTGAGGTGACGCCTGAACGTTGCGCCGCCTTCACTAATTGGATTTAAAAAAGTTCAAGTTTGGGACCTTCCTGCCTTCTTTCCTGTTTGAAGAGCCTCCACCTCCAAAGAACTGCGGAATTGAGGAATGACTCGTCTTTATCAATACTTTGGAGTTCACAATTTTCTGTGACTCCCCAATAGGAAGAGAGGCCCAATAGTGAGAGATGATAATTATCTAGAACTGATTTTTCATCCTTGTAACTTTTGTAAATCGTACAAAAAGCAATTTTCATTAAAGCAGTAAGAAAAAAAAAACAGCCCGCACCTTGACATTTTTGCATTTTCTTTAAAATAGATCCATTCTCCCCATTACAGGTACCAGTTGTGCACCATAGTCTGAAACAGCCTCCTCTCTTCCTACGGGGACCTACTGCATACGAGTACCAATTTTGGCGACGATCCTGTTGGTGGGATGAGCGGTCGCCTTTTGTGGCAGTTTTTCGTTTCGGCGATGGTGGTCGGGTTTCGGGAAGTCACCAAGGTGGGTGGGGCCCGTGGTCGGCCGAGTGGCCCCCGGCTGGCACGAGGGGGGTTGTAAGTGCCCCCTCACACCTGATGCATACTCTTGCACACAATATAATGACTAATGGCAATACAACTGTAATGCCGCTTGCAGTGTACCTACTTATGTATAACAGCAAATGAACTCTCTCTCTCTCTCTCTCTCTCACTAGGCCATTTTTGACCGACTTCATGCGCGGCGAAGCCGCGCCGAAGGAAGGAGGTATACAGTTCGGTGTGTCATGGGACGACGATTTTTTTTTTTTTTTTTTTTTTTTTTTTTTTTTTTTTCTGTATGTTTGTACCACTAGCAGTTTCTTATTCGGCCACCAATCTGCCTGATTCTTTTCGAAAAGTGTTCTACAAGTATCCATAGTGGTCCCGTTTTAATCAGATTTCATTTTGCTTTGTTAAAAGTATCAAAATTTTGTGAAAATAGTTCAAAAAACGTGTTTTTTCGGAAGATTGTTCCGCATCCTCTCCCCCCGCCCGACTCGTCGAAGCCACCCACCCGCTCGTCCCACCCCCCCCCCCCCCCGCCCACCCACCCGTCCCCTCCGGCATATTCTCGGACGCCTGCCGCCCCTCAACAAATTCAAGGGGGACCACCCTCTCATTCATTGGGGACCATCCTCCCCATTAAGAGTGAAACGCTCATTTCTTCAAGATAAACTTGATTATGAAGCAAAATTTTAATTTCAAAAAATGATATTGAACTCAATTTTGAAAATAACTAACATTTCATTGAAAGACGAGTTTCCCGACTCATTGTACATTTTTGTACATGTTTGTGTAGGTACATTCAAATTTAAGGTCCGATTCTAAGCTTCACAAAAAATGAGATGCTTTATGAGGGGGTTTCCGATAACCATCAAATTTCGGTAGACTACCAAGTGGGTCTAGCACATAGCCTTCTCATCATCCAAAACATGTTGCAGCTGGCTAAAATATGAAGTTAAAGTCCGATTCCGATGAAATTTTCAGAGATTGTACGAGTTGGCGTGTAGATGGTCCCCTATGAAAAT
The DNA here is from genome assembly GCA_009739505.2 of Apolygus lucorum. NCBI lineage: Eukaryota > Metazoa > Arthropoda > Insecta > Hemiptera > Miridae > Apolygus > Apolygus lucorum. Next base: position 89,462,534 of record CM019167.2, read on the forward strand.
CATCGCCCCCGGACTGATAGCCGCTGCGCATGTGCAAACGATAATTTCCTTGTAGCAGCGATCATTTCCACATTTTCCATCCGATTTCAATAAAATTCTCAGAGATCATGCAAATTGGCATATAGATGGTCCCCGATGAAAAGCATTGCCAAGGAACTGATAATAGCCACTGCGCATGCGCAAACGTGAATTCCCTGTAAGAGCTATACTTTCTACATTTTCCATCTGATTTCGATGGTATTTTCTGGGATTGCGCGGATTTGAGTGTAGATACTCCTCTACGGACATCATCGCCCCCATTTTACTTACGTTGAGTGAAACAGTTTGGTGCAGGAGGAAGGGAAATAATAATGCGTGTTTTTTCGCTCACCAACAGGTTCTAATTGACTTAATGCTTATCCAATGGGACGTCCCCTGGAATGCATGCATTACTAAACAATATGTTTAACAATTTTTTGGAATCACTAATAACTACTTTAAACAATAATACTGTAGGTATAGGTACTAAAATAAAATGTAAAAATTAAACAATAATGTTACCTACTACCTTCATAAAAAAACCTCAAAAAGTACCTAATAATTAATTCCACATTAAAAAAACCATTAGTGATTAGGTAAAAAATACAAGTAAAAGATTTAAAAAAGAAAAATAGCGAAAAAATGTCGAAAAAAGGTTAACGGTCGGTAACTCAAAGAATACCGACTTTAAACAAACGTACTTGGTAGAAGGTAAATTATGTAAAATTAAAAAAAAAAATTATATAATAAAAGTCGAAAAAATTAATGAGTTAAAAATTAAAACGAATGATTTAAAAACTTAAGCAAAAGTACTTGGTAGTAGGTAAGTTATGTAAAATTAAAATAATTAAAGTCGAAAAATTAATAAGTTAAAGATTAAATCAAATGATTTAAAAAATTAAATTTTAAAAATAAATTTAAAAAACCACTAAAAAGTAAAAAATAAAAAATTATGAAAATACAAAAATAGTAAAATAAAAAACTTTTTAACAAAAAAAACGGACCGACCTCAAAACTGATGATGGCATCCCACTAAAAAGGAAAAAATAATAACGACAACTTATTCAGTTAGGTTGGTAGGTAGGTACGCAGTGAAGTCGCCGCCGTGCGCATCTGCAGAAACAAACATACACAAGTAGATTCCACTTCCATCTGGTTAGTATTACAACATGGGTCGATAGTGCAATACAAAACATGAATCAGAGTGGGTACCTATCATTGAGGTAATGCATGTGTTCCAAAACGATTAGGTAGTACGTCACTACTGTCGTATGAAGGAGGATGAGAGAGTGACAATAAGTGTGAATCTCAGTAAGAATATTTCCTTTGATAACAGCTGAAGACGTCTGCGTCACCAAAAATGGCAGTTGGATAAAAATTCAACATGAGAAGGTTGTTTACTTACTTACCTACCCTTAATCCTGTTTTGTATTGCACTATCGACGCATGTTGTAACACTAACTGGTTCATTTGAGTATGAACTCATATCACAAACCCACATCATGATCTAGACAATTCTACATTCAATATGCCATACATGGAATATAAGATTAATTAGATATTATGTAATCAAAGATTGATCATGTATAATTAGATAAATAACTATTAGATACTATCTAATCAAGAGATGGCTTGTTCGAATCCCAACATTTCGTACGGGGATTCACACTTATTGTCACTCTCTCATCCTCCTTCATACGACAGCAGTGACCTACTACCTAATCATTTTGGAACACATGCATTACCTCAATGATAGGTACCCACTCTCATTCATGTTTTGTATTGCACTATCGACCCATGTTGTAATACTAACCAGATGGAAGTGGAATCTACTTGTGTATGTTTGTTTCTGCAGATGCGCACGGCGGCGACTTCACTGCGTACCTACCTACCAACCTAACTGAATAAGTTGTCGTTATTATTTTTTCCTTTTTAGTGGGATGCCATCATCAGTTTTGAGGTCGGTCCGTTTTTTTTGTTAAAAAGTTTTTTTACTAGTCAGTTCCCAAATAAAACGGATACACTAACAATTTCCAATGCACGGGTAATTCAATTATTTCAGCACAGTGCACAAATTCCGGAATCGGTTCAGCAGTTTAGAAGTTGCACTCAGTTGAGTACTTTAGTCTAAAACAGCCTATCCCCTTGCGGCTAACGTGTCCAATGGCCAATCGTTTTTCAAAAATAACATCTGATCAGATGAACCCTGCCCATGTTTACCTTGTTCGTGGGAACTTTCAACCAGTTGGCGTTCATGCTTTCCTGCTCCTTGAAACCACCGTCGAAGGTCCTCATGATCGAGTCCATTGAAAAGGCGCAGATAGCAGAACCTCCAATGGCATTAACGGGAGTAGTGAAGACACCGTATATCATTTTTGTAGGCGTCGAATTGTACACACCTTCCACTATCTCACTGGTAGACTCTGTAAACATATTAAACAACAATACTTGAACAAATATTATGTAGCCAACAACTTGGGAGAAATTGAAGAATTTCGAGATTTAGAAGGGTGTTTATGATTTGATTGCTGTTTTGATTGTTTTCAATTATATACATATAAAGATAAATAATTATGGTAAATACAAGGATTCATGAGGGTAGAATTGTAAAAATAAAAGTAAAAACAATAGAGATGGCACTATACAACCGTTGATAGGTTGGGACATTCGACAACTTGATAGAAACTCCACGATCTCTGATCAAATTGATAATGATAATTAGGCATGCGAACTGCGAACCTTCAAAATGGTCTGTTGGGGAGTGCAGATGGGATCTTGGTAGTATCAAAGAAAAATTAATCATTGAAACCTGTGATGTAAATACTGATATATTTACAATTGAGACTTTTGGTTATTATTTTCAATAATGAACCTTTGAATCGACCAAGAAAAAAAATTTAACCCCCCTCAAAATTTGTTTGTTTACGTTTCAAAGTACGTAGAATCCAAAAATCGGATAAAAAAGGTCCCCGCCCACTAGGCTGGCACAGGACGGGAACCGGCCTCAGGAGGGGAGACGCCCACTACGCGGGACACCGCCAAAACGCCGCTTTCGCTACGTCCTGCCACCTATAATTACTTACATACAACGATGCCTCATTATATTATAAAGTGTATGAAATTGGTTAATAGTTTATGAAATTCGTGAAAAAATAATGAAATTGGTTGAACAAGAGGGAGACGATAATGAGACTGGGACTTGACTCCATATTAAAGGGGAGTAGGGCATGTGTCCCATGTCCCGTCTAGTCTGCGCTTAGGAACAGGACGGGACACCGCCGTTGTCACGGCATCCCGCGTCCTGCCTGTGGCGTTTCCTGTCCTGTGCCTGTCTAGTGTGCGGAGACCTGTACGCGGCACTTTCCTTAGTTACCATGAACTGGGTTTGATGAAATTTGGTACCTATATGAGCTCCATTTGGGGTCTAGTTGTGCCTCGAAGCTCTTGGTTGATGACAGTCACTTCTAAGGTAGAAAACGCTGCAAATTATTACACAAAGGTTTATTATTTGTCTGTATAGATCACTCGTCTGCAAAGAACTCGGCTTTGCCATTGTCACTATTTTTTTCCTGTCAACTCCCCTCATATCTAGGTCTATCTGACGGAGGGGGCAAGACATAAAAAAAAAGAAAGAAATAAATCAGATATTATTGGGGAGGCCAGGACTCACCCCACACCGGCCCTAGGGATGGTGAAGATGAGGCAGGTGAGGTGGGAGAGAGGGATGAAGGGAAGTGCCTCTATAAAATGACCAACAGTTTAAATATGAGCCGAGAAATACGTGTCTGGTGACACCACGGAGCACACCGACTGAGATGCCCAACTCGCAGAACTCCGCAGCACTTTTCCCACACCACACTCCGCGCCACGACAAGGTTGCAGCCATCACCATGATGTTGTCGGGTGCCACTCCTTTTAACGCAGACACCGCTGGCCATAAATCATCTCTATCATACTTTCTTATCTTAGCCCGCCAGGTCTGCTCCATGTCCATGCTGCCATTGACAACTTGGACATCCATCCAGATCTCCGTTCAACTTTTAGCCAACCAAAATGCGATCGTTGTCCGTTTCTTCGAGTTGTACTCAGTTTTGCGTTCTTAGCAATCAGTAATCCCAAATGAAGGCACCTCTGTACTTATTCGAATTGAGTGTGACGCGTTTATTTCTCCAAAATATTGATTGTGAAGCGAAAATATGGTTGGTAGATAGTGGCGATGGCAAAGCTGTGTCCTTTGCAGGCGAGAGATTTGAACAGAAAAATAATAAACCTTTGTGTAATAATTTGCAGCAATAATTTGCAGCATTTTTGCTTCCAAGTCAACCAAGATACTGAAAGTACTGTTTTCACTTGTCAAGGATGGTGAAAAAATCTCCAGCAAAATCTGGAGCGATCCCCAGGTGGGTAGTGAATGAAACAATATGACTTAGACAATATGAGATGAAAAATCATATCATTGTCATAAAACTAGGTAGTTCATTGATTTAAAAGAAAAATAAACCGTTACTCATTGTTTCGGCTCGAGCCATTGTATGCTAACATGATGTATTGCTGCTTGAGTCATGTATTCTAACTACAGAAGTTCATCAGACAGGTAGGTATTGAAAACATGTATTGAAAACCAAAAAACTTACGGATTTCATCAAAGTAGAATGGGTAGTCTCCGGGGACAGAGCAGTTGAGCCTGGCCTTCACGAAAGACGTCCACCGGTCTCCGAAAAGGTGAGGACCTCCCTTGTCTCGCTTGCACACCCTCGCCACTCGGGAATATACAACCTGAGAAAAGTGAAATTAACCACATTGAATCACTGAACTACTCAAACTACAAGAATACGGTAGGTAGCTCAATTTTATATACTCACTTAACAATCCACAATTTCAGTGCGGAAGCAAAACAAAAAGGTTGGCATAAGTTCTTCCATTTATATTGATCATATTTTCATTTGCATGGCCAACAGCCGTAGAAAGTTCAAAAACGTCTGCCAAGTGGGTGTGGGACATAGCTTCCTCGTATCCATAACCCGATTGTATAGATGATCCGATGCATAGTAGTTAATCTCAAAACATCAATCTCTAAGTACCTTCCACTACCCTCACAGGGGACCACCTACACGCTAATCTGAACAATCCTAGAAAATTTCATCAAATCCGGATGAAAAATGTAAATGTTATGGCTGTTACAAGGATTTTACGTTTGCGCATGCGCAGAAGCTAATGTCAATTTTTTAGACCTTGATTTTCATTGGGGACTAATCCGCATAATCCCTGAAAATTTCATCGAAATCGGATAGAAAACGTGGAAGTTATGGTCGTTACAAGGAATTCACGTTTGCGCATGCGCAGCGGCTACTATCAAAACGGGGGTGACGATTTCCATAGGTACTTCTTTTGATACTTCAAAAGTATCGATATAATATCGTATCGATACATCTAGAAAGTATCAAAAAGTATCGATACTTTTCGATACTTTTACAAAAATGTGTGAAAATGCCTTTTATGTTTCTCTCCATTAGTGTGACATCTTTCCATTGCGCATACGCAGTCGCTTCTATCAGTCCGTGGGTGATGATTTTCATAGGGGACCGTCTACACGCCAACCCGCACAATCCCTAAAAATTACATCGAAATCGGCCAATAACTTCGTGTAGATTTGCCCGCTACAAGGATTTCATGACAGACACACAAACAGACAGACACGGAACCAAAATTGTTCATGAAGGTCTGAAACGTAAAACGCGAGTGGAAATTTCGATTTTGGAGAACTTTTTTTTTTTCAACCTTGAAATGTGAAAACAGCTTCCACTACCTTGGTAGACTCGGAAGCAATAACACACATTCTTAGTAAGAATAACTATCGCTAACTAGTTCCTATAAGAAATGAAGGCAATTTCACTTACTATCCTCAACCCACCTAAAACGTGAGAATATGAATCGCATCTTCAGACTTTATATTATTCATATATCTCTGATAACAGTCATTACTAAGGTAGGAACGGTGTAGTCATCCTTCATTCGATCTTTAATAATTAATGGTGGTACCAAACTTCTAGTTAGGTACAGTAGCGGTATTTATTTCCAGCACTTCGCTTTCCGAAGTGAAATATTTCCTTCGAAATGCTGCGGTTCCTAGTTTAGGAATGCTTGGCACACTCTTTCTTTACTTCATGTTATGATTTTGCTTCCGAGTCTACCAAGGTAGCGGAAGCTTTGTTTTCACTTTCAAGTTTGAAAAAAAAAATGTTCTCCTAAATCAACATTTTCACTTGCGTTTTAAGTTTTAGACCTTGCCACAGCCATAACTTTTACATTTCTCATACGATTTTGATGAAATTTTCAGGGATTGTGCGAATTGGCGTGTCGATGGTCCCCTACGAAAATCATAACCCCCGGACTGGTTGTAGCCACAGCAAAAGCGCAAACGTGTATTTCCTTGTTACAGCCATAACTTCTACATTTCCAACAATATCCAGAGATTGTGCGGATTGACGCGTAGATTGGTTGTTGTGATAGTGGTAGGTACTAAGAGATTGATATTTTGACTACTAGGCATTGGATCATCCATACAATCGGGTTATGGTCACGAGGGAGCTACGTGCCACACCCACTTGGCAGACGTTTTAATTGTAATTATATTTGTAAAACATTTAGTTTTTTTAGGGGTAATTCCTTATAAAATTATTAGCATTAAAAACGTAGCAAGGGAAGCTATGCTTCTTTGTACATAAAAATTTTATAATAAAACCTAATAGTGTTTCAAGGGGCCAAATAGTGAACCAGGCTTAGCCCCGTATTTTCCAGAGAGAATAGGTGTACTCTTTCAGCGATCTATCCCAACTCAAAAACGCTGCAGACACAACGGTTTATTATCTTTCTGTAAAGATTAACCGTCTGCAGAGAACAAGGGTTTTTTCATTGGTCAATACAGTCTTTAAATAAACTACCCCCTCCTTAAAAAAGCCTAGAACCCTTTTCAGTTTCAGACACCCAGTAACGGGGACGAGGGGGAACAACGACCGGCTTACCAGAAAATGTGCTCCAGAGGCGAGCCTCGAACTCACGGCCCTGCAACCAGTCCGAGTCTCGTCTCCAGGGACACATGCCGGAACTCGCTCGGCCACAGCTGAACCCCATGTCGAAGGATTAAACAACATTTCGGATCCTCAGGTCAATAATTTTAGAGAAAATTAAGTAAGTGAAAATTACGGGGTTTTCTTGAGAAATCCGCGGAATTTCTTCTTACTTCTTATTTCACTAGTAAAATTAATTACTGGTATTTTTCTGTTCCAAAAAAACCATCTTTACTATCCAATGGGTTAGGAAAAGTAGTGTGAAGTCTCGCACCAAGTAACAAGAAGGAATTGTTAGGAGTAAACTCACTTTTCCACAATTAATATATTCCACAGCTGCTTCACGGAAGAAGAAGAATACGTAGTCTCCATGAGATACGGAGCTAATGAAATTTGCATCTGAAACACAAAAACAAATGTGAAAAAATCAATAACACCAAACACGCACTTTTTTTCTTCTCTTTTTTCAATGAGAAAATCACTAACACCTGAACTTGTATTTGAACTGTCTTAAATTCTGAATAGAATATAGAATTTCAGTAAAAAATAGTAAATCCAGTTTCCAGCAACATATGAATTATTTGATTTCCTTAGTTCACGCAAAAGCACTGGAGAAATGTGGTGGAGTTCACACGCTCTAGAACGTCAAACACTTTTCCTCTTTTTCAGCATAAATTGAGATGAGATGACCCCTAATCTGAGCTCTAGTGACTGCGCCACACACCAGGAGTACAACACCTCTCTGCCAAATATTCCACAGAGTGAAGGTTGGGGATGAATGTAGTTTCAAAAGTCACCACCAAGTTGCGGTTCAAGATTAACGAAAATTCTACTGGAACGGCTTCACCGATTTTCATTCTGTAAAGCTTTCAGCGAATTTTATCTCCAAACTTAGGTACGTTAGATTTTCTTCTTGAAAAAAAATTTGGCTTCCACGGTGTTCAAATTTTTTTCGTACAAACTTGAATATTTTATGAACAGGGGCATATGACAAAACGATGTAGTTTCGAAAATTATTAGGATTGTGTTTCCTTGCTCTCAAAATCCAATCCCGACTATTCATTGGGACGGCGTAATATTTAGGTAGAAGAAACCAACTTACATAAATGTATTGCTGTGAAGCGCTAAGCATCTAGTTTGGAAACCAGGTTTCACTGTGTTTATGGTTTCTAATAAAATTATCACTTCTCGTTTTGAGACTCTAGTAAAACCAGAGTGTATATTTTGAAAACTATTCTGCGATCTTCCCTTTTCAACGACCACTTCATAAAAATATTCATTCAGATAGGTAATAAGAGCAAGATCTTGTGAAGAGAGAAGAACTCACCATTTAGCTGTTTGAGATCGGATCTCTCAGTTCTGAGGGGCTCCCGGTAGATGAGGGCCTCCACTCCTCCAAAATCAGCAACTGTGGCCGCATACATATGCCCTTCTGATTTCCGACAGAGAAAGTTATAATTTTCGTAAGTAAACATGCAAATTAAGAAAACTTGGGAGTTAGATACATCAATTTTGGAATCGATGCGAAGATTACTGTCCATGACTTCAACTCTAATGCTACCTAAGGCTCTGCTAGGTAGGTAAGTGAACAAAATGTTAGGCTTCTTATGTTTTACATACCTAATAATACAAATAATAGGTAGGAACATTTGAATAGTTCCCTGGTTGTGTTGTATGATGATTGGTTTTAATTATTTGTTAGCAATCCCTAAATTAGCAGCAGTGTTAAGTAGGTACCTGCGTGAGTTCATGGTGTTTCTTCTCGTGGGATGAAACTGATGAACTTCGCTGAACTATTTCACTTGAAATACTTTATTCATACAGAAATAATCAAATTCAGATAGTTTGCATTGCGCCTAACGTGGTGAGTGCGAACAGGGAGGTTGCAAAATCCCCAAAAGGTTTTCCATCCATAGACGGTCCAAACCATCCATGCTTGATCTACTTGGAGGAGTGCTCGCCGAAGCACATGACGAGGCACAACTAGCGCTACCTGTTACGTAATTTTCGTACCACTGAACCCCTTCCAATCGTTTTATCACCTTCCTAACTGACAAGCATTCCCAAGACTCTCCGAATGTTAAAAACAGAGGAAATAGGAGGAAAATTACGAAGTTCAGTGGTAGGAGAATGAGCTAAGAGGTAGCGCTAGTTGTGCCTTGTCACGTGGTACAGCGAGACACTCCTTGATCTAGAAGTACAAATGGGAATTTGTTGAAAATAACGTCTCCCCAACAATAATGACTTCACTGGAACAACACTGCGCCTTACTACTGCTAGCTTGCTCTGACGGGCTAATTTTTAATTGGCTAACTTCATATTGATCTGTTAGAATAAGGTTCATGTCTGTAACTTTCTTTTTAACACTTTCAGTGCGGATCATGTCATATGACAGCATGAAGAGTTTCGTCTCTGGCGGGTGTGGTCATATGAAATGATGGGCCTCATGCTGCTCGCTTGAGTCTTGCATACCCCGAGTCTTTGCCGAGTGGCGGGTCATGTCGTATGACAATAAGCAATAAAAACCATAAAAAACCATTCATTTCAAGTAGTATATAAATAGCTAAAAACTAAGCTCCAATGTCGAATTTCAGACAAAATTATCTCCCGGCGGAGGCCAAAGTAGGGTGTTCTAGTCCCGCAGTGAAAGTGTCAAGTATTTAAAGTCAATTCAATTCAGTTTAAAACGACTTGATGTTTCTTCGAATCTTCAAACGAACTGAGGTACCTAAGTCATATGATAAAAACGGAGTTGAGAAGAACGTTGTCTATTTCCACGAAAATAATGAGTTACCTACAAGTTAAATCGATTTCGATTTAACTTGTAACTCATGATTTTCGTGGAAATAGACAACGTTCTTCTCAACTCGGGTTTTTTTTCCTTATTAAAATGGTTTTCTACAAAATGTGGTTCAGCTGACTGAACCCCAAGAGCCTCAACACCCATGTTTTCTACAATATCATTGCGAGTAAGTTTATTCGTATGTCATACGAGGTAATATTCAAAACAAATTTTATTAACTAAATACGTAAATATCGCAATAGAATTACAAGGGAATGGACAATTAGCCGTACTAAATAATGAAAAATCGATCAGATATTTGTATGTTGACTCATTGAATAGATCTAGATCAGAAATTTTAAAATAAGTAAAAATGGAGCAAGAATAGGCGTAACACTCCATGTAGTGCGGAAGGGAATATAATCCCATAGGGGATAGGGAATAGGGAATAATCCTAGGGGCTGAACAGATCCCTCTAGGGCGTGGCTCCCACCAAACATGGCATGACGCTTGTGAACCCACCTTGAGCGGTGTTTGCCATTTTTACTTAGCTACTAAAGAAATATTTGTAATGAGTCTGAATTTCATGTTTGAATTTGAAATTACATAATTAGGAATCCACATGAAATAAAAGTGTACCTATATTGATATCCATTTGAACTTGTGGGTGGTTATTAGAGCGGCAGTGATAGCGGTAATTTGGTACTAACACTTCTGAGGATATCATTGAAAGCATGTCGGAAATGCATGAGAGTCATTGAAGGTCATAAGCTACATGCTTGCGCATATTATGAACTTGGTACCTACCAATCTTCTCGCACAGTCCTGCACTTCAACTCAGAGAGAGGAAAAAGTAAAAATACCTACTAGGTACATCAAGAATGTTTCTGTTTGGTATTGCATTGTCATTTGTAAGACAATTGTAAGATCATGTGAGAATGGGAGTAGATCATACTCGAGGTTGTGTCCACAGATGGGCATGGTAGCGACTTCAAAATAATATATCAGTTTATTACTAATCTATCTGAATACGTAGCAATAAATATTTATCCATTTTTAGTGGTTTGTCAATAATGGTTTTCAGGACGTGTTTTTTTTGTGAAAAAGGTTATTTTGTTATTTAATTTTTACCTTTGCATCATCAACCACTGGTGTGCATTTACCTGTGAACAAAGCAGTGCTGTTGTGGTTTGGATCATACGGGCACCATCCTTGGCCTTCGCTCTCTTTCAGCACTTCTAGTTTGTTTTCCTGAAGAAAAAAAAATATATATATATTAAAACCAACGCAGCGAGTATGGCAAAGCGTTTTCGACCGACTTCAAAGCCAGCCTCAGGCCCGAAGGAGAAGGGAACTCATTTCGGTGTGACATGGGACGACGATTTTTTAAATGCATGTTTGTAGAGCCTGCATTTCCTTATTCTGGTACCAATATGCCTGATTGTTTTTGAAATGTGTTCTACCAGTATCTGTGGTGGTCCCGTCTCAATCGGATTTCATTTTCCTTTGTTGAAAGGGTTGAAAATTAATGAAAATAGTTTTAAAACGTGGTTGGCAATTTCAGGAAGATTGGTCTGTATTCACGTACCTTCCCATGTAACTTTCAACAGAGTCATTGATGAACCATTTATGCATATTAAAATTTAAGGTATGATTGTACGATTTAAAATGAGATGCTAAGTGAGGGGGGTTCTGATAACGGAGAGGTGTTATGGCGGGGGAAGGGAATTTTAGTGGGTTATTCTCGCAGAACCTTCATGGGCCTCATCAAACCGGATTGAACATGTACATGCATGATCAAGTAAGTCTCCCTACCAAAAATGAGACAATCGAACAATTAGGTGATACCAAATTATCTGAATACGCCGTGAGCATTATTTTTCCCTTTTTGGTGGTGTCAAAAAATTCTTATAGGTAAATTGTCTCTACCTACTTCAAATTTATGAAAAAGCAATACCTGTATATCAAAACTATTTTTGAGCTAAGATGTTTTGAAAATCTTTTACCCCTTAGAAGTGGCTGAAATAAACCAAAACCTTCGAGGCACCACTAGACCCCAAATGGAGCCGATATACTTACCAAATTTAATCAAAATCATTCAATAGAATTGGGCAAAGTGCGGAAAATGTTTGTATTTGACTTTTGGCTTCTACTTGCACTGAAACATGAGCCATCAAATTTTGAGGGAGGATTATAATTTTTTTCTTGCTCGGTTCCAAAGGTTTATTATAATAAACATAGTAAATAAGTGAAAATAATAAACCTAGAAGCTAACATTTTCTCATATTTGGTTGGGTGTTTGGTCGTTCTGAAGACCTCTAATTAGATCACCTGCCTGATGACTCAAAATATATTTGACTCATATATTTGCTGCGTCGTCTTTCGGTATATCAAGGAAATAGGTAGCAAAGGCTCTTTTGTGATCATAGGCGTTTGAGACTTTCTGACTAGGACACATCTAAGAGGCACCTGATCAAATCGTCTCAGTCATTACTCAATGGCATAATTCTATTCACTGAACTCGTGCATTGAATACTTACATTTATACGTATTTTTGAATACTTATATTTATTGAACACTTACATTAAATTTGTAGCGACGGCACAGAGGCTTGTAGGCGTTGGTCCCACAAACGAGGAGGTGATCTTCTTCAAGTTTGGCTCCCACTCTGATATAGTTGTGGCAGTCCTCCTGGAAAGTACGAGTCATTATTAATGTACCTACAATCAACGAGCTACCAATTACAGCTACCTCTAATTTCTGGGTCAAAGTCCCCGAAAAACTGGGTAAGCTATTTGTTTGGTGAGATAGGATCATTTTAAATGGGTAGATAATTAAAGGAAAAGGAAAAAAAAATTGGGGAAAATACCGACAGAAAGAATGGAAGCCTACTCTACAACAAAATGCTAGATTTACTTTCTAGACAGTACAAAAACTAAACTAATAATTACCAACTCGCTTACTCGTTTAAAATCCCTGAAAATGCCCCACCCTCACTACTTACCCCTTGGGCGCCCTTCCCTCGCCAACTAATGCCACCACCACCTCCTCCAATCTGCTCTAGGAAGGAAGAGATGGTCTCTAGCCATACTGGAGAATTTTCTTTCACCTTTCCTTCAGATTCTCAAGTTAGTTACAACTTCCCTAATAGTCACTTCACCGTGCTAAACTTTACTGCAAAACCAGAAAAAGTCTTTTATGATGCTCTTTCCCACTTTCCCTACAATACTGAAGGTATACGGCAGAAAGAAGTAACTGCTGTATTCAATTGGAAAATCTTTGAGTGGGGTTGATCTATTCAGTGGGGACCACTCTTATGACACAAGATAGCACGCCATAAAGGTAGCCTTTCATACGGGTAACTAACTCTGGCGAGTGCGTCTGATTATGATGCTTAGACGAATTTTACATTCAATGACCAAAGCGATATTAGGCTGAGAATCACAGGATTAGCGCGCTTGTAACAAAGGTTTGATGGAAATTCCTTAACAAGAATTCTCACAACCAACACTGAACCAGAGGACCTCACTACTGTCCAGCTTTTAGGGTAACAAAACTTCACTACCCAAAGTAGAGTCAGAACAAATACCTAGGCTGGGATTGGAAAAACGGCAACCCTATTGGCGTGTACAGAATTATTCAACTAATTTATATCCGCTTAGAATAAAACCAAAACATCTACCTCTAACTATTAGAAAAAAAAAAAAAAAAATCAACCAACTATTGAACTAACCTCGCTTTTCCCCTTCAGGTAGCAGAGTTCACGGTGAGCCCCTGTTGGAGGCCATACTATTCGCTGATGGACGTTCTCAGTCAAATTCGATAAGCTGATGTTATACACGACATTCCTGGAATAAGAAACATTATGTATTAAGGAAAGTAGTTAACACTGATAAAAAGAGGATCATTTATCACGTGACCCTCCTTTAAAATGGGGTATTTCAGTCAATTTTTTATTTTTTTATTTTTCAAAAGAGTATGGCTCAGGAATAACGGTAATCGGGTCTGTTCGTCGAGAAAATGTTTTTAAAAAATCAGAGAAGATAAGGAAAGTTGAAGATTTGAATGGTGTGACGTAGGTAGCCAATCGTGACGTAGCTAGCCTGTCTTTGAAAAAAGTATCCATGCACAGAAACCCTTGGAGGACCTCTTGGATACTACAAAATAGGGGAGTGGGGGGCACATTTGACATGGGGGCACATTTGACAGTGGCTGTTTGTCACACAAGATTTGAATTTTACCGCGATTTCGTGTTTTTGTATTGTGAAGAAGAAGAAGAAGAACCATTCCAGGTGAAAACCGTGCAGGTTACAAATCATCTAGTCGGCTCATGGCGGTTTGAGTGTTTGGACCCCTCAAAAGTAATTTTTTTTTAATTTTGTTTTTCGTTGATTACCGAGTGGATTCAATTTTTTTTCAAATGTAGCTCATCCAGTTTGTCAGTCGTATATGTCTCCATGCAAGTGTTTTCCTTGGATTCTTCAAAACAATTCATCGTTCGAGGTTGGCTTGGGTTTTACTGTAATGGCTACCCTCGGGGTAGTTTTGACAGTTTTGCTAGGGGAACATTTGACATATATTTTGACATATATTTTTATATACCTATGAAGTTTGTCAATGCTATGTTGATGTAGGATTTTGAATACCTACTCGACCTGACGTTTTTCAATAAACATCTTTGTTTTGATCATTATTTTTTGTTACTTCAATTCCTACATCCATAAAACTTGGTGTTCCTTTGAGAAAGAAGAGTGGGTACTCATCTAATTGAAATTGTGTTGGTAGTGTTGATTGTTACAGGCTGCAGGGTCTATAGTTGTTCTGTTTGACTCAACATTATTGCCAGATAATGATTTGCCGGACATTCCATGGTTTTTTGGTAAGATTAGTTTAGAATTATGGTACTTTCTGTGAACTGTCAAAAGTGCCCCTTTCTCATGCCAATTGTGCCCCACCGGTGGCTTATTGAATAGATCTAATCGAGTTGCGTTGAATAAACCATTTTTTCTACGCAATTTGGGGTTCATGTACTGTTTGCAGATTGAAAAAATGCGGCTGGCTTGGTAAGGTGTCCATGAGTATTACAGTCCCAAGAACATCGTCCTTCTTCGACCTGCCATTCAAACCAGGAAAAATGAGACCGAGGGTTGTTGACTCCCGACGGATGGTGAAATGAAAGGGTTGGTTTATTACAGGTCAGGTCTACCAGGCCTTTGGTGTTCGACCTAAAAGCAGTGGTTCCCAATTCTATACAGGGTTTCTACTATTGAGATAGGCCAAACTTCAAAGATCGGCTCTACAACTAATTTTAGTATGAAAATGACTCTTAGCAATTTTGTTAACCATTTGTTTTTCCAAGTTTTTTCATCTCGAAATTGTTTTCGTGTTTTTGACCATGTCACTAAAATTACCATAACTACCTTACTTTACCGTAAAAATGTAAAAACAAGGGCATTGTGGGAACGGGCGTAAAATTCAACCAATTATCCACTATCATTATCATTTATCTACCTCATGTACCGAATTATCTACCTCATTATGACTCGAGTATGCTCTATGCCTGTGTGAGATACGGAGGCTCGGCCCTTTCCCCAGCCCGACTCACCAGGCTACCTAAGATTTTGGAACAGGTAGTAGTCTATGTTAGCAGGTATACCCCTCGGGAAATTGGCCAGCCGCATTCTTTCAATCTGCTAACAGTACAGCATTTGCCAGTAAAAGTTGGTTTCCTTCGAACCAAATTTGTTATTTCCCCAGTCGTTCTTCATGTTTAAAATCGAACTAAGGTTTAATCCCCTACTGGAGCTATCTGGTAGCCCCTCATTGAATGGGTGATACTGACCTCGAGCCGATGAGAATTGAGTCAACATCCATTTCGAGGAGTTTGAAGAAGTCCGTGTACGAGTCATTTCCGTAAAATTTTTCGATTTGGTTGTCCAATTCGCCTGTGAAACAAAGATTGGCGTAAGAATATACAAGAAAATAAATGAGCAGGTGTAGAAGAGCAACGCGAATTCGCTCGCTGTTATGTTGACATCATCTTAGCTGCATGATGAAATTCAGTTGGGGCATGATTAACATTTTTGAAAAAGATTTAAATGATTAACATTTTCGCGTTAATCTCAGTAAATTTTCGGCCTATTTAGGTGAGGTTTACGGCAATTATCTTAATTTTAGATTCTCAAAAGAGATCAGATAATGACATTTTTTAATTTTAAAAATTCACATTTCAACATCAAATAAAAATTTTCAACTCTCTAGCTGACGCCGCCAGAGAATTTATTAAAACACAAATAATGGCACAAAACGCGTAGAAATTAACATTTTTGAAAATTTCATAACATTTTGAAGGAACAAGTAATTCCGCTTGGAAAGGAGGAAATTGAGAATAATTCCACTGAGAGGAATAATTTTAGATCATAAGTAGACACTGGTTCCAGCGTGTTTCATTTATCGAAAAACTCAAGGAAGAAAGTGAATCTTCCTTGCAAGGAACTAGCACTAGGAGTGCTAGGGTCTGCGGAGTGCTGGCAGCAGAGCTCTTCCTCTCACTAGACACCTACGTCCTCCTCCCTTCAACAACTCCTACACTCTCTCCTTCGAACAACTCGTAATTTACTCGAGCAGTCGTAATGGGGTATTTCAGTCAATTTTTTCAAATTTTTATTTCAAAAGAGTTTGGCTCAGAAATAACGGTAATGGGGTCTGTTTGTCGAGAAAATGTTTTTAAGAACTCAGAGAAGCTAAGGAAAGTTGAAGATTTGAATGGTGTGACGTAGCTAGCCAATCGTGATGTAGCTAGCCAACTGTCTTTGAAAAAAGTATCCATGCACAGAGAAGCGATGAAACCCTTGGAGGACCTCTTGGATACAACAAAATGGCGCGCGTGGCATAAGTGTGTGTGCGTTAAGGGAGGCCCGCCTTTTTAGGATGTCCCACAGTAAGACTTGGGCGTCCTTATGCGATCGATCTGGGGTGAAGGAGGACAACTCAACAGAAAAAAAAAAAAAATAACCACACAGCAATCCGTTTTAGACCATTCTGAATCCAAATCCGCGAAAAAAAAACCATTGGTGTATGTCTGTGTGTGTGTGTGTAACAAAATCTTGTGTCGTCTGCCCAGGCCTTAGTTATCAACCAATTTTCCTGGTTCTTTTTTTGTTCGACGCGGAAAACTATCTAGTTGTGCACTACGTCGCCGGAATTTCGAATTTTGCTTTTAAGGGGGGGAGGGGGGGGGGGGTGAACTCGAATTCGCATGTCGGGTGTCGTAGATCATGGATTTTAAAAAGCTCTTCAGATTCGAGGCTCCCACGCCGCTAAAAATGTTTTGGTGGATAATGGTGAGGGGGGGGGGGGGGTCACTATTTCTTGCCTAAAGTAATAAATAAATTACATCGAGTGAAACAGTTTTATCGCTCACCAACTGGATAAATTGATCTAATGCTTATGCAATGGGACGTCCCCTGGAATGCATGCATTACTAAACAATATGTTTTTCAAACGTGTGATCTCTTTAATTAATTTTTCTACCACATATAGTATCATTGGGCTTAAAGTTGGAGTATATAGGTTTTCAAGGGTGCTGAATCCAAACTTGAGTCAAAAACCTGAATTTCCGACCCACCGAAATACCCCATTGTCTAGTGAGTCGCTCTCTCTCATCAACTCACCACTTGTGTTCTTCACTAGTGCCTGAAAACCCAAAACTTATACCTAAATACCTACGGTTGAATGCGTGGAATTCCAGAGATTTTTCTGCTCCAAAATCGATAGCTGAGTTTCAATTCCTGTATCGATCACAAGTAGGTAAAGAAATCGTCCAATAATGAGGAATTTCACCATGTCGGAATTTCCTATTTTTGACCCCAAAATCGGATTCAGCACCTCGAAAAACCCCCTAAGCCAAACTTTCAGCCCGAACTTCCTAATTTACGAATAAACAAAACAGTGTAGAAAATACGAATGTTTAAAAAAACCGGGAAAATGACGTCATCCCGGAATAGTTCATTTATGGCCGCTTGAAGCGCTGAGATCGAGAAATCTATAGTCCCCAGATGCAAAATTTCACGAAAAAGTAAAGTTCGAAATCGAAAAACTGAAGAAAAAAAAATAGAAAAAGCAAGATGGGGAAAATTTGGTTTCCTCTGTTTTTGTTTGATAACTTTTCTCTTAGAAAACACGATTTTGTCGTCCCAATGGGCAACACTGGGAGGAGACGGCGATCCGAACAGCCCAATCAGCGAGCGTTCCCGCTTCACGTCCGTTTTCCCGGTTAGTTTTGAAATAAAAAATTTTGATTGTCTCCCAAAAATAACAGGAGACTTATTTTCCGAAATCAGCACGATTTACATCTATCCCACACCATTAACTATTCAGGAAAAATGCAAACAGAATTCGGTGAAATTCCTCATTTGTAGGAAGAAGTACTAAGTAGTCATCGGATCCAGGAATCTCGTCAATGAATTTATCTCTTAGGAGGAAATAATAGATAAGGATTTATTTATCAATGGAGGAAATATCTAGTATAAATTAATAAAACAGGAATTCTGGTAGCTACTTACTGTACTGGTAGAATCTTCGAGGATCAGGTGTGGGGAGCCAAGCGTAGGCGCACCGGAAGAAGATGTAAAGGAGATAAAGGTTGGAGTTCATATTGAACCAACTCTCTCCACTACCTGCAACAGAGAAAAAAACACGCCGAGATGTCAGAACCATCTTCAAGGAGACCAAGGAAAAAGATAACCGTTACACAACGACGAATTTGAAAAATAATTGACATGGGAAGAAGTATACGATCTGGCGAAGTACCGATACAATATTTCAAAAAGAGCTGGATGTATGGATAGATTTGATACTTTTCGAAGGTGACTGGAATTTATGTGTTAATTCTTCATCTTCATAGAAATCTGTTTTGGAACATCTTAGAACATCAATCGCTAAGGGTTCATAGGGAACCATCTACAAGCCAAGCCACACAATCTCTGAAAATGCCATCAAAGTCGGGTAGAAAATGTAGAATTTATGTGTTAATTCTTCATCTTCATAGAAATCTGTTTTGGAACATCTTAGAACATCAATCGCTAAGGGTTCATAGGGAACCATCTACAAGCCAAGCCACACAATCTCTGAAAATGCCATCAAAGTCGGGTAGAAAATGTAGAAGTTATGGAATTCACGTTTGCGCATGCGCAGCGGCTACTATCAGCCCGCCCCAATCCGTGCAATCTCTAACAATTTTATCGAAATTGGACAGTAACTTCGTATAGTTTTGCCCACCACAAGTATTTAATGACAGACACTCAGACAGACAGACTCGGAACCAAAATTGTTCAGGAAGGTCTAAAACCCAAAACGCGAGTGAAAATTTTGATTTTGGAGAAATTTTTTTTTCCTTGAAAAGTGAAAACAGCTTCCGCTACCTTGGTAGACTCGGAAGCAAACTTTCAATATTACATGTATTCTTTAACATAGGTGTTTTTCCTTATAAGAAATTCTTCGTGCCGTTATATTTGTATTTAAATTACCTTTTTCCACCAAAAACTTTGAAAACGACTTTTTCGGGTCTTACTTTCTAGTGAAATAACACCATCCTGGCCTTCTGCGTACTTTTGTAAGCTAGTAGCACCATTATATAGCAAGAAGATCCAAAACAAGCATCACATAAAAAATAAATGATAACAATAATTAGACCCACTCTTAAGGAGTTCTTTTCAGAGAATAGGTGTTGGGTATGCATTAGAATACGACTTTTCAGGTGGGATGGTGTCATTGAAACCAAGTTTCCAAAATCCTCGAAGGTATCGCTGACAGTCGATTGGAGGCAGGAGAATGCTTTGGTGATGAGAGACAGCGAGAGGACTCATCGTGTTCCCAGAAGACGTTGGTGATGAAGAAGTAGAGAGAACTGGTTCGAAGGAGATCGGGGTGGGAAGAAGGAGCGAAGAAGCTGGACTGGACCACCTCGGGGTCTTGGCTGTATTGAGTCACACGGAATAAGTCGTCACTCCAGTGAAACCTTTCGTAAGTGGAAATCGGAGCACAGTTTCCCTCCAGGGAATTTTCTTTCCACAAAGGAGGATCTTTGAGTGCCATTATCAAAGTTTAAAAAAATGATTGATTTAACTTCGGTTTTAACTTTATGAAAAAAAAAGTCTGCCAAGTGGGTGTGGCACATAGCTTCCTCGTATCCTTAACCCGATTGTATAGATGATTCGATGCATAGTAGTTAATCTCAAAACATCAAAACAAGTTAATCTGTAACATCCCTGAAAATTTCATTGAAATCGGATGGAAAATGTAGAAGTTATGGCCGTTACAAGGAATTCACGTTTGCGCATGCGCAGTGGCTACTATCAGTTCGAAGGTGGTGATTTTCATAGGGGACCATCTAAATACTAATCTGTAACATCCCTGAAAATTTCATTGAAATCGGATGGAAAATGTAGAAGTTATGGCCGTTACAAGGAAATCACGTTTGCGCATGCGCAGTCGCTTCCATCACAGTCCGGGGATGATGATTTTCATAGGGAACCGTCTACACACCAACCCGCACAATCCCTGAAAATTTCATTGAAATCGGACAATAACTTCGTATAGTTATGCGCGTTACAAGGAAATCATGACAGACAGACAGACATACAGACAGACACACAGACACTGAACCAAAATTGTTCAGAAAGGTCTAAAACGCAAAACGCGAGTGAAAATTTTTATTTTGGAGAACTTTTTTTTCGTCCTTGAAAAGTGAAAACAAAGCTTCCGCTACCTTGGTATACCTTCACATCAAAATTGTTTGAGTTAGGGCGTTTTCAAAATGTCAACTTTTTGCTTCCGAGTCTACCAAGGTAGCGGAAGCTTTGTTTTCACTTTTCAAGGACGAAAAAAAAAAGTTCTCCAAAATCAAAATTTTCACTCGCGTTTTGCGTTTTAGACCTTTCTGAACAATTTTGGTTCAGTGTCTGTGTGTCTGTGTGTCTGTGTGTCTGTCTGTCTGTGTGTCTGTCATGAATTCCTTGTAACGCGCATAACTATACGAAGTTATTGTCCGATTTCAATGAAATTTTCAGGGATTGTGCGGGTTGGTGTGTAGACGGTCCCCTATGAAATTCATCATCCCCGGAATGATAGAAGCGACTGCGCATGCGCAAACGTGAATTCCTTGTAACGGCCATAACTTCTACATTTTCCATCCGATTTCAATGAAATTTTCAGGGATGTTACAGATTAGTATTTAGATGGTCCCCTATGAAAATCACCACCTTCGGACTGATAGGAGCCACTGCGCATGCGCAAACGTGAATTTCCCTGTAACGGCCATAACTTCCACTTTTTCTACCCGATTTCGATAAAATTTTCAGGGATTATGCGGATTAGGTTGTAGATGGTCCCCAATGAAGATCACCACCTTCGGACTGATAGTAGCCATTGCGCATGCGCAAACGTGAATTTCCTTGTAACGGCTATAACTTCTACATTTTCTACCCGATTTCAATGAAATTCTCAGGGATGTTACAGATTAGTATATAGATGGTCCCCTATGAAAATCACCACCTTCGGACTGATAGTAGCCACTGCGCATGCGCAAACGTGAATTCCTTGTAACGGCCATAACTTCTACATTTTCCATCTGATTTCAATTAAATTTTCAGGGATGTTACATATTAGTATTTAAATGGTCCCCTATGAAGATCACCACCTTCGGACTGATAGAAGCCACTGCGCATGAGCAAACGTGAATTTCCTTGTAACGGCCATAACTTCTACATTTTCTACCCGATTTCAATGAAATTTTCAGGGATGTTACAGATTAACTTGTCTTGATGTTTTGAGAGTAACTGCTATGCATCGGATCACCTATATAATCGGGTTATGGATACGAGGAAGCTATGTGCCACACCCACTTGGCAGACGTTTTTTCAACACTTAGAAGTGACCTACATCAACCAAAAGCTTCGGGGCACAACTGGAGCCCACATACCAAATTTCATCAAAATCGGTCCAAGGGAACTAAGGACGGCGGACGGACGGCAACATTTTTATTCGATTTTCGGAATCTAAGTACCTTGAAATGTAAGCCCACAAATTTTTAGGTGGGGTTAAAATGTTTTTCTAGGTCGATTCCAAAGGTTCATCATTGGAAATAATTAACCAAAATCTTTTTTTCCCAACCTTTCATAATAATAAATGTTTTTTCTGTGTGTGAGTATTGTCCAGCTCCACCTCAGATCAACCGCGTAGGGACGTCCAGTCTCACTGAGGGACATCCTAAAAACTGAAAACCCGAATCATTTTCCGCACGCGATTCGTTCTCAATTTTAAACGCTCTTGTTTGGTAAACAACTCAAACATTGCTTACCGGAAAAATGAAACCGTCGTGATAACATTCTTTCCTTGACATTTTTGCTTTCCGTGGGTTCTTCACCTCCGGCAGAATCGACTTTCCTAGTCGACTGAGTGGCGGACTGCGGCCTCAGGGGCTCCGCGCTGGTTTCTATTTTCGCTGGAGAACCCCGCGAAGCTCCGCCGATTTTTTCCTCCTCCCTGTCGCGGTGTGAGTCCGACCGTTTTGTAACGATTCCGCGACGTTTCACACCGCGCTGGCCACCTCAACTTCGCCCCTCAGTCCTCTCATCTGCGGCCAGTGCGCACCTTTTTCTGCGGCTGAGGTCACAGGAACCCCCCGCCCTAGAGTACAACTAGTTTCACCCATCCAGTGAATGACCGCTTAGCTGATCAGCTACTCATTTTCATTCTTTGATATTTATTTTTGTCAAATCAAATCAATAGTTTTCTATTGTAAGTACCAAATCTGTTATACAATCGTCATAAAGACATCAAGGGCAGCTTGATCATCAGCGTGCAATGAGTAATAAATCCTCATTTGCCTGGCTATGTTCTCAACTTTTGATGAGGATGCTGCGAGGAGAAGTTTGGCTTCAGCATCCAGTTCTAAAATACCTTATGATCGCCATTGAGGCCGGATTGAAGTGAAGAGCTCGGCCGAAAAGGGGTACATGTCCCTTTTTTGAATTTTACAGGAGAGCCAAAAAACGAATCCCAATCATGCGGTCACGAATTCACAAGCTAAATCGAACATGTACCCCTGTTCCATCAGATTTCCCACAAGCTAATAATATATTAATACGTACCGTATAATAATAAAAGAAAGCTATCTATTTGTGGCGCAGTTACACATTATAGCATTTACAAATGTATTTCAACCCTTTACAAAATAATTAAACCCTTTACAAAATTATTTCAACCTTTTACAAATAAAGGGGAAAAGGGTTTAAATAATTTTGTAAAGGGTTTGAATAAATTTGTAAATACTTTACATCTTTACATTTTCTATCTGAAGGACGTTCCCTGAAATTCATACTTTTCCAAACAATAAGTTTTCATTTTTCATAAGTATAAGAAATAAGAATAACAGATTTTAAAATAAAAAAATCATTGTATTTGTACTGTTTTTTGGTAAAATATTTTTTATATAAAATTATTCAAGTGAAATAATTATTCTTCTTGTTTGAAACAGCAAAATATTAAAAGTTTACTTAAACTACATCTCAGTCGAGGAAGGAAGTGATTCATAAAATGATCTGTATTGAGGAGGCAAAAATGGAACCATGCAAAGAAGGTCGGTCTTTTTGGCGTGGGTAATAGGAATCAGCTATTACGTCATCAGCTAAACACTTTGAACA
Source organism: Apolygus lucorum (assembly GCA_009739505.2). Lineage (NCBI taxonomy): Eukaryota > Metazoa > Arthropoda > Insecta > Hemiptera > Miridae > Apolygus > Apolygus lucorum. Next base: position 89,486,104 of record CM019167.2, read on the forward strand.
CAAAACGTTTGATAGAACGAAAAACACTTTGATAGACTTTGAACACAAAACACTTTGAACACAAAACGTTTGATAGCTTTGAAAGCTTGATAGCGAGAAGAAAACAGGCTGTCGTCGGGTTTTGAGTAACTCATCGGGTGATCGTCCTAGCAACGGGAAATGTATCCCTATTCGTCTATTGGAGGCGTCACATTTTCACTTGCTCTCATCGCAAAAAAACAACCATGAAGTTAAAAATATCGATATTTTATTCAATAATCGTGTAGAGGAAACCTCAAGCTTCAATTTGACGCAAAAAAAAATTTTTACTAAAAAGTGACATGTACCCCTTTTCGGCCAAGCTCTTCAAGTGAGTGGGGGGTCAAACGATATCATCGTTTTCCGAATTCTTTCAGCTCTAGCACCGAAGACCGCAGGTTGCCGCAGCTGATTTCGGTCTTTCTATACAAGTCTACAGAATATTTGGGTCATTCCACGAAACTAGGGAATTTTCAGTCCTCTCTCCGTAATTTAGATTTGGATGGACCTAAATTTTTCGTTTTTTTTCCTCTTCATTAAAAGACTGTGTCTCATTTACTCGATCAAGTGGCTTCCTTCCATTACATTTCAGCTATCCAGAATAATTAATAAAATTGCTTAAAATCTATCTCCCTCCCATGTCCCACACCATAGGTTTGCGTCTGTCATCACCACTAATCTTCACCCACGAGCAATACAAATTTTATGTTTCTCAGAAATATTTTAGGCATCCTCTCTATTGCTTCCGAGTCTACCAAGGTAGCGGAAGCTTTGTTTTCACTTTTCAAGGATGAAAAAAAAGTTCTCCAAAATCAAAATTTTCAATTGCGTTTTGCGTTTTAGACCTTTCTGAACAATTTTGGTTCCGTGTCTGTGTGTCTGTCATGAATTCCTTGTAACGCGCATAACTATACGAAGATATTGTCCGATTTCTATGACATTTTCAGGGATTGTGCGGGTTGGTGTGTAGACGGTCCCCTATGAAAATCATCATCCCCGGACTGATAGAAGCGACTGTGCATGCGCAAACGTGAATTCCTTCTAACGGCCATAACTTCTACATTTTCCATCTGATTTCAATGAAATCTTTCAATTTCAATGAAATCTATGGCTGGGCGTCTATGGCCCATTTCACACAGGTTATGAAAATCACCACCTTCGGACGAATAGTAGCCACTGCGCATGGGCAAACGTGAATTCCTTCTAACGGCCATAACTTCTACATTTTCCATCCGATTTCAATGAAATTTTCAGGGACATTACAGATTAGTATTCAAACGGTCCCCTATGAAAATCACCACCTTCGGACGAATAGTAGCCACTGCGCATGGGCAAATGTGAATTTACTTGTAACGGCCATAACTTCCACATTTTACACCCGATTTCGATGAAATTTTCAGGGATTATGCGGATTAGATTGTAGATGGTCCCCGAAGAAGATCATCACCCCCGGACTGATAGTAGCCGCTGCGCATGCGCAAACGTGAATCCCTTGTAACAGCCATAACTTCCTCATTTTCTACCCGATTTCGATGACATTTTCAGGGATTACGCGGATTAGGTTGTAGATGGTCCCCAATGAAAACCAAGGCCTTAAAATTCACAGTAGCCTCTGCGCGTGCGCAAACATAAAATCCTTGTAACAGCCATAACACTTATATCTTTCATCCGTATTTGATGAAATTTTCTAGGATTGTCCGGATTAGCGTGTAGATGGTCCCCTATGAGGGTAGTGAAAGGTACTTAGAGATTGGTGTTTTGAGCTTAACCACTATGCATCGGATCATCTATATAGTCGGGTTATGGATACGAGGAAGCTATGTGCCACACCCACTTGGCAGACGATTTTACTTTTTGAAGACAAACGACCACCTGGTGGATACTAGGAGGAACCTGTGGTCGGTTTTATGCCTGTCCCACAGCTGGAGCCTATCTCCCTCACACAATTTTTCTTTAGAGTCCGTGGAGGAGATCGTATTGGACCGTCTTTTGTTTTGGACATTAGAGCCAGGAGTTCAGCTGAACCAAACATTATTCGCTTCAGTCCTCATTCTCGGTCCATTTTTGTTTAGCGTGAATTTTAGCTACGAAAACGGTGTTTCTCAGTTTGGATCCTATCTCCCTTACTACTAGAAAACATTGGCAAGGAAAGTGATTATGTTTGATGTTGTTAACTAACAATGTAGCAGCCATCAACCTCGATAAAAAATGTTTTTTCGAGTTGATAAATTTTTTATTCCACTTCGATTAAATTCGATATTTCACTAGAATCCTATCTCCCTCATACTATCTCCCTCACTTTTTTCCACGGTGGGGGAGATAGATTTGACGTGAGGGAGGATAGATTTTCATTAACTAGGTAGGTAGGTACCTATCTAGATTAGCATCTAGACTGCAGGGTTCTTTAAATCTACGTACCTACTTATACTTGTAATATGTCTCCCCTAATTAGCACAAAAAATGGTGTAGCCCTGTACCACATTCATTCATGTAACCACTTCCCCGCTAACTCGCAAACAAAATTAGATGTCATTAAATCAATCCTAATATTTTTCCCTAGTACTAAATATTCTCAGAATGATGGGAAAAATAACAAAAAAAATTATTACGGCCCTGGTCATTATTTATGATTTTTTATGGATGAGCCTGGAAAGACTCGTAACCGGGTTACCTGTCAAACTATGATGAGCCTCAAAAGACTCAATTCCGAGCTACCTAAGCATGAAATCTCATCTCGACAATCAATTCAAATCTCATCTTATCAACGAATTAGAAAAATTATTAGGTTTGTAAAAATAATCTACAGAACTTGTATTCATAAAACACATGTATAATAGTAGATAATCTCAAAACTTCAATCCAACTTCTAGATTGATGGTCAATGACACTTACAAGAGACAGTCCAGAGTTTCAACCACACAACCCCTGGAAATGCCATTGAAATCGAATGAAGTTGAGCATATCAAGGATTTCACGATGCCGCAAGCGCACATCACCGATGATGAAAGACCGTCTATGGTCCCAAAAACACCATCCCCGAAAATGTCACCCAATTCGAATAAAACGTGTAGAAGATATGGTTGTTTCCAGGATTTTACGCGCAGCGACTACAATAAATCCAGGGATGATGATTTTCATAGGGGACCATCTACACGCAAACCTGGACAATTCCTGAAATTTTCATTGAACTTGAATGGGAAATGTGCTCAGAGGGTAGGTACCATCAATTCGGGATAGATAATTTTCATAGGCGACTATCTACACCCCACCCCGCACAACCCCGACACACAGACCGACTCTCAGACTTGTTAAAATTTAACAAGTATTTAATACTTGTTTGTTGATTTGTTAAATACTTGTAAAGTGAAAATAATGCTCCCAACTTGGCAGATTTGGAAGCAAATAGCTCGGATTCGTTTTTTTACATGCATTACTTAACATTTTATACTACGTTGATAAAACTTCATCATTGATGATTTACATCCAAAATGCCTACATTGAAACATGTTTCTCGATCAATAGCGAACTCGGCAATGAGCCTAAAGAGGCTCAAACAGCGTTTCCTATCTCCCTCACTAGACATCTATCCTCCCTCACTAGACATCTATCTCCCTCACTAGACATCTATCCTCCCTCACTAGACATCTATCTCCCTCACTAGACATCTATCTCCCTCACTAGACATCTATCTCCCTCACTAGACATCTATCTCCCTCACTAGACATCTATCTCCCTCACTAGACATCTATCCTCCCTCACTAGACATCTATCTCCCTCACTAGACATCTATCTCCCTCACTAGACATCTATCTCCCTCACTAGACATCTATCTCCCTCACTAGACATCTATCCTCCCTCACTAGACATCTATCTCCCTCACTAGACATCTATCCTCCCTCACTAGACATCTATCTCCCTCACTAGACATCTATCCTCCCTCACTAGACATCTATCCTCCCTCACTAGACATCTATCTCCCTCACTAGACATCTATCTCCCTCACTAGACATCTATCTCCCTCACTAGACATCTATCTCCCTCACTAGACATCTATCCTCCCTCACTAGACATCTATCTCCCTCACTAGACATCTATCTCCCTCACTAGACATCTATCCTCCCTCACTAGACATCTATCTCCCTCACTAGACATCTATCCTCCCTCACTAGACATCTATCCTCCCTCACTAGACATCTATCTCCCTCACTAGACATCTATCTCCCTCACTAGACATCTATCTCCCTCACTAGACATCTATCTCCCTCACTAGACATCTATCCTCCCTCACTAGACATCTATCTCCCTCACTAGACATCTATCCTCCCTCACTAGACATCTATCTCCCTCACTCTCCAATTAAATTTGCGTGTTTTTATTTTTTATTTTTTTCACTGAAACACGCAATTTTATGAAGCAATAATGGAACGGCTGCTATTATATAACCACAAAATGAAAATTAAAAAAAATATCAATAAGGTATACTTTGAATATTGGTTGGCCTTCCAAAATTCCTTACTTTCGTGGAATGACCCATTTAAGCCCGAAATTAGAGGGACACAAAAGCTGCAGGACAAAAAGAAATCTGATACGTGTAAATTCTTTACCTTTCCAATAGTCCTTAATGACGATTCGAAAAATGATTTTTTTCCCCTTCGAACGTTTTATTAAAAAAAAAAAAAAACGCGTCAACCTAGTCTGCTTGAACAAGTAAAATTGAAGTACCTACTAACGATTTTGGTACCTACATTAGGATTTCAGACATTTTCTACATTTCCAGTACTTCAAAAAATCAAGTTTTGAGCGCATTTTGGTTGAAGTTGGACCGCTGTCCGACGTATCATCAAGTACAGTACATTACAATGTACCTGTCCACGTGTAGTACAACTGAACAATAAAGTCAATTTAATTAAACTCAAGGCCGAATGCCCTCAAAAACCTCAGTTATGTGCTCTGGTGACTTCAGTCGTGAGTACTAGCATCATCCTAATCAAGGAAAGGGGAAATCGATGATGACTGGGCAGCTGACCGATTCGTCTGACTCTCGGCCAAGGATGGCAAATGATGCCCATTTTTCGGCCCTGAAAGCTCGTTCTTGATAATCAACGGAAGGCGCCGCCACGACTAATATTCCTTCAAGGATTCCGACGAATAATTCGCCGAGAATAATTCCTCGTTGATGAATTCAAACGGCGTTCGACGGAAAGGGGAATTATTGCGGGGATGAGGATTTTCTCGGTTGGTAAATCAGAACCAGAAGCTGCCACCATCTCAACCGCACAAGGAATTGGCAAGGTTGCACTGAGGCGGACTCTGATGCCGATTCCAAGCCGATGGTCAACCCGAATTAGTCTCGAATAATTCCGTCCACACCACACGAGCAGGGATCGGAAATATTGCTTCCGACTCCTCCAAGGCAGCGGGGGCTTCATTTTCACTTTCGTGAGGCCAAAAAGACTCAAAATGAAAATTTCCTCTCGAATATTTCGTTTTAGAACTACCTGAACAATAATTGTGTTTATGTGTGTAATACACTGTGGTATAGAAAAATCTGGTTTCCACCGATAGCAATGCTTTCTACAATACACTTACACTTTACACACTACAAGCAATAAAATTTTAATAGCGAATTTTCAAGGGAAATGAAGCTGTAGCAAAGGCCTCAAAAGTTTTAGAATGGACTTTTTCGAAAACACTTTTCCACTGATATCCAATTTGGAACATTCTAGAACGATTTTTGAAGTTTTTCCAAAAATCATATACTTATAAATGGTATTTTCGAACTCAGCAAAAAATTTCTGATACCTACCGATGCACTTGAAAAAATTGAAAGTTGTCCAAAAATCAAAATATACGTATGTATTAATATACTGACTGAGTGTATAGTAGATTTTTACTATATCTGGAGGTTTTCTTCGAAGATTTCTTTGAAAATTTGCTCATTGACTCATGCTGCATGAATTGACTTTTCGTCATGCAGGTGGGTGCACTATAATTGCATCTTTTGTGCATAAGGAGGAGAGAGATGAGGGTCTTCATTGCTGTTTGAGGCTGACCGGCCCGAGACGAGCTGATGAGGAGCTTCCTCCGCCTCCACGATCATCTCATCTCAGCTGCTCTACTTCTCAGACCTCCTTCGTAGTGGCGGCCGCCCCCTCCGAGAAATTTAGAACTAAGTAGAGAAACGCTGCAAATTATTACACATTGGTTTAGTATTCTCCTGCATAGATAACTCGCCTCCAAAGAGCACGGCTTCGCCACTATCAGTATCATAGTTTTGATCATAGATCAAAATCAAGTTTATTTTGACAGTAAGTATCCACCATCGAAACATCGGTATCTGTGAATTGTGGGAGTCCTCAAATTCATAAGGAATTTTGATTCCTCGTTGCTGAGGAAGCACAACTCAGTGACTTGAAACTCTATTCGAAGAAAGGAAGTAACATCGCATTCTACCAGCTGAACTTGGAACGGATATTCGGCCTACTTCCGTCAGTGGGCATTCATTTGCGATTCACATTCGTATTTCTGCTAAACCTCCGTCTCAAGGAAGGTTGGTCCTACAAAGCTCTGTGAGGTTTCATTCGATTCTAAAAATTCAATACTATTTTAAATTGATGAATAACTTTATTTTGGAAGTTTTCGAGCTAGGGCGTTTTAAGAATTTATAATTTTTCAGCCCTTAGAAATGACTGACACCAACCAAGAGCTTCGGGGCACAACTAGACCCCAAATGGAGCCCAAATACCAAATTTCATCAAAATCGGTCCATGGTAACTAAGGAAAATCCCACGTACAGCGGACGGACGGAAAAATTTGTATACGGTTTTTGGATTCTACGTACCTAACTTGAACCGTAAACCAACAAATTTTCAACACATTTTCAGTAGGTATATTTTGGGTAGAGTTCGATGCCAGTTTAAGGGTATAACGAGCACAGAGAAGGGCTTAAAATGTACATATTTGCATCCAGTTATCAGAAAAATGCGTACGAGATCACGTTCTAGTTTTCGTATGAACATTTAAAGAGACTTCAGAAATGGACAATTTCACGCCACTCGATTTTCGGACCCTTACTACGAGTATCCCCAATTATTAGGGCGATTCTAGTTCAAAATTGTACTATGAGCAAAAATATGGATTTTCGATGTTTGGTATCGATGGACACGTCAGGACAAGACCTTTCAAATGGAAATCGACCTTCGTTCTTAATTTGAAATATCGAAGGTATCGGAGGAATAAAAAATAAGAAAAAAAACTTGCTCCAGTATGCAAAGCATTTTGACCTGTGAAAGGTGGCGTACAAGATTATACTCTACATAAAGACAAAATATTATATTCTACGGGCTGTTGCCATTAGCGATGTTGATAGGGGTTGTTATCATCTTCGAGTTTCCTGGACTCCTTCATCTAGTAGGAATTATTTGAAGCCAAAAACTCCATGCAACGGGAGAAGAGGAATAGAAATAACCTAAGATCCCATTTCGTAAAAATGGTCGTTGGTGGTGTTCCCTCGACGATATGGTCTATTTGGGTCCTAATAACATGAAGAGCGACACAATGTTTTCTCGGCACTACTTCTGGCAGCAAAAACACCTCGAAATTTTGGACGTTTTTTCGGTTTTCCGCATAAAACTCGAAAACAGTTCATAGGTATTTTGTGAATCCATTAGAGAGGCGGAAATTTTGCCAAGAGCCAATTTCAGTAAAATCCATCTTTTGGAAGAGTAAATTTTAAATTTTTGGCGTTTTTTGAACCTGTTATATGAGACACGATTTTTATTGGAAATCTAGGTCTAATTAAGAATAACGCATAGAAGTGATCGGTTTCATTTAGTTTTTTTTTGAAGTGGAAAAAAAATGTCTGGTACATTTGAGGTAAGAGATAAACTCAGTTGTTTAATGACAATGGTTTGCAAACCATTACAGGAGGGAGACCGTTGTGATAATACTTATTTTTCAAAAATATGGTGTAGATTTCATTAAAATTCCGGTGTAGCTGCCACAATCAAATATTTCGATTCTGGGGACAGCTGTTCTAGGGATCTTGCCTGGAATATAAAGACAACATCGGATCAGGTATACCAATCAAACTATTCAAGAATTAAACTTGAATCAGAGACTCCGTGATACTAAATTGTATCGTACAGCCCAAATATCAAAGGATAGCAACTAAACTTTATATTTATGTTTAGTGAACATACTAAACAATGTTCAGTAAAAAATTCACGGATATAGTTTTAAGATTATCTCTGTTACTCTATGCAAAAACGCTGCAAATTATTACACAACGGTTTATTATTTTTATATAGATCACTCGTCTGCAGAGTCACCAACCATCCAACATGAAGAAAAACATCGATCGCATTTCGGTCATCTCTTTTGCGATTCACACTCGTGTTTCTGATTTATCGTACGTAAAACCTTTGAATTCTCGTAGGGAGCGAACGGTTTGTCCTACAGAGCTCCGCGTGGTCTCAAAAAATTCGATAGAATCTTAAATTGCAGTAAAAACAATACCTTTATATCAAATTTTTTTGAGTTAGGGCGTTTTCAACATTTCAAAATTCATTTTGGAACCCTTAGAAGTGACCTACATGAACCAAAATCTTCGGGGCACAACTAGACCCCAAATGGAGCCTACATACCAAATTTCATCAAAATCGGTCAATGCTAAATGGGGAAAGTGCCGCATACGGCTTAAGGCGGACGGACGGCCAAATTTTTATTCGATTTTCGGATTCTACGTACCTTGAAACGTAAACCATCAAATTTTGAGGGGGTGTTAAAAATTTTTTTTTCTTGGTCGATTCCAAAGGTTAAATATTGAAAATAAAAACCAAAATATAAATATATGTACTTGAACTACATCCGCTAAGTGGAAAATGAGCCAGTTTCTGTGTCACTATACATTTTCTATAACTGAATGAGGAATTTCACCATGTCGGAATTTCCTATTTTTGACCCCAAAATCGGATTCAGCACCTCGAAAAACCCCCTACGATATACTTTCAGCCCGAACTTCCTAATTTACGAATAAAAAATACAGTGTAGAAAATAAGAACGTTTAAAAAAACCGGGAGGATGACGACATCCTGGAATAGTTCATTTACGGCCGCTTGAAGCGCTGAGATCGAGAAATCTGTAGTCCTCAGATGCAACATTTCACAAAACCAGTAAAGTTCGAAATCGAAAAACTGAAGAAAAAAATAGAAAAAGCAAGGAGAGGAAATTTAGGTTTCCCCTGTTTTTGTTTGATAACTTTCCTCTTAGATAACACAATTTCGTCATACCATTGGGCAACACTGGGAGGAGATGGTGATCCGAACAGCCAATCAGCGAGCATTCCCTCTTCACGTTGAAAAGGTCCGTTTTCCCGGTTATTTTTTGAAATCATAAATTTTGATTGTCTCCCAAAAATAACAGGAGACTTATTTTCCGAAATTAACCCGATTTTCATCTATCCCACACCATTAACTATTCAGGAAAAATGCAAACAGAATTCGGTGAAATTCCTCATTGCACCAGACGGATCCATTGACAAATGTGCACGGAAAAAAATGAGCGATGTGTTGCGATCATCATTCGTCCCACTGAGCGTCGCGGACGTCATCGTGGGTACTCTACGAGTTCAAAGTGACAAAGATTGTATTTTTATTTCTTACATTTTTAACCAAGGGGTTGATGGTATTCATCATGTGCCAAAACATTTATGCTATGTGCCACACCCACTAGGCTGGGCTACTCTCTCTTATAGCTAATTCGATTTTGTTAACCAAAGCTTCAAAGATTTGTTTGAAAATTCGCTCATTAACTCATACTGCCTGTTATTTAGGCAATGTGGGCTGTTTTCGAATTTTATAGGAAAAACTGAAATAAATCCAAAAAAATCGAGTTGTTCTGGCTCCCAAAAGTTGTGCCGGGAAAAGTGTTCGCGTGGACTCTTCAAATACAAGTTATTAGGATCCTAATAGACCATTTAATACAATAAAATCTTTTAAGACATCTTTTGCAGGAGTTGGCCCTTGAAACTGCTCTGCATACTGGACTAACTCTGCGTCTTTCATTGAGATTTCGGCTGATATATTGCCTTCGTCAGGGCTGAGAAGGAAATCAGCGGCTATAGGAGTCCAGATTCCCGCCATCCATGTCAAAACAATGTCTCGGCAAAACAATTTTGCAAGTATGAATGATGACTGGTACTACTTGCAATCAATTTTACTCGTCACAGCAAAAATCGATATAAGTATTAGGTATTTTGAGATTCCTCGTCATCCATTAATCCCTTCTCGCCTCATACGTCCAATAATGTCGGAAAACAATCGAGAGATCCAGCAGTCTCACACATTATCGGCTGAGTGGGAATCCTCATGTAAACAGGATGGAACGCTCAAGGAGAATGAATCACCGATAAGAACATGCTTCTGATTACCTAATCAAATTACGACCAATAAATTGAAAAAACGAAAGGGTAATTGAAGTGATATTATTAATTAGATACCTCGACTATCTTCCTCCATGGTACTCCCATGCATATTCTTTGCTTGGTCTTCATAACCCTCGTAAAGGGGGATTCCCACTAAAATGGATTGCCAAGGTTGTTGACGATATGAAGATAGAATGTAAAAATAGCATATATAGATATATAATATAGTTACAATATGTCGTAGCTTCTTGTAGTATGTAAAAAATATCCAGAAAGATGGTGTATTTCAGTATGGAAAAAGTCCTCACGTTTCACCCCGAGGAATAATTGAAAAAATCGCATACTGGTGAAATGAGGAATTTCACCGATTTCTGTTTGCATTTTTCCTGAATAGTTAATGGTGTGGGATAGACGAAAATCGGGCTGATTTCGGAAAATAAGTCTCCTGTTATTTTTGGGAGACAATCAAAATTTTTTATTTCAAAACTAACCGGGAAAACAGACGTGCAGCGGGAATGCTCGCTGATTGGGCTGTTCGGATCGCAGTCTCCTCCCAGTGTTGCCCATTGGGACGACGAAATCGTGTTTTCTAAGAGAAAAGTTATCAAACAAAAACAAAGGAAACCTAATTTTCCCCATCTCGCTTTTTATATTTTTTTCTTCAGTTTTTCGATTTCGAACTTTACTGTTTCATGAAATTTTCCAACTGGGGACTATGGATTTCTCGATCTCAGCGCTTCAAGCGGCCATAAATGAACTATTCCAGCATGACGTCATTTTCCCGGTTTTTTTAAACATTCGTATTTTCTACACTGTTTTGTTTATTCGTAAATTAGGAAGTTCGGGCTGAAAGTTTGCCTTAGGAGGTTTTTAGAGGTGCTGAATCCGATTTTGGGGTCAAAAATAGGAAATTCCGACATGGTGAAATTCCTCATTATGAGAAAAAAGTCATCTTGGGAAAAACAATACCGTGGATTCGGCGAGTAGGACGGTGAAGTGCGAACCTGTGTGTTGTTTTGTTCTGCAGTGAAAGGGCTTTCAAAAACGTGAAATACTCTGCGAGACCACGGGCCTGGTGATGGGAGCATGATAAGGGCGAAACCTTCATCAGAGAAAGTGTGTCAGACTGATGGGGTACCCTAATTACAGGTGAGTAAGGGGATACGTAGATAAGTCCGCGGAGGTCATGTCAGCAGTAGGAAGGAAGGTAAACCACAGATCTCGCATATCAGATCATAGTTCGTCGACCCTTCGTCGATATAGTTTTCCGGTGATTCATTCAGTAGATCCTCCACCCTTTGCACTTGACCCAGTGTTAACGAGGTAAAAATACCATGTCCGGTCTAAAGAGGTATATTAGTAGGGAGCGGATTCTTATAGGTCACTAAAAACTGTTTTATGCATCTAAAACATGTGGGTATAACTTGCATTTTACCCTAAAAACTCGAACTACGCAATTATTTTGTTTGATCCTGGCTGCCATACTCTAGACCCATTGCTACTCTCGGTTCTAGTTTGTCACCTGGAGAAGGGTAAAATTTTGGCCCAAGTATTGCAGCCAAAAATTGGAACTCCGGATAAATCAAGTTTGTCGTGAAAGCGTTCAGCAAGTATTCCACCATCTTCAGCCGAAGCAGGAGAACGATTCAGCTCATAGGCAGCTGTCCGAATCGCTTCTCCCCAAAGGTACCTACTTAATAAGAATAGAATCACTCGCGACGAGATTGTGGAAACCCATTTTAATAACACATTGTTAAGTAATGCATGCCTAATGTAATGTATTCAAGTCCCCCCCCCTTCCCCCTCGCAACACCAACCATTGGTACCAGTCTGGCACCAAAGCGGAAATACTTCGTAACGTTGAACTAGTTTTGGTAAGCAGTCCGTCGAAGTTCACATCTGTATTCAAGGTAAAACACAAAAATGAAAAAAAAAAAAAAAAAAAAAAAAAAAAAAAAAAAAAAAAACGCTGCAAATTATTACACAATGGTTTATTATTTTTCTATATAGATCACTCGTCTACAAAATCACCAACCATCCAATATGAAGGAACAAATAAAAAATAAAAAATTAAAAAAAATTAAAAAAAATAAAAAAAATTTAAAAAATTAAAAAAAATCAAAATTACGAACCACCGATCGCATTTCGGGCAGCTCTAATTTGAACGGAGATTAGGCCTCTTTTGCGATTCACACTCGTGTTTTGATTTATAAAAACAATACCTTTATATCGAAATTTTTTGAGTTAGGGCGTTTTCAAAATTTCAAAATTGATTTTGGAACCCTTAGAAGTGACCTACATCAACCAAAAGCTTCGGGGCACAACTAGACCCCAAATGGAGTCTACATACCAAATTTCATCAAAATCGGTCAATGCTAAGTGGCAAAAGTGCCGCGTACGGCCAAATTTTTATTCGATTTTTGGATTCTACGTACCTTGAAACGTAAACCATCAAATTTTGAGGGGGTGTTAAAAATTTTTTTTTCTTGGTCGATTCCAAAGGTTCATTATTGAAAATAATAAACCAAAACCATAAAAAAAACGAAATATGCGGTTTATGGTGTCCTGGCACCATGGTGGCACCACTATTAGTTCCATGGTGGTACACAGGATAATTCAAAAAAATCAGGAGATATAATGAGAATTTTCCCTCAATTTCAAAGCTCGAATACAATTAGTAATCTGTAAAGGAACCGAAATATTGGAAAATCGGATATTTTGTGAATATTATCCTCCCACTCGCCCCCTCTCCTAATTTTGATAGTCTGGTGAAATAGCGCGCAATTTGGGAGATTTTTGAGTCGAAAAAAAAGAAACACTCAAATCGGTAGGAAATTGAGGCCTGGGCAGACGACACAAGATTTTGTCACACACACACACGTTCACATTCACCTATGGTTTTTTTTCGCGGGTTTGGATACAGAATGGTCTAAAACGGATTAGTGTGTGGTAATTTTTTGTCTGTTGAGTGTTGTCCAACTTAGTTAACGGAGTTAAGAAATACGTTACTGAAGATCACTTAACCGTCTAAATCGATTTAACTTTGTAATTCATTATTTTCGTGGAAATAGACAACGTTCTTCATAACTCCGTTTCTTAAAGTACTTCAGCAAAGGGAGCTTTGTTCAAAAGAGTTAGATTTGCACGTTCACTAAGTCCGTTTTGCTGACTTGAGTACGGTAAGGTCAGTTGCAGCTGTATTCCTTTCTGCTTACACTAATTCTACAGTGTTCGCCGCACTGGTCAGTACGTATACGACTCCATCGATTCCCATTTGCTTCTAACTCGTGGATATAATTCATCAAGTTCATAGCAACTTCTTTATTTAGTAGGTATACGATATTATAGTGAGACCAGTCATCAATAATGGTTTGGTACAATCCGTGACCGTCGGGTGTCTCGTGACCTCCCACGTCACTATGGAGAAATTCCCCTCTACTACTGCACTTCATTTCGAACTGCTTCCCTTTTGTTATGACAGCTCCATCCCGATCAAACGTCCCACGAATTCCTTGGCAGTTTAATTTTCTTACTGAAATAAGGTTATTAACAGCTTCGGCTCAAAAACGCTGCAAATTATTACACAATGGTTTATTATTTTTATATAGATCACTCGTCTACAAAATCACCAACCATCCAATATGAAGAAAAAAAGAAAAAAATAAAAAATCAAAAAAAAAATCAAAAAAAAAAATCAAAATCACCAACTATCGATTGCATTTTGGTCAGCTCTAATTTGAACGGAGATTAGGCCTCTTTTGCGATTCACACTCGTGTTTTGATTTATATATATTGTGATACGAATTTACCTACTTCAATGAATTTGTCAGAGGATGGGGGCGTACTCGCCTTTAAGGAGCTCTAGGGGAATGATTAACAATAAAAAAAAATAAATTGTAGCACAATTCTGAGAAATTTATTAGGAATAGCCGCAACCAAATTCCCTAAGGGCCTCAAATTTCTGGAAATTGAAATTAAACGTTGTAATAATGTTCGTGACTCGATAGAGAGAGGAGAAGGAGAGTGCCACTCACCGCGGATGCCCACCAAGTTGGTGATGGCATCAATGAATCAATAGGAGCGTTGTAGTTCCCAGTGGGTAGACACCAGGGTGGATGACAGGAAGCGCAGTTTCTCCGCCGAACCAATTCCTCTTGATGTTGAGGTCTCCGGACGGTGATCTTCTTGTTTGACGAGGATCCCAAAAAAAACTTGAAGATATGATGAGGTGACTTTAAAAGGGCAGGAAATGCACCACTTGCTTGTAGACTTGGTGGCTCTCCCATGCATACTGCCAGAGGAAGTCGAGAGCGGGGGCACCCTCCCTACCCAGCGTCCAAGATCAGCTGATGACTGTGATCGTTGTGATTCCCGAACATCACATTTTCCCCCTCCTACGAACAAAAAAAAAAAGGAACACTTCCTTTTTTTTTAAACACCGGTCACCAAAACAGCACTGGCACTTTTTTTTCCGAGACCTACCTAACTAGACTTACTTACAGACAAAAATTCCAAGACAATATTACCTAGTGAGGCCTTAGTACCAACTAAATCTGGCTTCGCTTCATTAAAGTCTCTATCGAGGTCCTTCGATTGTTGGTATCGGTGTGAATTTTCATTCCGTCGAGGAGTTGTCGGGAGATGTTCGTCGGGAGATGTCAGGTGGTTGAGATGAATCCCATGTGAGGTGCCAACGGTCCGTCCATGGTGAGTATCTTGGGAAGTATCATGCTTCGGAAACAGCTGCATCCATGTTTTGCTGAAAACAAAATAACGGGAGCAGTAATTGTTCTTGGTAATGGGATACTTTGTTTTCCCCTCGAGAGCTACACTGACGATGACATGGCGTTGGGGCGCTTTTTCTTTGAAGTGAGCCTCCATCTCCTTCTAGTTGGCATAACTCTCCTGACCTAGATCCCTCTCCCTACAGCTTCGACAAATCCTCCCTTTTTTAAACATTATTCGGCCCATTATTATTATTAAACAAAGTACACTTATAAGACTTTGCCTTGCAGAACAGTAAATCAGAGACAAGCTAGACATCATTGAACAGCCAAAAGATCATTTTAGTATAGTAACATTTTTTTAAATTCTACCACCATAATTTTATTAGTGTTTTCAGAACTTCAGGAGTTTGTTAATTTTAATTTAAAGAATTTGGCTCAACCATTTTTTTTTTTTTTTATTTTTTTATATTACTGTAGGAGGAAGAGACAATCCACCCCATCAACGCAATCATCATCAGAGCAACCAACTCAGAGGTCAATCCAATGCGAGGAATGATATCTGTTGAGAGACATTTTTATTAATTTCAGAGAAAATAAGATAAATTGACATGCAACAACCATAACTGGTCATATTACCACATCTAAATCAAAGGCATGCACGATTTGACATGGAAGTAGGTATTTCAATTAAGAAAGAACAGTTTAGTTAAATTAAGAGGATTCAAATGTTTCAATCACTGGAGGGTAATACTTTTTTATGTTGGTTACATGATAGACTCCTTTGGTTCGCCCATTCTCGTCCACAAGGAGGTAGGATCCATTATGATAGTTTTTTGCTATTCTAAAGGGCCCACAGTAGCGTGCCATGAACTTATGATATCGCCTCTGGGATGAAGACGAGACATTCAGTGACTTAACCAAGACTCGGTCTCCTAGATTAAAATGAGTAAAGGCCAACCTCCTAGATTCGTTGAACCTCTTCGCCCTATCCTGTGACATACGCTCAGATTGCAATTTGGCATTCCTTAAACTCTCATCCATCTCAGTGGATGTCAGTTCCAAGGGGGCGTTCGTAGGCAAAATTTTGTACCACTCACGGTTCACCCTCCGTCCCAGGAACAAGGCGACGGGAGTCAGACCGGTTGCTGAGTGTGGAGTTTCATTCATGGAAATCTCTACATCTGCCAATTGATCATACCACAGATCATGACTCTTGTCGAACAGAGCTGCCCTCATGTACTGTGCTAGTGTACCCATGTACCTCTCAGCTGGATTTGCAGAAGGATGGCGGATGGAAGTACGGATATTCTTTATGTTAGCTTGCCTTAGTTTACTAATCCAGAGCCTACTACCGAATTGAGTACCATTGTCGGACAAAACAGCCTTGATCTGCCCATATTGCGGAACATAGTCCAGCAACAAACAGTCCAATACTGCCGCCCCTGATGCCTTGATTATTGGGTACAAACGAACAAACTTGGAGGCAATATCCAAGACAACCAAGATGTACCGGAATCGATCGCCTGACTGTGGCAATGGACCATAAAAATCTATAGCAATCAGATCTCTTGGCTTTGAAGCTGGGATTGAGAGCAATGGAGCGTTCAAAGTCGGAGTGGTTTTGATCATCTGACATATTTGACACGTACGCAGCACAATACGAGTATGTTTTCTCAATGCTTTATGATAAAACGTTTCACTGATGACCCCCACACACTTTTTAACACCGCAATGCAGATAACCCTCATGAACCCAAAGTATGATTTTGTGGAGGGCTACTAGAGGGATCACGATCTTCCATCGCTCCCTTACTCTATGATATAAGAGACCATTGTCTATCCTATAGTCTCCAATTTGACTGCTGTCACCTAGTCTACGAAGAACGTGCGCTAGGTGTGGATCCTCGGTTTGATGTTGGGCAAAACTTTGAAACAAATTTGTGATAGGCGGTGTCAGTTCGAGAGCCGCAATGATTACCTCATCACAGGAAAACGATTCCTGCTTTCTAATAGTAAAACGACTCAAAGAGTCAGCAACTAGGTTCTGATGTCCAGGAACATACTCTATGACATAATCGAACTCCTGAAGTGCCAAAATAAGTCTTGATAGTCGAGGTGACGTGAGAACTGCAGAATGCAAGTGTTCAAGAGCCCTATGATCCGTTCTCACAGTGAACTTGACTCCACTAACATAATTTCTAAACTTATTGATACCAAATGAAATTGCCAGTAGTTCGAGCTCAGACACACTGTACAGTTTCTCATGATCATTGAGCATCCTACTAACAAATGCAATAGGGTAATGTTCTCCGTCCTTATCAATTTGAAACAAGTGCGCTCCTAGGGAGGTACCACTAGCGTCCGTTGAAATAAAGAAGGTATGATCTGGGATTGGAAAACATAGCTGTACACAGTTCATGAATGCTAACTTGATGTTATTGAATGCAGCTTCAGTCTCGCCACTCCACTTCCACTTCACTCCCTTTCTCAATAATGTTGTCAAAGGGAAAGTTAGGTGTGCTAAATTTGGTTGAAAACGTCTATAGAAGTTTATGAAGCCTAGAAAAGATCTCAGTTGACGAACATTCGTTGGACGCTGGTAATCCCTAATGGCCTGGACACGCTCCGGGTCAGCCCTAATTCCATGCTTGTCCAGAATTATCCCCAAGAATTTCACCCTTTGTTGCAGCCATTGGGTTTTATCTAATTTCAATGTGATTCCGTTATTTTTGAAAATCTTGAGAACATAATTTAAATGAGCTAAATGTTCTTCAAGGGTGGGAGAGAGAACAAGGCATTCATCAACGAATCTAATACAGAATGATTGGCTCTCTAATGGGAAAAATTTATTAAGCGCACGCAACAGCGCACTCGTGGATGTCTTCAAGCCAAAAGGAGTTACAGTGAACTGAAAGACTTTATTTTCAAACATAAAAGCTGTATACTGGCGAGAATCTCTGTGTAGAGGGACTTGCCAGAATGAGTTAGTCAAATCAAAAGAGGTAAAGAAGGCACAGCCTCGGAAAATTGAAAATACGACATCCAAACTTGGGGGAGCTTCGGCCTCGGGCAGCAAAAACTGGTTGATATTCCTGGCATCCAAGCATAGGCGAAGAGTACCATCTGTTTTAGGCACTATTCGAAGTGGATTAATGAATGGGCTATAACATCGTTCAATGATTCCTATACCTTCCAGACGCTGAATTTCTACCTTCACCCTTTCTCTCAAGTTCATGGGAACAGGATAATATCTCACCTTGAACTTCTCAAAAACTGTCGGCATGACCCTTAATTCATATTCAAAATCTTTCACCTTCCCAGGAAGGTTAGAGAAGACTGTTTCATAACTGGAAACAAGGCCCTGAAATTTGGAGAGTAAGTCCCCAGAAAGCAATGATCTAGAAGACTCAGCAATGTTGATTGATTTTACCTCCATAGTATTAATTGGTATCGTGTCGTGAGATTCAGACAAGAACTGAACATCCCTCCCATACTGACATGAGATAGGCTCATCCTGATCAGAATGAAAAATTATTTTACCCATTTTAATATTAATGATAGCTTTCAATTTCATAAGAGTATGCATGCCTATAATAAACGGTTTTATAAGATTTTTAACTATTAAGCAATTCACTTCAAATTTTGCATTTGGTAGACCAAGATGCAACAGTATCTGTTCTTTAACGCTGGGAGATTTGTTCCCTACAGCACCAACAATGTGTACCTTGGTAACGGGCAAACGGCTGAGTATTTGCAATTTATCACGGTTTTCGGTAATTCATGACTCAGAAACGCAAGAGTAAACAGCTCCAGAATCAATCATCCCCATCACCTGAACACCACCCAAAGTAACTGCCAATTCAGGGGACTGGCAAAGTGACACTGAATGGAACAAGTCATCTTTCAGCCACTCATTCGGATTTTCAAAGAGATACGCGTCTTTTTCTGCGTACAATGAACTAACCGAGACAATCTGATCACCTGTATCCAAACTATTTCTAGAAGACATCGCCCTGTTTCGCACATGACTTGTAGATCCATGAGAAAACAGGGCATCTACAAGTTTAAAGACTGGAATCCATCATTATCACCACTCTGTGAGTCGTGGTTCTCCACGATCTCACCCGACTGTTCTTCTTCCACTGATAGTGCGTTAACATTAACTCTATTTCTACTACCCAGCTCTCCAGAAGAGCGGTCACGCCAGTTAGTACTATTTTGATTGGTGTTAACTGAATTTTGACCCCTATTGTTCTGATTACCCTGATTAGAAATATTCTGGTTCTGATTTCCCTGATTATTCTGATAGGAATATCCACGATTGGAATTATTATTGGGCCCTTGATACCTTGAGTGCTGGAATGAGGAGCTGGAATTTCTCGAGTAGAATCTCTGATCATTCCCATATCGATCATAATTTTGCCTCCTAGCTTTGAATCGATCGCAAATTCTGAGTTTTGCGAACAAAGTATTGAAATTATTTATTTCCATCAACATTAGATCGTTCTGTACGTCAGGATGAAAATGTTTAATGATGATTTGCACGAGGACGCTTTCTGGAATAGGGTGTTGTAGAAAACGTAAGTTTAAGCATAGATTCCTAGCATAAATTTCCATTGAATCGCCCGTGAACGTTTTATTGTACAAATCAGCTATAAGATCCGATTGTCTTTCAGTACTCCAAAACTCATCTTGAAAAGACCTTTCGAACTGAGCATAAGTTGTAAATGATGATTTTCTAGAAACATACCACCTGTATGGCATCGCTTTAAGAGCAGATGAAGTGATCCGTAATTTATCTTTATCATTAAGTAAGGGAAATGCCTCAAAATATTGTTCCAACTCCTCCAAAAATAACATGGGAGACTCATTTTGTTGATCTGAGAAATTAGGCAAACGCAAATTAGCATTGTGCTGATTTTGTGACAAATACTGAACTACACGAGCTACGGTTTGATCATCCGTCTGACTCGATAAGGTAGGAACAAGGCCAGGTTGAAGACTCACACTGCCTTTAAGAAACTGTACATCTCGGCTGAGATCGTTGATTTTTTTGTTGCATTCAGTTACATGCAGATTCAACGTTCCTACTAGATTTGTCTGCATTCGATCAAACATGTTCATCATTTCCTGCATTCTACTCTTGACTATCTCAAAGTCTGGAAGCCCCAAATCAGATGCATTATTATTAGGCGAACTATCACTACCACCTACCGGGTATCCGCTGTCACGCCGTGTCCCATCGTTCAAGAGCGCAGTCGCACCATACAGGTCGTGAGTCCCTTCTCCTTGCTCGACATCATCAGGATTATTATTCATCGTGATTGACGTGAAGGTTTACGAGGATCAATAATTACCCGAAGAATGTTCCTGAAGACGAAATGGGTGGCGGCAGTTACTGATATCAAAACGATGATCCCCTAACTTGATCACTGACTACTGTTCCCTACAATTTGCGGCAAAGTCACTACCTACAATAGTGGCTATCGAAAGGACAGAATTTACTTTACCCTTGTGATGAACTGTAATAGTATTCAAAGACGTAGATTTCACAATGAACTCGAAGAATAATGCAGAAGAAAAAAAAATTGACGTCAACAAGCCACAAGAATACAAACTGTTGACAAAAATTCAGGTTATAAATAATGGTGATAACAGTGATTAGAGATTACACAACGAACGTTGATCTAGGCGCAATTCAATCGAAGGCTAACTTCTTTCCCGCTCATCTGGCAGAGATTAACAATGAATACAATGATTGATTACAACCGACAACACAAAGTTCACTCCAACTCAGAATTACAAAGAGTTGAGGACAAGATAAGTGTGATTGTGACTAAAGTACAACAGATTACAGTTACAGCTAGCAGAATCGTGGAACTGAAAAATCCTGAACATTAATTGACATTCTTGCAGCTATCTGACCCCTTTGAGCTCCTTTTTCGAGCCCCACGTTGCATGCGCCAAAATGTGATACGAATTTACCTACTTCAATGAATTTGTCAGAGGATGGGGGCGTACTCGCCTTTAAGGAGCTCTAGGGGAATGATTAACAATAAAAAAAAATAAATTGTAGCACAATTCTGAGAAATTTATTAGGAATAGCCGCAACCAAATTCCCTAAGGGCCTCAAATTTCTGGAAATTGAAATTAAACGTTGTAATAATGTTCGTGACTCGATAGAGAGAGGAGAAGGAGAGTGCCACTCACCGCGGATGCCCACCAAGTTGGTGATGGCATCAATGAATCAATAGGAGCGTTGTAGTTCCCAGTGGGTAGACACCAGGGTGGATGACAGGAAGCGCAGTTTCTCCGCCGAACCAATTCCTCTTGATGTTGAGGTCTCCGGACGGTGATCTTCTTGTTTGACGAGGATCCCAAAAAAAACTTGAAGATATGATGAGGTGACTTTAAAAGGGCAGGAAATGCACCACTTGCTTGTAGACTTGGTGGCTCTCCCATGCAGACTGCCAGAGGAAGTCGAGAGCGGGGGCACCCTCCCTACCCAGCGTCCAAGATCAGCTGATGACTGTGATCGTTGTGATTCCCGAACATCACAATATATATTTCAATAAAAACCCTTAAATTTTCGTAGGGAGCGAACGGTTTGTCCTACAGAGCTCCGCGTGGTCTCAAAAAATTCTAAAAATTCTATAGAATCCTAAATTGAAGGAAAAACCATACCTTTATATCAACATTTTTTGAGTTAGGGCGTTTTCAAAATTTCAAAATTGATTTTGGAACCCTTAGAAGTGACCTACATCAACCAAAAGCTTCGGGGCACAACTAGACCCCAAATGGAGCCTACATACCAAATTTCATCAAAATCGGTCAATGCTAAGTGGCAAAAGTGCCGCGTACGGCGTACGGCGTACGGCGGACGGCGGACGGACGGCAAAATTTTTATTCGATTTTTGGATTCTACGTACCTTGAAACGTAAACCATCAAATTTTGAGGGGGTGTTAAAATTTTTTTTTTCTTGGTCGATTCCAAAGGTTCATTATTGAAAATAATAAACCAAAAGAGCTTCCAAGTTCACGTCCTGACCACCAGACTCAAGTTTGAGATGTTCTTTTTCATGATCTTTTTTACGAACTCAATGTCAGGCGAGAGGGTACTCTATGATTTCGTAAAGGCTAGTTGAACATGAAATGAACTCCTAACATCTTCAAAACTACCCTGTTCATGTAACAGTACGTTGGTATCGTATACTGAAACGCAAAAATTTGCTGAAAATTCGCTCACTCGCCTATGCTGCACGTCTGATTTTGGTTTATTATTAAATAATAAACGTTGTTTACTAATACCGGTTAGCCCTTCCCCGCTGTTACCTTCGGAAGTTTTGCCTCTCATCTCACCTCGATCAGTATGAATCGGATCTCGCCTTCCTGGGACCTGACAGTGCAGATAGAAACTTCCACTAGAAATGTTGTCGACGTAACGCATTTGAAGGCTTCTTCGTTTCGATTCGTTTTCAAGTACCTAGTTGTTTTTGGTTGGTTGTTACTCAATTGTTTTATATTTTTGTTAACTAGTTGTTATACTCACCAATTTATTAGGTAAAAAACGTTTTCAGAACGCATCGTTCTTTGTCGAACGCATCATTCTTTGTCTAGACAAAGAAGGCAACTGCGATGCGTTCTGAAAACGTTTTTTACCTAATAAATTGGTGAGTATGACAAGTAGTTAACAAAAATATGAAACAATTTTATTAATGAAACAATAAGTTTATTATTGAAATCGAGCAAGAAAAAATTTTTAGCCCTCTCAAAATTTGATGGTTTACGTTTCAAAGTATGTAGTATCCGAAAATCAAATAAAAAAAATTCCGTCCGTCCGCCGTACGGGGCACTTTTCTTAGCAACCATGGAACGATTTGGTTGAAATTTGGTATGTAGGCTCCATTTGTGCCCCGAAGTTCTTGGTTGATGTCACTCACTTCTAAGGGTTGAAAAATAAGGGCTGACATTTTCAAGAGTGCTCGAAAGCTCTCGAAATAAAGGTATTGTTTATTCACCAATTTGAAATAGTATTGAATTTTTAGGGACCACCCAGAGCTCTGTAGGACAAACCGTTCGTTCCCTTCGAGAACTTAAGGGACTTACGATAAATCAGACTAGCGAGTGTGAATCACCAAAGAGACCTAATCGCCATTGAAATTTAAGCTAACCAAAATGCGATCGCTATTCGTTTCTCTGAGTTGTACTCAGTTTCACGTCCTTAGCAACCCGTAATCAAATCTACATATGAGAAGGAACCCAACTCCCAATTTCTTCGAATCGAATGTGAAGCGTTTATTTCTTCCAAATAAATTTGATTGTGAAGGGAGTATGGTGTGGTAGGTAGTGCCTATGGTTGGTATTTGTCTTTGAGCGGAGTTAAATATATAAAAAAGTGATAATGGCAAATGGCTGCGATTTTCACAGACGAGTAATAAAAACTGAGAGAAAAATAATGAACTTTCGTGAAATAATTTGCGCGTTTTTCTTTTTCCTTTAGCTTCAGAGTGATTATTTCTTTTACTGGGCAAATTCTACCAGGATGGCAAATTCAATGGTTTCCTGGAGGAGACGCCGCTAGACAGGCTGTCAACTTGCATGACGAGGACGTCTCAGACGGGAATCTGTGGGTGCTCCTTCGGATGTTATTTCGTGATGAGCAGCCTAACGGACCTTCCAGGCAATTTGGCAGAACTAGATTACGGGCCGCACTAACACTCAGCCGCTCCCAGCTCACCGACGAGACGTGTGTGTGTGTGAACCGGCGCGTGAGAGTTCACCCCGGAGGACGTCCCTCCTCCGACCTGCGACTCGGAACCGACGGGAGGTCCCCCCTGAATTGGTGTCATCTGCTGGGAACCCCCCCCCCCCCCCCCGAACAAATCGGACCGCAACCAGAAATCACCACTCAGGATTTGAAACCAACCAACTCTTTCATCTCTTCAATATTCACACCCACAGAGATCATCATCTATTCATACTCCCGTCCTCATCAAGATAGACGTCTCTCGAATATTTGAAATTTTGGGTAGAAACAATTTTGATTATTTAACCTTTACTTAGTAAAATAACCTAATTTTGTCGATTTGAAAGCATTTAACGGTAGGTCTACTAGCTCTCCAAGGGCCCATGTGTTTTTAGGACGTCCCACAGTAAGACTTGGGCGCCCTTATGCGATTAATTCTGGGGTAAAGTAAAACACATAACAGGAAAAAAAAACGCTGCAAATTATGACACAAAGGTTTATTGCTTTCCTATACAGGGTGTCACCCTTACGGGCGCACCACCGGGCAGGGTTTGATTCTACTACTAATTTGCAACAAAAATGTCTCTTAGAAATTTTTTTTTAGAGGGTTCGTTTTCGACTTATTTCACATTTAAGATTTTTTTCGTGTTTTCGACCTTACATCACTAAAATGGCTATAACTCCCTTAATTGAAGGAGTAAATTCAAATTTGATTATTTCATTGGAAAGAACGTCAAATTTCCTATCTCCCTGATGGGGTTTTAGAAAATTTCAAATGAAACGAACGGGTGTAAAGTAAACCAAAAGTGAAAAATTGGTAAAGTTTCGAAAATTTCCACTTTTTTTAAAGTTTGTTTCTCGAAACCTCGTGAACGGAAATTTCCATGCTGTAAGCCTAAAAGTTGCATGTGAATCCCAGCTTTCTAACGGTATAGTCATTTTTTTAAAAACACCACTTATTCAGTTAGAAAATGAAGTTTTTAGGGCAGAAAACGATCATTTTAGGGTGTAAATCGGCGTTTTTCACCAGAAATGCTTTCTTAATAAATCATTTGACATGAAATTTAACGTAATTTTTGACGCTGAATCACTTTCCGATCTCCTCGACAAACGAATAGTACTTTTCAAGCCCTTTCCGTTGGGCGAAGGGCTCAATCTCGTTGTTCGTTTTATCCAAAATTGTCATTAAGGGAGA
This sequence comes from Apolygus lucorum, assembly GCA_009739505.2. Lineage (NCBI taxonomy): Eukaryota > Metazoa > Arthropoda > Insecta > Hemiptera > Miridae > Apolygus > Apolygus lucorum. The sequence continues at coordinate 89,511,212 of CM019167.2, forward strand.
TCTGGGTTACAAATGACTCGCACTCCTTCCACTTTGTTGACTTACCTAATTTTTGCCCTCTGTCTTGAAAATATCGTCCCGATCATTTGCGGAAAGCTTTATCTTTTCGATAGATAACAAGTTGGGCGTCGATGACTCAGTTGTTGTACCCTGTTTGCTTGAAGGGCTTGAAAAGTACTATTTGTTTGATGAGGAGATCGGAAAGTGTTACCATTCGATTCAGCGTCAAAAACTACGTTAAATTTCATGTCAAATGATTTACTAAGATGGAAAGCATTTCTGGTGAAAAACGCCGATTTACAACCTAAAATGATCGTTTTCTGCCCTAAAAACTTCATTTTCTAACTGAATAAGTGGTGTTTTTTTAAAAATGACTACACCGTTAGAAAGCTGGGATTCACATGCAACTTATAGGCTTACAGCATGGAAATTTTCGTTCACGACGTTCCGAGAAACAAACTTTGAAAAAAATGAAAATTTTTGAAACTTTACCAATTTTTTACTTTTGATTTATTTTACACCCTTCCGTTTCATTTGAAATTTTCTAAAACCCCATCAGGGAGATAAGAAATATGACGCTCTTTTCAATGATATAATCAAATTTGAATTTACTCCATCAACTAAGGGAGTTATAACCATTTTAGTGATGTAAGGTCAAAAACACGAAAAAAATCTTAAATGTGAAATAAGTCGAAAACGAAGCCTCTAAAAAAAAATTTCTACGTGACATTTTTTGTTGCAAATTAGTAGTAGAATCGAACCCTGCCCGGTGGTTCGCCCGTAAGGGTGACACCCTGTATAGATCACTTGTCTGCAAAAGAACACGGCTTTTCCATTGTTACCACCAACCAACATGAAGAAAACATCAATCGCATTTCGGTCAGTTAAAATTTGAACGGAGATAAGGCCTCTTTAGCGATTCACACTCGTGTTTCTGATTTATCATGAGTCCAACCCTTAATTTCGCGTGGGGAGCGAACGGTTTGTCCTACAGGGCTCCGCGTGGTCCCTAAAAATTCTAAAAATTCAACACTATGTTAAATTGATGGAAACACAGTACCTTTATATCAAAATTTGTTGAGCTAGGGGTTTCGAAATGTTCAACTCTTAGAAGTGAACTACATCAACCAAAATCTCCGGGGCACAACTAGACCCCAAATGGAGCCTACATACCAAATTTCATTAAAATCGGTCAATGGTAGGTGGGGAAAGTGCCGCGTACGGCGGACGGACTGCCAAATTTGTAGTCGATTTATGGACTCCACGTACATTGAAACGTAATCCAACAAATTTTGAGGGGGGGTTAAAAAAAATTTCTTGGTCGATTTCAAAGGTTCATTATCTAATTATATAAAACGCCAACCGTACGTACGTACGTATGCACGGAGGGGTCGTGGCAGAGGGAGAGTTGTAGGCTGGAGGGGTTGGGGGCGGGAGGAGTCGGAGGCGAAAGGAGTCGGAGGGGTTGGGCGCGGGAGGAGTCGGAGGCGAGAGGAGTCGGAGGGGTTGGGGCGGGAGGAGTCGGAGGGGTTGGGGGCGGGAAGGGTCGGGGGCGAGAGGAGTCGGAGGGGTTGGGGGCGGGAGGAGTCGGAGGCGAGAGGAGTCGGAGGGGTTGGGGGCGGGAGGAGAGTCGGAGGAATAGTCTTTGCCTGCTTTTAGTAGGCTTTTCAGCTAGTTGAAAATAATAAACCAACATAACCGCATACTAATCCGTTTTAGACCATTCTGAATCCAAAACCGCAAAAAACCATAGGTGTATGTTTGTGTGTGTGTGTGTGTGTGACAAAATCTTGTGTACTCTGCCCAGCCCTTAGTTTTCTAACGATTTTCGTGGTTTTTTTTCGTCTCAGAAATCTTCCGAATTGTACATTATTTCACCAGAATATCAAAATTACCAAGGGGTGGATAATATTCACAAAATATCCGGTTTTCAAATATTTCGGTTCCTTCATAGCTTAAAAAACTGTGATACTTCGTTCAGAAAAGGTTCATGGTTCAGGAAAGGCTGAAAATATTCTTTGGAAAATATCTCATTTATTTGTACAGCACCAACGGGATTTTGCTTCCGAGTCGACCAAGGTAGCGGAAGCTGTTTTCACTTTTCAAGGATGAAAAAAAAGTTCTCCAAAATCAAAATTTTCACTCGCGTTTTGGGTTTTAGACCTTTTTGAACAATTTTAGTTCCGTGTCTGTCTGACTGTGTATCGGTCATGAAATCCTTGTAACGGGCATAACTACACGAAGTTATTGTCCGGTTTCTATGAATTTTTCAGGGATTGTGCGGGTTGGTGTGTAGACGGTCCCCTATGAAAATCAGCACCTTCGGACTGATAGTAGCCACTGCACATGCGCAAACGTGAATTTCCTTGTAACGGCCATAACTTCTACATTTTCCATCCGATGTCAATGAAATTTTCAGGGATGTTACAGATTACCTTATTTTGATGTTTTGAGATTAACTACTATACATCGGATCATCTACACAATCGGGTTATGGATACGAGGAAGCTATGTGCCACACCCACTTGGTAGACTTTTTTTGAATTTACGATAAAAGTGAACTTGTCGGGAGGAGGGGTGGTTGTAGCCATATTGGGTTCATGTCGTAACTGAATCTTTAACTCGCAGTTGAAAAGCCCATAAGTCCACTCCTAGACTAGCGTTAGTCTTATAAGTAATGAAGGTAGGAATGAGGCAGGACCGAGAGGAAGCAGGAAAGAGAAGGACTCACGTGCTGAAGACCAGCTTATCTTGTGCTCTCATCAGCATCAGAGAGAGCTTATCTCAGCAACAAACCAGGTGACATCAAAGGTGCCGATCTCCATTTCCAACAACGCAATGTCGGTCTTTCCCGCCGGAAGTCGCAACGCAGTTCCCATCACAATCAAGATTACAATCACGTCGCCATATTTTCAATAAGGTCGCATCGTCAGAAGGAATCACAACTCATCAATTGAAATTACTAGACAATCAATCAATTTCAAGATAACCTAAAAGATTTATCGAGTTCTTAGTTATAAAATATTGAATTTGTTGCGACTGACAGACACGGAACCGACCAAAAACGTAAAAGTGAAAGTAATGCTTCGGCTATCTTGGTAGACCCGGAAGCAATAGGGATTGAATAAATATTTGAAATTTTGAGTTCACTCGATAGGATGCAATACATGAGCTTTTTTCTCGTTACGATAATCAAGTCACTCCGTTCAACTTTCTCAGCAATCATCAACCCAAATTCGTTATGCAGTAACAACCACAACTCTCGGATGGCGAGGATGATGGTGATTGCTATAAGTACCTTCTGACTTGATAAATTTGAAGGTTTACCTCGCATGCTAATATTGACGACGATTGGTCTCAATATCTGAAAGGCAGCGAGCTAATGGTGGATTTAACGAGTCTAAGAACCAAGAGGAAAACTCTGCAAATATTACACAAAGGTTTATTATATCTACATAGATCACTTGTCTGCAAAGAACACGGCATTGCCATTGTCGCTACCTACCTACCTTCACAATCAAGTTTATTTGGATGAAATGAACGCTTCACACTCAGTTCGAAGAAATAGAGAGTTGTGGGTGCCTTCTATAGGAAATTTGATTACTGGTTGCTGAGGACGTAAAACTGAGTACAACTCGAAGAAACGAAGAGAAACAAAAAAGAAAGAACGAAGAAACAAAAAAACGTCTGCCAAGTGGGTGTGGCACATAGCTTCCTCGTATCCATAACCCGATTATATAGATGATCCGATGCATAGTAGTTAATCTCAAAACACCAATCTCTAAGTACCTTTCACTACCCTCATAGGGGACCATCTACACGCTAATCTGGACAATCCTAGAAAATTTCATCAAATTCGGATGAAAAATTAAGTGAGTAGGTGTATGTGATTGGATCAAAAAATACATAGCCTCGGCTGGGTTTCGAACCCACGACCTTAGGAGCTCTAATCAAGACTCTATCCTCTGAGCTACCGATGATCTGCAATTGATGGGATTTGAGATTCTCACAGGACACCATTCCTCTATGAAAGAATCCCTCTATGAAAAACAATTCTCTGTGATTTTCATAGGGGACCATCTAAACACTACTCTGTAACATCCCTGAATATTTCATTGAAATCGGATGGAAAATGTAGAAATTATGGCCGTTACAAGGAAATTCACGTTTGCGCATGCGCAATGGCTACTATCAGTTCGAAGGTGATGATTTTCATAGGGGACCATCTGAACACTACTCTGTAACATCCCTGAAAATTTCATTGAAATTGGATTGGAAATGTGGAAGTTATGGCCGTTACAAGGAATTCACGTATGCGCATGCGCAGTCGCTTCTATCAGTCCGGTGGCAATGATTTTCATAGGGGACCACCTACAACCTAATCCACATAATCCCTGAAAATTTCATTGAAATCGAGTGGAAAATGTGGAAGTTATGGCCGTTACAAGGAAATTCACGTTTGCGCATGCGCAGTGCCTTCTATCAGTCCGGGGACGATGATTTTCATAGGGGACCATCTACAACCTAATCCACATAATCCCTGAAAGAAATTATGGCCGTTACAAGGAAATTCACGTTTGCGCATGCGCAATGGCTACTATCAGTTCGAAGGTGATGATTTTCATAGGGGACCATCTGAACACTACTCTGTAACATCCCTGAAAATTTTATTGAAATCGGATGGAAAATGTAGAAGTTATGGCCGTTACAAGGAATTCACGTTTGCGCATGCGCAGTCGCTTCTATCAGTCCGGGGATAATGATTTTTGTAGGGGACCGTCTACACACCAACCCGCACAATCCCTGAAAATTTCATAGAAATCGGACAATAACTTCGTATAGTTATGCGCGTTACAAGGAAATCATGACAGACGGACAGACACACAGACAGACAGACACACAGACAGACAGACACACAGACACGGAACCAAAATTGTTCAGAAAGGTCTAAAACGCAAAACGCGAGTGGAAATTTTGATTTTGGAGAACTTTTTTTTTTCATCCTTGAAAAGTGAAAACAAAGCTTCCGCTACCTTGGTAGACTCGGAAGCAATTTCTTGGTCGATCTCAAAGGTTCAATTTTGAAAATAATAAACCAAAGCCATGTTCTCTGCAGATGATTGATAAATACAGGAGATAATGAACCGTTGTGTAATGATTTGCAGGTTCTTCTTTTTATTGATCGTTCACCTTGAAATGCTAAGGTGACCTTCAAAACATTCATATGTACGTCTGACGACACCATGGACCGCAAGCGTGGTGCCAGAGTGACACCAGGGGGCGTTGGGTACTGCTGGTCACGGATTTTGGAGTTCTATTCGGTTAGGGGACTGTCATGAACGCCGTTGTACCACGAGCACTGCTCGGCAGGCCAACTATGTTCTCGAGATACAGGCGGTACCACACAAGCAGCACCTCAGCGTACTGGATGGAGATGAGCTTTCTGTTTCCCATAAAATGCATGCATTACAAATCAACAGGTACTTTTGGTTTATTATTTTCAATAATGAACCTTTGGAATCGACCAAGAAAAAAATTTGTTAACCCCCTCAAAATTTGTTGGTTTACGTTTTCTTTGTAGACGAGTGATCTACAGGGTGTCACCCTAACTCGAGGACCAAACTTCAAGGATCGATTCTACAACTGATTTGCAAACTTTTTTGTCTCCTGAAATTTTTTTTTAAACGCTTTAAAATTATACTTTTTTCACTTTTAAGATTTTGTTCGTGTTTTCGACCTTGAGCCATTAAAACGGCCATAACTCCCTCAATTTACTGGATAAACTCAAATATGAGTATACCGTTGGAAAGAACGTTAAATTTCCTATCAGTTCATTAGGACACAAAAGCTTTTTAAGCCTTTCGTATAAGTGAATAAATTGGTCAAAGTCAGAAATTTAAAACTTTCTCAAAAATCACCATTTTTCAGGCTGACTCATCTTATGTAATAAACAGCCGTATCGGCGGGCACTTAACGGAAAAAACTTGCCCAGAATCTCAGCTTTCCAACGGTCTATCAATTTTTCTTTTTAACATTCAAATTAGAAGAGTAAATGAAGTTTGAATGCCCGAAAACGTGTGTTTTACAAGCAAATCCAGTGTTTTAAGCGGTTTCTGGTCCCCCTCGACCTCAAGATGGCTTGACGATTTTGGTATCATTTCCTATGTAATTTTCTACGCTGAATCAAATAGTGATACTTCCGAATGGTTCCCACTGCTAGAAAGTGGATTTTTCGAAGAAAACCTTCGTTTTTCGTACATAAAACACGCATTATTCTTAAATGTGGTAGTGAGCATGAAGTAACACCTTTTAACTCAACAAAAACTTCAATCAACTAGAAATTCGGTGTTTTTATTGAGTTAAAAGGTGTTACTTCATGCTCACTACCACATTTAAGAATAATGCGTATTTTATGTACGAAAAACGAAGGTTTTCTTCGAAAAATCCACTTTCTAGCAGTCGGAACCATTCGGAAGTATCACTATTTGATTCAGCGTAGAAAATTACATAGGAAATGATACCAAAATCGTCAAGCCATCTTGAGGTCGAGGGGGACCAGAAACCGCTCAAAACACTGGATTTGCTTGTAAAACACACGTTTTCGGGCATTCAAACTTCATTTACTCTTCTTATTTGAATGTTAAAAAGAAAAATTGATAGACCGTTGGAAAGCTGAGATTCTGGGCAAGTTTTTTCCGTTGAGTGCCCGCCGATACGGCTGTTTATTACATAAGATGAGTCAGCCTAAAAAATGGTGATTTTCGAGAAAGTTTTAAATTTCTGACTTTGACCAATTTATTCACTTATACGAAAGGCTTAAAAAGCTTTTGTGTCCTGATGAACTGATAGGAAATTTAACGTTCTTTCCAACGGTATACTCATATTTGAATTTATCCAGTAAATCGAGGGAGTTATGGCCGTTTTAATGGCTCAAGGTCGAAAACACGAACAAAATCTTAAAAGTGAAAAAAGTATAATTTTAAAGCGTTTTAAAAAAAATGTCAAGAGATAAAAAAGTTTGCAAATTAGTTGTAGAACCTATCCTTGAAGTTTGGTCCTCGAGTTAGGGTGACACCCTGTATACAGGGTGTAACGGTTAAGGTCGTACCACCGGCCAGGGTTCGATTCTACAACTAATTTGTGACTTTTTTTGTCTCCTGACTTTTTTTTCTTAACCCCCTTAAAATCGGACTTTTTCCACTTTTAAGATTTTTTTCGTATTGTCGACCTTACGCCATTAAAACAGCCATAAATCCCTTGTTTTTCAATCAAAATTCAAATGTAATTATACCGTTGGAAAGAGCGTTAAATTCTCTATCTCCATAGTGTTAAATAAAACTTTTTAAAGAAGACTAAAATGTTGAATAAAGGGTACAAATAGTAAAATCTCAAAAATCTCTGAAATTTTTCGTTTTTTCAAACGTTTGTAAAACTAACTGAAACTGCCGGTTAAGTTCACACTGTAACTCCAAAAGTTGGCCCAAAATCTCAGCTTTCCAACGGTATGGTCATAAAATTGTTTACAGTAGACTGATGGTGTAAAATCCTCATTCCCGTGCCAAAAACCGTGGATCTTCCAGTGTAAATCGACGTTTCGCGAAAATCAGCATTTTTACCCTAAAATGAGTTAGGCAGCCATCTTTTCGTACTTTGTCTCACTGAGTCAAATGATGACACAAGACTTATCGAAAATTGTCTTAATTTCTGTTAATTTGTTTGCCAATTTTTTTATTACTAGATCGGCCAAGTTATACGTTACTACCGTTGACAAGGTAGTAACGTATAACATACCTAAAAAAGGTATGTTTTTAATGTCCATCCTCCTCCCGTCATCGCAAGTAATCAAACCACCCTGTTCATAATAACCTGTATAAAACAAAATAGCAGCAGCAGAAGCAGCAGCAGCAGTTCATAAAACTGGAAGATATCAATAACAAACAAAACCAATCTCATTTTCTGTATGAATGGGATAAGCCTTTCAAGTAGATGGAAGACACAATTATTATTGAAGGAAGGATTCAATACTTACAGTTGAAATCCGGTGAGCGAAATGACATAAATCCCCTCTGCACAGAACACAAAACATGAACAGCAGAGTCAGCCGGTTAAATACCCTTGAAAACACGTTTTTGGAGGCTACGCGCCTGTGTGGGAACCGCCGCTAGTATTCCCGTACAGCTTCACTGGCGTTTTGGTTTTTGAAACCATAAACCAGCAGCATATCGGCATACTCTTGATTAGAAAAAGTTGCCATGATACAAGTAGATGTATAGGCAGGTCACGAACTGATCACTGATCAGATAACTAATCTGATGTTCGGAACCTAGTGTTATTATGAACAGGGTGGTTTGATTACTTGCTTGTTTAAAAACATGTTTAATGTTCAAAAAAATGTTTAAAAACATACCTTCGACCTTATTGTCAACGGTAGTAACGTTTAACTTGCCGATCTAGTAATAAAAAAAATTGGCATACAAATTAACAGAAATTGAGATAATTTTCGAAAAGTGAATTGGACAAGATATCAGTGACTGCTTTTTCGATAAGTCTTGTGTCATCATTTGACTCAGTGAGACAAAGTACGAAAAGATGGCTGCCTAACTCATTTTAGGGTAAAAATGCTGATTTTCGCGAAACGTCGATTTACACTGGAAGATCCACGGTTTTTGGCACGGGAATGAGGATTTTACAACATCAGTCTACTGTAAACAATTTTATGACCATACCGTTGGAAAGCTGAGATTTTGGGCCAACTTTTGGAGTTACAGTGTGAACTTAACCGGCAGTTTCAGTTAGTGTTACAAACGTTTGAAAAAACGAAAAATTTCAGAGATTTTCGAGATTTTACTATTTGTGCCCTTTTTTCAACATTTTAGTCTTCTTTAAAAAGTTTTATTTAACACTATGGAGATAGAGAATTTAACGCTCTTTCCAACGGTATAATTACATTTGAATTTTGATTGAAAAACAAGGGATTTATTGCTGTTTTAATGGCGTAAGGTCGACAATACGAAAAAAATCTTAAAAGTGGAAAAAGTCCGATTTTAAGGGGGTTAAGAAAAAAAAGTCAGGAGACGAAAAAAGTCACAAATTAGTTGTAGAATCGAACCCTGACCGGTGGTACGACCTTAACCGTTACACCCTGTATAGAAAAAAAAAAAATGTAATAATGTGTGGTTTGTGTAATAATTCGCAGCGTTTTTAATTTTGGATTCTAGGTACATAATATGAAACGCATAACAAAAAAAATGTTGAGAAGGGCACGATGATTCATGCTACTGATTTAATAGGTGTTCGTAATAACGTTGATTATTCCAATGATATCAAGAGATTCGAATTCATTATTAACATGCGAGGTAAGTAAGATAATTGGAAACTGGGGTGATGACGGTATTATTAGAATTACTGCGAACAGCAGTCGTAATTTAAGTCGAACCAAACAGGAGATCGTTGAGAGGCTACAATTGAACTTGAGGTTCCCTAGAAAAGGAACATCAAACGGCTGAAGTTGGAGAAAATCTAAAAACGGAGTCATTTCCCGGTAAGAGGAAGCGGGTTCTAATATTACCTCTTCGAGAGCTGCCTCTCTGCAGCAGCCATGTGGACCTAGGAGTAACAACAGCCCATTTCAGCGGGGGCGGATCCTCACAAGTGGAAGATAGTAGAAATGGAAGTAGTAGAAGAAAAGAAAGAACCACACAGATGATAGGAAGAACTTTCCTGACACAAATTGTGTGCAATGGACGTCTGCGTGCAATACCCGAAATAAACGTGACGTAATTCACTGAACTGTCTCATTTCAAGATTTAAAAAAATTATATATAAATATGTCTTATCGTAGGGTAAATCCAAACCTCTGTTCGCAAAAAGGCGATGCCATGTTTGACATGGTTTCTTTGTTTTAATGGGCGAGTAGCCACCATAAAATGTCGGCATAAATCGAGAGGTTTCCTCTTTCGACTGAGTAACATTTCCCTGGTTTCGAGGTGTTGACATGATTTTTCCTCCGATCATTCTCTCTTATTTGTATAATGACGTCTGTTTGCCAGTGTGGAGTGCGGCAACCAGGGGTGGTTGTGAGGTGAAATCGGATATTTTGCTTCCGAGTCTACCAAGGTAGCGGAAGCTTTGTTTTCACTTTTCAAGGACGAAAAAAAAAGTTCTCCAAAATCAAAATTAGCACTCGCGTTTTGCGTTTTAGACCTTTCTGAACAATTTTGGTTCCGTGTCTGTCTGTATGAAATCCTTGTAACGCGCATAACTATACGAAGTTATTGTCCGATTTCTATGAAATTTCCAGGGATTGTGTGGGTTGGTGTGTAGACGGTCCCCTATGAAAATCATCACCCCCGGACTGATAGTAGCCGCTGCGCATGCGCAAAAGTGAATTCCTTGTAACGGCCATAACTTCTACATTTTCCATCCGATTTCGATGAAATTTTCAGGGATGTTACAGATTAGTATTTAGATGGTCCCCTATGAAAATAACCACCTTCGGACCGATAGTAGCCACTGCGCATGCGCAAACGTGAATTCCTTGTAACAGTCCTAACTTCCACATTTTCTACCCGATTTCGATGACGCTTTTAGGGTTTCCGTGGATTAGGTTGTAGATGGTCCCCTATGAGGGTAGTGAAAGGTAGTCAGATATGGGTGTTTTGAGATTAACTAATATGCATCGGATCATCTATACAATCGGGTTATGGATACGAGGAAGCTATGTGCCACACCCACTTGGCAGACGTTTTTCATGATGTTTCGCATTGTAACATTGTGAATTAGGGATGTCGCAAATTTTATCCATGAGGGGGTTGAGAAGGTGAATTTGCCTGAATAATTAAATATACCCGTTTAATACTCATTTCAAATAATTAATACTTCATTAAGATAAACCCGTGTTTTTTCAACAAACACTGTGAAGGTAGGTACTCCATCGCATGCTTGTAACACTCTGCCTTACTATGATGTCCGCTACCCCAAGCTAGCTCTTGAATATCCCTTAAACATTAACCCTTATCTTCCCACTTACTAAAAACAAAAATGTTTTTTTCGGATTTTTTAGATTAAATTTAGATGTATTTTAACAAATCTATAGAATATTTGAGCAGAAGGTACCTCAAAGGCCCTATTGCAGTCTGTCAGCTCAAGAATGATCTTTCCAAGGGCCACACTAGCGCTATCTGCGACAGCAAAATCTGTCTATAAACCCAATTTTGTTGGAGTAAAAGAAGGAAACTTGGAAAAATCATTGGTGAGATGTTGGAAGTCAGTTATTTCTCATAAAGTAAAGAAACAAGGAATAAGGTAGAGAAGGTTCACTTCATAGAGAGATCTGTGCTGCCTTAGACAGTGGAGCCATCTTTGACGAGGAAACCTAATTAATAGCCTACAAGGCGAGAAATGAGGATAGAAGGTCCCTCGAAGGCCCTGTTACAGTTCAAGAATTATTTGGTTTTTTCTTTGACTTATGTTTTATTTATTACGTTTTCTTGCACAATCGATGGTTGGACTATCAAGAAAGCAAACGGCTATCAGTTTTGTATTAAAAGTGGATAAACTGTTGACTTCCCAAAAGATACCTCAGGGTGTTAAGGGTTAATAAATGGACGTCCCGTTTGAACCACCTGCTCAGTGCAAAAATACGTAATCACGTCACAATGTATTGATTTGTAAAATTAATATAGAGAGGGAATCTAGAAATGTCGTAGACCCCCCATTTCCTTCGACAATTGTTTATTGCATCAAGTTACAACATACCTAGTGATGATAACATTTTTGTGGAAAAATTTCATTTCCTGAGGGACCATCATTTACTATTAAAAATTCAACATCAACGTACAAATTAAGCGAGAAACATATATATCTTCTTTCATGTTTATCGCAGTTCAAGGAACAGATAGCAGAGCCACGGGCTCGTATTTCATACTAAGGACACTAGAATTGTCCAGGAAACAGAAACATGCAATTTTTCAAGAAACACATCTAGGAACTGGGAGACATCTGAAGAAAAAATAAATAAACACAAGTAAATATCTCATCACTTCACAGTTTTAACTACCCACAAATCCGTAGAATACCTACCTTCGAGAAATTTTTCGGGGAAGAAACAAATTCGTGTGAGTTCCATCGAATTCCTATAAAAACCTAAATTTCCTCGGAAAATGTTTGTAAAATTGCAAAAAGCAACCAGTTTTATATCGTGTCTTCAACAACGTTTTATGCTGAGTTTCTCCCAAAATTATTTACTTCGAGAGCTGTAATTTCCGCCTGAACAGCCTTGTATAGTATTTTACGACATCGACGAATTTTACGACATACATCTGAAAGCTCATTTGGGAGGGGAAAAGCTTCCGAACCGACGACGAGCTCAAGACTGCCGTCTGTGCTTGGACCTCTAGTTTGGACACGCAGTTTTTCAAGGAGGGCATACATAAATTGCTCCCCCGGTTCCAAAAGTGCATCGATCGAGCTGGGAATTATGTTGAAAAGTGATATGATGTTACTAAACACAAAGCAATACAAATTTTTGAAAAAAAAATTTTTTTGAATTTTTTATAGCATAGGGAACCTTACTTTTGAGACGACCCTCGTACCTTTTAGTTGAAACTTTTTCGCATCGATTTCAACCTTTTACTTCAATTAAACCTTTTGAACTTTCATTTGAAAAGTGAGGGACAAGCTGCGTATCGTAAGATACCTGGAAGGGTCCGTCTTCAGGTTATGTGGGATTCAAACCCACTAAAAAAACACCTCCTTTTTTCCCACGTTGGATCTCAGCCCGGAACCGTTTAACACATTACTTCGGGCTGAGTCCTGGGGTGTGTGAGCAGTTCTGGGTGGGGGGACGGACCAGATGCTCCCACATCTATCTTTCTCGTTCCGAGAGTATCTTCCTTGTCAGGGTGCTCTCCGTGTACTCTACCACAGAAATCCAGCCCCTTTCACCTTCCAGCATCCTGCTGACTACAGCCTCTGGTATCAGCTCCACCCTTGGTTTGAGATGCTTCGGGTGCACGGTGACCTGCAACTCCTGGAGACAACACTTCACGTTGAGATCCGAGTTTGCTTTCTCGTTGTTGCTTTATTAAAATCCATTTATTTTAACCTTTTACCCTAGAGGCTCGGTCTCACAAATGGTATCAGCTGTTAAACTGTGCCAAAAACGTTCTAGGAGACTGTAGAAATACCATTATATTCATGTCTGAGATATCCCCCCCCCCTCACCATCACAAAACGCTATAAGCCCCTGATGTTACAAATCATCGCCATTGAAAGAGCGATTTACGTGGCATCACTCAATTTTAGCTGAAATGTGAAAAAAAACAAAAACGAACAAGTCCCAATAACTGGCCAGTCAGGGCTGGCGGCACCAGTGCCCGCCACGGGGCCCCACTCAATCGCCGTGAGACGTTCATTACTTTTTCAGATGACTCGGGGAAATCGACTGGCTGTCCGATGTGCGGGAATAATTCGGAAGTGAGAGGCATCGTCTTCCGAGCATAAGCATTCTTAGGTTCGAGTCTGAGAGTTTCAATTTTTCACAATAATAATTATAATATATTTATTACAATTAATTACACATAAACATAATTATGTATTGATAAAATGAAATGCCGAAAAAATTCAAGGTTCAAACAACTCCGTAACTAGTTTTTAACCGAACCTGCCACGTTTTGTAGTTTACTATTTTCAATGGATAACTAATGCGTTTTTTTAGAATCGAAAATAGCCCAGTAAATAGAGGGGTGGTTCCCTTTCGTTGTCCCTTTAATTAAACCAACCTCTCTGGGGAACCAGCTCCTCAGACGCCCCTACAGCTAGTAATCTGTGGGCGCAAGAAAGACTGCAGTGGTGCGTGCACTTGTAGGGAGTCAGGCCTGATGTGCACCACCTACTTCCTTGCACGCACTTGTAGGAAGTCAGGCCTGATGTGCACCACCTACTTCCTTGCACGCACTTGTAGGAAGTCAGGCCTGATGTGCACCACCCACTTCCTTGCACGCACTTTTAGGAAGTCAGGCCTGATGTGCACCACCCACTTCCTTGCACGCACTTGTAGGGAGTCAGGCCTGATGTGCACCACCCACTTCCTTGCACGCACTTGTAGGGAGTCAGGCCTGATGTGCACCACCCACTTCCTTGCACGCACTTGTAGGGAGTCAGGCCTGATGTGCACCACCCACTTCCTTGCACGCACTTGTAGGGAGTCAGGCCTGATGTGCACCACCCACTTCCTTGCACGCACTTGTAGGGAGTCAGGCCTGATGTGCACCACCCACTTCCTTGCACGCACTTGTAGGGAGTCAGGCCTGATGTGCACCACCCACTTCCTTGCACGCACTTGTAGGGAGTCAGGCCTGATGTGCCCCACCCACTTCCTTGCACGCACTTGTAGGAAGTCAGGCCTGATGTGCACCACCCACTTCCTTGCACGCACTTGTAGGGAGTCAGGCCTGATGTGCACCACCCACTTCCTTGCACGCACTTGTAGGAAGTCAGGCCTGATGTGCACCACCCACTTCCTTGCACGCACTTGTAGGAAGTCAGGCCTGATGTGCACCACCCACTTCCTTGCACGCACTTGTAGGAAGTCAGGCCTGATGTGCACCACCCACTTCCTTGCACGCACTTGTAGGAAGTCAGGCCTGATGTGCACCACCCACTTCCTTGCACGCACAGAACACCAGCTGAAGGAGTGTATGGGGAGCTGGTCCCCTACTCATTGGAACGAGGCTGAGTCTGAGGCTATCTGCCACCCCCCCCCCCCCCCCCCCCCCCCCCCCGAATGAGTTGAAGGTGTTGACAAGCCAGGCCTGAACCTGCAGAAATGCCCTAGAGCTGTGATTCTTCGCAGTGTCACGAGCCTTGTAAAGATGAGATTTTGTTCCCTTTGTAGTACTTCATAACTGAACAACGATAGTGGGAATGGTACGAGCTGATAGCTGAAGCACTGATCCTCTTAAACAAGGTTGTTGGTTGTTAGCTCCTTCCGACAGGTGCGTGCAAGGAAGAGGGTTGTGCACATCAGGCCTGACTTCCCACAAGTGCGTGCAAGGAAGTGGGTGGTGCACATCAGGCCTGACTTCCTACAAGTGCGTGCAAGGAAGTAGGTGGTGCACATCAGGCCTGACTTCCTACAAGTGCGTGCAAGGAAGTGGGTGGTGCACATCAGGCCTGACTTCCTACAAGTGCGTGCAAGGAAGTGGGTGGTGCACATCAGGCCTGACTTCCTACAAGTGCGTGCAAGGAAGTGGGTGGTGCACATCAGGCCTGACTCCCTACAAGTGCGTGCAAGGAAGTAGGTGGTGCACATCAGGCCTGACTCCCTACAAGTGCACGCACCACTGCAGCCTTTCTTGCGCCCACAGATTACTAGCTGAAGGGGTGTCTGGGGAGCTGGTTCCCCAGAGAGGCTATTCTAATTAAAGGGACAACGAAAGGGAACAAAATCTCACCTTTACAAAGCTATCTGCTGCTATAACAAAGCCTGTTGTTATCCCTGCAGGCTTGCACGATAACTAGGAAGAAGAACCGGATGCATCTCATGAAATTCATCTTTACAGTCTTCGCATGAAACCGACTGTACTTATTTTTCAAGTGATGTTACTTCTATTTCTGGGAGTCTCAGATATTCGAATTCATAGATTTCTATTTGCTGACCAAAAACACGGTAGTTAATCATGGAAAAAAACGCTGCAAATTATTACACAATGGTTTATTATTTTTCTATATAGATCACTCGTCTGCAAAGCCACGAACCATCCAACATGAAGAAAAACGTCTCTTTTGCCATTCACACCCGTGTTTCTGATTTATCGTACGTCCAACCCTTAAATTCTCGTAGGGAGCGAACGGTTTGTCCTACAGGGCTCCGCGTGGTCTCCAAAAATTCTAAAAATTCTATACTATCTTAAATTGATGGAAAAACTAAACCTTTACATCAAAATTTTCTGAGTTAGGGCGTTTTCAAAATTTCAAGATTTATTTTTCAACCCTTAGAAGTGACCTACATCAACCAAAATCTTCGGGGCACATCTAGACCCCAAATGAAGCCTACACACCAAATTTCATTAAAATCGGTCAATGCTAAGTGGGGAAAGTGCCGCGTACGGCGGACGGACGGCCAAATTTTTATTCGATTTTTGGATTCTACGTACCTTGAAACGTAAACCAACAAATTTTGAGGGGGTGTTAACAATTTTTTTTCTTGGTTGATTCCAAAGGTTTATTATTGAAAATAGTAAACCAAAAAACCCTCGAAAATAGTGTAATTTGCGATGTTCAGTGACATCATTTTGCAAAATATTCTATTGCATTGAAATTAAATTTTAATCACTTATACTTGCATAAAAAGCAATTTGGGGCATCAAACTACCACAAAAAACTACAAAAGTGAGATGTTTTGGAATATTGCATTTCCCAAAATTTGGTTTTTGTTAAAACTCATAATCCAAAATTGAACAAATTTCAAATTGTTTGTGCTTTTTGAACTCTTTGATAGATGCTCCACAACTTTTAGGGAGAGGGGTTATGATTAATATTGATGCTGCAATGATAAAACACATTCAAAGTGGGGGTTTCACGGTTTTTAGAAATTTTGGAAAAAATCGATGTTTTTTCGACTGTCAATTGAGACCGTTGTACAATTCTTAATTTAAATTCTGACCAGTTCATTTGACCCAAAATTTAATGATCTTCCATTATGCATATGGACGACATTTCGCTAGGATGCGTCTTTCAGACGTAAAAAGAGAAAAACTGGAAAAAGTCCGAAAATTTCGTTGTTTTTAGTCCACCAAAAGTTTTTCCAAGGGCTTTCGAGGTCGAAAACTTGGTTTCTTCATACTCACACAATACCAAACGATCCTAGAAAAATATCTCTTGTTGCATTTTTTGCAAGCTCGACCCCACTTTGGATCCGATACATATTTATTGGGCTAAAAATAATTTTTTTCAAAAAATTATTCTGAATATACCTACTAATTATTTTAAAAAAATAATTAGACTGAATAACCAGTTATCACCTCATAATGTTGAAGGGAAAATGATCTTGTCCACAAAAACCCTAAAAACATTTTGACCCTAGGAGGTGTCCAAAATTAACGAACTCGTCTTTTCGTTTATTACGAACATTGGGCGCAAACTTGAAATTTTTGCAAAAGTATTGCTCAAGTTATCGTCCGGAGTGACATAGATGAGTTTTTGGAAAACTAGAATGTTCCAAAATGAATTTCAGTTTTAAAAAAACATGCTAAAAATGTTATTTTTTATCCTATTTGATTCGATTCGAACTTTTAGAATGAATTTGCGAGTGTATTATTTGCATAGCTTCAATGTAGACAATATTTATGATGCGTCGCAAGACTGAAGTGGTGAGCCTCAACCTCTGGGTGTCCTTCTGTCGTGTCTGCTCATCACGCGTTCCTTCCTGAAAAAAACGACTGCTTGATCGACTTGGACATTAGGAACTTCTTCCAGCCACGACTGCGTTTTTCCTCCTGAGCCACTATAAGAAAGAGGACAGATTAGAGAGACTTGTTGGTCGGCCTGCGAGTGTTTGGGTGACAGAGGAAAGGATCGCGGATGACGTCACCTTGTCATTAGGAGGTCCCTTGTTTTCGCCTGGTAACCTTTCGGCCGAAACTCGACAAGAGTAGGAAGCAGCTCTGAGCGAGTTCGAGTGTCTTGAGAACAACACTAGACAACTGCGATACATTCTGGGAGTCTCACAAGAAGCAGTGAACCCTCTCAACTAGGTCATACAAATTCGACGTCGATACCGCAACACCAAACAACGCATGTTGAGTTTTTTGGTTTATTATTTTCAATGATTCCTAGATCCGACCTAGAAATTGTTCTCCCCCCCCCCCCCCCCTAAAATTAAGTTACGTAGAATTCAAAGATCGAATACCAATTTTTCCGTCCGTCCGCGGCACTTTCCTTAGTTACCATGGACCGATTTTGATGAAATTTGCTATGTGGGGTCTAGTTGTGCCGCGAAGCTCTTGGTTGACGTCAGTCACTTCTAACGGTTGAAAAATAAGTATTGAATTTTTAAAATCAAATGAGGCCACCCAGAGCTCTGTAGGACCAACCGTTCGCTCCCTATGAGAACTTGAGGGTTGGACTTACGAAAAATCAGAAACACGAGTGTGAATCGCAAAAGAGGCCTAATCTCCGTTCAAATTTCAGCTGACCGAAATGCGATCGTTGTTCGTTTCTTCGAGTTGTACTCAGTTTTGCTTCCTTAGCATATTCAATGATACTCGCCGCCGTGCCCATCAGTAGAGACAAACATACTTGATAGTGAAGATATATCTAATCAAAAATCAGGAAATCCTTAATTATTGTAACACTCTTATTTTCTCCCACCATACGACAGCAGTGACGTACTACTCTTATTCCTGTTTCGTATTCCACTGTCGACGCATGCAATACTAACCAGATCATGTGACTATGGAAGTAGAATATCGTCGTGGAATCAGCAACACCACCGAGCTCGTTTTTCACAACTTTTCAGGAGAGAGAAAAAACCGATTTTTTAGTCCATCAAGGCCTAATTGACTGATGTTTTCCTTGATAACTATAATGAATGATAATATCATGTGACTATGGAAGTAGAATATACTAGTATTTTCGCGAATGTTAGTGTCTACTGATGAGCACGGTTGGCGAGCACCATTAGGCTCAATGAGTACGTTCCTACCAACCTTTCTGAATACGTTGCAATAATGATTATTTTCTCCTTTTCAGTGGTTTCGGCATCATCTGTTCTGGAGTCGGTCCGTTTTTTTGTAAAACAGGTTTTATAATCACATATTTATTAGGTATTTTCTTGAGGCTTAACGCTGAAAACTCGAAAAAATCTCAAAAGTGAAAAAACATTGATTTTGGAAGAGAAAAAAAGTATTATCTGACTTTTTCTTACTCAAATTAGTTGTAGAAAAAATGCCTCAAGTTTCGCGGTCCTTAACGTGAGATACCCTGTATGTTGAATACAAGAGTACGAAACAGCAAGTAGGAATTTCTAATAGCAGATTGTGGCGATAAAGCCGATTTGACTCCCACGGGAGGCTCCAGGCAACATAAATTCGTTCACTCTAAACTAACTATAAACTTATCTAAAGTAAACGCCAGTCAGAGTACTTCTATAAATATTCCTCTGCCGCAACAAGAAACAAGAAATACGAATCACTAGCTGACGTTGATAAACAAAACAAATGAAGAAAATAGAGAAATATATTTTTTATTACCTACATTCTATGTCTCTATTTTCTTCATTTGTTATATTATTAGTATATTTTTTTATATTTATTATTATTATATTGTTAGTTATATTTTTTATTACCTACATTCTAACTCTTATCAGAAATCATAAAATCATGAAATGTGTAAAAACGGCCAGAAGAAACTTCTTTACTCTCCACCGAAATGGAACGAACACTATAGAAACGCTTCAACCAAATGAAGCGGTGGTCGATCTCAGTGTTTTACTCTAACATGAATTTCGCACCAAGTTTCTATTGATTGGATGAGCCAATAAGGTTGCAAAATTGGGCCATCCAAACCAATTCAATCCGCAGTGAAACTACGTCTGAAGGAATCCGAAACAGAAGGCGATAAACACGCAGATTTTTTCACCTCAAGCAAGAAAATCCGGATTGATTTCAATCTTCACGGTGGAATACGGATATCGCACGCCTCGTAAATGTTACAACTCCAAAACTCAACTCTTAGTTGAGGGAAATCGCGACCGAAATGTTGGCCATTTTCAATTACTCACTACTTCGCTGCTATTTGTCCCATCCTCGCCATTCTTGGACTATTTTCTTCCCCTACCTTTCTTCCGATCAAAAAACGAAAAAAAACCTAGATTTTGTCATTACGGATTCTCGATATCCAAACATCTGCAAAATCCTGTTAACTATTTTCTGTAC
Source organism: Apolygus lucorum (assembly GCA_009739505.2). Lineage (NCBI taxonomy): Eukaryota > Metazoa > Arthropoda > Insecta > Hemiptera > Miridae > Apolygus > Apolygus lucorum. Next base: position 89,531,149 of record CM019167.2, read on the forward strand.
TTGTTACAGAGTTTATTGGATGTTTCATGTAATTCACAGTATCCAGAAGCACAACAAGTAACAACGTCACAACCGAGGAATCATAACCTCTTCAGAGGATGGATGAGCTTCTAACTCGTAAGATCGAACTCGAAAAGGCCATAAATGACTTGTTAGCGTACTTCCGACGAGTTTGATAAAACGAGCTGGCGTCTGTTCGAGTGGTCAAAATGCAAGCAATTGTCAAAATTGTGCCCACTTCTGTCTTATGGGATCTCCTGTTTCCCATAACAGATTTTGATGCCTAGTGAAATTTTACCACATTCCTACCCTCCCCCACCATGACACCTATATGAGCAAAACGGATAGATAAAGAGCTCGAAATAAGTTTTGTGGATTAGACTACCTATGTCACATGCTTTTCAGGTAAATCAACGAATTTTCATAGAAAATTTAGCTTTTCTTTCCTTTTTCTGACACAAATATAGCTATTGCTATGAATTCAATTTCCAACCATTTTCGAGAATTTTAGTGGAAAATGTTATCTTGAACATATTTATGAACGGAACCAGAAGAATTAAAAGGACAAAAACCGATAAGGATAGGGATCTAAAAATAAATTAATAAAATCTTTTTAAAAATAAATGGGTTTTTTTACAATGAAAGTCCTTTTTTCGGTTTCCAATCACTTTATTGCTGGAGAGCTTTCAACAACCCTCTGGTTGTCATTTTCAATCCATCAGCAAGAGGGTGAGTTTTCTGTGAAGAGCACAAGTAGGCACTACTGCTGATGACTGATCATCTGCCTACTTGTGCTCTTCATAGAAAACTCACCCTCTTGCTGATGGATTGAAAATGACAACCAGAGGGTTGTTGAAAGCTCTCCAGCAATAAAGTGTTTGGAAACAGAAAAAAGGACTTTCATTGTCAAAAAACCCATTTATTTGTAAATAGAAAAAGTCCACAACCACAAGATATCATAAAATCTTTTTACAAAAAAAAAAAAAACGGACGAAACTCAAAATTTATGATGCCAAACCACTATAAAAAGGAGAAAATAATAATAATTATAACTAATTCAGATAGGCTGGTAGGTACTCATTGACTCTAATAATAAACAACAAAACAACAATAAAAAATAAAATAACATAAATACAAATATAATGTTAAAAAGAGGAGTGCTGGTTGTCATGAAACTAGAACTGACTCTAAATTTTTAAAAAAGAAAAAAAAGTGGCGGTTGTTGAAAGTAAGGCCGGGCTCTATTATTTAAAAAAATAATAATAATAAAAAAATAATAAAAAGAGTGTGTCGGTTGTCGGAAAACGAGAGTTGACTATAATTATTAATAAATAACAATGTATTTTGATCTCGATAATTTCAATTTTTCGTTTGATCTAGGAAAGAATTCTCAACTCCCCCAGCCGTATAGGACTTAGCAATGGTTATGGAGTACATTCCAATAACACGTGAATGATTTTCTCACAATAGATTTTAGGATGGGAACATGCTTTAGCCTTGGACTAACCACCCGAAAACGTTACGCGGGAGGGGTGACGGGCGAGTGTCACGTGGGGGTCGACCCCCCCCCCCCCATCATCACTCCGCCGAGAAGCGCGTCTGAAGCATGTTGGTTTATTATTTTCAATAATGAACCTTTGGAATCGACCAAGAAAAAAAATTTTAACACCCCCTCAAAATTTGATGGTTTACGTTTCAAGGTACGCAGAATCCAAAAATCGAATAAAAATTTGGCCGTCCGTCCGCCGTACGCGGCACTTTTGCCACTTAGCATTGACCGATTTTGATGAAATTTGGTATGTAGGCTCCATTTGGGGTCTAGTTGTGCCCCGAAGATTTTGGTTGATGTAGGTCACTTCTAAGGGTTCCAAAATCAATTTTGAAATTTTGAAAACGCCCTAACTCAAAAAATTTTGATATAAAGGTATTGTTTTTCCTTCAATTTAGGATTCTATAGAATTTTTAGAATTTTTTGAGACCACGCGGAGCTCTGTAGGACAAACCGTTCGCTCGCTACGAGAATTTAAGTGTTTTACGCACGATGAATCAGAAACACGAGTGTGAATCGCAATAGAGGCCTAATCTCCGTTCAAATTTTAGCTGACCGAAATACGATCGATGTTTTTCTTCAAGTTGGATGGTTGGTGGTTTTGCAGACGAGTGATCCATAGAAAAATAATAAACCATTGTGTAATAATTTGCAGCGTTTTTCTTGAATTTCAGCCAAACGCTCTAAGCAGCGAGGCGAGGCCCGAAGGGCAGAGTTTTATATTATGTTAATCTATTGTACATATTTTTGAGGAATAAATATATCTTTAATTTAATAACAATCTTGCGCCTTACTTGACTGCAGAGACGCTGTAGAAGTCAACTTACCTGGAAATTGAACAATCAATTTATAAATCGAATCGGAATCGCACACAAACTATAGAAAAACTCATATATACATGAAATAACGATAGGAAAGGTGAAAAAAAAGTTCAAGTCGAACGACATAAGATCATTGGAAAGAAGGCCGGCTTGAAAAGACTGATAGGCCATGGAAACCATTATGGTACAATAGAGAGGATAATCAAAACTTCACTTTCCAAGTACCAGCGAAATTTGATAATCAGATAACGTTGAAATGAGTAAGGGACTCTCCAGAGACCGAACCACACAGTCCCCGAGAATTCCATTGAAATCTGATGGATAATGGAGGAGTTACCAATGGGTTTTAATAAAAAATCATTTTTGTTTAGAAGTATTATTATAAGTATTTTATAGACAAGAATATAATGCAAATTGCTACTCCTCACTGTAGATGGAACATGTGGCTTAAATTAATATTGTTCTGAGAGAGAAAAGAAGAAGAGATGAACATGCGTACTACGCAACAGTGTTGCCATTCCTGCGAGTCATTTCGGCTCAAGCTTTTCCCAGGGAAATTCATAGTTGTTTTCAACCAATTTCATAAACTTTTCAACCATATTTTACATTTCTTCAACCAACTGCAAGATTTTTTCTACCAATATTTTCATTCATATCATTATGTTCTGATTCATCCTTCCCTTCCCACCTTTGATTTCTTGAAGACCATACCTTGTTGAATGAAATGTATGAAAATGGTTAAAAGGCAAAACGAGGTTGTGAAATGTAACCCTTTGAGAGCTCTTCTGCTGGTATCCCTGCTATCATTGTCGCAACATGGAGGTCTTTAGTATTAAGTTTTGTATTTATCTGGTTGTGATTTGAATATTATTTGATCGTTGCTGGTGTAATTTCATCAAGGTGTAACATAAACTTTAGTAAATCCTGATCCAGACAATAACGTTTATCTACAATGTCATTAAAATGTTCTTCATCTTCAGCCATTCTACTGAATTCTACTTACATTCATTGTCCTTGAAATTAATAACGTGTTTAAGCCTAATTTTCTTCGTATTAGCTATTTATTACAACGGATTGCTTCTTGAAGGGGTTAAATGGGGAACATTATTCCCTCTTTGGTCATCATTGTGAACTACAATCTGAAATAACTCCTTTTTTGGCATTGTCTTTAGAAATACATCGTAGCTAAGAGAATTACAAAAACGCCGAACACCTCACAATATTAACCCATTGGTGCCCAGCGAGCTAGTAGCGGAACGGCAAACCTGGTCTCACAATTCTCCCAATTCTTGGTGTAATTTTGATTCTATTATTTACTTTTTGGTCTTACAAGCTACCTAGATTCTCTACCATGTTAGGAGAGCATTCAGTTTGAATGAATCAATTGCTCAGTGTGGTTTATTCAGTCTCCAAGATGAGTGACAATCTGGTCGTCGACGGGCTGCGGCATTTATTGCCATAACTACTTCAAATTTTTATTTTGACGGTATTCATTTGCATAGTTTTAGATTATGGTTGTTACCCCACGAGAACAGTTCATAACTGAGTGAATATCCCTTGGTAGCTCTGTAAAAACTGAACTGTATCATGGTGTTCCCAAATTAGCCCTCTGGGCACTCGGCGACGCTTTCGTATACACATAGTCATCATAAGTATGCCGTGAACATTATTCCAACAGACCTGATATTTGATTAATTTTGATTTGAGATGACATTGCTTCGTTCATTATTACCATCCGATGATTTTTACAATCTTATAATTTCTTATATATTTCATTCTTTGTAGACCGGAGTGAACCTTCAAGACGCGATCAACCCTTTGTTGGGGAACAATGAATAAGAACCAAACTCAGTTGAAATAAATTCAAAATATCAGGCAATTTCTGTTGAAGAATTAATGTTTTGTGGATATTTCAATCCTCAGAGGTTTATTGTTCTGGGAGCAATTGCCGGACATGTGCACGCTGTTTGCTGCATTGGCGTAAGAAACAAGAAATGGTGATGGACGGTATTTTCCTAGGGGATAGACGCATCTACCCAAAAAGGGTGGATATTGTCATAGAAGAGTCCTAAAGTTTGTCAACTACAGTTCAGACGGAAATGGCCCAGACGTTTTTGATAGGCTATGCTGTCGCCTGGAGACATCCAGGGACTTCTGGAAGATCGATTTCTACATCTAGGGTCAGCGATGCAATGATAATATAGACCACCACATTTTGTATACGGAGGGGAAGAAAATGAAGAGATACGCAGGAATAAACTGCACTGCTTGAGTATGCGCCAGGTGCAAGTTCAAGCAGGGAACGTATATTGACTATTCCAATACATTCCACTCAACATTTTCGAGATAATACGTAAGTTGCCACATTCTTTCGTTTATTCGACAAAATTTACTGTTTTCAACTTTTTTGTGACGGTTGTTTGGTTTTATATACTTCAATACTTAACTGTTGAAAAATGATCGTTCGTGACTGAGTATTACTTTCCCAGAACTGCTAGTGTTGAGTGCCCAGAGGGCTAATTTGGGCACACCCCTTTAGACCACCTTTTCGTACGCCGAAATTTTTAATTTATTTTTCTAGTGCTTCTAGACGTAATATGAAGCATCTTACCAAGTTTCATCAGAAATTTTAGAAAAAAATAATTACGGTCACTAATAGGAAAATTCAGAAATTCAGAAAGTCAGAAATTATTATTCCCGGACCATTGTACACACTAATGGAGAACCCTCACTACAAGCCAACATCAAAAAACGCTGCAAATTATTACACGAAGGTTTATTATTATTCTGTATAGATCACTCTCCTGAAAAGAACACAGCTTTTTCACAACCTAACCAACTGTGGTGAACTTAAATATTCTTACTATAAGAATTAGGTTTCCGTGAATCTCGTACGAACATTGAATCTTTTATTCAAGAAAATTAACATATTAAATAATCACATGGTTGAACTGAAGATAATAATTTTGATTGCCAATAATTTTCTATGTTTGGAATCTGAAGGTAATTATTTAGTCCGTCGAAATCAGAAACAAATAAATAAAATTTGCTTTCGCGACACCAACCATATTTTCGCTTCACGCTAAATTCGAAAAAATAGGGTGAAAAAATAAGGACGCAAAACTGAGTACAAGTCGAAGAAACGAACAGCGATCGCATTTCGGTCAGCTAAAATTAGAACGAGGCCTCTTTTGCGATTCACACTCGTGTTTCTAATTTATCGTGAGTCCAACCCTTGAGTTTTCATAGGGAGCGAACGGTTGGTCCTACATAGCTCTAGGTGGTCTCATTCGATTCTAAAAATCCAATACTATCTTAAATTGACGAAAAAAACCATAGGTACCTTTAAATCAAATTTTTTGAGCTAGGGCGTTTTGAAAATGTCAGCCATTATTTTTCAACCCTTAGAAGTGACTGACATCAGTCAAAAGCTTCGGGGCATAACTAGACCCCAAATGGAGCCCTTAAGTATACCAAATTTCATCAAAATCGTCCATGGGAAATAAGGAAAGGGTTTTTTACTGGTTCGAAAAATGCGAATATTTATTTTCCAAGCCCTAATTTATTCGTTATTCGTCAGTTGTATTCGCAAAAAAGTATTCGCCTAACGCCCATCTCTGATACCTACCAATTTCAAATTTGATTTTCTTAAAATTAATTAATGCAATTAGCAAGTCGACGAAAAATAGGTATCGTGAGCCAAAAATTGAGTTGTTGCGAGCATTCGATTAACGAGGAGCCGACGGGAGTGCGCTCAAGTCACCGCGATCGCTTGTCAGAATGGTGGCTACAACGGACGCGGTATTGTTCAGTTGAGTCGCTGTTTAGTTTGAAGCGCCGCCATGAATACGGAATGGCGTTGGCTGCGGAGTAGCGCGTGATTGGTAGTCGGCGGGAGGCGAGACTTATCAGCGTCGGTGCTGCGGCGTCGGGTCGACCGTCATTGCCGATTCCGGGGACGACGCGGCGACGTCCGCTCCGCATCTCAAGCGCCTGTTTGATCGTCCACTTGTCGTCGGTCGCTCATCGGAAGGCCTGCCTCGTCCAAATCCCCTCCGATCAGCCGTTCAGTCAGTGTTGCCAACAGCGCTGCAGTAGAAAGTTGGAACTTCACATCAATTGAACAATTTCATTCGATACGACTCGGTTGTACTCTTCACAAATAGATTTTCACTTTCATCGGCCGCAGAAACCGAAGCAATGAATCAGAAACACGAGTGTGAATCGCCAAGAGTATTCACTGATGGAAGCCATCAAATACGATTCGGGTTTATTATTGTCAATAATGAAACCTTTGGAATCGACCAAGAAAAAAATTTAACCCCCCCCCCCCCCACTCAAAATTTGTTGGTTGGCGATTCAAAGTACTACGTAGAGTCCAAAAATCGAATGAGAAATGTTTGCCTTCCGTCCGCTGTACGCTGCACTTCCCATGGACCGATTTTGATGAAATTTGGAATCTGGGCTCCATTTGTGCCCAAGGTTTTGGATTGTCAGTCACTTCTAAGAGGTGAAAAGTGGAGGAAAACATTTTCAAAACGCCCCTAGCTTGAAAAACTTAACAATAAACAGGTACCTATTGTTTTTTCATTAATTTAAAATAGCGAACCTTTTAAAGAATTTGTTGACACCATCCAGGGTGGGATTGTCACGCTATTTGTCTATTTCAATTCTATAAAAAGTGATTTTTGGCCAAAAATCCGTGAGAAAGTCAAGATTTTAAGGTAAGAAAGGTAATTTCAACTATTAATTGAGTATAAAATTTATTAAAACAGTACTTTGGAATGTCCCGCTACTCCATCTCCCATATAAGGATTGCAAAGATGATAATATCATGATATATATTATATTCTTGATAAGCGCATCTAGATCCACCTATTCATAGAAAAACACATTGTTTAGTAATGCATGCATTCCAGGGGGCCGTCCCATTGGATAAGCATTAGGTCAATTAATACCAGTTGGTAAGCGAAACACACTTTCACTCGATGTAATTATTAAGTATTTTAGGCAAGAAATAGTGGTGCCCCCCCCCCCCCCCCTCGCCATAACATTTCTAGCGGCGTGGGAGCCTCGAATTTGAAGAGCATATTGAAATCCACGATCTGGGTCATTTCAAATTTGGGGTTATTTTGTCCCTCGAACTTTTCCATAAATTATTGTTGAAGTTTTTATGTTTTTTCTCCCGTAAACAAACGTCCTTTGTTTTGGCCACTGAGGCAGATCCTGAAGTGGGCGCACACTTTATCAAGTAGTTTCAAATTATAGAATTTTGAATTTTTTTCCATAATTTCGACTTGTAGGGAGAGAGAAAACCAAGTGTGAGTTGAACTCATGAAACCTTTTTATTCCTTCAAAATACGAGAATCTTAGTTTAGGAGTCTCTTTTACTTATCGCAATCACAGTCCGAAGCTATAATCTAGGTACATCAGAATTATCAGATTCTTCAAGTCTTTCAATCAGTCCAATCTTTCGTAAAATGTGGGTTAATGAAAAGTCAGAATTATATGACCCAGCGGTGTAAATAGTTCAGGTAACTCTTAAAAATGTAAACGGCTTTGAAAAAAAAAACTTCTCTCCCTGCAATTCCATCTCTCTTCCTACAAAACCAGCCTCTTCCCAGAAGTTGTAGGTAGAGAGGTTGTAGGGAGAGAGATTTGTGAGGTTATCACTCTCTACTGCCTAACCATTATTGATTCTGAACGTTAGAAAAATACATAACCCTATGGCATTCATAATTGTAATTTGAGTTTAATTAAACTTAGTTGAACACTTACCCTGATGAGTGAGGTGGTTGTAGGGAGAGAGAAAGTATTTACCTACTCTCAAAGCTTCAACACTTCACAACATAACCCACACAAACTGGGAGCTTGGAAATTCAACAAACTTCAGTAGCTTCGGAAGCCATCTTGCAGCAGTGTTCACTTTTGTTTTTCATGACACAAAATAATCGTTTTCCAGGAGTGGGCAGGCACTTCAAAAAAATTGTAGGGAGAGAGAATAAAAATAAAACCTTGTGACAGCATCAAAACATAGCAAAAACCCTTCCAATTCATGGAATTTTCGTTCGTTTCTAATTTATTCCTGAAGAGGAGAGTATCCTGGAACAATAACGTTTTTTTACTTAAATTAAAATATGAATATAGAGTTCTCCAAAAATTTTCAAAGTTCCCAACCTACCCTCTGTGACAGGTGTAGGGAGAGAGAATTGGGATCATTAATGATTTTAATTATCTGAGTTAATTGATTAGTGAAATTCATTCTATGTGATCTTTGTAGACACTAACCTGCTGTATCTCCCTGAAAAAATTCTGAATTTCCAAGACAAATAGAGTGTTCACAAAAGCTGCGTGACAAGAAATAACCCCAAATTTTTGAAATGACCCAATCTACGTACACCCAACATGCGAATTCGAGTTCAAACCCCCCCCCCCCCCCGCAACATCCACTAATGGTGCCAGTCTGGCCTGGGCAGAGTACACAAGATTATGCCCAAAAAACGCAGGTTTTTGAGAATTAACCCCCCTTTCCCCCCCTTAAAAGGCAAAATTCGTAATTCCGGAGACGTAGTGCACAACTAGATAGTTTTCCGCGACGAACGAAAAAACGCTGCAAATTATTACACAATGGTTTATTATTTTCTATAGATCACTCGTCTGCAAAGCCACCAACCATCCAACATGAAGAAAAAAAACGATCGCATTTCGGTCAGCTAAAACTTGAACGGAGATTAGGCCTCTTTTGCGATTCACCGTCGTGTTTCTGACATATCGTAAGTCCAACACTTAAATTCTCGTAGAGAACGAACGGTTTGTCCTACAGAGCTCCGCGTGGTCTCAAAAAATCTAAAAATTCGATAGAATCTTAATTGAAGGAAAAAAATACCTTTATATCTAAATTTTTTGAGCTAGGGCGTTTTCAAAATTTCAAAATTCATTTTGGAACCCTTAGAAGTGATCTACATCAACCAAAATCTTCGGGGGCCCCAAATGGAGCCTACATACCAAATTTCATCAGAATCGGTCAATGCTAAGTGGCAAAAGTGCCGCGTACGGCGTACGGCGGATGGACGGCCAAATTGTTATTCGATTTTTGGAATCTACGTACGAGCTCCTTGAATACTCGTACCTTGAAACGTAAACCATCAATTTTGAGGGGGTGTTGAAAAATTTTTTTTTTTTGGTCGATTCCAAAGGTTCATTATTGAAAATAATAAACCAAAAGAACCACGAAAATCGGTTGAGAACTAAGGGCTGGACAGACGACAAAAGATTTTGTCACACACACACCCATGGTTTTTTTTTGTTGATTTGGATTCAGAATGGTCTAAAATGGATCAGTGTGTGGTTTTTTTCTGTTGAGTGTTGTCCTCCTTCACCCCAGATTAATCGCATAAGGACGCCCAAGTCTTACTGTGGGACGTCCTAAAAACTCAAACCCAAATTTTTCAGACTTGGGACACTTCTATTCTTGGTATGCGATATGTTCAAGATGTTAATTTGAACTCAAAACCTCAAACATACGTTTTTGCACTATTGTTCGAAAACTTCACATCAAGGAAAGATCACTTCATCTTCATCTGTGACCTCATTTTATAACAACTTAGGGATCGATGTGTTATGTAAGGTTGTTACGTTGTACGACCAAATCAATGGCCACCTAGGTTGTTTATAGTGGGAAATGTAACACTCGTTTGACCTAGCGGTTGGTTCAGCAGAGCGTAGCAGAATGCTGGTCACAGGAACAAGGAGTTTAAAAATAACATCAGTTCTATTTGGTGGCGGGATTCCCAACCATTCCTCAAATTGGAACATCCCACGGCCGACTATCTTCATTCAACTAGATTCAATTGAGCAGAACCGTGCAATTTCACATTTCCTTTTCATCCTATTGAAGATGATTCACACCATCGAATTAATCTGTCTCTTTTCCTACAACACACAATGTTCAATGTTCGTCCGGCGTATGAAAGAAATTGAAATTGATTTTTGTCCATCTCAGCTGCTAGCCAAGGTATCCATCCTTTCATTCCCTCCTGCAACGGTCTGGATAGTTATTGGTCTGGATTCACGTTCGATCACCAGTTATTTATCTACCTACGACGGTGACAGATTCGAGGTAGAAGCGTCTTCACAGCTGGGCTGTAGGATGAGATCAGACCAACCAGAGATGGACAGATCTTGTTTGTTTTGAACATTGACACCTACCCGCCAAGACACCTGCTCACGCAACCAGATTGGCTCCACCTCAGGCAACTCATCACACCATCTTCAACAGCACATTCAATCAGTTCTCGTTTAATCTTCTCCCTTACTGTCAACTCGCGATTTGCCAACTATTTCCGATGGTCTACTTCTCTTGAATAGTTGCAGAAATAAGCCTTGATAAGCTTTCCCGAAAATCAAGGGTTCACAAACTTGTTCTCCGCCCAGGCCTCAATTTCCAACCGACTAGCGTGTTTATTTTTTGTTCGAATCAAAAATCACCCTACTTGCACACTATTTTACCAGAGTATCAAAATTATCATGGGGGAGGGCGAGAGGGGGATAATATTCACAAAATATCCATTTTTCAATATTTCGGTTCCTTTGCAGCTTACTAATTGTACCCAAGCTTTGAAATTGAGGAAAATTCTCATTACCTCCGGATTTTCATGAATTATTCTCTGTACCACCATGGAAATAGTGGTGCCACCATGGTGCCAGGACACCTTAAACCGGATATTTTGTGGGTTTTTCGTGTTTCGCCTTGAACACGGATGTGAACTTCGACGGACTGCCTACTAAAACTAACAGATGAAAGTTCAACCCTTACGACGTATTTTCGCTTTGGTGCCAGACTGGGTGGCGGTCTCGAATTCCCATGTTGGGTTTCGTAGATCATGGATTTTAAACGCTGCAAATTATTAAACAAAGGTCTATTAATTTTCTACATAGATCACTCGTCATCAATGAACTCGACTTGGTCATTGACACTACCTACAGTGATCGTATTTTGGTCAGCTAAAATTTGTACGGAGATTAGGCCTCTTTTGCAATTCACATCGTGTTTCTGATTTATCCAAAGTCCAATCCTTATGTTCTTGGAGGGAGCGAACGGTTTGTCCTACAGGGCTCCGTGTGGTCTCTAAAATGCAATACAATCTTAAATTGATGAAAAAACAATACCTTTACATAGAAATTTTTTGAGCTAGGGCTTTTTCAAAATTACAACCCTTAGAAGTGACCGACATCAACCAGAAGCTTCGGGGCACAACTAGACCCCAAATGAAGCCTACATACCAAATTTCATCAAAATCGTCCATGGGAACTGAGGGAAGTGTACGGCGGATGGACGGCCAAATTTTTATTCGATTCTTGGATTCTACGTTCCTAGAAACGTAAATCAACAAATTTGAGGGGGGATTAAAAAATTGTTTCTTGGTCGATTCCAAAGGTTCATTATTGAAAATAATAAACCAACATTAACTATACAGACTTCAGCACTCCAGACAAATCTCGAGACTAAACACCAACTAGGACATTTTCCACTTAATATACGAAACATCATCTGATCCTTCCATTACGCACTTGCGATCGGAGCCGAAGAGGAAGCATTCACCGGCTATCGATGGTGCCTTGTTCTTAAATGATTCCAAGTAAAGACATAATAATTTACTTATCACAACTATCGTCTGCCATGAAATCCTTGAAACGAAAAACTATCCGAACTTATAGTCAGATTTCGATGAAATTTTCAGGGACTGAGCGGGTAGGCGTGTCGATGGTTCCCTATGAAAATCATCGCCCTCAGATTGATAGTAGCTGCTGCGCATGTGGAAACGTGAATTCCTCCACACTCAATTCTACATTTTCCATCCAATTTCGATGAACTTTTCGGGGATTATGCGGATTATTGACGGGCCATTTGTACAACATTGTATTGAATTGAAGGTTAGATTGTAAGCTTTAAAATTTGTCACCTTCTTCAACTCAAAATCTCCAGACGAAAAATCCTAATTTTATTAGGAATTTCAGAGAGAACCAGTCTCGTGAAGGAGCGAACCTTGGTGTAGAATGAATACTGCGAGGCTAGAGATGTGAAATAATTGAGGAGTATGATTCCAAAAGGTGCTATGGTACTATGGTCAAAGTGAGAAAAACGCGAAAAACCATAGTGTTTGGACCTTCCCGCCCAAAATTGAGCAGTTGATCCAAAAGACAAAGTAGTTCCCTAGTTCCAACTTCCGCCGCTAAGGGATTCAGCTAGGAATGAACCAAATTAGATCTTCTCGTACTATCAATGGGTTATTGCATTCAGAATTAATAGGCCAGTATTAGATCTACAAAAATTAATGAACTAATAAAGAAAGGACGATCATAATTAAGAACAACACAAAAATTGAATGCACCGGGCCGATCAAGATGGCTGCGACGAAGAAACCTCGAAGGAAGGTGCCTCCGCCATTACTTCTAGAACGTACGACTACCAAGTTAACTCTGCGTTCACTCATTTTCTCTTCAAATAATAGTTCTGTTTAATACAAGTTTTAGTTCTCAACCAGTGTGGTTTTATTTAGTTCTCATTCCCGAGGTGAACACATAGCGACCTGAAAAACGTGCTATAAACCAATGATTTTATTTTTTATACATTTCTAAGTTGTAATAAATATTTTTGAAAAAAATGTAAATTAGTTCAAAGTTTCAAATAATTTTGAACAAGATTTGAAATATCTGATTTATGGATATACTTAGTACTTTTTGAAATCAAACAAAGTTGATATAGTAATTTTTGAAACAATATCTCACTCCCAAACAATAACAGGCAGTTCTGACATCCATAATAAAACATTACCTATTTTAGTTAGCAGGAATTTTAAGAATGGATTACCTTCCTCCGTATACTTAGGTGACAATGAAAACACTGGAAATTAATTTCAAAATATTATAATTAATTAAAAATGCCAATCTCACGAATTAAAGGAACTTAAAAGTAGGAGCATCAATTTTTTGTTGTCTGGCGTAGAGCGCTTCTCCGACTGGTGTTTTGGGCTGGTTTTTTCATGAGATAGGCGTCAATGGTAGTACTGCTTTCCGGATGGGAATGGGGTATTCAGTCAATCAGGTCAAAAATCAGATCAAATCTTTTTTGAAAGAATTACTCCTTAAATGCTGGAGAAAATTCTTTGGGACGAGCTGGTTTGGATCAATACAGAAATAGAAGTGCTGCCTTATGTCTTGGAGCTATCTCTGATTCTTTAATAGCTGGGGACACATGTTTATCAAATGTAAGGTGTTTTTCATTAGCTTTGAAATTCAGCGTACTCAGCAAAACTTTTCTCGCTAACTCGTACAATGTCCTAGGGATGTCCTAGGGAGCCACATCTGTTGAAGTTGGAAAATCCGTCAATGAATGTCACATCAATTATCTGCGGGGCGTTGCTATATATTATTTCCTCCAAATGCCTGAAGGAGGTGGATTTCTCATAATTATTCATCGTAACATCGGAGTAGGTGACAGCACAAGGTTTGGAGTCAGTTCATACGTATTTCAGAACTTCACCCACTTTTTGGTCTACAGAGATAGAGTAGTCTGGCAAAGCTTTCCTTTATGACTACTGTTTGTTCTTATGTTCTCTTGATGGTTCTTTAGAGTTTTGGCTCGTTCCTTGACAAAAGTAAAATTTTTTTGTATTTTAATTGGTCGTTCAAATCGATTCACATCGTCAGCACACCAAATCCCACGGTGGTGGTAATGGTAGTTGCTTATTATAAAATATTAAATAAAAAATATTTAAACAAATTAAATTTGAATACCTAAGGACCTATCTAACATGGAACTGTCCATACTTAAAGAATTTCCTTCTAATTCATATGTCGTTGGTGAGTAAATGTACTCAAATTGACAACTTCTGATAAGTTGCGAAAGGAGAACTCCCCAGGCATACGGCGGTAGACGCACGTATTATACTAGTATTCAGCTCTAAAACATCTTTAAAATGAAAACAATTTCAAGTTTTCTTTCTTCCGGTTGAATTAGCACCCCTATTTAGAAAATTTAAGTAGGTAGCCGTAAAATAAAGTAGTCCCCGGATATCGCAAGGCAGACGCCTAGTACAGGGTTCTAGGCGTCACACGAGGTCAATTTAAGCGCTGATCAGAACTTTATTTTTCTGGTTGAATCGGACTATCACAAGCTCTCGGTCTCCGGAGGGGGAAAAAATAGTATTCGTCACTTTCCAACAACTTTTGGAGAACTGCATGCGTTCAAATCAGTTTAATAAACGTAAATACATAATGTTACTCACCAAGTGACAGTGGTGTTGAGTGTGATTGACGGTCGATTTTTCGGGTTTCAATTATTTCTTAAGGTCAAAATTACCGCAAAAGAGGTTTCTCCAGTGATATAATTGAAATTAGTCTGGAAAACTTGAAAAATTACAGCAAAATACGTCTAAAAGTATCTTAAAGTGTCGAAAAATCATAAACAATGAACTAACAGCAAAACTCGTATGGTACCTTATGCTGGATAAAGTACTTTTTGAAACGAGACGGATAAGAGTCCGCCATTCTGCTGGCCATTTGAGATGAAACGGAATATTCACCGTCGTTTTTTGGGGGGATAGATTATCTTTTGCTCCAAAACGATCGTATTTTTGTGAAGAACTGCCCCCCTAAAACCCTGGGAAAGTGTTAACTCAATTTCGACGGAAATGGTCTTTAGTACCTTTTGGAATCCAAACTCCTCAGTTGCAGAGGGCTCTGTGGTGATTGGACTTGGTCCAGCGGCACCCTGACGTCCTCACCAGCCATCCGACTACCTGGCGATTAGTCTGTTTTGAAAATCCCGGAAAGAAGAAGGAAGGCGGAAAAGCCTTTCGACGAGCGACAGATTGCGCAACCGCGGCTCCTCAGAGACAGACGTTTCGGCGGATTACCGACGGATTTCCAGCTGAAGACGTCGGAGGAGGTGCGAGGCTGCAAGACCTGCTATTTGAGGGTCCTGGAGAAACTTGGGATGCGAGTTACATAAAAATGGACGCCGCCGCGTTGCATAAGCCTGACCGAGTGTGCAGCCGAGTTGGCGGCCATTTGCGCCTTCTGATGAGCGAGTTGCGAACATTTCATTGCTGTAGACTGCACTTGGAGGATTATTGTGGAAGACTGTCAAATATACTTCAGTGCATCCTGTATGGGAGGTACAGAGGATAGTTCAGAACTAGAAGAGGAAGATGAAGAAAACGTTGCAAATTATAACACAAAGGTTTATCATTTTTCTTTATAGATCACTCGTCTGCAAAGAACACGGCTTTGTCGTTGTTACCACCAACCAACATGAAGAAAAACACCAATCGCATTTTGGTCAGCTAAAATATGAACGGAGATTAGTCCTCTTTTGCCATTCACACTCGTGTTTCTGATTTATCGTAAGTCCATCCCTCAAGTTCTCGTAGGGAGCGAACGGTTTGACCTACAGGGCTCCGCGTGGTCTCTAAAAATTCTAAAAATTCAATGCTATGTTAAATTGATGGAAAACAATACTTTTATATATAAATTTTTTGAGTCAGAGCGTTTTCAAAATTACAACTCTTAGAAGTGACCTACATCAACCAAAAGCTTCGAGGCACAACTAGACCCCAAATGGAGCCCATAAACCATTAACAATTTATATTTGGAAAAAATACTTCACCACTACAATTGATGGTATTGTACATAAATATGTACATCACAGTATTGTATCAGCACTTTCAGCACTCAGCAGTCATGTCCATCTGGCTGCTTAAAATAACCAAAAGGTTTACCGTACGCATTAGAGCTCAGCAACATGAATTACTCTTATTATGTCAAATTTTGGTTAACATTTGACCTTTTGGTTTGTTATTTCCAATAACGAACCTTGGAATCGAACAAGAAAAAAAATTGTTATCCCCCTCAAAATTTGTTGGTTTACGTTTCAAGGTCGGTAGAATCCAAAAATGGAATAAAAATTTTGCCGTCCGTCCGCCGTACGCGGCACTTTCCCCACTTAGCATTGACCGATTTAGATGACATTTGGTATGTACGCTCCATTTGGGGTCTAGTTGTGTCCAAAAGTTTTTAGTTGACGTCAGTCACTTCTAAGGGTCGAAATTTCCAAAACGCACTTTCGATTTAAAGTTAATAATTTAAAATAGCATTGAATTTTAGAATCGAATGAGACCACCCAGAGCTCTAAGGACCAACTCTAAGAACTTAAGGGTTGGAATTATGATAAATCAGAAACAAGAGTGTGAATCGCAAAAGAGGCCTGATCTCCGTTCATTAGCAACCAGTAATCAAATTGCTTATGAAGGCACCCACAACTCTTCAACTTGATTGTGAAGCGAAAATATGGTTGGTAGGTAGTGACAATGGCAGTGTTCTTTGCAGGCGAGTGATCTATACAGAAAAACAATAAACCTTTGGGTAATAATTTGCAGCGTTTGTAACTGAATTGAAACTTTTTTACATTCAATTTTAATTTTCTATTGTTATGTAGAAAAGTATATTTTTGAAGAAAATTGAGACAAGAAAACTTCATTCACACAAAACAAAATTCATAATGGGCATCCTACAATTCATAGAGGACCATCTTCTAATTAATAGTAGACATTCACCAATTCGTAGGGGATCATCCTGTGATGGTATCCTTTCTCCCACTTTTTACCCCTTAGAAGTGACTGAAATCAACCAAAAGCTTCGCGGCACAAGTAGACCCCAAATGGAGCCCACATACCAAATTTCATCAAAATCGGTCCAACTACGGACGGTCCGCGTACGGCGGACGGACGGATATTTTTATTGGATTTTTGCATTCTACACACCTTGGAACGAAAATCATAAAATTTCGAGATAGGGGGTACGTTTTCTTTCTTGGTCTATTCCAAAAATTCTTAGTTATATAAACCAAAAATTATGAGAAGACAAAAATGTGGGAAAATTCGAGTTCTTTCAACAACGTTACCCGTATTTCTTTACTGTATTGTATTATGTACTGTTCTGTACTCCTTCTGTATTGAAGGTCATTGTGGAAGACATAACATAACATGCGCCAATTTATTGCGCGGCAATAGGCATAGCCCGTGACGCCGCACAAGAGTTGTGTTTATCTTATTATTTTAAAAAAAATTAAATATGTTCCCTTCTAATTCTGTAGCCTACATTTAAAAGCAGAAGAACCCAGTTTCTTCTGTCTCTTTTCTCGCCTAGCGCTTTTGGGGCAAACTATGACCCCTTTTTCAAACTTAAAAAAATAAAATTTACTACTTAGGTAGGTACCTATTTTTGTTTTTAGTGTCTTGTCTGTGTATTAGTTGTGTATATTTTTTAGTTCTGTCTTAAGGTTTCTTAGTACGATTCATTAATAGATAGCTAATTTTTAGTTGTTTTTATTGACAAAGAGTGATAATTTGAAGAAAAAAAAGTATAACAATATTTTTTGAATAGTTGGTCAAAATAGCAACCGCTATCATATTATATTATTTGTGTTCATACTCTGAAGAGTCAAAAGAAAAACTGGGTTCTTTCTGCTTCCTCCCCCTCATTGACCTTCAATAAAATTCTTTATGGTTCTACTTCCGAGCTGCTGTACGAGCTGGTTACGTACCTACACAACCATTGTAGGCGCCGATCGAATGTCTCAAATGTTTCGCGTTTTGAGATCGACTCGGCGGCATCCTGAATTCCACGTCAGCGAAACCAGTCGAAATTACACAGGACGAACAATGGGACGTTATGAGAGGAGCGTGAAGATGGTCATTTCCGTACTGGGACGGCCGATGTTTGGGTCGGTGTCAGGTGTGAATGGGCGGAAAATCCTGTTTGGTCCATTCAAGCGAATTTCCGGTGACCTCGCTCGCGACTCTTTGTGCGCTACACATCACGTCTCATACAGGCAACGCGTTCTATGAACCACGTGCGTTCGTGTGTGCGAGGGATATCTTCGGGGGGGGGGGGGGGGGGGGACATCCGCGAGCGATGGACCTGGAGCATTTTCGGAAATAAACCTTTGGAATCGACCAAGAAAAAAGAATTATTTAAAACTTCAACCTCTCCCCCTCAAAATTGTTTGTTTACGTTTCAAGGTATCTAGAATCCGAAAATCGAATAAACATTTCC